>OX596284.1:35906137-37106137 GCA_951394225.1 Harpalus rufipes | reverse complement strand
ATTTAAGAGATTTTTGTTATAGTCACAGGTATCAATTTATCATTTCTCACCTTCAGCGCCGATAGAAACGAGCTTGACGCCCTTGCTGGCGATGAAGTCCAAAGCTTTGTTGACATTAGCGATCTTGTGGAAACGCATCTTGCCACGGTCGGGCTTGGGCAGCGTCTCACCAGAGATAACCTCAAGCAGCAGCATAAGTTTGAGGCCATTTCTGAAATCTTCTTCGATGTTTTCAATTGCGGTTCCAGCTTTTCGTAAGTGACTGTTGCACCATGCAGTGAATGTCTGCAAGAGAAAATCATACATTAATTTATTTGTCAATTTACTAATTTCTAATTATTTATACCCAAATAAATGTTAAGAACAGTTGTGAGATGTACGTTTTCCAAATAAATAAGCATGTAAATAGGTGAAATGTATTATTCAAGTTTTGTTGAATGAAATATCTTGCTGATCATATGACTAAAATAAATATTCTGTGTCTTCTACCTAATAAGACAAATGATAAACTTTCTAAAATAATAAAATTTTAAATATTTTTATAACTCTTATTTTTTAGGATATCCCTATTCAGATAAAACTTTAAATATTTAAATTTTATTCACAGGCAGCAATATGTATGGATTAAAAGATATTTTATGCGTCATTAATGTCTTATTAATGATGATACAAGTAATTTCTAGTCCAGAATGTAACTTTAGAAAAGTCATAAAAGTTTATTTAAAAATAAAAAAGAATTGGAGGAAGCCAAATGTTTTTAAACTGCTGAAAATAACTTCCACAGTCAGACCACGACCAATCGTATATTTTAAGACGACTTAAATATAAAATCTACAAAAAATTATCCATCCTCTGATTTCAAAACATGTACCATGCTTACAAGAATTTATTACAAATTTAATCTTTACTTTCTTTACATTTCTCAGTCATAAACCGCTAAAATAACTGTTTCCCATAACAGTTATAAAGATGCATATAATAATGACGATAGTCCACAAATTAATTCTTACTAATTATAATTTACGAGATTTTCTCACAAATATAAATTAACAAAAACATACCAAAGAATAACCAGTTATACAAATAATACAATATTTATTGAACACAACAAAAAACTGTTTACAGTATGAGTAACAAATCTTTCAAACATGTAGGTGTTGCTCTTAGGAAGAAAATACTTATGTTAGCATCGGAATTGTGCCAAATAAAATTAAAATTGGTGACGAGCCAGGCATAAACTTTAAAGTGGGCCGTCCAAAATTAACTCTAACATTGCATAAACATCAACAAAAAAAAAGTTGCATCATAAATACTACTAAACGTTGTCGCTTTTCGTAAAATGAAAAACTGAATCAAGGTTATGGAAAAGTTAATAAAGAGCGTTTACCGCCCACGCTCACTACAATTATAACCGAGTCTCCTCTTAGGAACATCTTGGGGATGAAACGGTCCTTGTTGACGGGTTTGCTACTCTGTTTTCCTTTTCCAGTACGAGGCAGTTCCACCCACATTTCTTTCACATTTACAAGAATCATATTACAGTGACGATCAAATGCTTTCACTCTTCCTAACAACTTCCTGTCGTTTCTGCAGTTTACCAGCACTTGCAGATTATTTTTAACGGCGTTTGTTAGAATTGATAATGGGCCAGTTCTAAATTCTTCCTCTTCTTTTGCTGAAAGCTCCATAGCAGTCATTTCTGATTTAGGCTTGGTTAATAAAGCCATTTTAATAGTAAACAATCAACTATTTGTTGTATTATAACGCTGTACGAATACGAACCAAGAAGGTAAGGAGGATATGAACGTTTTGAAACGTACTAAGGTTACAGGAACTGCAAACGAATTTTGTTGGTATTGGTACCACACGCGGGTGCAACTTCAGTTCAATCTTTATGAAATTTCGCGCCAAGATACAAAGATGCTTAAAACTTGATACTAGCTGTGTCATGACACAAATTCCAATACAATTTGATTCCAATAAAGATATCTTTAACTGTCTTCGATGTTACAAGTGTCCATAAAAATAAATAGAAGTATTAATTAAAATCTTTCCTAACAGTTCTTTACTGTTGGAAACGTATAAAGTAGTAATTAGAAAAAGTAGGTTCGCATTTTCGCGCATATCAAAATGAAACCAAGGGCAATTTTTATCAAAAAGATAATAGCTGGTAAGTTGACACCAAAACTGTTCACGTGGATCAATTTATAGCGTCGACAAGCGTAATTAGTGCACACAACTGCACCTTGTGTCTTAGCTAAGCGAAGGACCTTGGAAGTTGAGATATATATACAATATTTGGCGTGCTGCCTGAGCGAAATAACTCACGAACGAGTCATGCACTCGTAAGATCAGGGCAATAACACTGCTTATTAAACCGGAGAAAATTACACTTTTCATAAAAAAAATCTCCTGTCAGATGTAATAAAATATAATTAAGACGTTCTTTTATATACAAGAAAACCGCACTTAACATTGATAAATATACTTTGAATGACAATTTAGAAACTTCATTAATCAAATCTATTGTTCTATTATTACAGCGTATAAATTAAAATCTATTGCCTATTTTTAGAATGACAAATAATCTCCCTGTCATATGTCAGTTTTGACAAATGTCAGCGTTGAAAAATGGTAATTCTTATTGTATTTTTTCTACCTTGTAATAATGTTCGTCGGACTTCCTTCTCTTCGTAAAATCATGGCACATTCTTGAATGATTTTCTAATATATTCTTAATCTACATCAAAATAAACAAGTTCTTATTCTACATGTCACTTTTTTAAAAAAAAATTGCAACAAGTTTCAATTATTTCTGTGTTTTGTTTTGTTGACAAAAAAGGAAAAGTGGTTGTGCTTAGCTAAGCGAATGATGACTTGAATTTAGAATAGACTTGTAGATAAGACACAACTTAGCACCTAATAAAATTATCATACATTACACATAACTCTTATTTTAATTACTACTGTCTTTATTTCGTCCGAATTACATAATTTTCCTTTTCATTTCAACACACTTCTGTTAGAAAAATTATACAATATAATTACATCTTAAAAATAAATAAACATGGAAAAAGAATTGAAATACCGTTATAATCTGTTCCTATTCTTAAAAGACTATAGTCTCAAACGATTACCCATCCAAGTATTACTAACGCTCACTCTACCTTGACTCATAAAAAATGATAATACCTTAGATCATATAGCTTACGAATTGGGGATACGAGAAAGCTTGTGCCTTATAATGCTTTTCTGAGGATCAAGTGAGATAGATATATAAAAGTACATAAGAGAGAAAAGGATACAACAACTTACGGAAAGTTACGCGAAATGCGCAGACGCCACGTTATACCATAGACCTCGGTATGCATTTTCAATAAAGGGATAAATATGGCTAGGTATGCAGCGTCATAGTTGGTCATAATGTTTATACATCGCCCTGTTCATTTCTTGTTTCGTTTAGTTTCATAACGTTCAAATCTTGACCATATTATCGCAGATGAACTTCGCGCGCTCACAAATTAAAAAGTACAATTTGCAGTACAAATTTTAAATAAAAAATACTAACAATAACTCTACTTATTCCGGTTCAATAAATAATTTTCAAGTACAAGAAATGAACAGGGCGATGTAGGAACATCAGAAGGAACAAGTCAAATAAAAAACTATGTTTTTATTCATTTCTGAATAAAATGAATTTATAGTATTGGAGTAACTGTGAACTATGAAAAAGCACATAAGTTTCGTCACCGTCACTGACGCAAGTATTCCTGAGTTTGCGTAGTACGCGTGCTCTTCCGTAATTTTCTATCTCTCTCAAGCCTAAGCGTTCCTTACCTCTTCCATCGTTCCATCTAGTTCGTAAAGTATATGATCAGTACCTATAATGTATGTAAAAATCATTTTATTTTAAATTATTATAAAATCTTTCAGAACTCATTTCAATAGAATAATACAACCTTTTTAGTTAAATTCTGTTTGTATTTAACCAGCCAGAAAAATCTTCAGTTGCAGAGCATGCCCTGGAAGAATTCCACCGTATCAAATTTGAAGATACGAAAATACTGGCGAGACCTAAACACCTAAACAACAGGTTAATTAGAGAAGCCATTGAGATTTACAAAACGAAGAGTAATAATCTCAATCATTATGACGGTCTAGATCTTAGTCGTGCATGGCTTCCTATTTTAAATTTATTGTAATTGTCACCTAGTTACCTGTTGCTATGTTTTGTTATTTATTTATTTGTATTTGTTGTTTTGTAGTTCGTTTTACCTGAAGAAGGCAATAGTCTATATTGTCGAAACGTTGTAATTTTAAATAAATACAAACAGAATTTAACTAAAAAGGTTGTATTATTCCATTTTATTTTACATTTATTTCCAATCTCAATTTGCTGTATAGATCTGTACACAATATTTACTTATGCGTATTTCATAGATGTGCAATGAATGATAATTCTTTGCCAAAAGATTCGCAATGTCAGATCAAACATTTGATTACCTGTTAATTGGTTTCCTTGTTTATATTTTGTTTTTAAAACCCCCGGTTAAAATTCTAGTTTTGAAACCGTAGGATAATCCGAGCCGCCTATTAAAAAAAGCCTATTGTTACGGAAACCAAGAGATAACAGTCGGTTTGACCTAATAAGGATCGCTTTTACGACCTCCCGTCAAAGTCTCGGTTTGAGTTGACCGGTGGTTAACTTAAGAATTGCTTTTCGACCTCTGGTTAACGATAACCGATGGTCAAACTCTGTAACCGTGACCGTAGGTCCTTAGGATATGGTTCCGGCATTGTTGTATTACAACATTATATGGTCAATGGTTCCGGTTTTGGTTTTTCTAAAAAAAATCTTAACTACTGTTTTAAATTAAATACGGTATTTAATTTCCCCAAAAAATAAGTCATTATAATTATATATGTGTATATTTCATATCATAATTATAAATACATTTTAAATCATAAAAAATTAAATCGTTATTTTACAGAAATTTCTTGTTAATGCCGACAGATAATCCGCAAACAAGAACTAAACATCTATGTAATATATAAGAATTCGTAATACAGTCGAGAAACAATATGGGATTTGGAAAAGTTTCACACTTCGTTTAGAAATAAAACTGATTATTTTGGCGCTATTAAAAATTAATATAATTAATTACATTATTTAAGAGTACGATAATAATTATTATTTTTATATAATACAGTAGCAAGCATATGTAGTACTTATTCAAAATTTCAGTTTGATATTACAATTCATTTTTTTCTGGTTAACATTTTGGTACCACTGGTATAATTAATTAATAAATTTGAATCGATAGCTAGGTTCCAAAAGTGTCTCATACAAATTTCATCTCTATATCTTAAACCGTTCAAGAGTTACAAGTGTTCAAAATTACACATGTATTAATATCATTATAACATATACGAGTATGATTAATAATTAATACAAAACAAAACTGGAATTTAATTTTTATAAAACCGCCTCTCCCAAATTTGGTAAATCAAAGTATTGATTTTGTTGAATCGACGAATCAACAAGCATTATTTCGATTTTTATATGATTTTGTATAAGTGTTGCCAATCATATAAATATTAAAATGTTTACATATTGAAATCTGTATTTGGCAAGTCGAATCCAAACAAGTTTTAGCTATAGTCTATTGGCATCAGTTATCAATTTGTTTTGCTTGAAGAAATATTATAAAAAATATGGCAGTTTATTTACATGTGTTGTAATAATTGTAAATGACAGACATTTTGAAAGTTTTTGTATATTTGTGTGTGTGATAGTGTTTTATTATTTGGATGTAAGTAGATTATACTTTGTTATGAACTTAAGAATTAGTTACTACATATCATTTCTAATCTAAATTTTAATTTTTTTTCTTTTCTATTTGTGTTTCTAATAATTCTACTCTGTGTTCTTTCTCTTCTCGTTCTTTTCTTTTATTCTTTCATCGTTATTTCTTCTTTAATTCACTAATTTTCTTTATTTTTCCGCGAGATCTTTACAATTTTCGTTTATACTTGTATTATCTGGAATGATTTATTAGTAATTATGAATTCACTCGTATGCTACGGCTAACCTGGTTTTCTTACCCTGAAGCATTTAGATATTGGAACTCGTAATGCCACTGGGTTTCATAAACCCCACATTTCTCTTGGTTCTTGAATAGTGTATGTCCGAATATTTTTTAAGCAAAATTTTCTTCAACATTTCCTAATTGTTTTAAATGGTTGGTCATTTCAGTCCCAAATCGCACTTCCAGTTTTTGTGCTATTCCATGCCAAGCGATTAAAATTTTGTTTTAATTTTGCAACATTGTCCTTTTCTTTTTACTTCCACAGAACTAAATCACTGCATTTATTTTCTAAATATTTATCTTATGGGATTACTTATTTTAGAAAAAAATACTTGAAATAAGAATTACAGAAAAATTATTTGTATACATCTTTTATTTGATATATTTTTCTCCAAAATAAAACATAAACGATTGACAGAGAGAAAGAGTGCTTGCTAATCACATGCACTAATCAGTTGTACTAACGATCCGTTAGTTTGGTTAGGTTAGATTAGTTAGGTCAAATTAGTGTATAATAGGACTTCTGGAGGAAAAAGCTGCAAATTTCAACCTAGTGAACTATCAAGTTTCGAAAAAAATATTTTTGAGTACTGAATATACATATTTCCCATGTTTTTTAATGTCTCGGATATTAACTATAGAATAGAGTAACGAGTAACAAGGGTTGAATATTCCAATCAAGTTTTCAAATAAAACTTAATGGTCAAAACAATGAAAAAATATGCTTTTGAGTTACGGTGTAACGAGATTATTTCAAAAGTCAAATATTACTTATTATGATAAAGAAAAAAACTGTTTAGACAATTTTTTACATAAAATAATATAGTGTAACTACATTTTATGAAAATGTAATTATTCTCAAATTAATACTAACGTATTTTTTTACTCCTGTTGTTAAAATGTAACTTAAAGTATATACTGATTTCTATGGAATAAAACTTCCTACTCACAACTTAATAAGCTGTGATTCCGAGCATATTGGACACGGCGTGATGTACCAACCACAACAGCACAACTGATTCATATAAAATAATAAAGAGGAATGGCAATCCATGTAATAAAATATGAAGCGAAAATTCAAATAAATTATTCCTGTACTAGAACTATTAACATTTTAAAAATTTCAACATTAGACGAACATATTTTTTATATGAACCTGCATTTAAAAAAAATTATTGAAATCAAATTAAAAGATTTCAATAATGTTGAATTTTTTAATATGTTAATAGTTCTAGTATAAGAACAATTTATTTTCGCTCCATATTTTATTAAAAGAGGAGCTTTTTAAGCCCATGTTGAAGTTGCTTCCTGTAGTTTCGTTTGATCAACCATAGGTGGCACTAGTTCATACAATATGAAAAGCAGCTGCCAATATATAAATATAAGTAACCTAAAGAATGCGTTTCTGCTTTAATTTACAATTATAGAAAAAGTGTAGTATGTGACTTGTGACTAGTGATGATTATAAAACGTGTTACATAAAACCATAAAACTACCTATATACTGAATATGGCTTCATGTTTTTGCTTATTTATTAACTTTTCAAAAATGTATAATTTGTCAATGTTATTTTATTTTTAATAAAGATGAAACTTGTAATATTAATTAACGAGGTAAAAAAAAGGAAATGTATACGAAACAATTAGAAAATCAGATAAAACATATATTTGTTTTATCATAAAACATCCCACCTTTTGTTTTTCTTACTGTAACTGTACCAACGCTATCACGCTTGACAACTTCACTTATAGAAAATATAATATCTTTATTTCTTGTTATATTGCCGTTACATAAAAACCCCGTTTTCCTAAAATCTTCTATGAAAAGTGCGGAATGCAGTTGATGCAATATTTGGCGCCAGAAATTATATATCTCAAAGCATTCCAACTTCCCACTTTGCATCTACTGCGCATCACTTGAAATTGATTCTTCAATTTGCTAATTTCCTACAGTGTGCAATTATGCAAATTCCCCTAATAACACGGCATCTCATAACAATTTGTTGTGATGCATACGATTACAGCGTTGAAGTTTCTAATTTCACTCATGGGTTTCAATGTTAAGTTTACAGGAGCAGGTGCAAAGACGAAAAGCTATTTTCAAATCTGGCGCAACAGGCAACTATTTTTACCTTTACTGCTTGACAGCTGACAATTTACTAATTAATTTATGAAAATTTATGAACGAAAACGGTTAAAAAGAAATGTACACTACAATTTACAGAGATTAGTTTACTATTTTTGTAGCAATTAGCATTCAAGCTTCACGCTTTATTTTTTTTCTTGTATAAACATCTTAATATTGCATTCGGGAATGTATATGTGGATGTTTGTAACTGTAGGCACGTGTGTCTCAAATCTTTAATGGGATAGCATTAAATTTTATATTTAAACTCGGTCCATTTATACTATGATTTTGATAAACATGAGCCACCCGGAAATGACTAAAAACTAATGACTTTTCTATTTTATGTTTTAAAAAAATCTGTTGTGGCCAGCACAATACCTTCCGTTAATCCTGTATATAATGTATAAATTCCATACATAATTTTTCTTGCAAAAGATTCTAAATTTCCAGTAAAATTATTTCATAAAATAACTATTCAAATTGCACTTGACACTGACATCATCTTCTTCTTTAGCTTTTCCCATTCGTTAGGTTAGGGGTCGCTATTTTTGCGTATCGTTCTCATTCAGTTCCTTTTCTCTTAAGTCTTCCGCAATACAGTCCTTCCATCTTATCTTTGGTTTTCCTCTGTTTCTTCAACCTCCTATTACTAAACTATTCAATCTTGTTCCAATATAATTCTTCATCTCTCCTCATGACATGTTCAAACCAATGTAATCGTCTTTCTTGTATCTTTCTAGAAACTTGTAACACTAGAGTTACAACATCTACTTCAACATCCTCATCTCTGCCACATTAATTTACTTTTTATTGATACTGACATCTGTCAATTTGAATTATATGAATATATTAGTAGTTTCCATGTTTAGCATAGCTGGCTGAATTATAAAATTAATATCTTTAAAATTCTTTAACTCTGTATCTATTGAATATGAAGTATAAAATGTAATCAAATCATATAGAGAATAATATATTCTTTAAGTTATAATAACGGTAAATGTCAATAAATCAAATTTAATTGTTAAATCTTCAAATGAGGCTACTTCCGGTTATAACCAAAATCTAATCACTTGTTCTTCTGGATGTAAACTTGAGGAATACGAAAAAATTATAATTTTTGGAATCGTGGTATTGAAGTTACGGGATCCAGAACTTTTGTCACACACACACAGACACACAAAGACAATATCTTCCTCACCTAAAGGTGACGGAATGTAAAAAATCAAACTATTTGAATTTATAATGTGATTAATTCAGGCCTTATTCCTATTGCCCGGGCATTATTATAATAACTCCAGCAGAGTAATAAATAGTTTGTAATTTAAGTAAAATTAAGTTGTTAAATAAAATCAACAGTAATATCTGATAAGTGATAACCATGTCTTTTAAAATTCAGATTTTTATGGACAAGAAAAATGTAGTGAGCAAGGTTTAGTTTCACGAATTTAAATTATTTATTTAATTCATGTAAAAACGAACAACAATCGACTCTCAAGCGCCCACTACTATATTTGATGTATACAGTGTGTTTCTCGGATACGGGATAACTCTATTATTTCCAATAATAAAGAAAATAATCGAGGTGTCCCGTATCCGAGAAACTCCCTGTAGAATACTACATATTTTTAAATTAGTGATCGTCCGCTAAACGGAAGCGGTACTTTGTTGATGACAAAGCGGTCAGTTATGTCCTAACCAATTTCTTTTTATTTATGAGTCATGGGTATTTCTTTAAAGAAATTTAGGCCAAACTGTGCAATTAAATATCTCCAGGGAAGGAAGAACATATCGTTATACATACAAGTGTCCCAAATTAAATGGTATCATTGGGATCTCGAAAACTATAGGAGTTACGAGGTCGGTTAGATGGGCAATGTTGTGCAGTTTTAACCCATGTCTGACAATAATAATTTTATACCATGGGTGTCCAAAATAGGGTCATATGTTATGTTATATGTTTCACAAAAAATTTATGCGACATTTTGTTATTAATATGAGAATATTTATTAATGTTCTACTTTTGTTATATTTATTAAATTTCCTTTATTAATAATAATATAAATTTGTATTTGTTTAATAATTAATTTTTATATTAAAAGAAAACATGAAAAAATATAAAACAAAACAAAATTATTCTTGATCTAAATAAACAATATCTTAAATAATTATAATGCAGTCAAGTAAACAATATATTTCAAAATTTACTGTCCATTTTCATCTTGATTAATATAGACAAATTATTTCCTTTATTACTTTATTTTTTAGGGTTATTAAATCATCACATCGAAAACCAAAATCGGGTCATCGTAGATCAAATTAAAAAAAAATGTTAAAAAACTCAATACTTCTAAAACTTCTAGTAACAAACATTAAATGTAACAAATTATTAACATATTTTAGGAGAATGCTCAAGAGGAATTGTTTGTAATATTTCTATCATGAGAATTATGAACACAAAACCGATAAACGGGTCAGTTTTGACCCTATTTTGGGAAGACAACGGTTAAGAGTTCATTCAAATTCCGCTGAGAAAAATTTAAAATTCCGAACAGTTTGAAAGTTATTCAAAAAGAAAAAAATACTGAAAATCGCGACTTTAAAAAATGTCAAATAACTCCGTAAATAACAAATTTATTTTTCTCTCTTTCCAATGATATAAGGGTTATTGTGTTTTAATTCTCATAATTTTTCATGACATCTTATTTTTTTGAAAATATCTAATATTTACGTCATATTAGTTATTTTTATTAAATAAATTATTTCATTGTGACTATTTCATACATAAATTTATAAACCAAACCAAATTGAAGATTCTACCTAGTAACCAAGTTTTATTCGACAAAACACCGTCACAAAAAAAATTCGTATCCTTCGAGCCATAAGATGCTGCATTTTTACAAGTGAGTTTTGATAAGCGATTTTGTTTTACGTTTTAAGTGTACCTAGAAACATATTGTTTATGTACCTGTCAAAATACGTATATTTTCAGTGTTTTGAGGGTGGGTTTGAGTTTTTATTAAAAATCAGTCGATTCAGACAAGAATATAAGCATTTAAGATTGAAGGAATCTACGAGCCATTTTTATGTTTTAAGTAACGATAACGAAATTTGCATATCTTCTTTTATTAATATTCTTATCTATGAGTCCAAATATTTTCATATCTGCACTCTTTTAACTTACTGCTCTTTGTACGTTTACATTTCAAATATGTACGTATTTAATTTTATTGCATTTATTCTATTTCTACAACACTTGGCATATAGAACTTTTTCTTATAAATACCTTACGTAATATATTTTTGGCATTTAGTTCTTACAACTCTTTCAACTTAAAAGCTTCAATTACAGATTTACTATGAATGTAAAAATATATATAGTAAGAAACATAATCTTCAGATATTTGTTCATATTCTCAGTATTGTAAAATTGGCAGAATATTATATAGAACTAGGTTAATTAAAAATAAAACATTTCGGAAAGCAGCTGCAGAAATGTTTAAATATAAACGTTCCTAGTGTCTAAATATAACAAACTTCTGAATGCATATTAACTCAAATATTTCAGAAATGTTTCTTATCGTGTGTCCTTCAAAACTGTATAGGTATATTTTACAGTATTTGACTTATTACTTCCTTAATAATTTGAATTATAAATGAGCTGTGGTCCTAAATATATTAGTAAAATATATTTTAAATTATAAATTTTGTTATGACTTTCTCACAGTCCTGACTCGAATAGCTTTATACGAAGGAAATAATTTGTGTTAGTGATCGTAAATATGTTCCGTATTGTATAAATCTAAATGTTAAGATCGTGGAAGAAGACAGATAGCCTGGGAGGGAAAGAGATAGTTATAGATCAACGTCGCGATTATGGCCGTGTTCCTTCGGAGTGTGATTGTGATTTTGTGAATCCTGATTAGTTTAATCGTGATCCTTTTGAATCATGATTTAAAAATTATATTAAGAAAACAACTTGAATAATATAAACACCATCTAGCGTCAAATATTATATGCAGACCAATGCGCAAACTAATTTATTTTATTTTATAAATTACCTATTGTCGAGTGTTATAAACTCAGCACATTAAAAATGGATCATATCAAATGTTCTTGGTAACATATGAAATATGATTACTGAAAACAAATCTTTTATGTAACATATTTTCTTTATTTTCAAAAGTATGGTAGTTTTGTTGGAAAATCATATTTCCTTTGAAGCAACAAACCTCACTTTAATAAATTTCTACGCTAGAAAACCTGTTGTCGCTAGCCATTTTTAAATTTGTTCTGAAATGAATCTGTGTGATCACTCAAAAAGATTCAGAAGGGAAAGGAAAAGGTTGTCTAGTGATCACAAAATGAGAATGGGGATAACGAATAAGAAACGAAAAAACATACTTCTTCTTAATCAAGATCACTTTGATTATGAATCACAGCACGAAGGAACACGGCTTATGTTGTGGTAGGTTATGGCATGATAACAATTGGCTATAACTATCTCTTTCCATCCCAGTCTTTGTTTTACCAAGAAAATCAATCCCAAATAGTACATATCTATCCTAAAGCGCTCTTTTTGAAAGGGGATAAATGATCTTGTACTACCCATTTTTTTTTTCGTTTCTTTTCGCGCGAAGCACCACTTTTGAAACAGGATCAAACAGATTCAATAACTGGATCCCGAATGTCAATGTCACGTCAATTAGACTTATATGGCTTAGAGCTACCCTGTAAGCACCGTTATGACATGACGAATCGTTAAAAGGTTATATCGTCATGGTAATAACGAAAATCGTTTAATAGGCTTATTCTGTAAACGATCGTTATAACATTATGCATTGTTATATCGTTATTATAACGATAATCGTTAAGGTGGTATTCTGTAAACAATATTTTAATTCGACATAACGAAAAAAGGATAACGATATCGTTATTTTTTAACAACTGGAAAAATCGTTCGTTACATAAACGTTTTGTCAATAAGTCAGTATTTTTATTCATGTCAAAATAAAATTGCTATTTTGTTGACTAGTGATCTCAAAAACGAGTCATCTTACAGTTTTCTGCAAGGTAATATTAAAATAATTTAAGTTTTTATTCGTAGCGCCTAGCGCAAAGCTTCCCAGTTTGTCTACAGATGGTAGTAGTAGCTCTAGCATAGCCTACAACAAGAAAGAGAAAGGATCCGACAGCTGACATGTTGACAGCAGACTCCCACCAGAACTAATCTAACCTAGAAGTTTTGTGAGTTATATTGAACTATTTTAGATATTTCATTTAAAATTATAATTTGATTTTAGGAAATAAAGTTCTTAACTTGATCCCAAGGTTATTATTTTTCAAAATGTGTTACCGAATACGGATACGTAGATAACGATTATCGTTAAGTAGAAATAACGATTTTCATAATAACGATTTCATTATGATAACGATTCCTTAAGTGAATATTTTACAGAATAGGCCTATATATATGACCGCACCGCGATCGTTCCGTTAAATTTAGATCCGCGACCATTTCCGGATTAACAGGATTTTTTTTTATTTACTCCGTACAAATCAAAAAAGATAATGGTACGTCTAATTTGTATCTAAAAAAATCTGTTGTGGCCAGCACAATACCTTCCGTCAATCCTGTGTATAATGTATAAATTCCATACATAATTTCTCGTGCAAAAGAGTCTAAATTTCCAGTAAAATTATTTCACAAAAAAACTATTCAAATTGCACTTGACACTGACATCTTTAACTTTTCCCATTCGTTAGGGGTCGCTATTTTTGCGTGTCGTTCTCATTCGGTTCTTTTTCTCTGAAGTCTTCCGTAATACAGTCCTTCCATCTTATCTTTGGTCTTTCTCTGCTTCTTCAACTACTCATTCTTGTTCAAATATAATTCTTCATTTCTCCTCATGACATGTTCAAACCAATGTAATCGTCTTTCTTGTATCTTTCTACAAAATTGTAACACTAGAATTATTTTATTACCGTATCTTTCAGTGTGTTCCCCAACATCCTCATCTCTGCCACATTAATTTACTTTTTAGTGATACTGACATCTGTCAATTTGAATTATATGAATATATTAGCAGTTTCCATGTTTAGCATAGCTGGCTGAATTATAAAATTTAATTTCTTTAAAATTCTTTAACTCTGTATCTATTGAATATGAAGTATAAAATGTAATCAAATCGTATAGAGAATAACATATTCTTTAAGTTATAATAATATTAAATGTCAATAAATCAAATTTAACTGTTAAATCTTCAAATGAGGCTACTTCCTGTTCACCAATTATAACCAAAATCTAATCACTTGTTCTTCTGGATGTAAACTTGAGGAATACGAAAAAAATATAATTTTTGGAATCGTAGTATTGAAGTTATGAGATCCGGAACTTTTGTCACACACACACAGACACACGGATACACAGACACACATACAGACATCATCGTAAAAATGGTAAAATCGTATTATAGGGACCCCTTATACACTAAAAACTCATCATTGAATTTTTTGACCAAAGACAATACCTTCCTTACCTAAAGGTGACGGAAGGTAAAAATAATATAATTATTGGTGAATATTTATTGATAAAATTTGATTGTCCTGCGTGTGGTTAGTTTACATTGTTTACAATGCTTAGGTACATTTCGTTTAATCTCTTGATAAACAAAGCCGAAACCACATTTCATTGTAGCATTTCCCATTCCTGTTTACAAACAAAGCACGTAATGTCGTTTCTAGGAGAAGTAAAAGTAAAAACTCGAATAACAAACCCAATTCATTCCTCCCAACCTAACAGTCCATGGATGTGGATATAAACACAAGACATGAATCACTTACACAGTAGTTCATTTATAGCGCGGTTCTTTGCCCTTAAAAGGCAGCACACATCCGCAGCAGAATGCACATTTTATATTTGTTTATTGAGGAGATAAAGTCAATCTACGATTCAAATGCGGACATATGGGGAGAAATTGAATTTCAGATTAGATTGTTGGAAAATATGGAGCAAATTTCGAAGAAGTGATATACATACAATAAAATAAGATAATACAGACAAGCGTTTGCTATACTCGTAGTTTCCAGAAATCATATTCTGTTTTTATTTAATTTGTTGGAATTGTTCTCATAAGTAAAATGATAAATTTCATCCCAAGAATTTTATATACAAACAACTGAAAATTATACATTTTTTCAACAATTTATTAATGGAAAAGTACTAAAGAACTATTAGGTCCGAAAATTCTACTTTTAATACTATAATCCGTTTTAAAACTAAACGAGAAATAATTTCAAAATAATCTACGTTTCTGACTGGCTAGAAATAAATTCCGTTTTGACAAACTCATATTTCTTACTAAAACGATTATATGACCTTGATCAAAATTAAAGGAAATATTAATGTATTAATATAAAGAGTTATAAATAATATACCAGTATGTTTTAAAATTTGTTAATAAGTACAGTATGTTCAAAAAAAGAAAACCCTAAAAAATGTCACTTTGCCGCTCTAGCGCGACAAAGTAGAAAAACGCTCGCTACCCAAATTTCTAGCTATACAATGTTGAGAAATGTCACTTGTCTACATTCTTGATGGAAACGTTTAGTCTTGAACTAATGGCACTGTAGTGACACATTTACCACCTTCACAAATAAATCTGACATAACTGCTATCTGTCGGTGTATTACATAACCAAAAAAAAATATATGCCGCACTATTGTGAAAATAAAATAGGGCATTCATTTACAAAAACGAAAGTATAAAATGTTTAGATTAGATTGAAGGAATAGGTCAAGAAGAATAGGAAATAACGATAAATTAAAATTAAATATAAAAGACCGTTTTTTCTTTATATTAATCCTTATTAATTGAGTAGTAGTGTAAGTACAAAGTGTACATTTTATTATTTTTTGTTAGGGTGGAGGACCCCACCGTTGCGACTGTAGAAAAAATCTTCTGTGTGTTTCGAGCGCAAATGAACATTGTCGATTTCGAGAGAATACCTCTCAATCGACAATGTCCTATTTTACGCTCTTAATACACAAATAGCTATTATGCTCGTCTAAAAAATAATGTTCGTAACTTGTATACTCAAATATCTTAGGTCGTGTGTATTGACTTGCACTCCGCTACGCGACGTGCGTCAATTTACACTCGCATGATATTTGGTATTTTTCATAACTTGTTCCGAAAATAACTATAATATATTTATATTTGCATGTGTAAATAAACATTTTATTACTTACAACATTTTATATTATCACTAATATTTCCGTTAAAATTTTATTGGTTAATATAAGCTCTTGTATAGAATAATGAAAATTAAAATAATATTAAACATATACAATGCACCTGCATGAATGAAACAAACACAATGCCATTATTTTAAACTTGTTTTTAAAGCTATAAATAGTAATCGAAATATTTTCACCACACTTAATTTTTAATTAAAACAAGATAAAATTCCAGTATTATCAATTGTGTGCCCTTGACATTTGTTATCGATCAAAACAATCACATTATTTTAAATTCAAATGAAAATTTTTACGAGTCTACACGGGAATCCGTCACATAGCTTTTTAACATTAGAAAACAGTCCATCAAATATTATTCGCTTCGTAGAACTTTATTTGATTTCACCACTGGTTAAATTATCTGTTAAATTAACTGTCAGTTAACAAGAAAAATATAGCATTACACATTGTATCACTTTTTGATGCCACATTTTTTTTAACTGACAGGTAATTTAACAGACTTTTTAACCAGAGATGAACTTATACCGGACCTCGAAGAATAAGTTTACAATTTTTTTTCTTTTTAAATTTACCCTTTTGTTGTGAAAGTATAAATATCTAGTAAACTGTCAAACCAAATAACATATCAAAAAGTTAATCAACAATCACTTCTTGAAGTAATGCATACTAAATCTGTTTACCACGTCTTTAATAGTACAGAATGTTCAAAAATCCTAACTCGGGGTAGTTTTTTCTTCTTGAATCTTATTTTAGAAATGGAAATAAATTAGAAAACCGGCGAATGGAAATATACTGTATCCTTCTTTATTATTTTTTCTCCTTAAAATTACATTTCGAGAACAATTTTGACAATTTGAATTGAATAATGATACGTTTCTCTGTTCATAGCCTACTCCGAGTTAGGTTTTTTTCTGAACACACTGTATATTAAAGAACGAATTTTATAAGGCATGTTTTTTTCGCACGCAACAAAATTTAGAAAACGAGCCTTGACGAGTTTTCTAAATGATAAGTATATAATAATATTTAAAAAACTACTATATTAAACTTAGGGAAATTTGTATGTATAATGTTGTAATTGGTAGCAATGGATTGACATTTATTCAATTATTTGAGTACAAGTCAATTCTGATTTATGAACATATATATATATATATATATATATATATATATATATATATATATATATTTACATCCCACTACCATTCTGGCGTCCCCTTTGTTATTTTCTACATTCAAAGTGACGTCCTTGTGCATATGACGTCCGGTATACGGACGTCACTTTAAAATGCCTTGTAAATTTTTTTCTGGCATCAGGGGGGGCCCTAGAATCGTTTAGCAAAATTTGTTATGGACGTCACAATGATAGCGGAGTGAAAAATGTATATTTTTTGTAGTTTAAAAAAATTCCACTTGTGGCGTTAGTGTCGTCCGGCGTATATACACTGTATATACAGAAGTTTCATTCCACCGACAATCTGAACTCCGTATACTTGGCAACAGTGGGCACTGGGCAATACATTAGTGCGCAAGTCTTTTAATCGTATTTAAAGTTATATTGTGAACTCCTGATAATATATTATATTAATATTTAAATAATCAAACATTTATTTTATACTTGTAAAATCCTCTTAGTAAAGACAAAATCGATAAACTATGATGTCAAAATAGAAATGTACTCAATTTAAAAAAGATAATTATTTAAATAACATAAAGCTGAATTATTAATTACAAAATATTGTGCAAATTGTAAATAAATGCCAATTGTAAGGACAACAAAATTTATGATTAAATGTATTGAATAAATATAAGGACGGTAGGCTACAGTGAAATATAAAAATAAAATCTTTATAAACTTTTGATCTAAAATATCAAGATTGAAATTTTAAATAGAGTAGAAAAAGGGAGAATCTAAATAATTTTTAAATAGAAAAAAATATTTTAAACAAATTAACTCTCAATAAATTATAAACTATTTATTAAAAAATATAGATAATTTAAATATTTAGGTACTTCTTTCGACTTTTCCTCTACTTGCTAAAGTGTTTAGCCAAAGTCAGTTGCCGAGTAATTAGAAAATATTTTTATACTTCTCGTAATAACGATTTTAATTATTTACACTTATTAATAAATATCTTTACGTGCCTGTAACTAATAGCATAAGTTTATGGGTCGATTCTGTTGACATCTGTAAGTTTTACAGACCTATAAATCTCTAAAAACGTCATAAAAACACATCTATTCTTGTTGATTAATATAAAATTATACATAAGACCGTCAGCTTTCGTTGTGATTTTGTTCATTATTTACAGATTTACAAATACGTATGACATTAGATAATTTTTGTTTACAAATGTAGGTATAGGTACCTAAAAAAATTATAAGATTATTTTGTGAAAAATATTGTTAAGCTCTTTTCTTTTTATTTTTATTATAATGTAATTTGAAAATTGTGATTATATTTCTTTGCATTATGCAAAAGAACAATTTTCAAAATTAATGGCTTTTAAAAACACTGAATTTTATTGTAACCTACACTACTTAGAAAGAAACGCGGAAAATTAATTTGTTTATTGGCAACAAAAACGAATTTGTGTGGTTTTTGAAATATTCTTTCTGGAAATAAACAGAATAGTTCTCCATAATAGTATTTCATAAATTTAAATCATTTGGTTTTTCATTTTATTTTGCATAGAAGGGGCTCAAAAAGTCCCACGTAAAGATATTTATTAATAAGAATACATAATTAAAATCGTTATTACTAGTAATTATAAAAATATTTTCTAATTACTCAAAACTACTGAGCATTTTTCATTGTATCTGCGGTTTTATCGTAACTAACTAATTTAATTCTTGCTATTATGATTGAGACATTTGCGACCGTAACAAAATAAAACATAGATCATAACTAGGCGTCGGGAATATTTTATTAGTGTCAAATCAGTAATTTTAGCGACACAATAATAATACTCATATTGGTACAAAAGTAGATAATTTGTGCACAAAACTGATTTTGTGCGGGACAAAATAGGTGCTTAATTATTTATTGAGTGTATAGATTGCTGTTAATTTGAAAATAGTTTAATTAATCTAAGACAAAAAAAAATGTGTGGGATTAAGTATTTTGGTGATAAATTCCTTTTTACTATAGCAAATATAAAGAAGACCCTCAGTTTACTTGTATTCATTTTCTTTATAAATGTATAAATAAATAAAAAATTCAATGTAGTAAAACAAACTGCAATGTACTAATACGTCACTGTTACAAAATAAGCGAAAAATGAACTTATTAAATATATTTATTTAAATCACAGCAAAATACAGATAATTATTTTTAGTAACCACTAGGCATGTAATATGAACTGAATTAATAATTGATTTCTTTTTGTGTAAAATTAGTCTCCATTTCCTTGGAATTATATTACAGTATATAAAAATTGTACTTTTGCGAAATTCATTTTTCTTTTCTTTTAATATATGGTATCCAGTGGCCATGCGCCTATGACATCAAAATTATTTCGAATTTTAAATGACACAAAAGAGACTCCTGTATTTCACTTTCCACACCAGCAGTAAGTGCCTGTGAGGTGATGTCTGGTAAATGCCGGCATGATACGCATATGTCAGCATCATTACTGATTTCTGCGTTCAAACCTAATTGACACACCCAGAAATAGGTAATATGTCGTGATGATATATTTTTTCTATATATTATATTAAAAGGATATCCAAATTTTGAAGATATTTCGAATAACAGCACGAAATTAGTTTTGTGCAAAAATTATCTACTTTTAAGCTAATACGAGTATTACTATAGTGTCGCCAAAATTACTAATTTGTCACTAAAGAAAATATTCTAACACCTAGTTCGATCTATTTTTATTCTGTTACAGTCGCAAATGTCGCCATCATAATAGCAACAATTAAATTACTTAGTTACTTTAAAAATAATAAGTTTTGGTAATTTTACAGCTTTAACTCACAAATGCTTCGGAGAAAGATTTGCAAGGGGTGTGATCGTAAAATTGATATAAATCCAATATATTATTGAACTCTACTTGAGGTGTAGAGTTGAATGGTTTCGGTTCCAGTTTCCAGTGAGTACAAAATACATAAAATCGTATGTAAAAATCGATTTTGCATTCAACAGAACTAGTTTTTATCCAACATTAAATTCCAGCTCCTCCTTCATCCTACTTAAACCACGGTTAATGGTATATTTGCCGTCCGTGAGAAGTTATATGTATATGAAGCGTCGGTGGGAGCCAACACGGAGCGAAGCGGAGCTTTTTGATGATTAGATCTTTGAAATGATGGCAAATATTTAATATATATTTTTAGCTTAATAATAATAATAATAGATTTATTGAATGCCCGAGGGCCGACCAAATACAACATAAATACAGTGTGAACATTATTAACAAAGACGATTTTTTAAATGTTTGATTGGTTTTACTGATAACAAGAATGCATTAACAGATATTAGTATTGAAACAATTTGGTGATCGGAATTTAGTGATTAATACCCTATCTATAGGAAATACATACAATGGTAAAATTTTAGTTTTAGAACAAAAGTTTAAATAATAAAGTTACTCATAATTTAAAATGGCAATTAATTGAAATAATTCAGTCCTGTTACGAAGTAGTAGCAAATTAAAAGTTTCTTTTTATGTTGCTTATACAGATAGTCATGAGAAATGATATGAAACAGGCAGATAGACCTAAATAAATGTCACTTTAAGGCTCGAGTCATTTTATTAAGAGGTTCCATTATCTTTAATAATAATAAAATCAAAGTAAAAATTACATAACACACAGACCAACAGTTTATTATTTGTTATATTTCTCATGGCACTGTGTAAACAGCTTGAAAATAGAACTTTTAATTTACGTGTGATTAATGACAGGATTTCTACACTTTTGATCTAAAAATTATAATAGGGAATTATCTATAGCCAAACGAAAATTTTGCCATTGATTTCTTACACCGAGTGCCGGCTGTTAGGGTCAGGTTATTATGTTAAATATCCTTTCTCATAGAAAATAAATCATATTACAAAAATTAGAAGAAGTTTATTAATAGATTAGGAATTTTTATGAAAAGGATTACGTTGATCAATTTTCGTTAGTTTAATGATAATAATTTTTTTTTGAATAAAATAAAGTATGCTATCCTGCTTTAAATCTTCAAACATTAAACTAAACTAAATCAAATAAGTATCAGACATTTATATCTGTTAATTATCATTACCAGAGATTGTAAAAAATCTCTAACATATGGGTGTGCATATGACTATGAAAGATTTCGCTTTGGTTTCTACATCAGAATAATGTATTTAATATTGGCAACGTTGCTGGACGTTATTGTAACGGTAGTATGAATAAAAATATACAAATCGGACGTCACAAAGTACGGGATATGCATGAAGTATATACTCTGGACGTCGGATTCTCTCAGTTTGGAGGAGTTCATAATATCGTGAAATGAACGGAAACGTATATCGTTGTAAATTGACTTAATTGAAATTTGAACCGATATTCATAATCAGGGGGAAAAAATAGCCGATATACTTCAGAAATTCGAAGCCTATCTCTATTCCTTTCGGTGGTTGTCACAATGTCCTAGCCATGAAAGGACGCAGCAATGATAGTAGGATGTAAATATATATATATATATATATATATAAATGTCATCTAGTACCAACCATCTAAAACAAAAAAAATGCGTATCGAAATAAAGGTTCTTTCAATACGCAATTGGGTTTCGTAATGACTTCATTATGAACGCAAAATATAAAAATTAAATTTAGGCGATCACTAACGCAGTAAACTTATAAATTTTGATCTAGTAAAAAATGCAGAATTTTGTTCTGTAAAATTGTACCTATGTATGAACCTTATAAAGTTGTAGAAGACAAATATTTGAAAGAAAACTGTTATGTTAACGCATATGTCACGGATTCTCGTGTTCATCCTGTATACAGCAGTGTTAAAAAAAGGAAAAAATGAGAATATATACATTTCGATGTGCTAATTTTCAATCAAACAGATTTTTTCAAAGTCCGGAAAATTATTTATTTTTCTTTTTTAGTGCGCCCCTGCCAATATGAAATATTTATTAAACATAAAACGTAACAGATTTTGAATAGGACATAAATTAATTCGTAATTATTTCCTATTCAACGTCTATTACGTGATTAGGCAATTCATTATTATTAATAAAATTTTATGTTGACAGTGGTGTAGTAAAAAAGAATTAAATGAAAAATAAGGAATAATTTTCCAAATTTTGGAAAAAGTCTTTTTAAATAAGAATCAGCACATCGAAATGTAATTCTATATACCCTCAATTTTTTTACCCCTTATTTAACAGCCTGTATGTACATGTAGAAAATGACAAAAGTACCCAATAATGGCAAAAAGTTGTGGTATGATAATATATAATTATTACTAAAACAAATAATGTGTTCACAATAGTTTGTTTGATGAAATTTATATGGTATTATACGAAATTTCAACAAAATTTTCATCTATTATAGGTATTTAATTGTAGCAATTGACCTAGCCTCATTCTTTCTCTCGCCATTTAACCTACAACATTTCCGCGGAGCCTTGCGCAACAATGCTTCACTTTCATTTACAATGAAACACCTTCAGAGCCACACCTTGGCTTGGCGGTGCTTTATTTGCATTCTACACTCAACATTTGAGCGGACAAATGCGAAATGCGAGCAGCGGAACACGAACAAAACTCCATTCACATTCACTCAATCGAATGTTTACTTTCCATATCAATGTCAAAACAGCAAAAAAGAAAACGAAATCGCAACCAACGATGCTTTGATGTTTCCAACGCCTACATCGATATACAGGAATTTTAATAAGATATTAATAATCAGGGCAAGCCTTTTCAGATGAAAAGTTTAGTTTGAAGATAATGTCAATATTGTGAGGAGAAAATTTTACGATTATGAATAAGATGTATATAATAAAACATAAAAGATTTATTTATATTCCATTAACCCCATTGTGAATTCTGGGGCATATTAAATTAACAAAAAAAAATCATTAATTTTTTCATATTAATGTATACAATACAGCGAAAATTGTTCTACGTCTGCTCGTTACCATAGCAATTTATGAAAATCAATGTTTTGAAATGTTAAAATGAGATGGTTCGGGACTTTTTACTTCCTTGTACGTAAGTAAAGGACGTATTGTAATCGCGAAAAAATTCTGTTTTCAGATTTCAGCGGAAATATCCATTTTGATCATCCCTGAATCCATTTTGACTAATTACGTCGTGACGTCTGTACGTACGTCCGTCCATACGTACGTATCTCGTATAACTCAAAAACGGTAAGCCGTAGAAAGTTAAAATTTTGTATTTAGAACTGCTATAACATCTTGTTGTGCACCTCCCTTTCTTGTTATTACACAATTTCCAGAAGTGGCACTTTACATGAAGCCTATAATAGATTTTAATGAAAAACTGTTTTAAAATATAATCCAAAACTTCAAATTTGGTATACAAGACTTTTATGTCAATCGAAATAACATAATAGATTTTGGTTAAAATAGGGTAACCGGAAGTGGTACATTACTTGAAGTTGTTAACAGTTTTTCTTGAATAAAATGATTTTATTTTGAATTTAGAAATAAATGCTTCAAATAAAAGTTTTAGAGAATTAATTTCTGCGTCTAGAACAGCAAGTATTATTAAATTAGCCCTTTGTATAAGCGAGATATGTAAATTTAAAAATTATATATTTTTTTGTTTTTGTAATAAAGCTTGCTATGGGATTAGGACAAAAACATACAAAAAAATGTTCATGTCAAATTACGTTAAGTACGTGCAATTTTATGATTCGTACAATAACAAATATTATATTTGTTCATGTCAAATTACGTTAAATACGTGCAATTTTATGATTCGTACAATAACAAATATTATATTTTATTGTGAAATTAGTCATATTCATTGTTGTAATCAAATATTTCTTTGTTGTAATCAAAACTCTCTTTAAAAAGAACCGGGTTAGATTAATGTTAATTTAAGAATGATAGTAGTAAATGAATTATTTTTTGTTCTATATCAAAATATTTCTCGGGCTTGGCTTAAGCCTGTCAATATTTTGTAATTTAATTATTAAAAAAATATGTATAGTTTAATAATCGTACAAGGAAGTCGTGTGGTGTCCACATCAGATTTTTTCGAAGAAAATAATATATCTAAGGTAACATAAAAATATTTTTATACTGATATGTAAACTAGTAATCAACTTACGCACTATCTTATATAATTATATGGTGTCCCAGATAACATACATTGTTTATTGTCCTGAATTATGTCAAAGCCAACTATGATAACAATATAAAAATTCAGGAAGGATATTTAAAATAACTTTACAGATAAATACTGGATAAAAATGAAGAAAACAACAATAAAAATAAAGAAACGATAAGATGAACTGATTTCTTCAATGATTAGAAGTTATTTGAACAAAAAAAAATCTACAAATATTGGATTTCGCTTTTATTTAGTGATCTATGAATATTTTTTTATCTCCCGCCAACCTACATATTTAGGTAATGTTTTCGGTCAAAAAAATCGATATTGAATTTTCAATGATTAAGCATGAATTAGAATCCTCACAACACGTTTTTACTACTTTTACAATGATGTCTGTCTGTCGGTGTGTCTGTATGTGTGTGTGACGATAAAATCTATTTTCCATATTTAAGCTTTTTGCATTTATACAAAAAGCTGACTAGATAATGGGTAAAAAACTAGAAATGGTACTTTACTTGAAGCCCATAACAGTTTTTAATTAAAAAGTATATTAAAATATAATCCAAAACTTTTTAATTTTAGTATTTAAGACCTTTATATCAATGGGAATAACATAGTAGATTTTGGCTAAAATTGATAAACCGGAAGTGATACTTTACTTGAAGCTCTCAACACATTTTCGTGAAAAAAAATATTATAATATATTGTAAAACTTATCAAATTTGTTATTTAAAACTCATATATGATTCAGAACAACATTTTAGATTTTGACTATATACAGGATGTTAACAAAAAGGGCAAAATTTCTCGCAACTGTTTCCGAGAAAAACGAAAAATCGAAAAAAAAACTGACAAAGATAGTGATCGTACAAAATTTTGTTATTTGAAGTTATTTGAAAATTTGGCTAAGGTCGCCACAACATTTAACTTGGTAGAATTATTTGATTTAAAAAAAGCACATCTAAGATGACTTCTGAAAGGTAAACAAAAAGTATGTTATTCGAAGTCGTAACTCTTATAGTTTTCGAGATAGCAGAGGTAAACCCCGTAAAAACTCGTTTTCACTGCCTTATATCTCGGAAACTATTGAAAATCAGATCTATGTTGATTAAGCTTTTTTTACTCATTTTGGTCAATAATTTTTTACCATTTTTTAACACCCTGTATGATAAACCGGAAGTGTTACTTTACTTGAAGCCTTTAACACTTTTTATGAAAAACTATATTAAAATATAACCCAAAACTTTTCAAATATAGTATTTAAGATTAATGAAATTCATAATAGTTTTTTGCTAAAATTAATAAACCGGTAATGGTATTTTACTTGTAGCTCTGAACAGATTTTCTTGAAAAAATATTTTAAAATATGATCCAAAACTTCTCAAATTTGGGATTTAAAACTCATATATGGTAGGAAACAACATATTGTACTTTGACTACATATGATAAACCGGATGTGGTACTTAACTTGAATCTGTTAACAGATTTTCGCCGAAAAACATAATAAAATATCTAAAATTTCGTATTACAGACTTTTCTATTTATAGTGATATTTTACTTAAAACTCACGCTGTTAAACATGAAAATGGCGGAAAGTCATGTGCTGGTCACATCAGATTTTTTTAAATGGGGTAAATTTTGTCAAAATTAATTCACTTCATATCTCCTATAGTTTTTGATATACTAATACATAATACAAGGGTTGCCTTTTATATTTCGGGATTGGGCAACCCTAGTGCTGTCATCTGGCAACTGACGTCTCTATCATAAAATTTGATATTTTTGGCGGTATACGTATTCAGGACGTTTTGGCGTACGAGCGCTATTTGTGTTGTTTACAGTAACTTGAAAAATTCATATCGGCCAAAAAATGGAATTAAATCGTCAACATTTTCGTGCAATTATGTTTTACAATTTTCGACGTGGATTAACTTAACAACAGTGCATCGATGAACTTAATTCGATTTTTGGCGATGAAGCACCATCAAGGGCCAGTGTTTATCAATGGTTTACCGAATTCAATTGTGACCGTAGATCACTCAAGGACGAATTTCGTGAAGGTCGTCTAAAATCGGTTGTTGTTCTGAAAAACATTGATGCGGTGCGTGAACTGATACTACAAGATCGTCATGTGACTTATCGTGAGATTGAGGTATCCTTGGGCATTAGTAGGATCAGCATACATTCAATATTGCATAAACATTTGGCCGTAAAAAAAAATTGTTCGCGTTGGATCCCAAGTAATCCCACACAATTGCTCAAAAACAAGCTCGTGTCAATTGGTCGCAAGAAATACTCAAAAAATTCGATCGCGGTGCTTCAAAACATGTGTATGACATCGTGTTGACGAATCGTGAATCTATACGTGTATGAACCCGAAAGTAAATAGCAGTTGACTGTATGGATCTTCCAAGGCGAGCCAAACCCAATAAAAGTCGTTCGTGCTGGAAGCACTTCTAAACAAATGGTCACATATTTTTTCGGAAAAACTGGACATGTCTCAACCGTACTATTGGTGCAACGTAGAATGGTCAATTCTGAATGGTACACAACCATTGGTTTGCCACAAGTCTTCAGAGAAATAAGGAAAACCAACCGCCGAAGACGGATCATTCTCCACCAGGACAATGCGAGCTCTCACACATCTGCTCGAACGAGTTACTTTTTGAGCGCTCAAAATGTTGATTTGATGAGTCATCCGCCGTATAGTTCTGATTTGGCGCCCAATGACTTCTTTTTATTCCCGAACATCAAAAACAAATTGCGAGGTCAACGTTTTTTGACACTTGAAGAAGCGGTTGATGCGTTCAAATTGTATGTTTTGGAGATACCTCAATCGGACTGGAAAATGTGTTTCGAAAATTGGTTCACTCGCACGCAAAAGTGAATTGAGCTTCATGGAAAATATTTAGAAAAACAATACAGCCATTTTCGATGAAAAATATTTGTTTTTGTTCTCTAATCCCGATATATAAAAGCCAACCTTCGTATATGCACAAACGTACTGTGACGTGCGCCCATGAGTCAAGAGTATACGAGCCCCGCTACTGAAAGAATGTTCCCTAGCGATAATGTAATCCCCTCGCCGGAATTACCCAAATGACGCAATCTCCGGCAGCGGAACGCCTAGATGTGTTAATTACACCGTTGACCTAAATCTATTATATTCGGTATCATTGTGTTGTCGGAAGGTTCCAGAAGGACACTGGACTGTATAAATACCGTTCGAACGACAACGGAGAGATAGTCTGTGATATAGAAGCAACGAGCAATGAAGTCAGTGATATAAATAAATAGTCTACGAGTGGTGAACATAAATAAATGTAGTTACATAAATAATTGTAGTGATAAATATTGTTGAAATAAATAATCTTAGTGTTTAGGCAGTTAATAATATTCTTAGTCTTAAATTAGTGTTTATAATTATTTAATCATAGTGTTAGTTATTTTTATTGTTTTATTAATATTTATCCTAATTATTTATCGTTTAATAAACATATTATTTTAATTAATATTATTTCTCTTATTTTTACACTTCACCCATATAAATAAAACCTTACAATACTGAATATTTCAAGAAATTAAACTGATCACCAAAACCATTCATTTTTGATATTTTGACACTTATTCAATTATACTTGTTTTCTATGTAAAATAAAGCATTTTAGTAAAAGAAAATTGTAAACAGTGATCTCATTAAATATGTATATCCAATTATCTAAACACATTAGTTTGCAAGTAAAATTAAATTACTTACTAAAAAAAATATTTTTCAAGTAAAATATTGATACGAATTGAATGATAATACCCCTTGATTTCAGTTTCGCCTAGGGATTTTACTCATATTATTTGTTTCGCCATGTTATCAAATCTACAATATTTCATAACAAAAACTATAACGGCAAAATAACAGTCTCTTAAGAGTGACAGTTCTGTGAGCATTTCAATAGTTTGTTGTACTTTTACGTACTGAACTGAAGCAGCTCTCGAAACCTATACAGTTTCAAGTGATTTCTAAACTATTCGAATTTAGAGAGGTATTTTTGAGTGCGTGATTAAATCTACAACACTTAAAACAAGAAAAGACTACGTTTCAAATTTATTGTCATTGTAGTTTCAATATATTGGAAAATAATAATAATCAGCGATATAGTATTTAAATTTCTATTTATTTCTTCTGAATGTGTAATTAATATAGTAGAAATTCGAATGTCTGAAAAAATTCAGTAATAGAAAGTTAAATATAGGTAGAAATATCTTCTTGTCTGTCTTAGGACAGTTTGAAGTAAATGTGTACATATTTTGTTTTAAGAACACTAAACTCTTGCGGAATACAAGGAGGTCAACAGTACAAGTGCATTTCGCATTTCTCTTTCGTAAAGGACAACTTTCGTCACATGAGATAAGAAAATATCTATTGCAACGAGAACGAGCAAGTGTAACTGCGCTTAAATATTAAGTCTCAGAAAAGAACTTAAACAAAGAAATATAAATTGATAAATAAATTGTTTTTAAACAAAATTTCGTAACAGGTCATAATTTGTTGATATATTTTGTCAAGATACAACTATCAACTTTTATTTTTTAAATAGCAACCTATAATTATTTTTATTAAAATATAAACCGCCATTTTTTGTCTTTTCAATGTCGTATTAGTTTTTATTAATGCATTTGAAAAAATTCGAGAAAAATGAGAATTGAGATATTTGAGAAATAATTTTAATTCAAATATTCTAAGAGGCTATGTGAAAATAAATACCAAATAAATAAGTAAATAATAAGTAATTAAGCAAATAATAAACAAGTATCAAACAAATGTATACTTCGTTGATACTAATTTAACTATTTAACATTGTTACATTTTGTTTATTTTCACATAATCACCTATAATATTTGAATAAAAATTATTTCCCATATTTCTCAATTATCTTATTTTTCTCAAAATTTTCCAAATACATTAATGAAAACTAATGCATCGTAGAAAAGAAAAAAAAATGACGATTTATATTTCAGTAAAATAATTATAGGTTGCTATTTACAAAATAAAAGTTGATAGTCCTCTCATAAATCTGACTTTATAAAAAATATCTACATCTGCCATCAAATAGTATATTTAAAATAATAAAACTTTTATATGAGCCATTTTTTTTGTATTATAATAAAAAAAAGTTAAAGGGGAGGGGGCGTCTTCCCAGATTCACCCTGTATTTACAATAAATGATAATAATATGACTTATTCTTATTCTGTTCTTCGCACAAGAATTCAAAGTTGTTAGAAAGTGCACTAAAGTGCATGGTTAATTGATCTGAGGTGCTCTTTCCACAATTGCTTTGAAAACCCGTGAGGTGAAGACTAGTAAATTCCTTCTACAGTAGAAATATATCATAATTATTTTATCATTATAAAAATCTGCGAATAACAAAGCTGACTGTCATAGCCATACGTTAAAAAAAAATCTGTTGTGGCCAGCACAATACCTCTCGCCACTTCCTTTTTTGGTTACATAAGTATAGGGCGCGAACAGTCATGTTACATTGTTGGCCTTGACAAGCAAATGTGGGGGCTTGTTTCAGGATGATAATTAGTAATTATGTACATGGATGTCAATTATCAATTTTTTATTCAGAATTTCAAGATTTTCTAAATACACGTAGTTAATTTGTCACCAGGAGTATGGAATCTACTTGTCGAGGAAAATAAACCACATGGAATTGGAAAATCACTAAATTTAGAATGAGAAATTATGATACTTGACATATATATAATTACTAGCTATCATTCTGACATGGGCCCCCATATCTGCATGTCAAGGCCAACAAAATCACATGACTGCTCGCGCCCTATTGTATTTAACATTTCTTGTATACCTACACTCTATACCAAAAATTCTACTTACATATATTTATTCCTTATATTTAGATTGTTTAATTTTATATTCATTTTATGAAGAAATATTGTCCTTTTCTAATTTTTCGAAATGTTTCCAATTCATTGTCAGGATTGACAGTATTTTTAAAGGATATATGTAATATACCTATAATTTTAAATATTTAACTATTAATACATTAAGAAATAATATAATGTATGTACTTCCCAGAAAAAGTCTTCAGTAACTCCGGATTTCTGACACTGACATTTATCTGTCAGTTACAAACAATTTAAATTTTCAACTATTTTCCATGGCCATTCTTTCGGCTGTAAAATTTATTATAACAGATTATTTTATATATTATATTTCTATTATCTCTAAATCTATAGAATACATTATAAAATATTTAAATGTATCAGATAGAGAATTTAATTTTCTTTAATATTACCAAGAAAAAAAGTTCAAAAAATATTATTTAGAAGATTATTTTTCAAGAATCTTCTACTTCCGGTTGTCCAATTGTTACCAAAACCTTTTCAGATCTTCCCATGAATGTCCGATTGGGAAATACGTAGTTAAACAAATTTAAAGTCTTATAGTTTTTGAGTAATCGTCCTTCCAACATCCTACATACATACACACACACACACATACATCCACACACACACACACACACACACACACACACACACACACACACATACATACATCCACACACACACACACACACACATCATCGTAAAAATGTTAAAATCGGATTGTAGGGATCTTAAAACGTGCTTATTCAATAAAATCTGGATATGCGATTTTTAGCATGAATCCAATACCTCTCTTAGCGAGAGGTAAAAATTGAAACAGAAATTCCATGTTTTTTATTTATAAATAAATAATGCTTTATTAAGTCCGCCATAACTGATTAAGGTGTGATTAGTGAGCATTTGATTAGCATTGTTTTATCTCTGTCTATCGATTATAGATTATTTAAGAGAAAAATACTTCAAATAAAAGATGCGTACAATTAATTTTTCTATAACTCTTATTTGAAGTATTTTTCTTTAAAATTATCTATAAACGATTGACAGAGATAAAACAATGCTAGTCAAATGTTCGCTAATCACCCTTAGTTACTGTTCATACTAGCGGCCACTACGTTTAGTCGAATTGTAGTAACGTCAAAAGTTACTGTTTATAAACGAAAAAATTTAATTGCATAATGAAGTGTATAAAAATGATAAAAACTATTGCAATTTTTACTTTGCTTCTATTTATTTATAAGTAAAATTCATTATACAGTAGCGTACGTCTCTATTACAGAAACTGTAAATGTATGTAGGTAATTTGATAACTTATATCGTTAAAATATAAATAATAACTAATTAATACATATAATTTTCTTGTACTATACAATATTACTATTTCGAGAAATATGGATAAAAAATGTTATGGTGTTTATTTTTAGCATAAAATAAATCGATTTCTATTATGTTTATTTCTTCAAATTTTTTTATTGTTCGTTAACCTCACACAAAATAAAAAGAACATGTACCTAATAAATTGGGATTAGAAATGAAAAATGATTTTCCGCATGTTTCAATAAATTTATTTATTTGCCTATTCTAAATTTGCCATCAAAAGTGGGCGAGGCGTCTAAAATATTCTAAATATATAATTTATTTACATCATCAGCATCACAGTTTCCTCAATGGCATATTTCATACTTTACCCTATTTTTAAGCTTCGCGTAATTATTTTAGCGTAAGAAGTTTATTTATAGGTATAACAGGAAACTAAAAATAATCAATACCCTAAATGACAGATAAAAGATAATAATTGACTGAGTTTCACTTTCTACGGGAAATGTTAGCAATATGTGAGTAGGTACTTTTTACGCACTTTCTCATATTATCAGTTCATTTTAATCAATAAAACTGCGTTTGATTAAACTGTAATTAGTTTACTTTCATTTTCCAATAACTTAATTTTAATTGATCTTGATTTACTTTTTATATACTGACAACATATAATTAAAATTGATAGCTATTATTACAATTAAAAGAAAGTACTAATAAGTATAATAAAGCTATTGTAAGCATGAGAAGACAGGTTATTTTTTTATGATAACAAAATTATTATGATATAAATTATAATTACCAATAATAATTTCCCACCAGTAACAGTTTATTGTATGTCTAAATTTGTATACACGAGGTAATTTGCATATTTAAGGTGAACTTATGACCTTTTATTATGTTATAAGCTGGGATTAAAGTTTAAATCGTTAAAAATATTTTTAATTTATGGAAAACTCGTAAATATTAATACAAAGTGCAAAATACACAATAATAAAGCAACACCATAAACAAATTTTAAATATAGACGAGAAAAATATATTCATACATTAATATTCACGAAGAAAACAAACCTGGCATGTCTCAAAGGTTTGTACAATACACTTATAAGTTGCTATAAAATGATAACCTGCACTGTTAAAATATAAGTAAAATGCTATATAAAAAGTAAACTATGTTACGCAACAGGTGGAATTTTACTTCTTTGCATATTTAAAATGAACTTATGACCTTTCTTTGAATGTTGTGAACTAAGATTAAATTCTTAACATCAATAATTTATGATATCGCACCAATAATCACACAAAGTACAAAATATGAAATAATAACGACATATCATAAACATATTGATCAAGAAATATTTATTTATAATTTATAAAGTATACTAAATGTTTGACATTGTTGAAGTGGTTTGTAAACTTGATATATATGCATTGCAAAGGTGTAAGGTGTAAGGTATTCAACCCGTCAATCGAGAAGCGATTTCTAGTCGGTCTCAAGTTGTTTAAACTAGTAGACCCCAAAATATTATCATAAAATTTGAATATGAATACATACACGAAAGAATGAAGAATCGCGGGGCCTGGATGAAACCTGAGAGTAGATCGTCGGATAATTTGGCATAAAAAATAGCTCGTACAGTACAAAAGATTACACTATTTAGCTTCAGGATGGCAACCAGTACTCTTATATATAAATATATTTTGTCACGAAATTAATGAAATCATACTTCTTGCTCTTTAAATATATACACATCTGTGGCTTAATGCAACAACAATCAATGTCAACATTTTGTATTTGTAAGTTAAAAGAGCAAAAAAATAACGTCTCAACACTTTTATTTACTCCTTTTACCCTCCGCCACCTCTAGGTAAAGGAAGGTATTGTCTTTGGTCAAAAAAATCGGTGATGAGTTTTCAATGAATAAGCATGTTTTAGGGTCCCTACAATTTTCGAAGGCCACCATTGGGACCTCGAAAACTATAAGAGATACGACTTTGGTTAAATGGGACATGTGGTCCACCTTTGGAGGACAATCTAAGCTTTTGCCAAAAATTCTCATAGGTTACTAGATAATGGCGGAAAACTGAATTTGGTCGATTTTTTCATTTTGAAATTACTTCTATACTATCACTAATTGAGAAAAATCTTTCAAATAAAAAAATTAAATATTTTTATTCTCTATCAAGTGGCGTATGAAAATAATGTTTTATCGGTAATTTTTCGAGATATCACGCAGAATTACATTTTTTTAAATGGAGTACATATTTGATTTTTACTTTTAAAAAATACTTATTTTCTTCTCTTTCAATTGGTATACAAGTTATTGTATTTTAATTTTTTTACGCTACAAATCTTAGTTTTTCTATATTTTTCATGACATATATTATTTATTTGTCAACACTCATTATTTTTTCGTAATACTATTTTATTTTGCTTAAGTAACTTATTCCATACCTACTTTACTTCATAATTTAATTTTAATTCTATATGTTTAAGTTAACATAAGTAGGTATACCAGGTATGAAATTAAAATATATATTTAAAACATACCAATCGAAAGAGAGAAAAATAAGAATTTTTTTAAAGTATATATCAAATATGGGTTCCATTTAAAAAAATCTGATGTGGCCAGCACATAACCTCTCGCCGTATATTTTACCTGGCTGTATGCATAAAGCAAAGAATATTTTTATAAATACAAATAATATATTCATATAAATCTATGACGTATAAACTTCTTTGTTATTCAATAATAGCATGTCTCAACATGAAGATATTTTACCATAAATTATGTTACAATAAATTACAAAGTAGAGTACTATATATAAATATTAGGCTGGTAACAGCAATTTTCAATTCGAACAACGTTGTTTACTTTCTCTTCATATTCTTCTAGTAAAAATATTAATTTTGGGCGGTCTAAAATGTATATATGGATTGTGCATCTATTCTTACATATCTTCTTTTACATTTTATTTTTTCATACATGTTATATCTAAATAACACTAATTCCCTTTAATAAAGTGACGGATAGATTGCACTCCGATTATTCTTATATCGATGTGTAATTTTGTCAATATTTACAACTTACTTGAGAAGAATTTGATAGCTTTTTCGCAATTCAAAGTTACTCTAGTCTATAGTACTGGTGTACATTGTCCCATAATGTTTGAAACAAATTTAAGTCCTTCAACCTAGACTTGTCATCTCCATAATAGTCACAGATCAAGAATTAAGGGATTCTCCAAGTACATTTTTCTTTCATTACTCATTATTTCTGACACTGACATTTATCTGTCAGTTACAAATAATTTAAATTTGCAACTATTTTTCATGGCATCCTTTCGGTTGTAAAATTAATTACAACATTATTTTATATATTATATTCCTTTTATCTCTAAATCTATAAAATATGTATAAAAATATTTAAATGTATCAGAAAGAGAATTTATTTTTCTTTAATATTATCAAGAAAAATTTTCAAAAAATAATATTTAGAAGATTTTTTTTCAAGAATCTTCTACTTCCGGTTGTCCAATTGTTACCAAAACCTTTTCAGATCTTCCCAGGAATGTCCGATTGGGAAATACGTTGTTAAACAAATTTTAAGTTTTATAGTTTTTGAGTAACCGTCCTTCCAACATCCCACACACACACACACATCCACACACACACACACACACACACACACACACACACACACACACACACACAGACATCATCGTAAAAATGTTAAAATCGGATTGTAGGGACCTTAAAACGTGCTTATTCAATAAAATCTGAATATGCGATTTTTAGCATGAATCCAATACCTCTCTTAGCGAGAGGTAAAAATGTAAGTTTGTGTTATATTTCTGAAAATTTACCGATAAAAAAATATCTTCGTACGCTATTGGATATACAATAAAAATATCTAACTTTTTTATTTCAAATATTTTTCTCGATTACTGATAGTTTAGAAGGAAGTAATTTCAAAACAAAAAGATCGACTAAAGTCAGTTTACTGCCATTATCTATGAGATTTTTTGACAAAACAAAAGCACATCTAAAATGGCCCCCAAAGCGCACCACATGTTCCATTTGACCGAAGTCGTAGCTCCTATTGTTTCCGAGTTCCCAATGGTGGTCTTCGAAATCCGAACAGCCTGTATTTGCAGGAAAGGGAAGTAATTCAAGATGTGGGAAGAGATATCAACACGATGTTACGATGTATTAGGAAGGAGTACACCCCATCTCTATCTTACACATACATATTTGATATTAATCTTCTTTTCTACGTTAAAGATGTAGTTCCCACAACCAAAAATATAATTAAAATTACAAGACAAAATGATATTTATTTACAAGTATACTCGTATTGTTTATAAATGTGTTACAATTTCGTTCTCATGTTACAGATTGTATACATATATAATGATAGAGAGTTGATATACGAGTATGAAAATCTATAATTTATGTAGTAGTTGTTATTTTTTAGCCTTATTATTCAAATGCGAGCAATATATGACTAGCAAATCAGTTTTCTATGATTTATATCCTTGTTATTAAGTGAAAAGAAAATTTTACACTGGTTTACATCTGACAATAACTTCATTTCGCTTATAGAGTGTGAAATCAGTTTCACATTAATATACTTTTGATGACACGGTGCATTATGATCTTAATTTATTCTGAAGGTCGTTTTTTAGAGATTTCTCGAATGCGATTAAGTGTGAACCCGGCTTAAAACTTAAGCGTATCGGGTCACGTGGCATGGCGCGTGCCATGTGGCACGCGAGATCACGCGCCAGTTCGATCGGCATTCGTCAGACACCACCTGCGAGGGGAAAAAATAAAAAGGTGGATGATGTTGCGCAATTTAGAAGGAATTCGATACTAAAACTTTTGGGTTTTTTTTATCTAATAGTGTCATCGACTAAAGATACAGCTTATAAATTTTATTATTATTTATTTTTGAGTAGCAAACAACAATAATGTAGAATTCCTTATTAACTTTTTTAAGATAATGAGATATATATTTTTCATGTCCACATTACATTGTCTTCAAAAAAATCAAATTCAAATCAAAAAAATATTCTGTCAGGTCGTCCTTGACATGTTCTAGTGAAAATTGTAAGTTATGAGTTTAAAAGAAAAATATTGAGCAAGAAAGTCATAAAATAAATTATATCAATCAAATAGAATATAATTCATAAATATAATGATGTTTGTTTTGTTAAATACGAAACTTACAGATATAAAAATTTATTTCGTACACTACTTGTTAGGCTATAAAAATATCTAACTTCTTTATTTGGATTTTTTTTTCGATTACTAATAGTTTAGTAGTTGTTTGAAAATGAAAAAATCTGATGTGACCAACACAGTACCTCCCGCCATTTACCTAAGTATATAATTTTTATATTACTTTATAAATTTATCCATACAATATATAGAAAAAGTATTAAAGCATACTTGTAGAAAATGGAATAATCTTTAATTTTTATAATAACAAATTGAGAAAAAATTACATTTAAAGGTACTTTTTGAAGAAAAACTATCTTGAGCTACAAGTAAACTGCCATTTCCGGTTATCCGATTGCCACCAAAATCTAATCAGTACTTTCCATATTAGAATAAGGTAGAAATACATGGTTTGAAAACTTTCTGAATGATAGTATTTGAGTTAGAGCGTAAAGAGGATCCACACACACACACATACATACATACATACATACATACATACTTTTAATTTATGCCCACCTTTACTGTATAATTGAAATTTAAATAGTGTTTTTTGTAATTTTGCAGAAGGCAAAGAATAACAATTTTCACTAAAATTTAAAAAAAAAACTTCCTTTTCAGGACCCAAGCCTTGGACACCTGTATGTCACTAGTGCCTATAGAAATTTGGGCATTATAATATACATATTTATTTATTTAATAACCATTGTATACAAAGTGTCCATAACCTTGTGTTATTTTCTAAATTCTTTGCATAGGTTGTAATCTGACAATGCATAATTAATATGTAAATTAAAATTGTTTTTCAACAGGTGGAATTTGTACCACATGCTTCATATAAAAGAATAGCAAACTATAATAATTTTAATTGCATTTTTTAGCAATGCATGACTATAACAATATTTTTCACAAAATAACATTAGACAGAAAAAAAATATGATTGTTATTTATTCACATTTTATTATCCATATCCTGTCAACCACAGTTCCCAAAATATATGTATAATAAAAAATTATTGTAAAATTTCAATTTCATCTGTGACACTATTATTTTGTCTTTCATCTATTTATACTTTTTGGCGCTGGTAGCATAACAAAAATTTGTCAAATAAATTTAGTACTTTGCATTAGAGAATTTACGAGTGTGTGTTCATAGAAGAAAATTACAGCAATTTCTTCTGTAAAAACTAAATAACTAGCGACATTCCTGCACATAAGACCGAGCAAATAAACAAATCAATCTGCAGCTAGTTAACGTCCATGAGAATTAAGATCTATGGTCTATGTGAACTTCACAATGAATTAAATACAATTTACGATTTCAATTGATCTAGAAATCTACTTTATTGCAAGTGAAGATCGTGTACGCAGGCGAATGCATCAAGTGATTGGTTCTGTTACTGTCTCTACTCGAGTTCAAATACAACTGAAGATAATTATTTAATTTAAAAATAAAAAAATAAATATTACCCGGTTTTGAATGTGTCAATTAGCTTGTTTTTCATTCGCAGATTTTGGCGTCACTCACATGAGTTGTTGTAAAGAGTAGACCACAGAGGTCATATACAGGTTGATCACGCGAGAATGAACCAGCAATTATCTCCGTTATTAAGCGAGATAGCGATTATCTTCAAATAAACAAATTTACTATAGACAATATGGGCAATAAGATGTATCAAGAAGCGTTCTGTTACTTCCGGTTCCGGAGTATGTAATACCAACTTTGAAATTTCAAATGAAACATACTATATTTTTTATATTTTTGAGAAGTACATAAAATTTGCCTTACAATGGTGGTAAATTGTAGTATAATGTATTATTAAAAAATCAAATGGCGGACGTTTGAAATATGAATATTTTGAATGAAAAAAAAATCAAGTGTGTGAGATTTTATTATTTTTTTGTTCAGATGATGATATTTTTTGAGATAAATTCATTTATATGACGTAACCTAGGCAACAAATCCAATAAAACAAAATTCCACACTTTCTTGACTTATTTTGTAAGATATTTGAAACGTCTGCCATTTTACTTTTTAATGATACAACGTCCTACTTGTTTACTATCATTGTAAGCAAATTTTGTGTACTTTACAAAAATATAAAAAAATAAAGTGTGTTCCATTTGAAATTTTGAAGTTGGTATCACGTACTTCGGAACCGGAAGTAATAGAACTTTTTGTGATACATCGTATTGCCCATATGCCTATAGTAAATTTTCTTATTTGAAGAATCGCTATCTTGCTTAATAACGTCGATAATGTTGGTTCATTCTCGCGTGATCACCCTGTATATATATTTCACAAATTCTTATTGTACCAACAATATTCTGTTCATCTTCTTCACATACGGTACTTGTTTCATTAATGTCATTGTTTGTTTTATTTTTGCGTTAACTACCACATTTCGTAAAAGGCTTTATTATCGTATATCCATAGAGCTTACTATGAATTTTTCATGAATGCACAGACGCTTGAAAGTATTATCATGTATATGTCGCAGGGAATTAATCAAACTAATTAGGTTAGGGATTTGATCAAACAACTAATTTACTCATATCCCTACGTCACATGGGGCTGGCCTTATTTTCCCCAACCCAATAAAATCCAGATTAGCTATTTATGTGATAGTTGCAAAATGCTGGTAATTTTCGCACTAGTCGTGAAGATGCCATGTGCAAATAATACGATTTTGCAACGTATCACATTTCACATAGCAGGTTTTTTCTATAATTCTGTTTAAATTTAACAAGAAGCAAATAATGAATTATAAATTATAACTGTTGCTTTTTGCATTAGTATGAAAAAGTGACAGACTATTGCTCATTGGCTGATTAGGTCACTTTTCGCATTATTTCAAACTGTCAGATAAATGCACTAATGCAAAAAAATAATGTAATATTGAATGTCAAATTTAATTTATAATGTATAAATGATACAAAAAGTATATATTGTAACATATAACTTATAATAAAGCCAAAAAAAGCCCAATAAAAAAAATACAAAACACAAAAAATCAAACTACGTCAGGTTTTCTTAAAAAAATCCTATAACCCTGGGTTTTTGCCAGGCCGGCTGTGTTATATATACCTTCTGATCAAAAGACGCATCCTAATTTAAAGTAGATATTCTACATAAAAAGTGCGTCTTACAGTCCGAAAATTACGGTTTTTCTATTTGAAGTCGGTTGGATTCGAACCTGAGCCGTCCGAATTACAACCAGTCACTTTACGCACTCAGTAACGCAATAAGAAAATGACTCCAATGGAGAATTTTCCACGAAAATATAAATGCCTATCCTGTAAGGAATTATTATGTATCAAATTTGGAAACTAAATTATTGAATTACAATTCATAACTAAATGTTTGTCGCCCAATCACAAACTTGTAGTCATAGGAACAATCAGTAGCAACTAATGATAAATGACTTCTCGCTGATGTTACATATCGTATTAATTATAGTGATATTTATGTCATTTTAAAATTTACCAAGATCGAAAAGTGCTATTCTCATTTTGTATGAAGTTTTATTTGGATATTTTTCATGTTTGCAGATAAAATATTTACTTATAAGAATATCAATGTAAAGCAGAACGGCACACCCAACAATAACGGAAAAGTGGTGATATCTCGGATTTATTTATTCGAAAAAAGCTTTTACCTATATAAAAAGTATATTTATTTTATTAGGTTAAGTTTGTTTAAATAAGAATTGAAAATAAAACTGTATATCTTTTAATTTTCAAATAATAAAATACGCAGTTGTAGTGTTTCTAATCCTATGCCTGCGGGAAATTACTGCATACGTTTGCACTGATTGGGCCCTTCAGGCCCTTGTTATGTTTTAACGATTATTTATATAAAATGACTGTGTTATTACATCTTGTAACGTTCTAGTTGAAAAAATAAATGAAACAAAACATTTCGTCCTCGCAGGTTCTAAATACAAAACACGAAGGTTCTTTATCTCATTCAATATGTCCTTTTTACTACGTCTTCCTGTAGGCACAAAGAAGGGAGCCGCGCTATAAATTCCATTTCCGTTTTTGGAAAAGAATAAATATGATTCAACATAAGCACTATATTCTTAGAGGGCTCAATATTCTCCGCTTCTACTTCAGTAGACTGAAATTATTTTTTTCATACATTTGAATGTGTCATTCTCAAGAAGGTATTTCAGAAATTTTTCGTCAGTAAGGTCTCTTTTGGGAAACATTTTTAGAAAATACAATGACGGAAGTACCTATACGAGTAAAACGAACTACGAAGATAAGAAAGTACCGTAGACACTGAGAAATAACGAGCAATGATAGCGCATTACTTATACGCAGCTTCCAACTACAGGAAGGAAATATAAAAACAGATATGAAACAAGTTTGCACTTGCAAACATAGAAAAATAACAATATATTGGCCTCAAAAACCCCTCCGTGGTAAACGCGCGCGTACTCTGTATCTTCAAACTGGTAGTAGTGTGACAATGTTTTTATGTAACGCTATAATGAATAATATATTAAGAAAAAAGTAATTAAATTTCGCGAACATAAAAATTATAGTTAAACGCGTAATGTAGTTGCATTATGAAAGCAAGGACATCTATAGATTCCTTGCTGAACAATGTAGACAAACTCTAGAGTTGCCTGCCTGCTTCAAGTCAGATAGCTATTTGCATGTTTATTCTGCTAGATATCGCAAGAGCTAATGGTTGTAATCGTAAGGTTAACAAAGTAAAGAAAAATACCGAAAATTAGAAATCATTGCGGGTATTTCTCAAAACGTGGGCGGCAGTGTTACCAACAATGCGCGTGAAAATTTCAGAAATTGAAAATATCTGAAGAATTTCCAATTTGAATTTATTATATCAAACCAAGTGGGCTTGCATGTTTTTCTTTAACAAGTTTTTTTCCTCAGACCTTCATTTATATTCACCTAGTTTTAGTCAAAAGTTTATGGGTTATCCCGATTCTACGAGTAGAGGTAATTATGTCGATGATTTCTAGAGCTTCCTTATAGTCGTCATGTTAAAACTTCCAACTTTGGAGTTCAATAACTCCGATCGGAACTGGGCATGTTGGCTAAAATTATGGATTTACATCAAGCAATAATTAATCTAGCTGTACACCAAAGATTATTAAGATTTTATGTTTACTTCATGCTCCAACTACCTTAAAAGATAAATGAAATTTAAAATTGGGCCTCTCAGACCCAATCGCAGTTATAGAGTTAAAATCTATTTGTTAGGTTACGTTTGTACCACAAGACAATTATTCTCACATACTCAAACAACCTTATCTTATTTACTTAATTGTCTAAAATATGACATCTTTATAACTGAAAATAATCTAAATAACTTTTTATCTCCCGCTACCCTTGGTAAGGGAGGTATAGGGATCGTGCTAAAAATCGCATATCTAGATTTTAGTAAATGACCACGTTTTAAGGTCCCTACAATCCATTTTTAACATTTTCACGATGATGTCTGTGTGTATGTATGTATGTATGTATGTGTGGATCCTGTATAGTGTATACGCTCTAACTCAAATACTATCATTCAGAAAGTTTTGAAACCATGTATTTCTACCTTATTCTAATATGGAAATATATCTGATTAGATTTTGGTGGCAATCGGATAACCGGAAATGGCAGTTTACTTGAAGCTCAAGATAGTTTTTCTTCAAAAAAAAACCTTTAAATGTAATTTTTTCTCAATTTGTTACTATAAAAATTAAAGATTATTTCATTTTCTACAAGTTTGCTTTAATACTTTTTCTATATATTGTATGGATAAATTATAAAGTAATATAAAAATTATATACATAGGTAAATGGCGGGAGGTACTGTGTTGGTCACATCAGATTTTTTTAAAATAATGTTTCCTATTTGGTTTTTACTTTAGTCTATTAAACTATTGTAGTGTTCTAGAGTCCCACGATGCTAATTGGCTACCTATCAAATTATTTACTGCTCTTTTGTTTGAATAACCTTAAAAAAAATTCTTAATTATTTTCTTAATTTTAATTATAGAAAGTTTAAATGTAGACATGTTAAAAAATTTAAAGAGTACAATGTAGTAAAGATTATTTCTCTACTTCTAAATCCTGAATTTTATGACTTGTCATTATTGTCGAGACAGAATTTACAAGATGGCCCGTAAATAACCATCTTACAATACAAATACGTCAAATGTAATGTGTGTATCTTAACAATATAAATTGTAAACAGTATTACAAGGTATTACTCTATCTGTCTTGTCGTACTTGCAAACTTGATATGCAATTTAGATATTTTCTTCATAGTACGTATATCATAATTTTTAAACAATCGATATGTGGTAACTCTATTGAAACAATTTTCAATACCGTAATATATGTAATCGTACATGATAGACGACATTTAACGAGAATTTATATTTCATAATATGTACATACACAACGTGAATTAATAAATAAATCATCAAGGCTTGTTAACCACTGCTAGTAGGTGTGCCAATCTGCTTCAGACTTTGATAATGACGACACCTTTCTAACGTAAACAGTACAGTGAAAAAATGGAAAATGGTCTAGTTTTATTTTCGAAATATTAAATTAACCAATTATGTATTTGAATTAATTATCATATATTATACAAAAAATGCACCAAATATTAAATTAATAATATCCCTGACCTTTACCTTCGCATATATCATATAAAAAAAAAATATTGTGTACAATTTTTGTAAATCGGTGTTTTGAAATGTCAAAATGAATCATTTTGAGACTTCTTCCAAAAAAATACTAAATAACATAATTGAAGATAACATCACAAAATACAGCCAGATTAATATAGTCGTATGTATTTTATTTTTTTATGTATAAGTACTAGAGGTGGGCGCGTGAGTGACTTTGTTCACGATCACGCACGGTCACGAAACTAAAAATGTAATCACGACCAATCACGCACGACTTTTTATGTTTGATTCACGGTCACTCACGCTCACGAATTTATTTTGGCACTCACGGCCGATCACGCCCGGTGGGTCACGTTCGTGTCACGTAATTTTTTCTACATTTAAAATATGTGTATCTTTATCATTTATCGATGCTAATTATATATACAATTATGGGAACTAGAAAACTGTTTTTAAAAAAATCACATATTTCGACCTATTAATAATAATAAGAATATAACGTAAAATATAGATATTAAAACTATATATTTTTTAGATAAAAATAGAAGAAATCATATTGATCACGCCCTATTAAATTGCAATAACGCCCGATCACTCACGATATATCTTTAGGCACTCACGCTCACGCCCAATCACGAAGCAAAATTTAAAATATATTCACGATCACGCGGGTCACGTCGTGACCCATCGTGACCCGATTAAATTCACGACCCGCGCCCACCTCTAATAAGTACAGTGTTTATTTTAAATGGGTCACCAATATAAGAGCTACAAAGACGTTTAAATGGACAAACAATTTCTATTTTACAAGACAAATTTAATGAAAATAAATTATTTTTTTTCGACCAATGGTTCTCAAAATACGAGACCTTGAAACGTATATTTTTTTTGCTGATTCGCTAGATAAATTAATTCTGAATTCAGTGATGTAATATTTTTTACACCCTTATATGACGAGTTAAATTCATTTAAGGTCGTTAATCCGTTGATGGTCACACTTCGAAACGTGACAAATTAATTTATAATATTCATTACAAGTCGTAGAATTTGGATGTAAATTAGAAATCATAGGTAACCATTGAAATAACGAAGATAATTGAATTTAAAGTAGACACTGAAATGAATTGCATACATGAAGATTAGCAGTAGTTTCACTAAACGATTAGAAAATATTATATCATAACAAGCCAACATATGTTTGAAAAATATGTTATTCTTTAATGTTTGAGATATTTAATAAAAAAATAAAAACTATAAGACACCACAATCATTGTTGAGAAATCGCATGTAAAAGGTTGCAGTCTCAAGAAAAATTATATTTTTGACGCTGTCACGCACATGCGTAGTAAAATACGGAATGAACTGGCAACGTTGCAATCAACTATTCAGGGTGAGATTTAATTCAGAAAAATAAATGCTAATTTATTTCACCCGGAATATGGTAAATTATATAAGAAACAATAGTGTAAGACAAAATTGTAGAAAATTAAACCTTTTCTATATGCCTACCAATGTTACCATTCACTCGGCTGGATTTTCCATTTCGATACTACTGACTTCAAACATAGAACATATGCTACAACAATAATTTAAAAAACGTAATAGTATAGGTATAGTTCTCGAGATAGGAATGCTGACCCATTTAAAATAAACACCCTGTATATGTGCGTATAGGTGAATAAAATACAATTCAAAATATATGAAAATAAAGGAAGTTTTTAAAGAGAGTTTTGATTACAACAAAGAAATATTTGATTACAACAATGAATATGACTAATTTCACAATAAAAATATAATATTTGTTATTGTACGAATCATAAAATTGCACGTATTTAACGTAATTTGACATGAACGTTTTTTTATGTTTTTGGTCCTAATCCATAGCAAGCTTTATTACAAAAACAAAAAAGTATATAATTATTGAATTCACATATCTCCCTTATACAAAGGGCTAATTTAATAATACTTGATGTGCTAGACGCAGAAATTAATTCTCTAAAACTTTTATTTGAAGCATTTATTTCTAAAATCAAAATATAATCATTTTATTCAAGAAAAACTGTTAACAACTTCAAGTAATGTACCACTTCCGGTTAGCCTATTTGAACCAAAATCTATTATGTTATTTCGATTGACATAAAAGTCTTGCATACCAAATTTGAAAAGTTTCGGATTATATTTTAAAACAGTTTTTCATTAAAATCTATTATAGGCTTCATGTAAAGTGCCACTTCTGGAAATTGTGTAATAACCAGAAAGGGAGGTGCACAACTAGATGTTATAGCAGTCCTAAATACAAAATTTCAACTTTCTACGGCTTACCGTTTTTGGTCAAGCCGTAATGCAACACCCGGTATATGTGAAAATAATTTTACGTTATGCTCCTTGAGTAGACGAATAAAATCTGTGAATAAATTTATGCTGTATTGTATATCTAAATGACAAAGGAGATATCGAAGGTCATTTCAAAGACTCACCCTGTATAGCAAAAACCAAATATTTAATATACATAGATACATATTATTTATTAGTCATAGATAAAAAATATGATCATTACCGAGACCTGTGTACAAATCAGTGCCACTCCTGATTATGAATAATAAGTTGTAAATAAAATAATATAGCATCACGGCTAATTACCCATTGCTGGGTGTGTTAATCTGCTTTTTATTCACATATTTCAATCAGTAATAACGATATATTTAGATGTAAGAAGTTGGTGTGGCAAATACAATACACCACAGGAATAACTGCGCAATAAAGAATTCAAAATATTTATTTAATTTATCTAAAATATGTACGCTCATCAAATATGTATTTTGAAGTATGTAAGCTATTTCGCAAATTTCCTTATCTAATTTCAGGTTAAATAATAAATAAATTATTTTGTGGTTAATATCTAAACCTCCAATTTGCACAATCAATCGGTTGGAAAAACTAGAAAAATCCCGAGCTATCAAGTTCTCCTTACAGTTACGTCTACATAACACGTTTGACATCTTGCAGCCGATGTCGTCTTGTAATAATGGAGTAATTAATAGCGTTTTTTACGGAGAAACAGTTGGAAGTGCACAGGGAACCTGCAGACAGAACACTCAGCAGTGGGAAATGTTTTGTCTCGTGGAACCTGAAGCGCTGATGTTGAATTGTTCGCCTACAAGAACCAGTATTTAAATGATCCGCCTCGTCGTTTATTATATTTCACTGTAACAACGTGGAAGTGGAACTCTTTGTCATGACATACCAGATTGAGGAGCTGAATTCCAGTAGCACGGATTATAGTTAAGCTCTTCACTATTAAGTTCTTATCGAATGTTTGATAAATCTCAAGTACAACTTAACATTTTTGCCTGTTATTTAAATCTAGAATAGTATTCTACGCTGATTTTCATTTATACTACACAATATCATCTATTTATGAACTATCTATGATAAAACAAATGAATTTAAAAAAATTCTCATATTTGTGGAATATCTTGATCCATATATGGTATATGACACGAGCAGACACGTTACTCGAGCGACCTTGGGAGGCTTGGGATCAGCTGATTAGTGTTCGTTATTTTGATTTTGTATTGCTAAAAATTTATTATTTTACAATTTTAAAGCAGTAAAACATATGAAATTAAATAATTATTTATGCAACAAGAGTATAAACACAAAATTATTGACTGAATGTCATAAAGCTTATTTACGTTGCATACAATATTTTTTATATGACATTAAATAAAATTCCTGAAACAAATTAGAAATTTGACAGACGAGCAGACGACAATTTGAAAACACCAAATACCGAGTTCACGTTCACATTTAACACATAACAGATCAGAAGTTGAATATTGTAGTTCTGCCAGTATTACCAACATGAATTTAGGTAAGACAATTTAAATGCCAAACGTGTATTATTTGGTGGTAGCTCCGTAAAGTGTAAATAAAATAAAATACGAAAATCGTTTACTTTACACATTGTCTGAAGTGTGTAAAGTATCAACTTTTTCCAGTGACTTTTTCCCTTCTACGCACTTTGTCCTTTGCCCTGCGGTGTTGCCGTTTTTTCATAACTTAACATTTTCAACATGGCCACTGAATTGGCAAGAGTGTAGACATTTCCAATCCATACCTCTTTAATGGCAAGTATACTAGAGTTGCATGTAGTAGGATTTTTTAAACCCATAATATAATAATGTGAAAGGAATATTTGACATTTATAAAATCTTTAGTATGGAAGATTATTAAGTTAGGAATAACCATGGTAATAAGTTAAAAGAGTAAAAAAATAACACATGTCACACTTTTATTTACTCTTTTTACCTTCCGTCACCTCTAGGTCAAAAAATTCGGTGGTGAGTTTTCAATGAATAAACATGTTTTAATGTACCTACAATACGATTTTACTATTTTTACGAGGATGTCTGTATGTATGTTTGTGTGTGTGTGTCTGAGATCGTGTGTATGTGTGTGTGTGTGTGACTATAATTTCGGCCGCGATATCTCCAATACTAGAATTCTAAAAATTACAATTTTTACGTATTCCTCTTCCTTACATCCATATGATTAGATTTTAGTTATATTTGATCAACCGGAAGAACCCTCATTTGAAGATTTTAACAGGTTTCCTTGAAAAAACGCTGTTAAGTATTATTTTTTGACATTTAATGTTATTATAAATATTAAGAATATTCTTATCTATACGAATTGATTGCATTTTATATTTCATATTCAATGGATATAGAGTTAAAGAATTATAAAGAAATTAAATCTTATAAATCAGCCAGCTATGCTATAACCATGGAAACAGATACTATATTAATAAAATTCTAACTGACAGATGTCAGTGTCAATGAAAAGAAATGAATGTGACAGAGATGAGGATGTTGAGATAGATATTGGGGAAGACACGGAAAGATAGGATAAGGAATGAAAGAATAAAGGAAATGGCTCGAGTGATAAAAGTTTCTAGATAGATACAAGCAAGACGATTACATTGGTTTGAACTTGTCATGAGGAGAGATGAAGAATATATTGGAAGAATGAATAGCATAGTAATAGAAGGTAGACGAAACAGAGGAAGACCAAAGATAAGATGGAAGGACTGTATTGCGGAAGACTTGAGAGAAAAGGAACAAAATGGGGACGACACGCAAAACAGAAATGAATGGAAGAAGAAAATAAAACATAGCCACCCCAAACCAATAGGAAAAGGTAAGAAGAAGATGTCAGTGTCAAGTGTAATTTGTATAGTTTGTTTATGAAATAATTTTACTGGAAATATAAGATCTTCTGCAAGATAATACACAGGATTGACGGAAGATAATGTGCTGGCCACATCAGATTTTTTAATTATAAACGACTACTTTATACACTCAAGTAAATGAAATAAACGGTAATATTATTAAAGGACAGGATTCAAGAAGAAAAGTTTTGATTTCTTTACAATACATTTTTGACAATATTTCTTGTCAAATTGACTTTTAATTAAATACTTTCAAATTAAGACATATCTTTCTTTGTTCATACTCCGAGTTTGGTTTTTTTTACACTGTATTTATCTTCTCATCACTGAAGTATGTATAACTTATTTTAAAAACACGCTGAAATTCCAAAAAAATGAGAGAAAGCGATTCACATTTGATTCAAAAACTATAAGAAAACCTACTCAAATAACTTCTATTTCTTAGAAATCTGTAATTAATAAATAACTGTACGGCCATACTCTTTTTCATCATTTTAGAAAATAGAAACTATTTTACGTAAATCTTTTATTTAAGTATATAATTACCGCTTAACGATAAAAATTTGAGTGCGCACATTTTAATGATAGTAATTGCTTTTCATATCTTATCAGTAGTAGAAATTTAATCTGTTCGCTACCGTTAAAATGTTCCTATTTCCTCATTGGAGGTGAAGCGTATCATTTGTGGGGCATGGACGCAACGTTAGCGCAGACCTCTCAAGGCCGTCTCGAGATTACATCAATTTAAATCGATTGATCGATGTATTGTCCCCGCCAAATTAGGCGGAAATCGTGTCAATCAAGAGAATTACTGTTTTCTCTTCCCAGAAATTTACATAAGTGTTGGAATGGCCTTAAAAACTTCAAATAATTACAACATGCATGTAGATAAAGAACGTATATTTATATAACATATATAATAAAAAATATTAACCATAACCAATGACCTTGTCTCCTTGTTACCATGGTTACGTACAGTAGACTAGTAAGTGATTGTACAGCAACATTGATAAAAATTAAGTTTCCACTCCCATGAGGGGTTACGAATTCACGAAATGTGATGATAATTTTTATCTTTCGCTACTCCCGGTAAGGATGGTAGGTATAAGGATCATATTAAAATATTAAGATTTTGTTAAATAAGCTCGTTTTAAGGTCCGTAGAATCCAATTTAACGAAGGATTCCTTGAGTATGCGTGTGGATCCTAGATACTCTAAATCGTATCATTCAGAAAGTTTTGAAATCTAGCATTCCTACTACAAAGGATGTTTCCTTTAAAAACAACCAGTGCTTTTTTGGGCGAACTAATGTCAAAAAATCTGATGTGGCCAGCACAATACCTTCCGTCAATTCTACGTATTTTGTACAAATTTCACATACAATTTTTTTGCAAATTATTCTATGGGCGTTTTCTTTTTAGGGGAGAAATGAGCTGATCTTATCTCGTACTGAACTGAACTAGTACTAAAAAGAACAGTAAATTTCTTAAAATAAGAAGTAGAAAATATAAACTTAAATTTATAACATAACATAATAATCTGCTGAATTGGCTGATGGCTATAATCTGTTGTATTACCTTATGTGATTTATTTTTGCCACCTTAAATTATTTCACATTTTTATATTTCCAGTTCTTTTCACAAAGATATTATGTAAATTTTATTTGACAATGGCATCTGTCAATTAATAATATTTAAATATTCTAACTGTTTCCATGGTGCAGCTTTTAGCAGCATTAGGTTGCAAGTTATTTCTTTATAATTATTTATCTCTATATTCATTGAATATGAAGAAAAAATATAATTAAATCGAATAGAAAATAACATATTCTTTTATTTATAATAACATAAAAGGTCAAAAAATGATATTTAACAGCGTTTTTTCAAGAAATACTGTTAAAATCTTTAAATTAGGGTACTTCCGGTTAACCAATTATAACCAAAATCTAATCAACTCTTCCTATGGACGTATGAAACAGGAATATGAAAGAATTATAACTTTTGGAATTGTAGTATTGGAGTTATCGAAGGAGAAATTTTTGTCACACACAAACACATACATACGTATTCATCAAAAACTCACCATCGAATTTTTTGATCAAAGACCATACCGGAAGGTAAAAAAATGATCAGGATTAAGAATTAATTTATTAATAATAATGAACCGAAAATTGAACAAACGGCAAAGCAAAATTATATATGTTTAAATAGTAACCTATAGATATTACTTTTAGTCAACTATGTACATAGATAAGTTTTGCTGATTTCAACGACATAAACATTATATAGGGATGTATAACAATAATTTCGAGAAAAATGGTATTAAAAATTAGAAATATTTATCAACAAAAATAGATTTTTCTGTTTTTTTTAAATATTTTTATAGATTTGTAAAACTGACAGTTTTAATACAAAATGGTCATTAATATGCTTTCTAAAGTACATACCTACACATGTAAAAAGTGAAGAAATGAGAAAAAATGAAGAAAATAACATTAGAATATTAGCAATAAACATATAATGATCTGTTATTTATTTTTTCCCTTATTTTTATAATAATTTCCCTTTTTTTCAGCGCAATAAATTATTTAGTTTTCATAAAATCTAATTACTTTCACCACTTTATTTTACCTAAAAACATAACTAAACATTTTTCCTTTTTCTCTCATAATATACGAGATATGAGGTATTTTCAAAATAAGTGAAACACATTTTAGCCTGTAGCTCAAAAATAAAAGAAGTTAGAAATTTTTTTTAGTGATAGTGAATATTACTCGAAATTCCCTAAAGACTCATGAAAAATAAGACACCTGTAGATAGTGTAGATACCATTAGCCAGCTGCCCAACTGCATATTTTATACTGCACTAATGCAACCGTACAAGTTAGAAAAAATAACTAAAAGCTACATGCCATATGCAAGTATTGCAAAAGAATGACTATACAACAATACTTTGTGGAACAATATCAATTTTTCACGCATTCTTTAATAATGAACCAAAACACTTTTCATTTGTGTAGTTATGCTAGGTAAATAATTTTAATTCTTTTCATTTATTAATGATATTAACTGCTCCCAAAATTCTTTGATATAGCATATTTCAGTTCCATGCATTAATTAATTTAAAATGTCAGCTGGTAAATTGAAATAAAAAGCTAGATCATTTATTTAATTAAAAACTCGGTAAATACCTTCTACGGCATTACCGTAATTTGTATTAACACACACAACAGGCACACCTAGTATTAGTATTAAGTAAAAAGCCGAGAATACAATAATATATTACAAAGTGTTTCAAATAACATGATTAAAATAGGATCACGGAAACTATAAAAGACTTCAGGTTGATTAAATTAGACAAAAGTTACAACATCAGTAAGTCATTTTATTTTTATCCTATTAATTTAACACTAAAATTTATGGCACCCACATTAAGGTGTTTTGTACAGTAAAAGATATGTATAAAATTTGTGTTGTCAAAGATATGATTATGATAATTTTTATACTCATCAATACCAATATAATAATTTGTTCTCGAACGTTATAAAGTTTCGTGTAACCCTTGTAACCTATTTCAATTAATTTTAATATTTCTATATGGACGTTACATCGTACACAATAACATATTGACTGATGATTGTTTCATTGTCACAACCATTATTTTTAACCTATGTACTTATTTAATAATTATTGCATTTTTGTGGTTTAAAACAAACGTATATATTATATAAATTACTCATCGTTGTAAAGCTAAAAAATCTTTTGTCATTGGTAATACTTTTCAATATGGCGTCTATGTGAAAATTAAAACATTTAATATTAAATCTGACAGTGACAAAAATTTGAGCACTGCTATTAGAAATAACATGAAGAGAAGGAAACTAAATTCCAGTATGATTTCACAATAGAAAATTATTCGCAAAAGTAAAAAATCTGATGTGAACAGCACATTTACCTTCAATCAGTTTTGTGTGTTTTATACAAATTCCATACAGAAAGTTTCTAGTAAAAGATTCTATAATTCCAATAAAATCGTCAATTCCACTTGAGACTAGCATCTGACAATTGCACTTGGCAATGACATCTATCACTCAGAATTTAATTTCTTTACAATTTTTTAACTTTATATCCATTGAATATGAAGCATAAAATGCAATCAAATGACCAGTTATAACCAAAATCGAATCACGTTTGCAATATGGATGTAAGGAAGAGGAATACAAAGAAAAATGTAATTTTGTATTGGAATTTTGAGATCCGAAAAAATTTACACACACATACACATACACACAGACATCATCGTAAAAATAGTAAAATTGTATTCTAGGGACACTAATCCGTGCTTATTCATTAAAAACCCACCACCGATTCAACATTATCAAATAACGATAACCACTATAATATCCTCCTCATGGGGTAACTTTTGTCTAATGCAATTGACTTCATATTTCTGGGAATAACCCTGAAGGGCGCATTAATTGAAACACTTGTACAACCAAAGTGGCCTACTAATGCGGCATCTTTTGTCTAATTTAATTTAGTTTCTCAACTCGCACTTATCAAGATCTTCATGTTGAACATATTACTTACAATGTAATGTGTACATAATTATAATTTTCAGATGCATCACATAAATTATTGACATTAAAAGAATTAAATTTATACTTGAACAGATTTGCTCAGTTTTAAATCTTACATTTTTATCAAAAGTTATTTTCATTCTTCAGGTTAAACAATTTTGTTGCAGCTAAACAAGTGCAGTTGGTTGATTAAGTTAATACCTGCAACTTCCGCTGTTTCCGGTAGGCGCTGCGCTGAAGCATGACATGGCGGCGTCAAGCGTAAATTAAAAACAATCTCCTTGGAATTACTCTGCGTTTTTAACGCTTGGCGATCTCGAAAACGAAATCAGTGCGGAAAGAATGCAAAAAGACAAGAAAATTGATTTTCTAGACAAAATAGAACATGTTTTCGACATTCCATTGTTTATGAAGGAAGTATAACATTATTTGTATCTCCTTCTCTTATAAAGCTTTTTTTCCTATACAAGAAGAAGAATAATTAGGTCAACGCACTTATTAAACGAAAGGTCGGATGTTTTAATTCAGTATGTAACTTACTAAGTGCATTAAGTGATCGATTGGTGTTGTGTCTTCAATCTAATTTAATTATCAACAGTGGTGAAAATAAGCCAAAACAGTTCAGAACAACAATCCAGAAAAAGAGATAAAACAAAAATGGATTTCTATTATTCGTAAGTATCAGGCATAACCTCATGAACTCTCAAAGCGTAATATATATATATATATATATATATATATATATATATATATATATATATATATATATATATATATATATATATATATATATATGTAATCAAATTATGCATTTTTTATATAATTCTTTAATTCCATAATAATATTAATATGTATTTTTTATACGATTAGAATGCAATTTTAATAGGATTTTTATATCTTTTAATACAATGTTTTTACAATAATTGACTTTACAGTAAACTTATTTCACTTTTTAGAAATTATTTATTCTCACTTTTACCACTAATTATTAGAAATTATTTATTGCTAAAAAGGAACTCCTCTGACGCACTCTCCACAATAGGTGGGTGCTCATTATATAAAATTTTCTGTATACATATAATTGTTTTAATTAAAACGCTATTTTAAGAAGTGTTAAATTTCATTATTTAATAATAATAATAATACAAAATTTATGAAAATATGATTTTAAAGCAGAACATAGTTTGTATTCAAACAAATATTTAAAAAAAATCGTTTTTTAAACGCAAAATTATGCAAAAGTTTTTTCTCTCAATTCCTACGTGGGGGCGCCAATTTCACACGGGTAACATAAGGGTGAAATTAAATATTGAAATTTAAATTTTACATTTCTTAAAACAGCGTCTTAGATATTTGTCGGACAATTTTTGGCATTTAAGCTGTCAATTTGTCACTGATACAGCATTTTACACTTTTTAGAGAAATTTAAAAACATGAAACTTGTGTTAAAGGATATTTTAAATCATTTAAATAGCCTGCAAGTTCAAATTTTAGCCACCAGATAGTTTGCTGAACTTGAATCGCGCGAATATCTGGCGTGTCACATTTCAACAATTTCTTAAGTTGGTAAAATAATTAAATCGTTTTAATAAGCTCAACAATATGTTATATGCATATATTTGAGAAACACCTTAAATACTGATCATATGGATCGAATGTTAGAGAATAATGACCCCTTCACTGAGTAAATATTGCTCTTTTTATTTTATTATAAATTTTCTTTATTATTTATACGGCTGTATAGCAGTAAACTATCAGCTGGTATATGTTCTTACAGTTAAACATATCTTCTAATAAAATCTAGGTAATGTAAATAAAAATGTTACACCTATTGTTAGTAGTAGGCGTTATTACTTATCTTTTACTAAGCAGTGTTCAAGTACACGTCTAATCTGTATAATCTTAAAATAAATAAATCTTTCACAATAAATTTATGAACTTATGATTTAGTGTCCTGATTAAAAAAAATTATGAAACTACCGGAATAAAAACGTTCCCAGGAACATGATACTTTAATATATTGTCATTCTTTCCACGTTCAAAATTCAAGTGTAAAATTACATGTTTAAGTTAATATTCTTAATAATTATTTACGATGCATTTAAATTCACGCATTATTTATTGTAAATGTTAACGTTATTTTAACACAGGACGTTGGGTTAAGTAATTAAATTAAAGACAAGTGTTCTACTGGCACATGTGTACAAGGAAGTGTCGTATTAAATAATTGTGTTCGTCATAGCAAATTTTTATTTTAATGGTTTTATTAAATTAAACATATAGGAACATTAATAAATAATAGATGAACTTAATGGAATATGTGACCGAGTACAATAATAAAATAAATAAATAATAGTGGTTGAAAGTAACCCATTTGGTATACATTCTCCATTATTACTTTGAGCGTCCTTGATGTAAATTTGTAAACAAGCTACATCATCAATACTGAAATCTGTTTAGGAAGATTGCACATATAGTAATATATAAAGAATCCCGTTGTTAAAATGTAATAAAATGTACTGGTTTCCATTTAATCACAAAGCTAACAACCACTAACAACTGATTTATTATGCACAAACTGAAGTTGTTTCCTATAGTTCTCATTTTATCAGCTGTAGGTGGTACTAGCGCATAAACGCAAAAAGTAGCTGTCATTGTGTAAAATTTAAATATAGTGAAAATGATTACGCAGAAGACTCACGTCATTAACCTGAAAAAAACCTTATAAAATAAAATATAACTTGTACATATTTTTGGGTGTTATTTACTTTTTAAAAGAAGAAAAAAAAGTACTAGTATTAAATAAATAAATAAAAATATTTCATCACGCCATTGCTGGATGTGCCAATCTGCTTCGTACACAGATATCGGTAATGATGGAATATTTGTACCGTGTGGGCGCTTAAAAAATATTTAATATTTATGAGATAAAATGTAAAAAATGGTATTTAATTGCGTTTTTCAAGAAAAATTGTTAAGAACTGCAAATGAGAGTACTTCTGGTTGACCAATTATAACCAAAATCTAATCAACTCTTCACATGGATGTAACGAAGAAGAATACTAATTTTTAGAATTAGTATTGCAGTTATCGACGGAAAAAAAATCGTCACACGCACGCACACACACATCATCGTAAAAACAGTAAAATCGTATTCTACGCACCCTAAAACGTGGTTATTCATTAAAAACTCACCATCGAATTTTTTGATTAGACAATACCTTCCTTAACTAAAGGTAATGGAAGAAAATTAATGGATAAGAATAGTAATAATTAAAAAAATTCAGTCATCGGTATTGTTATGTGCAAAACACTTTTTGTTGAATTTTAAAACGGTAAAAGTGGCCCGAAGATCCTTTTGATTTTAAATAATTCAATAATTATCTCCTTAGTTTATAAACAATTAAAATTATTTGTACTTTCATAGGTATACTGTGGAAGTGAGTCCAGTTTAAAATTTGCAAAACCTTCATTTCTTTCGGTCTTTAGCACTTGTAGAAATTTTATGAAAATGGTTTTAAAATATCTGCAGCAAATGTAAAATTTAACTATATATGTAATTCACCATATTCCTACAATGTAATACACTAAATAACAATAAAGCATTGTACATTCAAACGTTTTGAATAGCTCAACATAACTTGAACTAAAATTTGAATACCATTATTCGACATTGCTTTTGATATTTGAAGGGCCATTAAATTTTACATAATTAAATACGTACTTAACCTTTAATTAAAATTGCACTATACATTTTTTTTCTTTTGATTAGAATGTTATAATATAGATTTGTTTGAACAAAGATCAACAAATCAAACTTTCGTTAACCTTCTACAATTTGTGAACGTAAATATTGGAATAAATCTATTTGTGCAATCTATAGTCCATTAGTTCCGGATCACTGTAAATTTAGATTTACCTATTATTGTCACAATTTCTAGATAATTACGTTTTAATATTATTAGTCGTAAAAGAAAAAGTATTCTTTAATGCATATATTATCGGTAACTGTGATAAAAAAATATTTATAGGTTATTTTTAAATTTTTCTAGAACGTAGGTAATGTAGCCTTGAACAGAAAATAATACATATTTACAAGCTGGTTCAGATAGAAAAAAATCCATTATATAAGAATTCCCCATCTTTTTTCACAGCATACCACAATAAGAATGCTTAGTTTTATACAGTATGTTCAAAAAAAATCCTAACTCGGAGTAGGCTATGAACAAGGAAACGTATGTCAATTTAAAAGTTTTTAATTAAATGTCAATTTGAGACGAGATATTGTCAAAAATATTATCAAAAGAAATCAAAGCTTTTCTTCTTGAATCTTATTTTAGATAAAGAAATAAATTAGAAAACGGCGAATGGCAATATACTGTATCCTTCTTTATTATCTTTTTTCCTTAAAATTACATTCAAGATCAATTTTGACAACTTGAGTTTTGAGTTGAATTTGAACGCACTGTAATATTAATTCCCAGTTGTACCGCTGACATTTAAATTTTAAATGTAAATCGAAATTTTGATAGCAATATTCAATTACCGATTTGATACTCCGTGGTGCACTCTCCACGCCAGCAATGAGTGCCCGTGAGGTGACGCCTGGATTGGCACACCCAGAAATGGGTAATATGCCGTGATGATATATTTATTTTATTTATTTATACTCCGTTTCGATACGATATTGTTGATTTAACGAACACTTAAAATTTAACTGTAGGCCTACAGGTCTTGTCAAAGTGACAAGCGCACACAAATCAGCTGATTGTAAGAACTTCAATTTCGCCCGATTCACGTGTCTGCTCGCGGCCTATAGACATGAACCTTCCTTCTAGGAACGAAGACTACCTGTACCCCTATAGCAGTACGGTAGTGGGCAAAAAATAATAATTATATGTCCTCTAATACTATTTGGAGCAATTAGGTACTTAGCTTGTCCTGGGTTTGAATCCCGCTAGGACAGACACAGATGTTTATGTTATATTTATCATTTTAATTACGCGGCCGAAAAAGAATATGAAGAAAATAAAATATCTGATAGATGTGGTCTCGTGCCCGTGTACCTGAGTGTCTCGTCAGGAATCTGGGGACCCGGATTCGATCCCGACCGACGCCAAAAATTACATCGAATTTTAATGGCACAAAATTGACACCTGTGGCGCACTCTCCACGCCAGCAATGAGTGCCCGTGAGGTGACGCCTGGTAAGCGTCCGCACGGTACAAATATTCCATCATTACCGATATCTGTGAAGCAGATTGGCACACCCAGCCATGGGTAATATGCCGTAATGAAATATTTATTTATTTATTTTATTTATATAAATCCACGTTTTATGTTTTCAAAAACAAAAGTGCCCATCTAATATCTAGGAAAGAACATATACAGTGGAATCCACCTATAATGAACTCGCCTGTAATAGAAACTCTGTTATAATGTACCATTTTTTAACGTCTCAGTACAAACACGGGAAATATCCTCGGTTAAAATGAACTCGATTACAACAAACTTTCGCCTATAATGAACCCAAATTCGTTATTTTGTCCATTACAAGCGGAGCGATTCGGTACTTAAAATAAAGTCAAACTTCTAGATAAAGATTATATTGCCAAACCGTGGATCCAAACAAAACTAACCAACTTTTTTCAAAATATGTAATGGTAAATATATGCGTGCTTATGTATACCTATTTAGGAGTATAGGTACAGTAAAATTTTTGAAAGATGTCCGATCAAGGTTGTCTACGAATTGTATGAATTCAGATTTTTCCTCCGCCCATCATGACAAATTCAGTAGTGTCGTTTGCTTAGTTTTTATGAGGGTACGTAAGATACTACTGTTATTTTATTATTATAAAAATATATATTACAGGAAAAACACTCAAAATTCAAAAATAAGTCAACTAGTAAGTTTATAAGCAAATGTAAAACCAAATATGTTAAAAATAAGATACTGACACAATGTCAGTGTCAGTGACTCTGACAGAATATAACGTTATACGTACGGCTATGAATCCAGGTAATGTATCTGAATTACTAAATAAACTTACGTTACAGCGAAAGTATTATCAACAACGAGCATCGTTTATAAATGGAATGTCCTAACTTAGTCGAAACAATATGAATTTTTGAAAGACCAGCGTGTTATATCCATCCTTATCACACAGTCTTACAGCCTTTGCAAAAGAAAGAGATAAATGTTTGCCTATTTGTTAATTAGTTCGTGATACAGGTGCCCTTGATCGGACATCTTTCAAAAATTTTACTGTACATAGTTTCATGTTGTACCTTTATTTTAATAAAAACATGACAATGAAATAACATGAATATGCATTTGTTTAAATAGTAATTATTCTGATGAGATGAACACTCGGCTATGATGGACTATTTTCCTTGGTCCCCTGAAGTCCATTATAAGCGGTTTCTACTGTATTATTAATTTTCCTGCATCATCAATATAGTTTACGTTATAAAACGCCTCATCCATGATCGTTGATATTATGAACGGTTGTACGTTACATATTACGTCCCCATGTGGTACACATTTGCTAGCAGTTATCCTAAGCTACGCAGGGCAGAAGTTTCATTAAAATTACTCATGCACGGCTGAACATACTGAACCAGACCATATGTGCGAGAGTATTCATATACGAGTAGCTCGTGAGCTTATATCAGGTTGGAAGTTATGAGTTATGATTTGCGAATGAACATAAACATTTCAAAAATATGTGAAACATCTTTAAATGACATTTTATGCAAGATGAAAAACGTAAAATAGTAAAGGTGAAGCTTGTGAAAATATTACGATGGGAAATAGTTTAAAAAGTGTCGGGCTTGAGACAGGTGTAAATTCAGCGATTTATAAACAATCTGTCTTATAACACATTATAATATTAAGTTTTTCCAACGAAATATCCGATTTCTCTAAAATTACCTGGTACAATACCACAGGAATTTCTGTATTTTCCTAAATCACTATTTTCTCCAATAATACCTAGAAAATATACGGTGTTCTAAATTGAATTTATTTATAGAAGTAATAAAGGTACGAATATTTATCAAATATTCGATAGTAAATTTTTAATTAATAAATATTTTTAGAGTCTCTAGAATACGATTTTTACGTTGTCTGTATATACAGGCTGCGTATCACGGAAATTGAACCATAGGCGTTTAACATGGGAAATCAGTTTTTTCGTGCGCATTGCTCCCCTAATTATTTTAGACAAAAAGTTTCAAATGGATGTTGTAAAGCAAAAATTTCTACATTCGAATCAATCAATTCTGCCGGACACTTTTTATTTACAAAATACTGTTTTCCCATGTTAAACGCCTATGTTAAGGATTTCTTGGGACACCCGGTATATTATATAGCTACTGTCAATAAACTTATCCTATAAATGTTTTTTGTTTATTATAAATTAACATTACTATACTTCATTTCACGTAAGAAAATAGCGTTGGTTAGATGGGGATATAAATTCTGCCCTTTGATTGGTCAGATTGCAAACCTAGGTCACAAAAATGACAAATAAATCACCTGACAGTTGTTAGTTATCAAATAAAATCTACAGAATTAATTAATGTTTAACCATGTCTTGTTGTAATTTTTAATATTTACATTTTTACAGATAAACATATTTTGGTTTTTATTATTTATTTAACGCATATAAAAACGGTCGATTCTCAAGCTCCATCTGCTATTTTTTAAGTGAAATGAAATATATTTGCTGCGAAACCAGTGACAATGTTTACATTATGTTTTATACTATTATTTCTGTTTCGGTTTCCATTTACATTATTTTTTTATAAAAATATTTGACAAATTCGATTAAGGGACAAAAAATTGACAGACTAGTTAGGTTGGTAACGGTGATTTGTGTTTTTATTCTGTCCAATATATTTTGTATATTTAGTGCAGTCATACCAATTCCAAATAATAAAATATCTCCAAAAATCGAATTAAGCTCCCAGCATCAATAAGTGTGATATTTGCTATATGATATGTATTCTAATTCTGAAACAGAAAAATTATATTCATAAATTCTCTAAGAGATGACAGTTTACTGAAAATATACAATCTGATGCACTTAACTTTGTAAAGATTTATATAAAATAACATATTTTATATGAAATATATACTGACCATACCGATTTGTTTAGAATTAATGGAAAATTGGATCTCCGCAAATGTTTATGAAAATACATACACTTATAGAGAAATTCAAATCAATCGTAGAATATTTTCATAATCGATCTCTATTTTGCAATTACGCATTTCCTGATCAAATGCTATATATGTTGCTCTGAGAAGTATTTCTCGCATTCACCTTGAATCGGAAATGCTATGAGAACTGGGTCCCGGACATCTATATCATGTAAAGTTCACACATACACCGGTCTATACAACAGAGCAATTAAAAAAATCCCCCTTCATTAACCATATAACCAGAACTGTTCAATTACAATTAGACTAGGCTAAAAGAAAAGATTCTTGTGTGAAAAAATGTAGAGAAGAATTTGCTCTTGATTTTAATGTTTCATTAGATTCCTAACGGTAAAGAAAATAATTTTGCATAAAAATGAGTTGATGGCATAAATATGTCATTATATCTGTCATACCCAGATTACAGATATTTAAGAATCTATACCGAATGATATACAAAAAATAAAACCGTTGATATTGAGTGAGTTAAGATATTGTTTATTTATAGAAAAAAGGTTGTTACGAACGAGCCCGTAGAGTGAGTGGGTTAAATTATTTGAGTGAATAAACATTCTTAACTTACGTGGTTTATACATACATTTAATTCAATTTTTACGAAATAATAATAAAAACCATTATAATATTTAATTTTGACAAAATAAAAAAAACTAATAAATTAGTAGGCTGTGAATGACAATCTTCGGTGACAGATGTCATGTCGTTTATTTATATATTAACAAGCTTTATTTTCTGTCATTTTGCTGACATGTTCTGATAAAGACTGTGGTTAAAATTCTGAGTTAATTTTTTTTAATTCACTAGCAACTAAACCGTTATAGTTATTGCTATGGAATTAATAATGACAGTTTAAAACGTTAAAAATTAATAATCATTATCTAAACTCACTTGGTGTATAAATATCTATTATTGTTTTAACGAAATAATAATTAAAACCATTATATTTAATTTTTACAAAATAAAAAACAAACAGTGGGCTGTGCATGACAATCGTTGTTGATAGACGTCAAGTCGTTTATTTATAAATTATAAACATGTTTATTTGCTGTCATTTCTTAATGTTATTTTAAATGCATTATTTGTTGCAGAGTGAGTTAAAATTCTGAGTTTTTTTTTTTAAGTTACTAGCAAATGAACAGTTAGGTACTTATAATTGCTGCTATGGAGTTAATAATGACAATTTAAAACATTAAAATTCAGTAAAATAATATAATCACAATATTTATTACTATATTTATTTTGAGAAATTGAAAAAAAATCAATCCGTAGTTTTTAATATCAATGTTTGAAATTATATTTTCTTAGCTTTTCTCCAAAATTTTAAATATTATTTTTATTTTAAATATAAATATTTTATATTGTATACTCGTATTTCTTTATTTAATTTTATTTGAAACTAATTAATTATTCTACAAGTTTCGTACGGACTTGTCTAAGCAAACGAGCGAACAGTTGCCATTTCCAACAATATATTAATATTTCGTTTTAGTAGTATGAAGACGCTTATATTTAGCACATGTGCTCCGTGTTTTAGTGTAAAACTACCCTTAAAAATAGGGTACAGGATGACTAAATTATGTTCAAATTATGTTAACTGAACTTTTTATGTATATACAGTGTGTGAAACAATTTTGTGAGCCGTATTTTTAGGACAAAAACTGTGTAAATATTATAGACTTATAGTGTAACATAATGACGAGACTTCTGGTAGCTGTCATGCCTGATTTAAGGGCCTGAGGTGTGACTATATTTTCAAATTTTAAATTTATATATTATAATTTATTTTTTTTGTTCTAGGAGGTGTGTATGGCGTTCTAAACAGCACAGGCCTCAAGGTAAGTGTTAAATACAAATAAACATATTTTTGAGTTGTTTCCGTACCCAAAAATGGGTGTAGGATTTGTGCCATATAAGGGATGGTATTACAAAATATTTAAATAGCAATTGAAGTTAAAATATGATTTTTAAGACATATACAGTAAATACACAACAATATAAGCATTTTAGTACAACCTACATTTTCTGATTATGTAGTCCAATACATAACCTAAGATTCATGCCAGAAGCCAAGTATATAATACTTCCCTTCTGTATTATAATATGTACGTTTACATGAAATATTCCGTATGCTTATATTCAATATCTGTCACAATGCAGCAAAACTTGTGATTATACTACAGCACAATTTTATTTTTTTAATCTTCAAATAAATTTTACCAGATTTATAAATTATGGAAATATTTACTACATGTTTATCAATATTTCTCATAAATTATTTTTTCGAATATAAATATGTAGAACGTATCTAAATATAAATATGAATAAAAGAAGAAAGTGTGTTGACAAGCTTAAGTACATAAAAGAAAAGTTGTTATACTTTGATCTATTAAAACTGCTTTATAATAAATTATTTATTGTTGTACTTATTATTTCTAGTACTACGCATTTTTTCCAACATTTTCCTTAAAAAATTCTTGTGGTTATGGCCTGTGGTACATTTACCTACTTCTGATAACTGTCTATTTTTAAACCGAGCCCGTAGTATTTGAAACATTTTGGTTCAACATTATAAAAATAGCTAAAATATATAAAATCAATGAATCACGTTAATTTATTAATAAAACTGCTTAAAAAAAATAGAAATAGATTACTGGTTCATATACAGTAAAAAAAAAATAAAGATGTCAGATCAAAGACAACTACGAATTGTATGAATTAAGATATTAGCTCCGCCCATATGTGAAATTCAGTAGTGTCATTTATTTAGTTTTCATGAGGGTACACTAGACACTAGATAATATAACACTTCGTCTCCTTTAACTACCGTGGAAGTTGATAGAGAAATTAGGGTGAAACGTAAGGAGTATTTTCTGTTACACTATCATAGCCGTTTCCTTGGGATCCCTGCCCAGGTAAGGTTATTAACAAATGTAAAACCAAATATGTGAAAAATAAGATACTGCAGTGTCAGTGACACTGACAGAAAATAATGTTATTCGTACGGCCAGGAATGAAGGTAATATATCTGAATTAATAAATAAACTTACGTTACAGCGAAAGTATTGTCAACAAGGAGAATCGTTTTAAAATCGAATGTCATAACTTAGTTGAAACAATATATTAATTTTTGAAACACAAGCGCACACGCTTGTATAGTCTTTACAAATGAGAGAGATAAATATATGCCAATTTGTTAATTCATTATAATAGAATCTAATGGATTTAATGCATCAGTGATTATAATTATTTCTTTATTTACTTTGTAAATATTCAAAGAATATTGTAAGATTCATTCCAATATATTATACAAGGGTCACGCTAGAATGATTGAGAATAAGACACATGGTTCATATTTTTTAGAATTTTACTTTAAATGAGTTCGAACAAATGTTCTCAGTAGTTTCCTTTTATAATACACTTTTCCATTTTACCCTTCCACTTCCCAAAAGCTCCCTCCATCTATTGGAAAGTTTTCAAAATAACCTTACTGCAACATTTACTTTCTAAACCCTAATTTTTTATGTATTAAAGATAGCTAAAAGTCGTCACAACAACTGAGTATTCTATTACTTTTATATTTTTATTCGCCAAAAAATGAAGTGCTGAAGTTGCTCTGTAGGATGACGTATTATCATGATGTTAACATAATTCCTATCTTTGGAACTCTATTGAGCACTTCAGGCTATCATTTTTCAGTGTACCATATTAGATTTTGGCTAAAATTGCTAAACTGGAGAAACGGATACTTTACTTGAAGTTTTTAACAGATTTTCGCGAAAAAATATATATCACCAGGGCATATTACCTACCCATGATGACATATTTGTACCGGTGCGGGCGTTTACCAGGCGTCACCTCACGGGCACTCATTGCTAGCGTAGAGAGTGCACCACAGGGGTCAATTTTGTACCATTTAAAATTCGAAATATACGGCACGCAGCCATGAGACCCCATAAAAATATATAATAATAATAATAATATATCATCACGGCATATTACCCATTGCTAGGTGTGCCAATCTGCTTTGTACTTATACAGATTTCAGTAATGATGATGATATATTTGTACAATGCGGGCGTTTACCAAGCATCACCTCACGGGCACTCATTCCTGGCGTGTAGAGTGCATCACAGGGGTCAATTTTGTGCCATTTAAAATTCGAAATATTTGGCGTCTGTCGGGATCGAACCCGGTTTCCCAAATTCGCGACCAGACACTCAGGCACGCAGCCAGGAGGTCTCATAAAAAAATATAAAATGATATAATCGAAATTTTCTCAAATTTGGTATTTAATATACGAATATGATTGGAAACAATATATTAGATTGTGACTATATATGATAAACCGGAAGTGGTACTTTACTTGGAACACTTAACAAACATAATCCAAAATTTCGTATTACAGACATTTCCATTTATTGAAACACCAAATTAGATTTTGTTTACAAACGATTATTGCTATTTTAAACATGTAATTGGCGGAAGGTCTTGTGCTGGTCACACCAGATTTTTTATTATATTATTGTTATTCTCCTCAATAATTCTAGCGTGACCCTTGTTTTAAAATATAAAATCATTTAAACACATGTCAACCCCAATAAACCGAATAGTTTTTATCCGAATTTATCTGTAATCCGTATGCTTGGCTCTTTGCTCCTTGTTTCTTCTTTTGTTTTGTTATTTAATGTGTAAGCTACCGCAGCTGGAACCTATCGTAAAGTAAAACGTTAATAATTTTATTATGAAACAAGATATGCGAACAAATAAAACTTGATGTTCACCATAAAAGTAGTAGTTGCTTAGTTTAACTAGAACAAAAAGTACTATCTGGTTGTCCCGAGGGTTGTCATTATTATAAAACAATAAACGTACGTAGTTCCATACAAATGCTACCAGTTACCAGGCTACCACACAAAAGTATCAAGGTTAATCATAAAATTAATAGTATTCCTTTCATGTATACATATATGTATGAAAGAATGTTGCTAATGAAATTATAAATTAAGACTGCACTAATTTTGATTCTCCGTGCATTTATTTTGTGTTTACAGTAACAATGGCAAGGTTATTTCTTAAGTTCATACGAGTATTCCATTATGTGTTAATTGTCTCTACATCATCGATGTTCTAATGGCTCATTAAATTCAAAAGAATCACATTGCATGAGTTTATGTGTGGAATTTCTCAATTATATCAAAGATGTTTTACCTACTTACTAGACATTATTTATATTTATATCAGATAATCAAATAGAACTGTTAGATACACATAAATAGAAAGATAAAATTGATTTTACAACCTGAGAACATGTTTTCTCCATCTCGCAATAAAGCAAATTGAAAACTGTGCGCGCAAAATCGTAAATGCATGTGATTTTAAATCAGACAATAATTTTAGAATTAGCGTTTACTATGTTTAAAATAAGTTTCATACAAATAATTATTATCCATAAAACAATTGTTTTATAACAACTGAATAATTAAGTATCTATGTATGCTTCAATTTATTTTAAATCAACCTTTTTTGCTATCAAATTGAAAGTATCATATATTTTAAACTGTTATTCCGAATTCCGTTACAACAAAAAAAGAGTTCAAATTTGTCATTAATATGCGTCATACAAATACTTTTTATATTAATAACAGCGTTTTCAATGTTTTTTATAATAGGAACATTAAATAATCATTATACGAACAAAAAATAACATATTTTATAGCTATGTCTTAATTTATGTTAAATATAGGTACAGTAATAAAAAGTGAGATGTGATTTATGACTTTTATTTTCTTTCAAATTTCGGCTTACATCGAAGAAGAAAACAGTTGCACAATAGCACAATACATAGTTTGAATGATTAATTTTTGACATTTTAATTATTTTCGGTTAACAAGTGCGTTATGTGACCAATGGTGGTTCGAGTGGACCGGATACGAAACCGATCGATGTCAAACTTGAAAATTATTTCTCATATTCATATAGACGATGTGCACATTTTGAGCGTCAGCGCCTCCAATGGGTACTTTGCTACCTTTGGGTACCGAATAAGTTTTGCGGTTAAAGAGTTGGTGAACTTGGATGATAGCATATCTTTCTATTATATTCGCAATAAATGAAGAAGATTCTTCATTAAAAATATACACTATTCTATTCTATACTCTAAGGTTTTAATATTCGGAAAATGTCAAAGTAATTCCATTAGAGGTATGTTCACATTTCTTTTATTTTAAGGCAATAAAACTGTATTAATAATTTACTATGTTTTATGTATTTTGTATGATTTTTTTAATACCTACATTATTTAGAAAATAAATGGTCGCTATTTTTAAATTGAAGTAAAAGTATGAAATTTTAGTATCGTTGTGAAAGTAATTTAATGTACATTCTGAAAAAAAAACCTATATAAAAATAGGCATCATTTAAATAGTCAGCATAATATTCAGGTATTAACTCTATAATGTTTTCTGCCGGAAAATATAACCCAACTAAACCCAACCTAACAACCAAATATTGAGCCAGATATTTTTCCACAGCCGACAAAACATAGTTCTTATGCTAACGAAATATTTAGATGGCAAATCATTTAATTACTTCTCATAAAAATACTGATTCCGTACGCTAGATTTAAAGTTGCATCCATTTCCGCTAAAACCGGAAGTGATACAAAATTCTTACAACGATCATCTTATGAGCCCCTTTGTCTAGTTAAACTTTGCTTATTACCATTTTTTTATATCTTTCAAAATAAACGAAGTATTCTTGTTGCCAGTTTTCGCCGATTATCCTGTGTATTGATAATTACTTTACAAAATAATGACCATAAATAGTAATGTTATTTAACGTATAATACACATGTGTATTGCAATAATTTTCCTCTTTCCAAAATTCTGTCAGCTGTGTGTGACCCTATAGTAAATTTTCCTATTTATAATCATTATTAAAGCTCCCCTTCTAATTCCTATTGTCTGGTAGCTAGGTCCACATTCGTGCAAAACCAGACAATTGCATTTCCCGTTAGGGAGCAGAATTTATACACACCCGCACTGTATAACCGTATACACGTGTCCACGTCCGTGTGTGTGTAGATTTGTTTATTTTGATGGCGAGACAGTTCCGTAGGGTAGAATGAAATACAACCCTCCATGCAGATTTAATCAATTTCAACGCAAATTTGTACCTAGCACCGAACAACGGTTTGCAATGCGGTATATTTCATTGGGTAGATACTGGATCAAATAACTAAAAGAGGATTGAGCTGACTACATTTCCTGTTAACTCTCAATATTTACATATAGTGTGCTGTTAACTTTCCACATATGAGGTTGAGTGCTCTTGAAATGTCGGCAAGATAAATGTTTTATCCGAAGAGAGTGAGATTTATGTATAGGTGAATTCAGCTAACGAGATTCCATTCATTCCAGTACATGAACTTACTAGAAACTAGACAACTAGATAAATACTCGTACATGCAATAGAATCTTAAGGAGAATCATGCTAGAATTACCGAGAAGACAATCAGATCGGATGTTAAAAATAAAATTTGCACATTTTATAAATCTGTCATTATTAAGTTATGAAAGTTTTTAATGAGAATTTAGGGCCGGTTGGCCGGTATTATAAACGTCCAGTTAAATTTATTACCAAAGTAAATTTAATAAAATGAACAAATTCGAATCAATTTTCAAAATAAATCAATGTTATAACCTTTATTAATATTTTTGACAGCTCTATTAAAATTTGTTTAGCCTACTTTAGGGATCTATGACAATGTTGCTAGGCAACCCGTACATAAACATTTCCAATCAGTGGGGTGGAAGTGAAATCTGTTACTTTCCACCCAAAAAATTATCATTACCGTTACGAATGAAGTATTTCCCAACCTCTAAAAGATTAGGAAGCGACATATTACCATAATGATTGTGAATAAAACAATAATACACCATTATGCTATCTACGTAAAATTATTACAAATATCTTACAAGATTTGTGCAAGTTATCAGAATTGGATTTTATGAAAATTATCCTTTCTTTAGCGAATAATGAAATGAATATAGACTGTTAGGTTAGGTTAAATTAGATGGTTCAACATACCGAACAGTATCATTGTATGAATTTACACAAATATTCTACGATGAGTTCTAATCTTATCTAAACCTATTAAACCTAACCTACCATATCACCTTCATACTTATTGAATCTAGAATTTTCAGGGATGGCGTCAGCTTAAAATATCAGACTGTGCCAAATTTTTTTGCTATGAGCCAAATGATTATGTGCTTAAATTCTTAAACTACAAGTTATATTACATTTTGAATGAATTCATATTTTCCTACATCCGACTACGGGTATCAGGGATACGAAGAAGAAGAATAAGTAAATAACTTTTTACCTTTCGCTAAGAGAGGTATTGGAATCATGCTAAAAATCGCATATCCAGATTTTAGTGAATAAGCACGTTTTAAGGTCCCCAAAAACCGATTATAACATTTTTACGATGATGACCGTGTGTGTGTATGGATGTTGGAAGTACGGTTTATCAAATATTATATTACTTAAGACATGTTTAACTACAGATTCCTCAATCTAATATTAATGGAAAGAGCTCATAAGGTTTTGGTAACAATTGGACAACCGGAATTGGTAGTTTCTCAAAATAAAAATGTTCCAAATATTATTGTTAGAAAATTTATGTTATTAAAAATAATAAATATCATTAAATTCTCAATCTGATGCATTTAATTTTTTTATTATATCTTCCATATATTTAGAGATATAGTATATAATAATATAATACAGAATAATCTGTTGTAATAAATCTCGCTGCCCAAACAACTCCATGGAAACCAGTTGAGATATTTAAATGTTTATAACTGACAGATAAGTGCAAAATGTCAGTGTCAAAAATCAACAGTTTTACTAACATTACTGAAAACTTTTTCTGGGAAGTACATTTAATATTTCTTATTGTATTATTAATTAAATATTTAAAATTATAGGTATATTAATATTACATTATATCCATACGAAATATCACTAATACCGTAATTGAATTTGTAGAATTTTGAACATATTAGACGAGTAGGACAAAATTCCTCGCAGGACGAAAGAAAAGATACATTTTAATTATTCGTGTGTACAAAAAATGTTAAATTCGTTACTTATGTAACATAAAATGGAAATGGCGAGAGGTATTGTGCTGGCCGCAACAGATTTTTCTTTTATATACCAGCTTTTATTAAAGAAAAAAAAATACAATTACAATATTTGACTTTAAAAAGTGATATTAAATAAAAGCTTATAAAAATACAAATATGATATCAGTATACATACCTACGTATGTAATTTAATTTTAAAATGGGTAGGGCTCAAGATTAATTTAATTTAGAGTGGACTGGAAACCACCTTGGCATATATTTAATTTAACTAAATTCTTGTTTGTTGCAAAAATGTTGGTATTTATTTTAAAATTATTTTAATCTTTCCCTGTATTATTTTATTCATTTCATTTGTCACAAGTATATTCATACATAATTTAAAAATCTAATATAAATTATTAACAGTTATACAGAGTAATCATTTCATTCTATTATATTTGTTATTTTTTCTTTTTATTACTAATGGCATACGTGTACAACAATGTGTTAAATAAATCTAACAATGAAATTAGTACGAATACTAACTATATAACATCCGTACACCATTCCAATTACGCGGAACAAGAAAAACTCGCCATGCAAAGTGATAAATTAATTTACACAGGTCAAACAACTCGAAAATATTTGTGGGCCATATAAGTGGCATTGTTTTTTGTTTGTTTTAAAAATTACACCGAATTTCATCAATATGTATGAGAGCACTCAAATTATACAAGACTTTTTAATATGTCTGAAGCATCATCCCGTTACAAATGAAACAAGTACGAAGCAACAATGGTATGTCCTTTAATTATCACCGAGGGGTTGTTCACTGGTGTCAATACGTGTACAAATATCTGAAAATACTTGTCAGTACCAAATAAATATCTGACAATACCATGTATTATAGTACAATACATGAAAATACTATGCAATACCACGCAATACATAGAAATACTTTAACGGTACATAAAAATACTTTAACGATACATGGAAATACTTTTACGGTACATGAAAATACATATCGATACCGAATAATATTTCTTGTAAATGCACGCTTATGCAGAAGGCAGAGTCACAGGCACAGAAGTATTGACAACTGACAAGCTGCGACATGACATCTGGTGGGAAAAATATGAACTTTCCGATTTGGTACTATATTGTGACTGTATGCTTGAGTTACATGTGATTTGATCATTTGATGTGAATAAAAATGGGGAAAAGTCGTACAAATTGTTGTATATTCTGACGTCACTCTCAAGATCTGGTCGAGACACAGGCATTGGGTTTTATAATTTTCCGAAACATGGCCAAAATAAAGTTAAAATTACGACAAGAGCAAGTGTTGAAATGGATATGGATCGACGAAAAGCATGGGAATATGCAATTCGTAGTGCAAAACAAATAACAAAACATACGAAAGTTTGTTCTCGTCATTTTAAATCGGATAATTACATATTTCGTGGTCTTTATCTAGCTTTACACGTGCATTCTGCACTAATAATTTTTAAATTTTCTCTAAATGTATTTTGATTTCATGTGGTTTTGCAGAAATTGCACTGGTTCGCAAACAAAGTGCAAATATTACCCACATTATACCATCATTTTTTAATACTCCACATAATATTATGTGGTTAGCGTTTATAATTCGCTCACCTGCTATCATCAATTTCGATTGATTAAATATATATAAAATTATAAATACATTTTAACATATCTTCTATAATACATTTAGAAATAGCTGTTGCTTCTAGAAATCTAAAATATTCTGTGGTACCAAACCCCATTTTAAGTGAAAAAAATTGCTTTTGTTGTTTGTTTTCATATGTCACAACACTGCGAGTACCAATTCAGAAGCAGCTGATCGGCCCGATGGTGCTGCCGCCATCGGACATGTCAGTTCTCAATACGGAGAGCGTAGAGGACCTTACTTATTTCGAAGTGTATTCGGGCGAGATTTGGTGTTAAACAATTAGATATGAGTATTCCTATGATAAAGTACTATATTGCAATAAAGATACAAATTCACAAATAACAGTTTTAAAAGTCAAATAATTTCGAACGATGCAATAGAGAATTGTGGGAAATTTACAGCAGTTCTTAAACATATGTTACCTTTGTATAGTATTTTGACATTAAAGTTTGAGAATCCCTGTAAAATCTGTACTACTAAAGCCATCTGTGAAAGGGTCAGGAAGTATTTCCAAACGCTACTAGATTGAAAACTTGTTATCACGTTTCTGAATGCAGATTCACCCCTCTGCAAATATGGGGATCCGTGTCAAAATGACAGCTAAATTTCGTCCATAAATGTCCTAATTTTTCATTCAAAATTCCATGATTTTTTTATTTCATTTGGTTTATTTATTATCAAGGGTGTGGAATTCAGTTTCCGAAAAAAGGAATCATAAAATACCAAAAAATGAAATTTTGTATGAAAAATTATGACATTTGTCAGTTATGCCCTATACATAAATTTTCTTGCAAAAGATCCTATATTTCCAGTAAAATTATTTTATGAACAAACAATGAAATAGTATTTGCACATGTAATGTTATTATAAATATTAAAGAATATTCTATTATCTATACGAATTGATTACATTTTATATTTCATATTCAGTTGATAGAGTTAAAGAGTTATAAAGAAATTAAATTTTATAAATCAGCCAGCAGTGCTATAATCATGGAAACAGCTACTATATTAAGAAAATTATAACTGTAAAGAAAATTAATGTTGTAGAGATGAGGATGTTGAGATAGATGTTGAGGAAGACACGGAAAGATACGGTAAGGAATGAATGAATAAGGGAAATAACTCGAGTATTAGAAGTTTCTAGAAAGATACAAGAGAGACGATTACATTGGTTTAAACATGTCATGAGGAGAGATAAAGAATATATTGGAAGAAGAATGAATAGCTTAGTAACAGACAATGGAAGAAACAGAGGAAGACCAAAGATAAGATGGAAGGACTGTATTGCGGAAGACTTGAGAGAAAAGCAACCGAATGAGGATGATCCGCAAAACAGAAATGAATGGAAGAAGAAAATAAAAAATAGCGACCACTAACGAATGGGAAAAGCTAAAAAAGAAGATGTCAGTATCAAGTGCCATTTGCATGAAATAATATTACTGGAAATTTAGAATCTTGCAAGAAAATTTATGTATGGACTTTGTACATAATATACAGGATAGACGGAGGTATTGTGCTGGGCACATCAGATTTTTTTATATAAAAATAAGAGAAACAAGCTGGGTAAATATGTGAAAAAATGTTTTTTCTGTGTAAAATCTTATGGTACCACGAAATAATGTGATTATTGTTCACATGTTTTATCTTTTTTACTTAATTTACAATTCTTGAAAATACATATAATACTAGTCAATACTCTTCAGTACTATACATTACTTTTCAATATTAGTCAATACGTTAAATACCTTTCAATATTAGTCAATACTTTTCAATATTACACATTACTTGAAAATACTTATCAATACTTGACAATACTGTAAATACGAAGTATTTTGTCAATCCCTGTACAAAATTTTTGCTAGTGAGCAACCCCTCGATTATCACCAAGGTAGAGAATGTTTTTATCTTTTGTTTACGTGCCCGAAGAATTTTTTGTGATATTAATAATCAGTGTTGACTGGCTCTTTTTGTGGATTTTATCGTTTTTCTGAAATTTTGTGGGCAGTAACCGAAGAAATATTCGGAAGTCTTGAAATTTGAAATTATAGCTTGATACAAAGTCTTTGACCTGAAATTTACTATTATTAAATATTTTGCTATTTCTGTTTAAAATAGATTGATATAAAAATATATCGTGCCAATTTCACACTTTATTAGACAAATGTTTTTAAATAATTATCAAAATTTCACAGTTAAATTTAGAACAAAGATACCGGCTAAAGAAATAAAAAGTTATATACAGTTTTATCAGCAGAAGTTATAGATGTTTGGTAATTAAAAACAAATATTTTATGCAGATAACATTTATAGCTGGTTACAAGTGAAAATATGAATATTAATGTACAATAATGGATCAATAATAAGTTAATGCAAACTGCGCAATTTAAAATACAAAATTTATTATCTAATATGTATTTATAAAGAAAATAAATGGTTATTTTTATAACAAGTGCAAAAAGTTTATATTTAGTGAATGAGCAATAAAAGTTGTAACACGAGAAGTAACCGAGTGTTGTTGCACAAGATGCAATAAATAATGATTTTTTGTAAACGTATTTTTCTACGTTTGAATATTATTGAACAAAATATACAAAATTAGAAAATATTTTTGTTGGCTGCATTTTTAGTGTGCTCATATTTTATTTCACGTTGCCATTAGTATCATGGAGTAAAATAGTTATTTTTCACGACATGCACTGAAAGCTCAACTTTCTTCTCCTGAAATAGTAAGGAAAATGTGTTTTTCCTCTCTAGAGAGGAAAATATAAAAGTGTTACGAACATTTTACAAAAAATATATTGTAAAAATTATAAATAAATTCCTAATTTCATTGAAAATCCTTATTTTATTGATATACAAACTTTAAATTATCTTACAATTATATCTTATATTTTTCTTTCTCTAAATTAAATCACAATTTGACAACTTTAATTTAGATTTAATATTGGTTCATTGGCAACACTGTTACACCGCCTTGCGTTTGATAACCTAACTTTTGACGTGTCAGTTGTGTTGTCAAAGTGCAAATATAAATAATAATAGTAATAATAATATATATATATATCGTATTTAGAACATGTCGTGAAAAAAATGTTGTGTCTAACACGAGAAGAAAGCGCTTTTTCTACTCTCGCTCGAATGAGGCAAACTTCGAGCTCTAGTGAGAAAAAGAAGCGCTTTCCTCTCTAGTTTGACAAATAACTATTTGTATCACTAATCTAGAAACTGCACATTTGCGAGTGCGAGTATATTTTGAAAGACCGAGTCGGAGGCGAGGCCTTTAAATACGAGCACTCGCAAAGCAGTTTCTGGACGTGTAATACACAAGATTTTTTGTGCCGACTTCTCCCTAAGTTTATTAAATGCGTTTGATTTATTCTTCAAATATGAAATACTAGGGAATTTTCATGTTGGTTACATCAGTACATTTGAATTTCAAATGACATGTATATATATTTATAAACGTACCCTGAAAAAACAACAAACATTTTTATTATCGATTTTGCATTGCAATTTCAAATATATTTATTTACATTTATCTTAAAATGTATTCCTTTAAGTTACGATTAACAATTTAGTATTGAAAATTGTAAAAAAATTGAAAATTCTTGTGTTCAAAATAGTTCTAAATTGACAGAACAGTAATGCCAACTTCTTTTGCCGGCCTAGACATTATAAATAAGGGTTCCCGGCGATTTGGAGTAATACTACTTATGCCGGACAGAGGCACAAAAAAATATTTATTGTCAAAATAAAATCACTTTTAACACATATATCATACACTACTTTTTCATATAAATATGTATTTCTAATATTTTTTTGAAAATATCGATTTTTTGTTCCATTCGTGATTACCAAGGTAACTAATTCACTTTTACCACAATGATCTGTCACTTTTTAACACTTGTGTCATAAACTCATATGTTTAACCCCTCAAACAAACATTAAAATGCCTATTTTTAATTGATTTGTTGAAAAAAAAAATTCTGTCTACAATAAAGGCCTATTTTTAATTCTCAAATTAGGAGGGGTACGCGACAGTCAATTGGGCAACAATTCTAATCTGCAATGCATATGCTATTGCCCATTTGTCCGTCACCTAGTTTACCATGTCCGGATTAAGACTCATATTAACCAATAATGATAATGCTCATGTTTATGTTATATGAACTAAATTGTTTTTGAATGTTTCTAGACTCTGATGAAAATATAAGTTTTGTATAAGAATAAAATAATAAATGTTGTATGACTGAAATTTCAAAAAATTAGCACTTAACTAATAATCTTCACTTATAGAATGAATATCAAATAGTGACATGTCAAATTGTGAAATTTTCATAGGGCTATGTAATTACAGACGTCAAATACTTTTATACTGTTATAATTTCGGACATAGGAAAATAATGCATATAACTTCAGTAAAAAGTATAATTTCAATCATAGAAATAATTGATGCACTCGTCTATGTGCTGTAAAACATTCGTATTCATGTAATAAGAGAATAATATTGTTTTTACGCTTGTTACATAAATATATTTTAAATTGTAGCTATACAAATTTGGAGTCTACTATGAATTATTTATCGCACAGATATAATCCCATTGGTACTCACTTCATAATACATTTAAATATTATTCTTTTAAATATCATTAACATTGTCTACATAACCTATATTGTTACTACAATTAAAATCTGTGAAATATAACTGAAAACCCAGTAACAAATAAAAAGTCGTGATGACATATTTATATAAAGAAAACTTATATTTTACAAATTTAAATATGTGTAAAACTGCTGGCTTTTAAAATTTCTAGAAACTAAATTTTATCGCGCTAAGAACTAACCTATAAAACTGGTCTATATTTATCTTAGAGTGATGTAGTGAGTCACAGCTGCTAACATACACACAGGAATAACTGTAATATCTACCACCCCCGACGATTACGTTGAAATTACTCGAAACTTAAAAATAAGCGCCTTTAGAAACAATCGTCTATTATTCTTCTAATACACGGGGATATTTTAAGCAGCATTGCATAACCGTATCCACAATACTCACATGCTATTCTTAGGATTCTAAAGAGCAAATTCATCAGTTATTACTTGAGTTAAGCGAGATGTTAGTATTTTCAGGTTATTTTTACTTGTACTTGGTGCCGTTTTCAAGTACAGGGCGTACCTAAATATATTTAGGAAGCGTAGGACAGCAAGTAAACATATATTTATGTAATAAGATCTGTTCGACGACGACAAACACGTGGGTATTTGAGCGTCTAAAATAGAGTGAGCTCACAATGCAGCTGTCTTTTGGAAAGTTAACGACAAATATCAGTTTGTAATCTACCAGGAATGTGACCGACTTGTTTTTAAATGCCTCAGAGATGATGCACAAAAATGCGCAAGGAATTAAATAAGAGCGTGAAAGTATTGTGCAAATAAAAGTTTCCGGTGCAAAACGACGCCGATTGTAACCTCCCACAAGGCGTCGCCACCATGTTTGGTCATGGACACCAGGGAAACACGACGCCTAGCGCTGTCTCTCTTGCTCTTGCAGAAATCCAGCCGCCGTCTCGTTTTATTGCGATTCTGCGCACTAGCAACGGCAGCTGCTATGCTGTCGTACAACAAACATTTGCTTGAGGTATGGACCGCGAATCTCGCACAAATTACAATGACATTTCCAGAATGTTTCACAATTTGCACCAATGACATCCGACATAATTTATAATAAATCTATTGCCGTTCACAATTTAAATTAGTGACCTTGTGTTGACTTATTGCTCCCTTTATATTTAATTTTTAGATCCAGATGAATTACACGGTAATTTCATGTACAAATTGAATGAAAAAATGCTAAGTACCTACGTCGTACTAAAGTGAATTTGAAATTAAAAGTGTATATTTTTATATACACATACAAGCAGTCCATACTATTACATCACAGTAAACTTGTACGTCAAGGGGGACATACCCAAAAATAGGATCCTATACATTTCTATACAAGATAATGTTACTGCTACTACCAAGACACAAAGATCGGTCAAAATTACCGCTAACGAATTTCCTTTGAATGAAACAAAAATGTTTATACTTGGGACATAAAAATATTTTTCTTTAGCAATGACTGTTACATGATTCAGTGTCTGTGAGGTTATGCACAAGCAATTTAAAAATAAAAATAAATTTGGGTTTTATTACATGTGACCTGTATTCTGTTTATATCTGAATAAAATTAGGAATTTAGGTGAAGATGTCATTTTAAGATGTAAACTAGTTTGAAGAAATTAACAGGTAGCAGCATGTCAACTGTCAATGTAAAAATATCGCGTTGTCAACGTAGTTTGAGAAGTGTACGTGACTAACCTTTTTCTGTTGTTTTTCCCAAGCGGGATCCAGAAGCCCCTCACGTTCCCATTCTTCTTCTGGTTCCATGTACCCATCACCGTATTGGTGATCCATACCAACGTTGTTATATCCGTCGGTTATCATGCTGAATGCACAGTATGCAAACTATTTCGTTTCAAGTTCGTTCGATAGACTTAAATCCAAGCCGTGCCGAAACACACGACCTCACAGCACACCTAACCCCACTGACCCGAGCCCGACTGTAGCCGCTAGCCGTCTGCAAATCGCGGACGAATAGATGCACAACCGCGAGCTGTCTATGTCTATAGATACTACTCCACACTCCAACACTCGACACGCTGTTCGAAAATACTCATTTAAAAGTGGGCTACACACACCACACTGCTATACTCTCGCTTTGTCGTATCACTCTCAACAAGCTTGTCTAGTCGTTTTTTATTCCACAGTGGGAATCTATACAATTATTCACCGTTCATTCTATTCCCCTATACGGTTTTATGTCTCATTCATTATTATTTCAAAACATATTTATTACATGTATAATAAGTTAACCGTAATATCAAAAATATTTTAAAAATAACACTGAACGTTCAAAAATATGAAGAAAAAAATGTTAACTAGGTCCCACCGAGATTTGAACTCGGATCGCTGGATTCAAAGTCCAGAGTGCTAACCATTACACCATGGGACCTTATGCTTGTTTATTTTGCGCATCGGCAGATGAATAGTCCTTGAAAAATTAAAGTTTTTGACAACATACGCTCTCTTACGACATATACTTAAACTATATTGACAACTAACTAAACTTGGTTAGGAATTATTAACCATTAAATTTAGTATTAAAATGGAAACAAGTACAATTAGCATAAATATGGATAAAGTTTGTCGGTCTTGTTTGTCAGAAAATGGTGAAATGGCTTCTGTTTTTGATACAATTAATGAGGATAATGTTACAATTACAGATATGCTTGATTCATGTTCTCTTTTGCAAGTAAGTTGATTAATTTTTAAAATTAATCATTAAATTAAATGCATAAATTTTCTATAGGTTGAAAAAGGCGATGGATTTCCTGAACAAATATGTCTTCAATGTTACACTGTGATACACCAAGCCTATGAATTCAAATTGCAGTGCCAAAAATCAGAAGCTGTTATTAGGTCATATCTTAATGATGGGCTATCAAGTGTAAAAATAATAAAAATAGAAAACATACCTGAATACGAAATTACTAATGACGATGACGACTACACTCCTGTGGAGCATGTCGTTATGGAAGAACTCGAGGAAGAAATGGAAGAAAAAATAGTGGGAACAGATTATGAAATACAAGAAACATTTGACTGTAAAGAATGTAGTGAAAACTTTTCGACAGCTGAAGATCTTAACAATCATAAAACTATCCACCATGGAAACACTGAAGTCTGCCCCAAATGTAGTAAGAAATTTAAACATGAAGATATTTTAAATCATCATCTTCGACATTGCCAAATTCACGAATGCAACTGTTGTAAAAAGAAGTTTCGTACTGCCGGTTACCTACAAAATCATTTAAAGAAACACAATCCTGACTTCGTACCCGAGGAAAAGAAATTCAAGTGTACAGAATGTGACAAATCATATACTAGTCCAGCCAATCTAACTATACATCAGTATTCACACAGCGGTTTAAAACCATATAAATGCCAGTTTTGCGGAAGAGGATTTACAAAAATGGTATCTTTAAATAATCATAAGGCTTTACATACAGGGCAAAGATCGCATTTATGTAGCGAATGTGGGAGAGGATTCACTTCTACTTCTATTCTCAATCAACACAAGAAGACCCATTCAGGTAATGGAGAATAAACTCAAAATTATTATTTTTCGTGGTACAGCATCCCCTTCTTCACCATTGAGATTTTAGTTATCTTAAAATACGAAATCAATTAAATTAAAGTTGCCACAATTATTTTCAATAATATTTTTAAATTACTCAGCAATGAAACACTTTAAATTTTGTTTTCTATATGTCACCGCCTATTATGACGTCCTCATAAAAATATTAAAATTAATGGGATTAGCAATGAAAATAAACAAATTATAAGTTATCATTGTTTTCATTGCTACAATCATTGTTTTTACCCTATAAATTTAACAATTGTTGCATATTTGTTGTATGACAAATAAATTGTTACACATCGTTGAGAAGCTAAAATAATTATTTTTTTCAATTGTGAACACTATGGCGTCCGTATAAAAATTATTACATAATTTGACGTATTTTTACCTCTCGCTAAGAGAGGTATTGGATTCATGCTAAAAATGACATATCCAGATTTTAATGATTAAGCACGTTTTAAGGTCCCTACAATCTGATTTTAATATTTTTACGATGATGTGTGTGTATGTGTGTGTGTGTGTCGGTTGGAAGGACGATTTCTCAAAAACTAATACTTAATATCTGTTTAACTATGTATTTCTCAATCAGACATTACTGAGAAGAGCTGGAAAGGTTTTGGTAATAATTAGACAACCGGAAGTAACAGATTCTTAAAAAAAAATTGTAAATATTATTTTTTGATAAATTTTGTTCTTGCTAGTAAAAGAAGAGTAAATTCTCTATCTGATACATATAAACATTTTATTATATCTTTTATAGATTTAGAGAAAAAGAAATATAAGGTATATAATAATCTGTTGTAATAAATCTCACAGCATAAATAATTGACAGGTAAATGTCAGTGTCAAAAATCCAGAGACATTACTAAAGATTTTTTATGGGAAGTACACACATTATATTATTTCTTATTGTATTAATAGTTAAATATTTAAAATTATAGGTATAGTACATATACCCTTCAAAATACTGTCAAACCCGACAATGAATTGAAAAAAAATCGAAAAATTAGAAGAGGACAAAATTTCTTCATAGAATGAATTTAAAATAAAAAAATCTAAATATAAAGAATAGATGTAAGTAGAATTTTTGGTGTAGAGTGTAGGTATACAAGAAATGTTAAATACAATAGGGCGCGAGCAGTCATGTGACGTTGTTGACCTTGACCAGCAGATATGGGGGACTACTATCTAGTAATTATGTACATAGATGTCAAATATAATAAGTTTTCATTCTAAATCCCCCATTTTGTCTAGTAAAATGTGATCTGTTGTTTTTTTTTCTTCAAAGTGCAAAATATCATTTATATTCAAAATAAACATTTATTTCACTACACCAACAAATGATAAAAAGTAATGTTTTCCCCATTTGCTACGTTCACAAATCTCTCACTAGATGCCAGTTACTTTGATAAGAGTCGAAAAACGGACACCATGTATGTATACTACTTTTATTTCGTCTACATTCACAATATTTTTTTTTAATCAATTTCTGAAAATAAAGTGGTATTTTAAACATACTAATGGAAGGTTTCATTAAGATGATAAAATTAGTTGTGCTGTGGAAAAATAATGGGGTCATTTCACATTTTCTAATTTATTTTTTTCTTGAAAGAATAGATCAAATTAAATATGTAGGTGTATGTTTTACACCTTACAAGTCTTTATTATCAGAGATGACTTTTTAAATGTTGTCTTTAATTTCAAATATTTGGACGCTGACGTCACGGCTTTTCGGATGCGGCAGTAGCTCTCTACCGGTTGTGTTTGGAACTATGATTGTTTAGGTTATCACTTGTCAGTTTGATTTTGTGACATCAACATATTGTTAACGAAAAACATATTTCATACAACTTTTGGTATTTATATTAATAAATGTTTTATTTAGATACCTTTACTCTTAACTTTGCTGTCATCTGTCACAATTTTAGGTTAGGTTGTTCACAACAGCAAACGGAAATCACGTGGATCATAAATGTGTGTGAGAGGAATGTCTTTGTGTGAGTAACAAGCCGTGACGTCACGAATTTTACAGCCGCGAAAGTTTATTAGCAAATTTATGAACGAAAAGTCACATATTTCATGTTATTTTATATTACTATGAGACGGATTTCACCTAACCTAACCAGCAACATACACTATTTTAAGAGATTTTACATTTATATAATGTCCGAAAAGTAGAACTTTCAGGACTACTTCCTCTTGAAAAGTCCGAAAAATGTATATTTTCCAGTCGATTGCAGGTAAATATTTTTTTCTACTCCTGCTCTGAAAATACAATTTTCTAGTTTGTTTTTCATGTTGAAAGTAACTCTTTGCAGCACGCTTCGGTATCCTAGCAACGAATTTTACTTACAAATGTTGTACCTATAGAATGTTTGTTGTTGTCATAGATACGCATCACAAATACAAAAATTGAAAATAAATGTCAAATTATTTTTAAAATATAATTCTTTATTTCCTTATTTTTTATCTTGCAGGAGTAGAAAAAAGATAGACTTTCAGCACTTGATATACAAATAACTATTTTCTACGTTCATTGACTTTCAAGTTGTTAGTTTAAAACAGAAGTGGACGTTTGCTGTTGATAGATCGAACTGAAAAATATAATCATTCAAAGTAACATTTTATTTTGTAATTTTTCATCGGACGTAGAAAAAATTGTGTCTCATTAACGAACATAAAGTTGCAATCGACAGATTGTCGTGAACTTCTTTCTGAAGTATCACTTCCCTTTCTATATGCACAAATAACTATTTTCATATGGATTTATACAGTATATTTACACTAAACTGGAAAGTTAGCCAACTTCTTAATATGTTAATTTTCTCTGCCCTTGCGCATGTTTTTACCATCGATGAGTTTCTCAGTTAGTAGCATACCTACAAAATATCAACTGCGTAAGCGTAACGAAAGTCTGTATAAATGCTTCTTCTTAGTTTTAATGATAATTTTAGTGGTATCCTTAATGTTAATTATAGTGTGTATATTTTATGCCACCGTAAAAGTCGGAATTTTGTCGAACAATAGGGGATTCCACTCATATCGAATTTTTATATAAATTATATACAATTATTTCTTCCCATATAATTGTATTATTGGCGCAAATTTCTTTTCTATATGTTTTATCACTTTTTTCATAAATGCTAAAATATATTACACACTTTCAAAACGCGCGGATTTTCTCCGGGCTTGATGACGCAACCAAACTCGGCTCTCTTTTATTGGCCGACACTGTAAGCGGGCGTTCCTATCAACAAACCAGTGACTGTCAGACTGTTTCACTAGACCACTAGAGTGTTTTTAGTTATATGCGCTACACAGCTAAACATTTTCCACTTTTGTATTATTATTTGATCAAGGCAGCAGAATGTTATTTTTTATATAAGTATAATTTAATAATAAAGCAGACAGTTTTCAACAAAACTTTTAAAAAAATACTTCAAACAATACTATCGTTTGTGTTCAAACAGTTTGGAACGAAGCAATATTTCTTCTCTTTCCCCTGCTTCTTCATTTTAAAATGCAATTATATTTATTAGATAATACATAAATAAATAAATTATCTTTCCAATACAATAACTAAAAACTATAATTTATGAAACTAGGTCTATTATTTTTACAAATACTTAAATACTAATAAACTATAGCTACAATATACTAAATTTAAAGTAAGTAAAAGAAAAGAAAATAAGAACAAAATGAAATTTTCAAATATAAAGTAAAATAACCCATAATATATCCTTAGCCGCACAACATTGACGAATGGTTTAAAACCTCTGGTAACAACAGCCAAAACATCAGCTGCTGAGAGAGAAAGCACAATATAGGGCTCGGACACTCAGCTGTTTCCACTAACCTTGTGATCAGCTGTCCCGGCGTCCTGATAACAGCGCCATCTGTTCTGTCATAATTTTCCTTAGCGCTAATTCAAAATCAAAAGTTGGAATCAGTTTGCTGTCTTACCATTGTCTTACAATGAGGTGTAAACAACATTTATTTTGTGCCTAAAGTTTTTTTGTAAATTGTGTTTGAGAATGTCAGCTTATTTTAAAGCATTAAGTAGTAACAAAAAATCGCTACTTAGATTGCGGCGAAAGTGATTTTTCTAGGAATATTTTTGACTTTCATATAATGTGGATTAGTCTTTTATTTCATTTATAAATTCGAACACTCATCAGGATATTATAAATATTTTGTAATTTTTATTCATTTCCCTAAGAACACGATATTAAAAATATTTCATATGAAATTATTGTTTTCGTAACAATACCGTATTAAATACCTACTAAATATATATTTGAAATTTGACATTTTCAATAAAACGTTTTCAAATCCATGCTTTAAGCGTCATGTACTGAAATGCACTGCTCCATGGTGCGTAATAATTTATTCAAAATACATGAAACCCGAGACTTTTTTGTCTACATAAAAGTGAATTAAAAATTCTGAAATAAAACGGGCGATTCATAACATTTTGAGAAATTTTCATTAACAATATTTAATTTGAAATGTTTTTACAATATGTGTGAATCGTACATTATAAGTTTTCCATACACACATTTACTAAATATTAAGAAGTCATCCACTAAGATCACACTAAAATCCCAGAAATATACAACAAACACCACAGACCATACACTAACACAAAACAACAAACAATATGGCTGTACTGTCACTTGACAAGTGGGGCGCCTGCACATATGTTTTCATGGACACTCAAAACAGCTGTATACCCGCACCCTTGGCCGAATTTACGGAATTTCTGAATTAAAAAATCTGATGTGGACACCACACGACTTCCTTGTACGATTATTAAACTATACATATTTTTTTAATAATAAAATTACAAAATATTGACAGGCTTAAGCCAAGCCCGAGAAATATTTTGATATAGAATAAAAAATAATTCATTTACTACTATCATTCTTAAATTAACATTAATCTAACCCGGTTCTTTTTAAAGAGAGTTTTGATTACAACAAAGAAATATTTGAGTACAACTATGAATATGACTAATTTCACAATAAAAATATAATATTTGTTATTGTACGAATCATAATATTGCACGTATTTAACGTAATTTGACATGAACATTTTTTTTTTATTTTTTTTTTCTAATCCATAGCAAGCTTTATTACAAAAACAAAAAAAGTATATAATTTTGGAATTCACATATATCATATTACAAAGGGCTAATTTTATAATGCTTGATGTGCTAGACGCAGAAATTAATACTCTAAAACTTATTTGAAGCATTTATTTCTAAAATCAAAATAAAATCATTTTATTCAAGAAAACTGGTAACAACTTCAAGTAATGTACCACTTCCGGTTAGCCTATTTTAACCAAAATCTATTATGTTATTTCGATTGACATAAAAGTCTTGTATACCAAATTTGAAAAGTTTTGGATTATATTTTAAAACAGTTTTTCAATAAAATCTATTATAGGCTTCATGTAAAGCGCCACTTCTGGAAATTGTGTAATAACCAGAAAGGGAGGTGCACAACTAGATGTTATAGGAGTCCTAAATACAAAATTTCAACTTTCTACGGCTTACCGTTTTTGAATTATGCGAGATACGTACGTACAGACGTCACGACGAAATTAGTCAAAATGGATTCAGGGATGATCAAAATGGATATTTCCGCTGAAATCTGAAAACCAAAATTTTTCGCGATTACAATACTTCCTTTACTTACGTACAAGGAAGTAACAACAAACAAAATGGCTGTACTGTCACTTCGACAAGTGGGGCGCCTGCACATATATTTTCAAGGACACTTAAAACAGCTGTATGCCCGCGCCCTTGGCCGAATTTGAAAAAAAAAAGAAAAATTACGGAATTTCTGAATTTAAAAATACTATAACAAAAAAAAATCGTGGAATCCCTTATTAGCAAATATTTAGGACAAGATACACGCTCTACGAGTATATTTATGTTTGTTTCCATAGGCGAACGACCCTACAAATGTCCTCACTGCACCCGCAGCTTCACCGCCTCCGGCGATCTCACCATCCACGTCCGCTCACATACCGGAGAAAAGCCCTACCTGTGTCCCACATGTGGTAGAGCGTTCGCCCGCATCACTCATCTCAACACACACATCCGAACTCACACGGGCGAACGGCCTTATGTGTGCGGGGAGTGCGGTCGGGGCTTCGCACAGAGTGGGGACCTGCGCTCTCACGAACGTACTCATACTGGCGAAAAGCCCTACGCCTGTAACGTCTGCAGCAAGCGATTCGTGCAGAGTAGTGGACTTGCTTCGCATATGGCTACGCATTCGGGAATAAAAACGCACGTGTGCCCTATATGCAATAGGGCTTTCTCGCAGAGTAGTAGTTTGATGAGGCATGTTAAGGCACATGCGTGATAAAAGGATTGAACTGGAACTGGGATTTAACAGTGCCTACAGATAAGCATTTTTAATATTAATATAAGATACTGAATTTTAATAAAATTAAATGTAATGAAATATAATACATTTTGTCTTTTATTTACTTCATTTCTAAAAATACATGTTATTCTGAGTCACATACTTTGATGCTCTATTTCATTTCAATTTTAAAATATCCTTGAAAATTGAAGTATTTAAATTCAAATTTTAAAATTTTCAAGTTATTCAAGAAGAGTGTAGTGTAACAACAACAAATACATCTTTTTTTTTATTTATCATCACTATAAATAAGGAGGTATAGAAATCACTAAAAATTCACATATCGATATTTTTAGGAATAAGCACTTTTTAAGGTTTCTAAAAGATTTTAAGGTTTTAACTGTGATGTCCTGTGTATGTGTATGTTTCGACGATTTCTTAAATTATATATCTACGACGGTGGATTGAAAAGTTTCCGGAATCACTGAGAAAACCTTGGTTTTTCGAAAACAATTTTTTCTATTTTGCATCTGTAACAAAGCTATTACAGCACCCAAAGGAGTTCGTTAATAGCTCGTTTGAGTGTTGTAACAGCCTAGTATAATTTATTTTTATAAAGTTGGTAGCATAGCTGAAATGTTATGTCAAAAAATATCAAATGTCAAACCTCACTGAATAAACGATACTAACGATTGTTAAGATTTTTATTTTTGTTTATATATATTTAGGGCATAAATAGTTCAAAACACTATTAATTGTTGATATTTAAAATATGTAATTTATTTTTATTTATTTATGAACTCTGTCGGTAAATTAGTTCGAGCTTTTTGGCGCTGATGTCAGCCAAAGTTACGCAGGTTGTGTAGTAGTTCAGACAAAAGCAAAATGGCGGCGGAGGAGAAATGTCAACAACAATTAAGTGTTTATTTATAAGAAAATAATGTTTTAAATATAAGATGTGTATAATTATATAGTTTTACACTTTCCATATCTTTTTCAGTTAATTTTATACAATAAAATGTAAGTAACTTGTAAAAATGTTATATTTGGTTATGACTATGAAACCTGACTTTTTCATTGTTTGTTTTTGGAATTATAAATGTATTTTCCGTAATTTCACGTATATCAGGTGGAGTACACAAAAAATCGTCTGTATTCATTTTTAATTTGATATGAATTTCATTGTAAACAACACGAGACAATTTTAAATTCAAACAATTGAATTTTCAAATGTCACATTATTACCAACTAACACAAAATTCCCTAAATTTTGAATTTACGATTTTTTATTTAAAAAGATCATAAAAAGCGCAAAATAGAAAAAATAGTATAAAGAACTCATGTCATAATTGTCGATTATTTTGTTCGAAGGTTTGGGCAACTCCGCTACGCGTCGTTACCCAAACTTCCTTCTCACAAATGACAATTATGACATTCGTTCTTTAATATATTATTATGTCATTGTTTTATTTAACTCTTTAAATGAACTGTCAAGAAATTTCAGTACAATCTGTCTATCAGTCTAATCATGAAAAGCGTCTGTGTCGATCTACCTAGCGTTAAATTGATAATGAATAAAAATGTAGTTCATGCGGTGATCAAGTTTTTTTATTTGGGAGAAAAGCGGGCAACGGAGATCAAGATCAGGGTGGATGCTGTCCTTGGGAATGCTTCACTTTCGTTTTCCACGGTGAGTTTCTGGGTTTCGGAATTTAAGCGTGGCCGAACACACAGCTGTGACGACCCACGTTCAGGGCACTCAAAACCGGCTACCACACTGGAAATTATGGATAAAGTCCATGATATGAGATTGAGGGAACTCTTATGAACCTATAATTCATATTTTATTTAATGAGCTGGGCATGCGAAAAATATGCGCCAGGTGGATGCCGCATTTGCTTAGTTTGGAGCAAAAGCGCATTCAGGCACGAACTTCAGCCGAAAATTTGGAGTTGTTTAAGAAAAATCCGGTCGATTTTAAAAGACGTTTCATACCCATGGATGAAACTTGGATACATCGATACATCACTACACTCCAGAGACGAAAATTCAGTCGAAAGTGTGGATTGGATATGGAGTTAGCCCCGAAGATAGCGAAGTCAGTTCAATCGGCAGGAAAGGTGATGCGTCAGTCTTTTGGGACGCCAAAGGCATTCTGCTAATTGATTATCTTGATAAAGGAAAAACTATAACTGGATAATACTACGCCACACTTTTAGACAAGCTGAAAGTAGCAATTCAAGAAAAACGCCCAGGAATGGCAAAGAATAAGATCTTGTTTCAGCACGACAATGCGTCAGCTCATTCAAGTCGTATTGCTCAACAAAAATTGACCGAACTAAGGTTTGAAATCGTCCCCCATCCACCGTACTCGCCCGATTTGGCTCCCTGGGACATCTTTTCCCAAAACTCAAAACGTTCCTCGCTGGAAAGAGATTTCGATCCAACGAAGAAGCCATCGAAGCAGTAAATGCTTATTTTGAGGACGTCAAAGAAAACCATTTTTGGGGGGGAATGTTTTTTCATGTTATTTCGCAAAAAATTTAAATCCACCCTCGTATATAGGAATAAAAAGTATAAAACTTCACATTCCTCATTTTAACCCTTTCGGTTGTTGTATACATTTTAGTGTACACGTACTTTGCGTTGTATTTACATGCTATAGTGTCTTTTTGGTCTGTGGGTGCTGGTGTGCATGATGTGTAAGTGGATGTACAAGTTGTGTGTTCAAAAAGGGAATGTTTCCAAAAGCAAGAAATATAAGTGCTTGTATAAATAATTTCTGCTAATCCACTTTTAATAAAAGTCATAATTTTATTATTCAATGTAAGTGTTTTGAAATTGGGGCTTAAGTATAACAATATTCTTGTTACGTTTGTCTGATTTCAAATAATCAGCACGCATTTCTTGCCAGTATAACTGTGGATACTTTTGTATTTTATTTTCATTGTCAGATGATTTTGTAAAGAAACTCTTGAGGAAATAAAATAATATTTCACATACGCTAAGTAATGAACCGCCCATACACAGTGAAAAGAATCCTCCAACTAATGCTGTAAAATCATACAATGAATCAGATTTAAAAATATTATTATTTCAAATACCTATGAATGATTCCACAGTCATTGAAAGACTTGCAGTATACTTGTAGCACCAGTTACTTTGGAAAAATACAGTAACTCCACTAGAATTTGGTAATATCTCTCTGCCCCTATTAAAAATTATTAAGAATAATAGTTATTTGTATATCAAGGCCGCAAAATCACTCTAGCATTCCGAGAAAAATTGTCGCCGTGGTCGCTTACGGCCGAGGCAGGACAATCTCGAGTGCGCTAAAGGATTTCGCGGACAAGGTTTACACACTATTTTTTGTGCAACCGTAAAAAATATGTACGGTAAAATTTTGAAAGATGTCCGATCAAGGTCATCTACGAATTGTATGAATTCAGATTTTTGCTCCGCCGATTCTGACAAATTCAGTAGTGTCGTTTGCTTAGTTTTCATGAGGGTACTGTTATTTTATTATTATAAAAATATATGTTACAATAAAAGCATTCAAAATTCAAAAATAAGTCAACTGGTAAGTTTATTAGCAAATGTAAAACCAAATATGTGAAAAATGATAATTGACACAATGTCACTGTCTGTGACACTGGCAGAAAATAAAGTATTATCAATAACGAGCATAGTTTTAAAGTGAAATGTCTTAACTTAATCGAAACAATATAAATTTTTGAAAGACAAGCGTGTTACCTCCATCCTTATCGCACACGCTTATAGCCTTTGCAAAAGAAAGAGATAATTGTATGTTAATTCGTTCATGATACAGATGACCTTGATCGGACATCTTTATTTTTTTACTGTAATTATAAATTTTATTGTACAGTAAAATTTTTGAAAGATGTCCGATCAAGAGCACCTGTATCAGGAACGAATTAACAAATAGGCATACATTTATCTCTTTCTTTTGCAAAGGCTGTAAGAGTGTGTGATAAGGATGGATATAACACGCTTGTCTTTCAAAAATTCATATTGTTTCGACTAAGTTAGGACATTCCATTTATAAACGATGCTCGTTGTTTATAATACTTTCGCTGTAACGTAAGTTTATTTATTAATTCAGATACATTACCTGGATTCATAGCCGTACGTACAACGTTATATTCTGTCAGAGTCACTGACACTGACATTGTGTCAGTATCTTATTTTTAACATATTTGGTTTTACATTTGCTTATAAACTTACAAGTTGACTTATTTTTGAATTTTGAATGTTTTTCCTGTAATATATATTTTTATAATAATAAAATAACAGTAGTATCTTACGTACCCTCATAAAAACTAAGCAAACGACACTACTGAATTTGTCATGATGGGCGGAGCAAAAATCTGAATTCATACAATTCGTAGACAACCTTGATCGGACATCTTTCAAAAATTTTACTGTATTTAAATAATTTAATTTATTGAAATAGAAAGGCCTGTATTACATCTGTGAAATATTTAGTTCGCATCCAGTTGCACAAAAAGATAATTATTGTTAAAATACGTATAAATCATACTTTGTTCTATAATTCAATGTCTCAATAACTCCTGAATACGTAATACCAGAACAACGAGGATAGCAGTCGCAAAATTCTCTTTGTTTATTTTGCACTGAAAGTTAATGTATTATTCAGAATTAAGTAATTTATTTAAATTCTTTACCATGTTTGTCCAATGTTAAATATAATGCGCTGTACCTATCTAAATATTAATTTTCAATGAGTAATACATATAAAAATATTAAATATTTACCATAATTTGATAGTAAACAAGGTACATCCAACAAAGTACAATCTCGCCATTTTCCTGAAATATATATAAGAAAATAAACTGTAAATGTGTACGTATGTATAATAGCATGTATGTGTAAGTAAAAGGTGAATGTTTCAATTGAAATATTTAAATAAATGTTATCAGAGTTCATAAATTTGATTTACATAGTTTATATTAAAGAAATATTTTACCATTAATTTGGAAATAATATGGTACACATCCACATACTTTTGCCATCATGTTGGTTTTACATATATTCATACAATTTTCAAATGTATAATTTACATTCTTTAATCTCATTCCCTGCAAAAAAATGACAGTATGTATATAATTCAGAAATTATATAACACAAATATACTTGGAAAAAAGGCTTACATGTGTACATAGGATAGTTACCTATATTTGTAACAAGTGCGCAGGCCCGGCAGTTGGTGTTGAATCCGAGTGGGTAGTTGACCTGGGTGGGGGGGTTCCCCTCCCCCTACCTCCCACTAAAAATGTATTTGAACAAAAACTTTCTTTCATTTTGTTTAACCATTTAACAACTATTGTTAAATGATGTACAGTGAATAAAAAGGGATATTGACGGTTAGGAAATGAGGTATTTCTGGAATTCAGCATTTATGGAATATTTTTCTCACCCAAAATCCCGAGTGGGTACTTTCCCCACTCGGAGTGTCTCGAGTGGGTACAACTACCCACTGTACCCACATTATCTGCCGGGCCTGCAAGTGCGGGAAATTTGTGATTCAAAAACGAATAAAACGAGCGCAACAAGTTTTGGAATTGGGTCATTAAAAAAAATGTTAAAATCGTGAAATCCGTCTCATTTAATAAATATAGTAATATAAAATAACATGAAATATGCGACTTTTCATTCATAAATTTGCTTTCGCGGCTGTAAAATTCGTGACGTAACGGTTTTTTATACAAAGACATTTCTCTCACACACACATTCACGGTACACGTGGTTTCTGTTTGCTGTTATAAACAAACTAACCTAAAATTGTGACAGGTGACAGCAGAGTTTAAGGTATGTAAATAAAACATTTATTAATATAAATATCAAAATTTGTATGAAATATGTTTTTAGTTAACAATATGTTGCTGTCACAAAATCAAACTGACAAGTGATCCGCTAAGCTGTGACGTCAGCGTCCAAATATTTAAAATTAAAGACAACTTTTAAAAAAGCATATCTCTTATTCTAAAGCACCTACATATTTAATTTGACCTATTCTAAAAAAAAAAAATAGAAAATCTGAAATGATCCCATTTGCATAGCGTTTCGGAAACACGTTTTCCCAAATGTGAAATGTGAAATTTTTATGAACTAGAGATGGGTAGGTACCATGTTGTCAAGTAAGATGATTAAAAAGGACAAATATTTAATTTCGATAAAAAATTATTTAAACAACACAAAAACTTAAATTATTTTGATTTTGATTGTAAAGAGATTATTAATAAAGACAAAACAATTTATTTAAAAATAAAAACAATAGTTTTATTCTTGTTTGTAACTTTCTTAATAGCAAACTGGCAACTACGCAATAACCTGTCACTTTATGTGGTGTTTACTTCGCGTCTTTAGAACATATAACCACGTTTCTGATTCCCATTTACTCGTCCTCTTGTCTTGAAATATTCATCATCACAAACGCTTTGTGTGAATTTATTTAATATAGTTACATTCTTATTTTCGCCATTCAAATTTTGTTTTAAATATATCTGGCTTTCGCAATGCGCAAACTACTGCGCACTACATATATGTCATTTTTCTTTATCTCTCTCTTTAGGATGTATAAGGTCCATTGGGATCTCGAAAACTATTGAGACAACTTCGGTTAAATGGGACATGTGATGCACTTTTGGGGGGCCATCTTAAATGTGCTTTTGTTTTACCAAAAATTCTCATAGGTTACTAGATACTGGCGGAAAACTGAATTTGGTCGATTTTTTCACTTTGAAACTACTCCTAAACTATCGGAAATCGAGAATAATGTTTAAAAAAAAAACATTTTTATATTTTTTTTATCAGTAAATTTTCGAGATGTAAACACTTTAGAAAAATACTTATCTTACATTTACCATTATTTTACAAGAAAATAAAGAGCAATGATACGAATAAATGTGAAATATAATATTAACCGCCTAAGTATACAGGTATGCCTTTCTTTCCGGTATACAGATCTCCCGTAACAGGATGCCGCACATAGGTTAAGTATATGTTCTCGACGTTATTTTAAGCCAAAATTTTCCAATAAACTTATAACCTAAAATTAATACGTTCAAGTATAAACAAAAAAGGCTTTGAAATTTATTAATTAAATTAATTCCGTCATCTCGATTTCACGAATGGCGAAAATAGCCTATCTAATCGAGGTCATTTTGAAGGTGATATTGGTGATATGTAACTACCACATTTAATTTTGTCCATGTGCTTATTTAATAAAAACAAATTTGTGTCAATAACTTTGTAACGACTGATTTAGGTTACATGTTTATTGGATCTCTGGCTTAAAGTAACTCCAAGAACATATACTTAAGCTATTACGGGAAACCTATATATGTACATATTTTCAGACCTCATTTTCAAACCAACATTGCCTAGCGTTTAGTGGAAGAGATTTTATCATTACATCAACATCAAATATTTCTGGTATTATTTTCATACTGACGTGTTTACCCGGTTCAGCAATACCAAAAAATACTGTATCAGAAGTAGGAAAAGTCTCTTTGTTATGCACTAAAATCTGAACAATTTATTAGTTCAAATAACTTATTAAAATTAAAAATATTACTACAACTCCAGTTACATTATATGTAGGAGACACATATTGTTCGACATCTACGTTTAATCCTATAAGTAAACCATGACGTACACCGGCAGTAGTGTAATATTCAGTATTTCCCATTTCACTAAAACAATGAAGTAGTTACCTCGCAGAATATGAACATTTAAATAACATACTTTAAATAACTGTTAAACGAACAACAAAATCCAGAATCTCCTTTGGATCTGCGAAACAACTCCGAACAATTTTTTCGAACACCAAAAAATTTACAAGATTTTAACAATCTACCACAAGGTTGGGCTAGCTAAAAATTCATTTTAAAAGTAAAATTCTCATCATAAATGACACAACAGCCATTATATGACTAAGATGACTATATCGGGTGATTCATTAGTCTATTTTTTTTTATTGACTGCATATTCTGACGGCGACAGTGAAAGTAATTTTCATTATCACCGGCAGAGACAGTAAACTTTATTGCCCAGCAACTGTCAATAAAAAATAAAATCATACTTTTAATGCCAATTGCGAAATAGTTATTTCTTTAATTAGGCACTAAAATTCCAGATTTACAGATGAATGCTGCCGAAACTGTAACTCTGTGTTTAGTGCCGTGTTGTTTTTGTAGTTTTATGATTGGCTGAAATTGAAGCCAAGTTTACGAAATGTAATTTAGGATTAGTGTCAGTGTATGTGACATCTCGTGTCATTATGTCTTTATCCAATTTGGAAAGCAGGTAGATAATACTTTATATTTTATACCTACTGATTAGAATATATACAAAGTTTCGATGGCATTATGAAATATTTTAGTAAAATGTCAGATGACAGCAGCTGCATACTGCCATTTTTTAATTTCGATTTTTAAAACTGGCGCTGATGTGAGTGCCATCTACTGAATTGGTTAATTGGAACCGAGTATAGATATGTTGATAGTATATACATTTAACCAATGATAGAATTCATCGAGTGCAACAATATTTGTTAATAACCTTTTCTTATAAACCTTCTATATATTGAGCTAAAATTCTTCAAAGTTTTATCACAAATTTCATTACCCGCGTATGGTTGAATAAAATAAATGCATTGCGGAATAGTAAAGCGCGTTGCATAATGCCAAAATTCAAAATGGGACTATTCTGCGCGTGCGTCTATAAACAGCTGTGTCCGTTGTGGTTGTGGCGGGCGTTATGCTGAACAACATGTACAAAGATACGAATATTTGGAAGATGACGATAAATTTGATGGGTTTGGGTAGCGTTTCCCTGAGCTTCACCATAGGCCAGCTCAATGTCTGTATACTCGCTATCCGTAAAGACGCAATTTTACTGACTATCTCCTTATAACAATTATTAATCGATTTATTTGTCAAAATTTATTTGAAAAAGTTGACAACTCACATTTGTTTCATTGTTATTGCCACTGGACTAAAGTTATTAAAAAATATTGTTGCTCTCGACGAGTTTTATCACTGGTTAAATTTAATGTACTTATCTGTTTCATCTTGTATAGGCGGTGAGCACAAAAGTAGTTAGTGTAAACATCGGAGAAAAATTAAAGTTTTGGGTCGTTTTGGTACCGTAACAAGGTTATGCTTTATGTCAAAATCATTTTGCAACTTCTATTTTATAACATATTTGCAATGAATGCGAATAATGGGGTAGTTTCGTCTTTTTTGATTTTTTTATTGGAAGCAAGTATTTTTAATTTAAATTTTCCATATTTTTTTATTTTGCACAATTTTTGTTTCTAAATGAGAAAAAAATTACTGAAAATACCGGACATATCTATTCCCGCCACTGTGACGTTACCCTTGCGATTTCCGTTGCAACTTAGTTCCGACGTGCTGCTCGAAGTATGACAAAGATATTTTGCGACGTATGTCTTGCGGGGTAAGGAGAACTTGTTTGTTAGGTTAGGTTACTGTCATTAACACGTATTTTTTCTTATTTATTTTTGTTTGAGCAAGTTTGTAACGACGTTTTGTATTACAGTTGATAAATAGAAACAAAATTATGTCCACGGCGTCAGTATCACCATCAACTGTCACTTTGACATGTCACATCCCATCGCTGTAAAACGACACTAGCGACATTTGCGGCTTTAAATATATAAGCGTGACGTCACAGAGAAGAGGTCGATTTGAATCATTAATATTTTAAATAACTTTTTTGAAATATTTACATAATAAATGGCGAATTTTATTACAGTATATATCTTATTATGAGTCATATATTGCAAACAATTTTAACATATGGGAACTACCCCATTGAATGTGAAATTATTATGTGATGAAGTGGGGAATGTAATAATTCTTACAAAATTACCGATTGAAGTATCAAATTTTACAAATTTCGTAGAAGATTATATGAGGAAATGCTTAAGAAAATAAGGTTTCAAGTTATATCTTCTACTAACATGAAAAATTCATTTAGGTTTACATATTTTCTTATTATAAAAGATACTTATCGTATGAATAAAATTCGAACAATGGTCATATGATTGCAACAATGAATTGTACGATAATGTGTTTTTTAAGTTAATATTTGAACAAAATATAATACAAGATGCAGAAAATTATCTTAAAATTGTATAATACTGGCAGTTGTATAAAATAGAAGTCTATTTTTGACATAATTCGTTTATTTATTATAGATTGTGTACCATATGTAATGTTAATGGTCAGGTAGAATGTAGAAATTCACAGGGTTCGTACTTTTCGTGTATTTTCCTTTCCGAGCTTGTGCCACGGATTCCATTTAGAGCCTGGTATATTTTTAATGAAGAATCTTCATCATTTATTGCGAATATAATAGAAAAATATGCTAACATCATCTAAGTTCTCCAATTCTTAAATCGCATTTTACATATGTAATATTTAGCTAATATTATAAAATTTATTATAAAACTACATATGATGAAATGGTTTACAGAAATCACACATTATGAGAAAAATTATATTTTTTGATACAATACCTTCACTGGTATTTTCACTTTTTTGAATTAGTCACATCACATATAGCATTTCAAATAATTTCTTTATTCATTTCAATATACTATGATGTATAATATTCATATACAATAGAAAAACTCAAAATATAGTTGTAAATTCTATTGCCTTCTCGAAATGTTAAAATTTATTAGGTACCCAAAAGTTACAAAGTAGCCGTTAGAGGCGCTAATGCTCAAAATGTGCACATCGCCTATTACTGCCTGGGCAGTAAAAGTGACATTTTACAGACAGTTTGCCGTCAAAAAATTGCAGTTTTAATGTCAATCAGCAAAAAAAAATCTGATTAAGCCATAAGTCTGATATTTTAATTTTTACAGAATGTGTCACGGAATCATTCGCTCGTCTATATTTATTATATATGTATATTTTTTTAAACGAAGCTTACATTTTCCAGCCAAACAGAATCATTCATATATCCATTTTGAGCCAAAATCTCATATATTTTTTTATAAGGTTTAGTATCAAGAGGAGTAGGATATCTCAGTAACGACATTTTAGTTAAGAAATTCATGACTTCTTCTTCTTTAACGCCATTTTTGACTCTTATAAATATAGTAAGTTATTATTATAATTATTTATGTAAGTAAATACTTACAATAATTTAAAAATGGGCTCTGTATTATTTTTATAAACAGTATTATAATTACAAACTGTAACAGCTGGAAATGGAATCAAATTAATAGGGTAAGTTGTCGAATCTATAGTTCTTACAACTGGTTGATTATAAAATGAAATTAAATTAAAGTAAATTAAAGTATAGAAATATTGCACAGCAAATAGAAAAATTACAATCCAAAAAATCATTTCAAGCCAGTAAGTAGCGCGAAATATTGTACACAAGCCATGAATGGTTACGTTTTTAAAATAATATTTTATATTTCTGTAAAAATTTATGACAAATCCAAACATTGTTACTACACAATAGATGAATCACAAAATTTACTTAATTTATACCTTGAAAACTTTTTGTAATTAATAACTTTTTAATTTAATGAGTAATTATTTATTTAAAAAAACATCATCAGGTATCAATTATTTATTGATAGATTTTCCATTTCTACATCACAATTCGTATTTGTTTCACTTACTAATTGCACTAATGGGCGTGATCCAAAGGTGTGATTGACTAAAATATAGAATAAAAAGTTAATTTAACTTCGAATAAAAATAATTATTCCACTTACCTGGATCGATCGTTCGCAAGTCTAAAACTTTGAGGTTGTTTTCCTTGTTGTCACCACCGGTCGCCATAACGAAGGGAAGATCGGGGCAGTATTCCAAGCAATGGACGGTACCCATTTTTAATTCTTTCGTGTGCACTAATGTCGGGATGTTATTATAGGAATGGTCCCAAATTTTCAAAGTTCCATCACTGGATGATGTTACCATGAGACCTTTGCACTGTTTGCTGATTTCTAGACCTGTAACTTCTTTTTCATGAGCCTCCAAGTTCCACAGTAATCCTTTTCTGAAAAGATAAACTTTTTCAGTATATGGCTGAAAGTTACCTACATATGAGCGGGGTACCAAAAATAACGATATATTTTCTGGCGGGTGGTAGGGTTCTAGTTTCGATTTCTCCCGCTAGGTATTTTTACTATACTTCATTTCACGTAAGAAAATAGCGTTGGTTTAGATATAAATTCTGCCTTTTGATTGGTCAGAATGCCAACCTAGTTCACAAAAACCAAAAAAAAAAACCTCAGTTGTCAGTTACCAAATAAAATCTACAGAATTAATTGATGTTTAACCATATTTTGTTGTAATTTTTAATATTCAGGTCTTGTACATTGTACAGATAAAAATATTTATCATTGACAAAGTTTGGTTTCATGAATTTAAATTATTAATTTAATGCATGTAAATACGGTCGGCTCTGAAGTGCCATCTACTATTTTCTTACGTGAAATGAAGTATAGACACTTTTTGGATGTTGCCCAAGTGTCATCTTTGGGGAAACATCTGAGCCATCGGTGATATTTTTTGAAAGCGCTATTTGACGTGTTCGGCAATTTTGAAAGGGCGGACATTAAAAAGCAACGTGTAAACATCAAGTTCTGTTTCCTGTTAGGGAAGTCAGCAGCAATGATTCGGAGAGTTTATAAAAACTCCGGATCAACTACTGACTTCTTTTAATTCCTAGCACACACTCAAATGGTTGGTTCTCTGGTCGTCGGAGAGGACATATAGAACAAATTTTGCTGCGCCGTTTCATATTCAAATTTTTAGTCAAAATTCGTTGGCATAAACCCAAGGATATTTCAATGAGATTCTCTAATTCATCGATTCGATTGTTCTCCGGCAATCAAACTTGATCGCATCACGGATTTTTCAGTGCTTTTAGATATTCTGGAAGTCGAGAGACCTCCCTGTTAAAGGTCATTTTCAGTTGATATTCGACCACTTTAAAACAAAGAAAAACCACTCGTAAAACGTCCCCTGGCTCAAAGCTTCCTCCCCGTAAGCCTTCCGAAGCATTGCGATAGTTTCCGCCGCTGATTTCCTTACAGGAAACAAAACTTTAATTTCTGCTATTACATGTTCAACAGCGCTTACGAAAAAAATCACACTGGCCGCTCAAATGTTTCCCCAAGAATGACACTTGGGCAACAGATCCTAAAAGGTGTCTATACCTCGTTCAACGAGAGAACGGACCCGATCACGAACCAATTTTGTATTATTTCATTCTTACTATTATTATATTCTTTATTTCTATTATATTTGTAGTACTTTAATTATATTTAATTGATATGGGGTCTCGTGGCCATGTGCCTGAATGTCTCTGCCGGGTACGATTCCGACCGACGCCAAAAATTACTTCGACTTTTAATGGCACTAAATTGACCCCTGTGATGCACTCTCCACGCCAGCAGTGAGTGCCCGTGAGGTGACGCCTGGTAAGCGCCCTCACGGTACAAATATTTCATCATTACCGATATCTGCGTACAAAGCAGATTGGCACACCCTGCAATGGGTAATATGCCGTAATGATATATTTATTTATTTACTTTAATTATATGAATCTAAAAATAATATCAATGCAACTCTGGTATGACTTCCCCCGCTCAAATTTTATAGTTGCTTTCGCCAAATAGATCCGTTCTCTCGTTGAACAATGTACAGGATGAGTCTGAGAATACGCCCCCGCCCCCTTAAACTTTTTTATTATAATAGAAAAAAAATACTCATATAAAAGTTTTATTAGTTTAAATATGCTGTTTGATGGCAGATACAGATTTTTTTTTATAAAATCAGGTTTACAAGATATAACTATCAACTTTTATTTTTTACAAAACTAATACATCGTTGAAAAGAGAACAAAATGGCGGTTTATATTTTAGTAAAATAATTAAATATCTATATCTGCCGTAAAATAATAATACTTTTATATGAGTATTTCTTTTCTATTATCTATAATAAAAAAGTTGAAGGGGGCAGGGGGGGGCGTCTTCCCAGACTCACTCTGTAAAGTTACCTAGTGGTAGAAGTTGGAACTAACACCCTACCACTGGCCGAGGATGAGGCGGGGAAAATCAGCCACTTTTCGAACGTCCAGAGTGGCCAAAACTTTATAAGAATCAATTTCCATGACTTCCAGGTTTTCCAGAGAATTTTTTTTCATTTTTCCCTGGCTTATATTTCTTAAATATAAAGATTTGTTTTGTGAATCGCAAAATATTAATTGAAATCGGTTTAATAGGAAAGATAAAATGAGTCGCAGCCTCATTATAATCAGAAGTAATAACAATACCATAAGAACGGTATAAGTGTTTAATTAAATATACAAAACGTATCCCACTTGTAACAGGTTAAGTGCATGCTAATTTCTATAACTTATAATAGCACTGCGCGGTAGACGAAAATAGGTTGTAGCTTAAGGGGCATTCTATGACTGACTTGCAGATGCAGACACTCTAGCGACATCTCAAGTTCCAAAAGAAGCACAATCGTTTCGTTGAGTAAGCTTTGTTACGCGGGAAATTCAAATACCCATAAATAATTTTTTTTAAATAAATGAGTTAAAATCAGAATAATGATTATTTTTTGTTACTAGATTTCGTTAATTTTCATCGATATTACAATTAATTTAAAAAAAAAATGTACTTAATTTTGTAAATATTTTTTTTCCAGACTAAAAATTAAATTCCCTGACTTTTCCATAACCAACAAAATTCCCTGACTTTTCCAGGTTTTCCAGGTTTTGGCCACCCTGGTCATTTTTAATTGCAATTTTCTCATTATTAAAGATCGATTTGAGGAAAAATAAAAACTACGGGTCTATTATTATTATTCATTCCTCTAGCAACAAAAGTTAAAAATGAAAAATCGTGCATGACCTCATTCACGTTATTTTTGGGTACCCCCTCGAATGTGCAAAATTTACCGGCAATCGAAGCACTGGACACTGCCAACACTAGTAGCAACCAAAAACGAAAAAGGTTCCATGGGATCCCAAATAATCCTTTCTGCTTCCCCATCCAAGTCCCAACTTTGAAAGGAATTATCACCCCTACAATCGAAGACTTTCGCAGTTTTATCACAACTCCCTGCTAATAATGTCTGCGCCTCAAAATTGTGCCACTTTACACACTGCACTTTATCTTTAAATGCTTTTAGCGTCGTATGAGGCTGCCCTGCATCCAAATCCCACAAAATAACAGTCTTATCGACAGAAGCGCTTGAAAGAATATGATGGTAGTTTTTATTCCAAGCTAGATCGAGAACTGCATCGGCGTGTCCAATGCGAGGAATGCGCTTTCGTCGACTCCCTTGCTGGCCTAATGTGAAGGCCGGTTCGAGGCAGTTTACAATGTCAATATCCCATACTTCAATAACTGGAGACATGGAGCCAACAGCACAGTAATTTCCGGGGGTATTTTGGCCAGCTTCATGGTCAAGCCATTCCATACAAAGAGGAAAACTTGGAAGAAGTAAATCGTGGTGAACGTACAGAGATCCTTCATTTTCGTTATATACTAAAAATAAATATTAATATGAACATGATGTCATAGACACCTATTTTTACCTCTCGTTAAGAGAGGTATTGGATTCATGCTAAAAAATCGCATATCCAGATTTTAGTGAATAAGCACGTTTTAAGGTGCCTAGAATCCGTTTATAACATTTTTACGATGTCTTGTGTATGTGTGTGTGTGTATGTTGGAAGTATGATTTGTCAAATTTTATAAGACTAAAGACCTGTGCAACTACGGATTCCTCAATCTAACAATAATGGGAAGAGTTGAATACGTTCTGGTAACAATTGGACAATTGGAAGTAGTAGTATTTTAACAAAAATCTTCTAAATATTATTTCTTGAAAATTTATGTTATTACAAATATTAAAGAACATAAAATTCTCTATCCGATACATTTAAAAAAATTATATCTTCTATAGATATTGTGCTGACCACAATTTTTTTTTTTTATTTTGCATTATAATTCAAGATAAAGAACTATTATTACAAAAAAAAAATTACAGAATAATCCAAAAAATATTCAAAATTATTTTATTTACACAACCAATGCTATTATAGGTGAACTAATGACTAGAGAAAAATGTTATATACAAAAAATGGCCAGGAACAACGGGCTTATTTATCACTAACTAGCTGTATCCATTGCAAATAGTTATTTATGTATCATATATATTTTTGGATTTATAAATTACAAAATATTTGGTTATTATTATCCATTTATACATAGTAAAAGTAATTATTGTAATTTTGTTAAAGTTCAATTAATTGTTGTATCATTCTTATTAAAAAAATGTTCTTTATTAAAAATGAATTATTTATATCGTACCAAAGAGTGTGGTCGTAAAAAAAGTATAGTGTGCCACTCGTGCAGAAACATTTATTGCGACTACGTCTCATGCTGAAACTTTTACACCTCGTGGACAATACGTACTTTTCTGCACTTGTTGCAGAATATACTATTGCAATTCATGATTATTTAGAAAGCATTCGGCATTCCAAAATAAGTTAAAGGAAAGAATGGTGGTGTATTATTGTTGAAACTAACTACTTTGATCATAAAAAATAAAATACATAAATATTTCATCACGGCATATTACCCATTGCTGGGTGTGCCAATCTGCTTTGTAGACAGATATCGGTAATGATGGAATATTTGTACCGTGCGGGTACTTACCAGGCGTCACCTCACTACTTTGATCATATTTAAAATAAATTTTTAAAAATATGAACCATGAGTCTTATTCTCAATAATTCTAGCGTGATCCTTGTAATATAACAATGAATAATTAAACTCACTATAGACTTCAAGTAAACTGGCATCTCCCTCAACATGTCCAACAAGAATCAAATTATCCTCTGGTTTAATAATATCGTCCTCTTTCTCGGAATCTGAATCAGAATTGCCATCTTCTTCTTCTTCTTCAGCAGGTATTGTAGCCAAAGATGTAATACCAAATTGTTCCTCGCTAATACCGGCTGAAAAACAAATAATTGTCCTTAAGACGGCCCTAGACGTTTAATATTATTGTGTAATAATTTAGTTCATTATTTTCTATTGTTTTTAAAAATTCTTACTTATTTTTATTATCAATGCTTCCTGCATTAAAATTTGTACTTGTACAACATTTTGTTCAATATTAGAACAATGTTGCACATATTGTGCAATATATTTTTGATTGACATGCAATATATCCTCAAGATGATCAAATAATATTAAATATTGTGATTATTACTGCACGGCTATCTAAGGGCAGCTTTAATTTATTTAAGGTAGTTGGATCTGAAGTTCCTACATTAGCAAAGTAGCGCGATTCATTAGGGCTGTGTATTAGAAATCTAGTCAAAATCGTCAAAATGATGGGTCTTGTCAGTTGTACAATTTATTTAAATATGCCTTCTTGTTGTGTAACATGTTGCAAAAATAGATCTGAAAAGTGTGTTCAATTATTTAGAATACTACGTGAAGGAAAGAGAAAGGAAATTTGGAGTAACTTTATTAGAACACTGATTTGTCGGATCTGTCCATGGAGGTAGGAATAATATGGAAGGAGTATTTGCAATCGCTAGTGAAGCCGCTTCCCCCTTTACAATGTGTGACATGTCAGTTTGAAATTATAAGCTTATTACTGTTAATTGTGCATTACATGTTTTTGTGTGTGTAGGTATGATGGAGAAATGTTTACTGTTGATATATGCCGTGTTTTATATTGGGTTTTCTTTAAAGGTTTCGCGAATCCCCACCACAATGTGTACTAACACAGTACCTACGTCCGTCCCCACTGGGTTACATTTGTTGTGAGGTTAGATTGTTTTTGTATTTATTGTTCGGCAAAGTCAATAATTTTTCATAATTTTGTAATTTTAATACATAATAAATATTTTACGTTAAATTTTTTCAATTTAATAAGGATAACCCTATTTTTCTTCGTATTGGCGCTCAAATTTGGAGCCATAATGGCGGCAAATAGCGGTATTTTAGTTGGATCCATGACCAACTTCATTTGAACTTCGAGCTGTGCTACGCTTATTATGGCCCATGGCCGTCTCAAATGTCACTAAAATTACACAAACGAAATTTACAGATTTAGTACATCAAGTAGTACCATGCACGGGGTAACATTGTACCATTTTGAGAAATTAGCTTGTCACAAATAAACAAATTATTTTTTAAATATTCCGTATTTACTTTTGATAAATTGAGAGCACATTTGCACATCTAAACTTCATTGACAGTGACCAAGGAGGATCAGGGACACTGACACTATCCTCCTAATTGAAATAAAAAAAACCAGATGTCACTACTATCCGTACCAAATCTGTAAAAAACGAGTTGACTGCCTGTTTCAAGTCAGATGGCTATTTGCATATTATGTATTCTGCTAGGTATCGCAACAGCTAATCATCGCGGATGTTTCTAAAAACGTAGGTGGCAGTGTTACCAATACTACATGTGAAAATTTCAGAGATTGAAAATATCTGCTGAATTTCCAATTTGAATTTGTTATATTTTTAAAACCAGATGGGCTTTCATGTTCTTCTTTAACTATTTCTTTTCTCCAGCGCTATGTTCAATCTTCGAACTTTGGAGTTCAATAACTCCGATCGGAACAGGGCAAGTAGGCTAAAATGTTGAAATTACATCAAGCAATATTTAATCTAGCTATTGAGAACTGACATGTCCGATGGCGGCAGCACCATCGGACCGATCAGCTGCTTCTGAATTGGTACTCACAGTGTTATGACATATGAAAACAAACAACAAAAGCAATTTTTTCACTTAAAATGGGGCTTGGTATCACAAAACATTTTAGATTTCTGGAACCAACAGCTACTTCTAAATGTATTATAGAAGATATGTTAAAATGTATTTATAATTCTATATATGTATATTTAATCAATCGAAATTGATGATCGCAGGTGATCGAATTATAAACGCTAACTACATAATATCACTTGGACTATTAAAAAATGACGGTATAATGAGGATAATATTTGTACTCTGTAAACCAGTGCAATTTCTGCAAAGCCACATGAAATCAAAATACATTTAGAGAAAATTTAAAAATTATTAGTGAAGAATGCACGTGTAAAGCTGGACAAAGACCATGAAATATGTAATTATCCGATTAAAAATGACGAGAACAAACTTTCATATGTTTTGTTATTTGTTATGCACAACGAATTGCATATTCCCATGCTTTTCGTCGATCCATGTCCATTTCAACACCTGCTCTTGTCGTAATTTTAACTTAATTTTGGCCATGTTTCGGAAAATTATAAAACCCAATGCCTGTGTCTCGACCAGATCTTGGGTGACATCAGAATACATAACAATTTGTACGACATATCCCATTTTTATTCACATCAAATGATCAAACCTCATGTAACTCAAGCATACAGTTACAATATAGTACCAAATCGGAAAGTACATATTTTTCCCACCAGATGTCATGTCGCAGCTTGTCAGTTGTCAATACGCCAAATTAAGATTTTATGGATTCTACTTCATGCTCCAACTACCTTAATGGTATTTATATTTATAACCGTTTTACTGTTTCAGATACAAACTTAAGGGCATAGTACTGACCAAAATGAGTAAAAAACATAGGTCTGATCTTTAACCGTTTGTGAGAAAGAGGACATTTTGTATTAGAATTAAAGAAAAATTGACAAAGATAGTAATCGAAACTATGATTAAGTTTTTTTTACTTATTTTGGTAAGTACTATATGTTTTTAAAGTTTGTGCTCCAAGTTATGAAACACCTGTATAAGTAGTCAGTTTGCAAAATAAGTAAATAAAATAAAAATATATTACCTTCTTCATCATATTTATCTAAATTATATTCATCATCATCATTTGTCGCTAAACTTGTGTTTCCCTCTTCTTCACCAGTACTATCAGTCCTAAAAAATAATTGTTTAAAACTTTTAGTACATAGATAAGTCATGTATTACCTTAATTTGGATTTTGTTTGTTCAATAACTTGTTTTAATTCTTCTTTTGTTAACTGGATCTAAAAACAACACATTGTAACATAAAACTTATACACATTATAAATTTCTACCTTTTCAGGGTTAGCTTTTGCGACACCACGTTTAACCCATTTAATACAAGGTATAAAATTTATTTTAGGCGTTTCAGCTACTAATGACATCATTTTATTAAAATACTTTACAAATGACAACCTCGATTAAAACACAACTAAACCATATGGCAAAGTTTGACACATTTCGACTGCATTTGACTTCACACCACTCAACGCTTCTCTCAGTTTTGTGCAACTCAGTAACTTATCCTTGTGCAACTTCGATCAAGCGCGCTAACTTCATGGGCAATATTAGGTCGGGTACTCATATACGTATTAGAATAATACGTATATGCGGGTACTACACCACAGATCTACATATAAATTGACACATTTAAATATACTTCTAATATTTATTTAAAGATACTGACTACGATGACTGACAATACTGAAAACACATATAAAAATTAGCAATATTAAGTACAAACATTTAAATTTTTAAAAGGTAAGTTTAGGATATATACTTATTATGTAAATAATAACTACAGTTATTAAATGAGATGTGATAATAACCTATATCCTATGCTCTACATAACCTCTAAATGTATGTCATAATAATAATTGTGTATCTCTTAAATAAATGAATTTTTATTTCCTTTATAGATTCATAGTGTGATTATTTAATATTCCTTTATAATATAATATCACATTTCTTACAAATAAATAGGGAAATGAATACTCAGTATGTTTGACATTGGCCCGCAAATGGCGGCGATCTTAGCCCATGGCCATACCCTGTATATAATGCCTCCAGTAGATATTAGAGCAGAACACATAAATCGAAATGTATGTAAATTTAATTTATAAATATCATAATTCCCTATTATTATGTAGATTAAATTATATAATATAAAAAGTCTTTAGACTGAGGTAAATTTTCATAAAAAATCTATATATCCTTAAACGTTGTACAAAAAAAATCTTTAGTTCTAAAGATGAAATCCCTAATATGGCAACACTGGAGCGCGGAAACGTTTAAACAAACTGTTTAAATCGTAGTTGCACAATCATTGCGTTGCATTCAGTTTGTTACAACAAACAGTCGGTCGACAAAAAATTGCATATTAGCGCCTAGCCTAATAATGAACCAGTGAATAAAATATCAAATACACCAGTTGCGGCTCGTGTCTTTTTAACCGGAGGGGCGCAGTAATTAAAACATTTAAGAGTATTTTTTTTTACCTGAACTGGGCAAGTAGGTGAAGAAATTTAACAACGCACTACAATGCTTACAGTCCATGCGATTTAACTTGGCGACCCAAAAGAATGTAATTCAGTTCACTATTCCAAGTTGCGTTTTGTCAAATATTTACTTTTACTTCGATGCCGCACAGCTTCAGAAGTGAAATAGTGATTTTACAATGTTTTATTGCCTTACACAAAGCAAATTTCATCCTAATACACTCAAACTCGGGGTGTCAGGTACTTTTCAACCCAAGAAGTTATATTCATACATAAGCGTTGGTGCATTTTTTTCTCAATAGCAATAGAAATTTTATTTTCTTAACTTTATTAATTTAAAAAATAATTAATTATAATATGATTTATATAATAAATAATTCATTCCAATATTTGTAATATATTTTTTTGTATAAATAATTTCTTTTTTTTGTAATATTCGTAATTTTATTGAACTTCATTTTTCTTCGGTACGCCTATGGATTTTATAACTTCCCACCGCAGTGATAATGTGAATTGCCCCAACTCGCCAAGTTACATCGTATGGACAGTAGAAATTACAGGGGAATTTAAATGCTAATTAGTATGAGATACATTGAATATAAACGTATTGTTACATCTGGTGTTACATTTATTTATATAGAAATTGAGTTGGCTTAGTAAACTATTGTCATCTATGATATTGTTTACAATTTTATACAAAAAATTAACTGGTTTCTAAAATGCCTGTTTGAGATGGACTCAAGTTTAAATCCGTTTATTAAAGAAGTGTAGTCGTAGTCAGGCCAGTACTCAAATATTCTGAAGAATACAATTTTGCAAAACTTTTTCTGAATTGCCTCAATAGCGTTAGATATTGATTGGCAACAGTGCAGAAATCTCCAGTCCTTATTTATTTGACATCAAGTATAGTTGACTCAACATCCTTCATATTAATATGGCATAACAAATTTAATAAATAACTCAAATGTAGAAATTATTATTATTATTAGCGAAAAACTGAATCAGTTTATTTAAATATCTCATATACATAATTAGAATTATAATTTATTATCACCTAATTTGTTTAACAATTGCTTATCTATAGAATTTTGAAGTTATCATTTTAAAAACCTCGAAGAATGCTTGTAACAGTAGCTTCTACTTCAATACACGTTTGTAAAATGTCATTCTTTGTTACATTTAACTTCATATACATTCTTCCTGATTGTATTATGAGAGGTGTCGCAGATAAATCTACATATACATTGTCAAAGTGATATGCACCCTAAAATAATTCATACTAATTAATAACACCTACAAAAATAAATAAATTAATACTGTACCTTTTTGATGGGACATTTTGGTGCTACACCAGAAGCTTTCAGTACCTTACTCCACACAGGACCAATATACATGAACAAAGCCTGGCAAGCATTCGCACGCCGATCAAACAAGAAATTTTTCTTCCAACCCCCATCACTCCATACATCAATGTTCATGTTTACCTGCAAGTTGTTTTAAAAAAGTATATTGTGTTATTTGGAGTAAAAGTAATACTTTGTGTGCTAAGTATGGAAGATTGCACGACGAGCGAAGCGAGTCGGACAATTGCAGGCGAGGCACACAAAGACACTTTTACTCCGTCTGACACAATATATTTTTTCTTCAAACGTAGACATTTTAATAAAATGATATTTGACAAATATTTTTTTCATATTTTCTACATACTTATAATAAAATAAAATCAAAGATTTGCATCTGTGATGACGGCAAATAGGCATTTTCACTTATACTGAAACCTCATATCATAGGTGTAGAGGAATTAAATGTTCTCCACGTTTTACGGTCCTGTACTGTAACTAGCGTAGCGTGCTTCCTGAACAGAGACTACTAATCTACGTACGAAGTAAAATTATGACGCATGTGCATCAATAACACCGGAATAATGTCGCACAAGAACTGAAACATTTTGAACAAATTTTGTAAAATGGTATGAAATTTATCATTTTTTAAAATAAAGTTTTGAGATTTATGAATACTTTAATTTTAAATCCAATAATTCTTGTAAAAATAAATAAAAATAAAATCCAAATGCAAATATCTCTAAAATGAAACAGCTGTAAAAATTTGCTTCCATGAACTTGTCAACTTATTTTTAAGACCTTTATTTAAATATTAACTTTCTTTGGCTAGGTAGATATGCAGCGCCATAATGTTTATAATCGCCCTGTTCATTTCTTGTTTAGTTCAGTTTCAAAACGTTGAAATCTTGACCATGAAGTTAGCGCAGATGAACTTCGCGCGATTATAATTTAAAAAGTACACTCCGCAGTACAAATTTTAAATAAAAAATACGAACAATAACTCTACCAGGGGGCCTCGATTCTAATTGTTTTCGACGCGAACTCATGTCGAAAAAGATAGTGGCGCTGAACGAAGTCTAGTGGCGCATAGTGAAACTAAAATCATAGCGCCAATTTTAAACTTTTCGACGATTAAATATATCTAGGGAAATTAACGCTCTCATCACCTTCACTGTAGGGATTTTTTGTCATTTATTGTTGGTATCAATAAAATTTACTTTTGCCGGGTAAGTATTAAGTTTGAAATCAAGTTGCATTCTTCGATTCAATAAAAAATTGCAAATTAACGGGAGAAAATTTATTTTGAATACCATTAAAATGCAGTAAAAAAGGTAAAAATGTTTCATATGACGAAAATGAGAAACGGTTGTCTACACATTAAAATTTCCTCAGAAAATCCCAACCATCCTTACTTAGAAATAGCCTGGATGAACCGAAAGCGAGTTTTATGGTCACCCTTCACCCTTAGATGGCCATGAAATCTTAAAGATGAAATCATTTTCCCTTCAGCCTTTAGCTAGACAAGTTGTGTTGTTTGTGTAAGCGTTTTTAATTTTTTATAATGGATCGAACATATTTGGAAAGGGTCACAAAACAACAAAAAAATACAATTATTGAATTTTTTGGGGGCAAATGGGCGCAAAATGGCCAAAATTTTGTGGGAAGAATTAACAAATATTTTAAATAATTTGGACGGTGCTACAAAATCTACATATAAGTGGCAAAAATTCTGCCTGCATTTCGCCACTCTTCTTCTTCTAGTTCTAATTAATAAATGATGCATATAAAACCACGCTATAGCTAAATCATACATAAAAAATAAAGTATTTTATTTACAAATTGTCTACAGTGCTATTGAAAATAATATTAACCTCCAAATCTGCATCAAAATCATGAACAAAACTAACTTGAAATGTGAAATGTCAAACTATTCGACGTGAAAAAAGAATTCGACGCGAAATTTGGCGTCGAAAAGAATTCGACGCAAACGATTCCATGTCGGTAAATTAGTTTTAGTATCTGACTCAACTCATAGATGGCTGCGTGTAGCTTTTCGACGATTAAAATTATTTCACGTCGAAAAGTTGAATTAGAATCGGGGTCCTGTGGTGGAAATGATTAGCCAGAGAACCACGTCATCAACCTGAAAAAAACCTTATAAAAAGAAATATAACTTGTAGTAATTATTAGTTATTATTTATTTTTTAAAAAAGAAGAAAAAATATACTAGTATTAAAGAAACGTATATATTAATTAATTTACAATTATTTCTAAGTCAATCCTTATTCATTTTACGGAATATAAAATTATTTCACAGAATATGACCATTCTTAGTAGTGGTGGTAGTGCCAACGTATGGTACGAAAATAAATTACAATTATTTCAAATAACTTTATATTCCGTAAAAGGAATAACGATAAACTTGGAAATAACTGTAAATATCATTAATATATACATTACTTAATCCTAGTACTTTTTTTTCTTCTTCTTTGAAAAATAAACAGCAATTATAAGGTTTTTTTCAGGTCGATGACGTGAGTACTCTGCTTAATCATTTTCACTATATTCCGACCAGAGTGATTCTAGCGGCCAATTCTAGCGGCCACTTCTGTAACACAACCTATTGTGAACAAACATTATACAATGCATTACCATGACCTAACAGATATACCAGTGGTAATTATTATAGAAATTAAGGAATAAATGACAATAAAGTATATATTAAACGAAAGAATAAATAAAAATAATACATATAAAATTATCAGACGCAGGTAATATATTAAATTTGATGATACTAACCACATAAACTTTATAGGTTATGGCAGTATATAATCAACAAATGTATTTATTCCCTAAATATCTTGAGAGTGCCGCATCGAAATTATTATAAATAAATAGTATGTATTATAAAAAGTATACTCATATATTCTAAATAAATTAAGAAAGTGTGAAAAGATAATGTCAGCCACATGGATTTGAACCATGGACCACTACTTTGCCGGAGTAGCGCTCTACCAACTGAGCTATGGCCAACCTATCCAATGGCTGACATTATCTTCCACTTTAGCTGCTAATGTATCTCTCTATGGAGAATACAGTTTGTGTCACGTTGTCACGTTTTTTTTTTTTTATACTCATATATATTTTGTAATAGAACCACCCGTAGGGAATTTGTAAAAAAATAATAAAGTTTACGTTATCTATCCTATGTGCATATTTTTTTAGATATCTCCTATATAATGCCGCGTGCCGCCTTGAAATAAATATAAATAAATAGTATGCATTATAACAAATTATATAATATATATTTTAATATAGCATCACCCGTAGGAGGGTGTGAAAAAAATTCATAAAGTGTGACCCGTCCTTCATTTTTATGTAATCTTCGATATCTCCTTTATAAGTTCGCGTGCCGCCTTGAAATTACAATAAATAAATAATATATATCATAACAACTTATATAATATACATTTCAATATGGCACCACCCGTAGAGGGGTGTGAAAAAAATCATAAAGATTTTACGGGTCGACTTATATTTTTCGTATATTCTTAGATAACTCCTATATAAGTTCGCGTGCCGCCATGAAATTATTATAAATAAATAATATATATTATAACAACTTATTTAATATACATTTCAATATGGCGCCACCCGTAGAGGGGTGTGAAAAAAAATCATAAAGGTTTTATGACTCGCCTTGCATTTTTGTATAATCTTAGATATCTCCTATATAAGTTCGCGTGCCGCCATGAACTTATTATAAATAAATAAAATATATCATAACAACTTATTTAATATACATTTCAATATGGCGCCACCCGTAGAGGGGTGTGAAAAAAAATCATAAAGATTTTACGAGTCGACCTATATTTTTCGTATATTCTTAGATATCTCCTATATAAGTTCGCGTGCCGCCATGAACTTATTATAAATAAATAATATATATTATAACAACTTATTTAATATACATTTCAATATGGCGCCACCCGTAGAGGGGTGTGAAAAAAAATCATAAAGATTTTACGAGTCGACTTATATTTTCGTATATTCTTAGATATCTCCTATATAAGTTCGCGTGCCGCTATGAACTTGTTATAAATAAATAATATATATTATAACAACTTATTTAATATACATTTCAATATGGCGCCACCCGTAGAGGGGTGTGAAAAAAAATCATAAAGATTTTACGAGTCGACTTATATTTTCGTATATTCTTAGATATCTCCTATATAAGTTCGCGTGCCGCTATGAACTTGTTATAAATAAATAATATATATTATAACAACTTATTTAATATACATTTCAATATGGCGCCACCCGTAGAGGGGTGTGAAAAAAAATCATAAAGATTTTACGAGTCGACTTATATTTTCGTATATTCTTAGATATCTCCTATATAAGTTCGCGTGCCGCTATGAACTTGTTATAAATAAATAACATATATTATAACAACTTATTTAATATACATTTCAATATGGCGCCACCCGTAGAGGGGTGTGAAAAAAAATCATAAAGATTTTACGAGTCGACTTATATTTTCGTATATTCTTAGATATCTCCTATATAAGTTCGCGTGCCGCCATGAACTTGTTATAAATAAATAATATATATTATAACAACTTATTTAATATACATTTCAATATGGCGCCACCCGTAGAGGGGTGTGAAAAAAAATCATAATGATTTTACGAGTCGACTTATATTTTCGTATATTCTTAGATATCTCCTATATAAGTTCGCGTGCCGCCATGAACTTATTATAAATAAATAATATATATTATATCAACTAATTTAATATACATTTCAATATGGCGCCACCCGTAGAGGGGTGTGAAAAAAATCATAAAGATTTTACGAGTCGACTTATATTTTCGTATATTCTTAGATATCTCCTATATAAGTTCGCGTGCCGCCATGAACTTATTATAAATAAATAATATATATTATATCAACTAATTTAATATACATTTCAATATGGCGCCACCCGTAGAGGGGTGTGAAAAAAATCATAAAGATTTTACGAGTCGACTTATATTTTCGTATATTCTTAGATATCTCCTATATAAGTCCGCGTGCCGCCATGAAATTATTATAAATAAATAGTACATATTATAGCAACTTATTTAATATACATTTCAATAAGCACCACCCGTAGGAGGGTGTGAAAAAAAAATCATAAAGGTTGTATGGCCCGTCGTTCGTGTGTAATTTTACATTATTCTTATACAGGCTTGCGTGCCGCCTTGAAATTATTATAAATAAATAGAATGTATTATAACAAATTATTTAACATATATTTTAATATAATTCCCTCTGTAAAAGGGGTACGAAAAAAAATCATAAGCTTTAATCAGTCCTGTAATTCGGAAAAACACCTGCAGAAGTTTCATTACACACGGAAAATATTCTGAAAGGAAGGAAAATACAAATAAATTATATTAAACACTTCTATTTGCAACATTTAAATTTTGTTTTTGTTTTAAAAATTAAAAAAATTGTAGAGGTTAGAATTTATGTTTGTGTTATAACTTGTATCATAGATGGCACTGTAGCATAAAGCTAGATTTACACATAACATTTTGCAGGTGAACACGAACATAAGAAACAGTTCTTTTCAAATATTATTTGTACCTTGAAACTTTATGGGATATTTACAGAATATTTACAAATATTAAGAAAGATTGGAATTGGATGCTGTTATTGAAAAGTTTCCACTCTCAGTTATCTGCTCTGACTATTTCCTTCCAGAAAATTTCATAAAATATCTGAATAACGTAATGATTCGCAAAACCTCTACTTTATATTTAACAATGGCTAAATGTAATGATAAATGTGCAGCATTAGCGTCATCAACAGAAACATGTAAATCAATGTAAAAAAAATAGATTTTCGCCAAACGAAGTTGAACAACCGTACCTACGACGGATAATAATGTCTCTTCAACGATTCTAAGATTGAATTTCATAAACAACAGCAATCAATTTAGATACAGCAGATTACAGGTAAATTATTTTCATATTCAAAATAAATTAAACAAATTATCTATTTAATTTACAGTCAGCCTGCAGAAACATTCAGTCGAAAACAAAACGTTTTAATGGAAGAAGTAGAGTTTATGAAGGACTTCAAGATCTTAATATCATCATCTTCGATTGAAACACTCACTAAAAATGGGTGGAATAATAATTCACCGGCATTGATGTTTATAGTTACAAAAAATAAATTTCTGCATAATGCAATTTGTGGTAACAGTCAAGCTAATGTCCAATAAGATTATGCAGACGTACTTTTCTCTTTCAATTATACGATTAAATCGAAGATTATGCCAACCATAGACATAAACGATATAAAAATTATTAAGAAATATGGTATTAAATTAAGATTTGCTCGAAGAAAACAGTTACGAAATTTCACTGTAATTATCCTTGTCCGAATATTCGAAAAATATAGTCACATACATTAGTGGGCATATTGCGCAAAAAAATAGTTCCATTAAATGTATAACATCCTGAGATGCAACTGAAGCTATATTGCCAAACAAAAGCGAGTACATATTGTTATTTCTAAAATTATTTTATGTTATTTTTCAATGTGCATATTTTAATTCGTAGATAGTTTTGTTGTTCCTTCGGAAGGAGTTGTCAAAATATGGGCTACAGTAAAAAAAAAAATAATTAAGAAGAATGGCGACAGTGACAAACGGAAGGCTACCAATAGAAAATATATATATATATATATATATATATATATATATATATATATATATATATATATATATATATATATATATATATATATATATATATATATATATATGAACACATTAATTGCACTTTCACAGAGTTTTTAATGAAAAACGTATTTTCATCACTTGAGAACCACATGTACGACACAGCCATATGGGAGAAAAGTTTCATACAAAAGATTAATATCGATAAAAGTTCTTTATATATATTTATATTATAATAAAAATATACTTTAGATAATGTTGATTTTTGTTATTATATTTTTTATTTCATTTCCTTTCCATAAATTATGAGATACTTATTTTCTAATAATATTAAGAATATTCAAACAGAGAAAATTAATAATAAACATATTTAAACAATGTTCATTTGTCATAAATATGTAATAAGTCAAGCTCAATCTAAATCTTTTCTAGATATTTTGTTGTTTATAATGAATTGATATGAAAGCAAATTATATTTTTTTTTTACCTCCCCGTAGCGTGGCACAGCAACAAAAAATAAGGTATAATTTATTATAATTGTTATTCTTTTAATTTATAATAATTCGTAAGCGAAACAGATTCATATTTCATATAGGAGATATATGAAAAATATATGTAGGTACATGGGATATACTACACAAATTTAAATTTGTTGAAATTGCCGCGTTTTGCAAGCCAAACTTACACTCGGTAAATTTAGCTCGTGGGGAATTTGTTTTGTTAGGTCTTATAATTAATTACTCTTTTTTCTCTAATTATTATTTATTCATCTATACATGCTAATTTCATTTAATGTTACGAAGAGAAATGGTTATTATAATTTTATTTGTACTTTCCTTTCCTAGGACGGATCTTTATGATTTTTTTCACACCCTCGTACGGGTGGTGCCATATTGAAATGTATATTAAATTAGTTGATATAATATATATTATTTATTTATAATAAGTTCATGACGGCACGCGAACTTATATAGGAGATATCTAAGAATATACGAAAATATAAGTCGACTCGTAAAATCATTATGATTTTTTTTCACACCCCTCTACGGGTGGCGCCATATTAAAATGTATATTAAATAAGTTGTTATAATATATATATTATTTATTTATAACAAGTTCATGGCGGCACGCGAACTTATATAGGAGATATCTAAGAATATACGAAAATATAAGTCGACTCGTAAAATCTTTGATTTTTTTTCACACCCCTCTACGGGTGGCGCCATATTGAAATGTATATTAAATAAGTTGTTATAATATATATTATTTATTTATAACAAGTTCATAGCGGCACGCGAACTTATATAGGAGATATCTAAGAATATACGAAAATATAAGTCGACTCGTAAAATCTTTATGATTTTTTTTCACACCCCTCTACGGGTGGCGCCATATTGAAATGTATATTAAATAAGTTGTTATAATATATATTATTTATTTATAATAAGTTCATAGCGGCACGCGAACTTATATAGGAGATATCTAAGAATATACGAAAATATAAGTCGACTCGTAAAATCTTTATGATTTTTTTTCACACCCCTCTACGGGTGGCGCCATATTGAAATGTATATTAAATAAGTTGTTATAATATATATTATTTATTTATAACAAGTTCATAGCGGCACGCGAACTTATATAGGAGATATCTAAGAATATACGAAAATATAAGTCGACTCGTAAAATCTTTATGATTTTTTTTTCACACCCCTCTACGGGTGGCGCCATATTGAAATGTATATTAAATAAGTTGTTATAATATATATTATTTATTTATAATAAGTTCATGGCGGCACGCGAACTTATATAGGAGATATCTAAGAATATACGAAAAATATAAGTCGACTCGTAAAATCTTTATGATTTTTTTTCACACAACTCTCTACGGGTGGCGCCATATTGAAATGTATATTAAATAAGTTGTTATGATATATATTATTTATTTATAATAAGTTCATGGCGGCACGCGAACTTATATAGGAGATATCTAAGATTATACAAAAATGCAAGGCGAGTCATAAAACCTTTATGATTTTTTTTCACACCCCTCTACGGGTGGCGCCATATTGAAATGTATATTAAATAAGTTGTTATAATATATATTATTTATTTATAATAATTTCATGGCGGCACGCGAACTTATATAGGAGTTATCTAAGAATATACGAAAAATATAAGTCGACCCGTAAAATCTTTATGATTTTTTTCACACCCCTCTACGGGTGGTGCCATATTGAAATGTATATTAAATAAGTTGTTATGATATATATTATTTATTTATTGTAATTTCAAGGCGGCACGCGAACTTATAAAGAAGATATCGAAGATTACATAAAAATGAAGGACGGGTCACACTTTCTTTATGAATTTTTTTCACACCCTCCTACGGGTGATGCTATATTAAAATATATATTATATAATTTGTTATAATGCATACTATTTATTTATATTTATTTCAAGGCGGCACGCGGCATTATATAGGAGACATCTAAAAAAATATGCACATAGGATAGATAACGTAAACTTTATTATTTTTTTACAAATTCCCTACGGGTGGTTCTATTACAAAATATATATGAGTATACTTTTTATAATACATACTATTTATTTATAATAATTTCGATGCGGCACTCTCAAGATATTTAGGGAATAAATACATTTGTTGATTATATACTGCCATAACCTATAAAGTTTATGTGGTTAGTATCATCAAATTTAATATATTACCTGCGTCTGATAATTTTATATGTATTATTTTTATTTATTCTTTCGTTTAATATATACTTTATTGTCATTTATTCCTTAATTTCTATAATAATTACCACTGGTATATCTGTTAGGTCATGGTAATGCATTGTATAATGTTTGTTCACAATAGGTTGTGTTACAGAAGTGGCCGCTAGAATTGGCCGCTAGAATCACTCTGGTTTCCGATTGAATCATAAATAATTCTCAGGTATATTTTGTATTCTTGTGTACTTTTTAAATTGTAAGCGCGGGAAGTTTATCTGCCCCAACTTCATGGACAAGATTTGAACGTTAGGAAACTGAATGAAACTATAAATGAACAGGGCAATGTATGAACATTAGAACGATACGTGCGTTCCCTGTTTCTTTGTTCAATTTTGAAACACCTAATATTTAACAAAATTGTTATATTTAAATATTCATTTTTGGGGTCCGTTCAGAGCCCGGGACCCGCCCGCAATCCGGGCCCGTTTGTTACGCCACCGCTAGGGAATTATGTTATTTAATGTTTCAACCAGATTTATAAATACTTTATTTTTAAAAACAAGAATTCGTGTAAAAATAAAAATACAGTTGGTAACTTCCTTATAACACTCAAATGCAAATATCTCTAAAATGAAACAGCTGTAAAAATTTGTTTCCATGAACTTGTCAACTTATTTTTAGAATATTTATTTAAATATTAAGTTTCTTTGTTCAATTTTGAAACACCCAATATTTAACAAATTGATACATTTAAACAGATTCATTTTTGGGGCCTCTCTAAGCAATTATGTTATTTAATGTTACAACCACATATACCGAAATTTTGATATTTGAAGCCTGCAATTTGTGAAATGATATGTGCTTATTTGCGTTTAAACTTATATAAACAAAAAGTAGGTATTATTTGAAAAAGTAAAAAAAATATGGAACGAATTTTTTTTAAATCGTTCTTTGTCTCCCATGACAAGCTATCACACTACACGAGATTCTTTAAAACCTAACTTTCCTGGTATACGAAGAATTAGAAAATACTGTTTCTCCAAATAAATTATTGGTTTTATTCTAAAACTCCTTTCACTGAATAATGCTAATTATAATTCTAATTTATAACCATTTTCTATGATTCACTTAACCTTACCCAATATGTATGGTCGAAAGATTCGTACAGGGTAACATTTCCGTATGTTGCTAAATGTGTTCTATTGAACTTAGTAGTACGGACATGCAGATTTAATGCTCCATTTCCAAAACCAAGACAAGGTCTAATATACGTTATATCCACTATTCCTCGTTCATTACTTTTCTGCAAATTAATATGTAATGTACCTAAAAACAAATGAAAATTAATTTAAAAAATATGCTCACCAAAAATGAGCAGCTAGAAAAAATAAAAAAGAATGTGTCAAATAAAATAAAATAAATAATATATGAATTTAAGCTGAACATTTTGTTTCTGAATATTATTTTTGATTTTTTATACATAAATTATAGATGTAGGTATGTAAGTACTTGCAATAGTAATAAAAACATAATAATAACAACATAATTTATTATTGCAAGATATACAGATAGTAACAATTATTAGTTAGTATATATGTCTTTGTAAAGATTGCCATCTAGTTATTAAAATTATATATTTCCGGCAGCTTTTTATATACATCAGGGGCGTGCGGTGAAATTTTGAGGAAGGGATGCAATTTTTATAAACTTATCTATTTATAGTGCAATTCAATTCTATCTTTTTTCGAAAACTCTGTTATTATGTTTTCATAAAAACGGGGAATTCTGATATCTCCTTGATTTTCAAATGATAACATTGACACTTGAGAAAGTCTTTTTTGTCCAGTTGAATTTCTCACAAAATTCGTTATACGTTTTAGTGCCGAAAAACTACGTTCTGCAGAAGCACTAATAGCGGGGATGGAGGATTGATAACACTAACGCACAGTTTTATCACTTCTAAATAAGCTTTTTCCAATTCTGCGTTTTTTTAAAAAGTTCAGTAGTTCATTAGCAATTTTTTTTTCGAATTAATATCTTCGGTTTCATATATTAGGCCAATTATATTGTTCCAAAATTTATTGAATTCATTTCTCCTTTGGCTTACGGTTTTTTTTTTAAATTCATCAATTGTTTTGACTCAGAATCCAATATAATTTGTTTTATTTTACAATATATTAAAAACATTATTTGAAAATGGGAATATTGCTGAACCATCTCAATAATATTCGCCCCAGACGCCCCATCAGCCGATATTGACGCCATTACGATCACAAATAAACGCAATAAACCATAATATTTAACTCGTCGTATTGCTTATTCGCTGCTATTGAGAATGAGAACTGACATGTCCGATGGCGGCAGCACCATCGGGCCGATCAGCTGCTTCTGAATTGGTACTCGCAGTGTTGTGACATATGACAACAAACAACAAAAGCAATTTTTTTTACTTAAAATGGGGTTTGGTACCACAGAACATTTTAAATTTCTGGAAGCAACAGCTACTTCTAAATGTATTATAGAAGATATGTTAAAATGTATTTATAATTTTATATATATTTAATCAATCGAAATAGATGATCGCAGGTGAGCGAATTATAAACGCTAACCACATAATATTATGTGGAGTATTAAAAAATGACGGTATAATGTGGGTAATATTTACACTTTGTCTGCGAACCAGTGCAATTTCTGCAAAACCACATGAAATCAAAATACATTTAGAGAAAATTTAAAAATTATTAGTGTAGAATGCACGTGTAAAGCTAGATAAAGACCACGAAATATGTAATTATCCGATTTAAAATGACGAGAACAAACTTTCATATGTTTTGTTATTTGTTTTGTACTACGAATTGCATATTCCCATGCTTTTCGTCGATCCATATCCATTTCAACACTTGCTCTTGTCGTAATTTTAACTTTATTTTGGCCATGTTTCGGAAAATTATAAAACCCAATGCCTGTGTCTCGACCAGATCTTGAGAGTGACGTCAGAATAAACAACAATTTGTACGACTTTTTCCCATTTTTATTCACATCGAATGATCAAACCACATGTAACTCAAGCATACAGTTACAATATAGTACCAAATCGGAAAGTTCATATTTTTCCCACCAGATGTCATGTCGCTGCTTGTCAGTTGTCAATACCGGGCGAACAACGTTCACATTCGCCGGGCATGCGCAGAGCTCGCCTACGACATGAAAACCTATCTCTCTTATAATATGTGGTGCAAACTATTGCGTACGAATAGTGTAAGCCATAGAAAATAGAGATACTGACCTGTAAGCGACGCGGCCAGTGTAGACAGATTGGCGGCGTATGCGCGGAAGGGGTGGCTTACGTGTAACTGAGACACCGTTTAGAATTATTAAATGAGATGAATAAAGAGAGCATTATTTATTTATCTAATATTTAACTGCACAATTCATGCATTAGGTATTTGCGGTGTTTAGTACTTAATATTTTAAGGGAAACAATGCTTCCCTTGCTTCCATGGACCGCACGCCCCTGATATACATACATAAGTTTATTATAACTTCATTATTATAGGTATAATTTTTTCGGCAATGATGGAAATGTGTAACAATCTTCGTATCTTCATTATTAATGTACATAATACGAATAATCGTAATATCTATCTCATACCATATAAATAACAGTAATAATTTATTATTATAGTTATTAATTTATTCATATTTCATGAATTTTCATTTACTGATTAATTTTTATTTTATTTATTTCAATCCAGAGCGCCGTAAATGCAAATAACAGTGCATAGTTTAGACTTTAATTTGCATATCATTCAAGTAACTTTTTTATTTATTGGAGGTATTTATTTTCATTTTATAATACTCTGGTATTTTAAATCCTGATCAAAACGAATATAAATTTTATAATTTGAAGTTGACATTTTGACACATGATGGTTATGTACGTATACGTATATAATATTAAACTAGTTTAATAAATGTGGTTATTATTTATAAAAAAATTATATATTGTAAACTTACCTTTTAAAAACTTAAATGTCAGTGCTTAATATTGGTAACAATTCCTTGTTTTGAACTTTGTATCTTAACACAATACTTATACAAGAATTACATAAAAATATTAATTATACATTAATAGTTATTTAACTATCAAGTGTGTTAATGAGGGCGATTAATGATCGAGACATTTTAACGCGTTCGCTACGCTCACGCGTTAATTGTTGAGATCATTAATCGCCAATTCACACGTGTTAGTTACAATATTTTTTCGTTGACCGTATCTTACTTAAATGGAAAATCTAATTTTATTCCATGACAATTTTTTTTAGGTTAGTAATGGTTGATCGGACGTCAAATTTTACGTCAGAAAATCAATAAGTTTTGTCATCAATTGTTTTCAGTGGGTGCGTTCAGTTTACTTAATGCTAGACAACACAAGCGGGTTTTTTTTATGTTATTTGAGGAATTTTATTCTTTCAAATTCATTTTAAAGGTATGCTACGTGAATATACCTAGCTAGTAAGTGTCAAAAGCATGACTTTTAATTCTGTCTACCTTTTTGCTACAACTTAGCGTTAGCAATACATGCTGTGTTCCATGTGGTGAACGCACCCAATAAATCGTTTATTAATAAAATCATGCATTAATAGGGGTCATTAATGAATGATTTTCTATACATTAACCCTAATTAATAAACGGTCGACGGAAAAATGTGTTTTGCATTAAAATAAAACAAATAGCCACGAAAATACATAATAATTTGCGCAATAACAACGTATATGACAGTGGCCCGCAAATGGGGAACGAAACGCGAACCATGTCATGGCCATATCCAGAGTATATAGGTATCCTAAAACGATCGGCTCTCAAACGCCATCTACTATTTACTTACGTGAAATGAAGTATAGCATTGTTTTTTCTGTCAATTCTTTTATAGATTATTTTACAGAAAAATACTTCAAAAAACAGTTATAGGAAAATTAATTGTATGATTTTTACCTCTCGCTAAGAGAGGTATTGCATTCATGCTAAAAATCGCATATCCAGATTTTATTGAATAAGCACGTTTTAAGGTCCCTACAATCCGATTTTAACATTTTTACGATGATGTCTGTGTGTGTGTGTGTGTGTGTGTGTGTGTGTGTGTGTGTGTGTGTGTGGATGTGTGTGTGTGGGATGTTGGAAGGACGGTTACTCAAAAACTATAAGACTTAAAATTTGTTTAACAACGTATTTCCCAATCGGACATTCATGGGAAGATCTGAAAAGGTTTTGGTAATAATTGGACAACCGGAAGTAGAAGATTCTTGAAAAAAAATCTTCTAAATATTATTTTTTGAAAATTTTTCGTGGTAATATTAAAGAAAATTAAATTCTCTATCTGATACATTTAAATATTTTATTATATATTCCATAGATTTAGAGATAAAAGAAGTATAATATATAAAATAATCTGTTGTAATAAATTTGACAGCCGAAAGAATGCCATGAAAAATAGTTGCTAATTTAAATTATTTGTAACTGACAGATAAATGTCAGTGTCAGAAATAATGAGTAATGAATTAAAAATGTACTTGGAGAATCCCTTAGTTCTTGATCTGTGACTATTATGGAGATGACAAGTCTAGGTTGAAGGACTTAAATTTGTTTCAAACATTATGGGACAATGTACACCAGTACTGTAGACTAGAGTAACTTTGAATTGCGAAAAAGCTATCAAATTCTTCTCAAGTAAGTTGTAAATATTGACAAAATCGGAGTGCAATCTATCCGTCACTTTATTAAAGGGAATTAAGGTTATTTAGATGTAACAAGTATGAAAAAATAAAATGTAAAAGAAGATATATAAGAATAGATGCACAATCCAGATATATACATTTTAGACCGCCCAAAATAATGTTTTTACTAGAAGAATATGAAGAGAAAGTAAACAAAGTTGTTCGAATTGAAAATTGCAGTTACCAGCCTAATATTTATATATGGTAAACTCTACTTTGTAATTTATTGTAACATAATTTATGGTAAAATATCTTCATGTTGAGACATGCTATTATTGAATAATAAAGAAGTTTATACGTCATAGATTTATATGAATATATTATTTGTATTTATAAAAATAATCTTTGCTTTATGCATACAGCCAGGTAAAATATACGGCGAGAGGTTATGTGCTGGCCACATCAGATTTTTTTATTTGAAGCAATTTTCTCTAACTGTTTATAGATTATGTTAGAGTCTAACATAATCTATAAACGATGGACAGAAAAAACAATTTTAGTCAACTGCTCGTTAATCACCCTTAATCAGTTGTTCATACTAACGGTTATAGTTTTTAATAGAACTTGAGTTTAAACTTGTAAGAAAACAATATAATTAATTGATGAAAGATCACAAAAATACACAATGGAAAACAGATCCAAACAAATATAATCCCTAATCCCTGGATGGTCCAGACTCTTTCCTGCGAGCACCCATAGCCTGGAAAAGATAAAAATAGATGAGTATACTCTCTCAGTGAGTGTTTAGGATCAACGTAAATACGCAAGGTCTCGGCCCAACGTTGGGATTAGGTACCAGTCTCAGCCGGTCAGCCGCACTGTAGACTCTTCCACAGCCAGCAAGCAAGGGTACAGCTAAACCGCAGAATAGCTCTTTCTCAACACCGCAGCTTGAAAGTAACAACATATAGTAACAACACAACCCTAACACTCACCGTTACACAAAAAGAAATAAATACACCACTGTACCGTGATGTTGCCGCTTCAGCCACTCTAGCACAACTGACAACTAACCGATACTTAAACAATCATTTAATATATACGATCATGTATTCAATTTAAGCTGAAATTAAAAGATTAAAGAGGGAAGTAAATAAATATAATACTTGCATAAGTCAAAATGGCGCTAACAAACTTAATCTCTATTATTTATTTATTTATTTAGACTAGAGGCTTAATAAATACTGTGTTTCGGTTTTTGTTGTTTTTACTGTACATCTGTATGATTTCCTTGCACAACACTGTACGAAACCAAATATGGACAATTTCTTACTGGCTTTAATTGAAAATGAATATCTACCACCTTCAATGATTCTGAATAAAGCGTTGATAAACTCAAATGAATTTAGCAAAACTTTTAGTTGTCCAGAAGGATCCGGCCTAAATAAGAATATACAAACCTGTCCTGCTTTTCCCGAATTTGAAAAGGATTACTATATTTATGACAGAACTTATGATTAATTTTCATTTAATTATATTGTAAGGTTTTATTTATATGAGTGAAGTGTAAAAATCAAAGAAATATTATTAATTAAAATAAATTTATTAAACGATTAGGATAAATATTAAAAAGATAATAAAAATAACTAACACTATGATTAAATAATTATAAACACTAATTTAAGACTAAGAATATTATTAAATACTTAAACACTAAGATTATTTACTTAATCAATATTTATATCACTATATTTATTTATATAACTATATTTATTTATATGAAAAACTCGTAGAATGTTTATTTATATCACCCACTGTTCATTGCTCGTTGCTTCTATATAACAGACTATTCTTTGCTGGCTTTGGCGGCGGGTTTATATAGCGTGATGTCGTTCTGGAACTTTCTGACGCCACAATGGATTTAGGTCACGGTGTAATTAACACGTCTAGCCGTATGGGTCTTTCTGCGCCGCTCGGAAATATTCTACCAGTAGCAGCGTTCGTATACTCTAGTCAGGGGCACACGTTACAATATTTATACAGATTTAGAGATGCCACCATTGGGATCTTGAGAATTATGACATACTATTGTTGGTTAAATGGAACGTTTTGTGTACTTATACGGAGCCAACTGAGATGTGCTTTTGTTTTTCCAAAAATAATAATAATTAACACAAAGTGAATAAAATATCAAATACAAAATACACCAGTGGCGGCTCGTGTCTGTTCAATCGGAGGGGCGCTGTAATTAAAACATTTAAGAGTATTTTTACCTGAACTGGGCAAGTAGATGAAGAAATTTAACCACAAATCACTTCTTAAAAGTAAATTCAGATCTTCCGTCTTTCGCAGATATAAATTTAAAAATGGCGAGTAAATATTCTGTTCTAGTCATTTCTCTCATTAATTTGTATTAAATCAGACAATGGTTTACCTAATTCTTTAATATTTAATTTATCTTCTAAAGTTCGTTTTTAACAAACCGCGAAACAATGCACTACAATGCTACAATGCTTACTAGACATGCCACGATATGCTAGCATCCGCTAGTCATACAAACAATACGTCACGTTGTTATAGGAACGCGGGCCGCAAAACGCTGAGCTGCCAAGGCTTCAGCGCGTTGGTCATCTCGCGCGCGCGTTACTCTTTACTATATAATTAAATTATATTCTTAATTTATTGTACCAAATAAGCAGTTATTTTTACCGTTTTCTTGTAAGGGCCGCGCGGCCATGCGGTCTCATTAACGAGTCGCCGTTGAAATACACATTCGTAGTAGCTACTAGCGCTATCAGTGTGAACATAAGAATTGCAATTTTCTAAAATTAAATTATAAATGGAAACTTTTTTGTAGAATATTATAACACGCAAATGATCGTTATTAAATTTCATGACCTTTACAGAGGTGTTCATTTCTAATAACTGTATATTTAAACCGCCAGAGTATTTTTCTGTCTGTTTTTTTTTCTGTTTGTTAATTTATGTCAAAAAATTAGAGTTTACTATAGTTGCCGTCAAATAAGTATAGACTAATGCGCAACTTTTTTCCTACTCCGCACCCTGTCCCTTGCCCTGCGGTGTTGCCGCTTGTTCATAGCATTTTCAACATGATCTCTGAATTGGCAATAGTGTAGAAATCTTCAGTCTTTACTTATTTGACATCAAGTATAGTTGACTCAACATCCTTCAAATGAATATGGCATAACAAATTTAATAAATAACTCAAATGATGAAATTATGCATTAGTCTTTCTTTCTAGTTAATCATAATAAAAACATGCAACGAAAAACTGAATCAGTTTATTTAAATATAACTCATATAGTCAGAATTATAATTTATTAACAATTGCTTATCTATAGAATTTTGAAGTAATCATTTCAAAAACCTCCAGGAATGCTTGTAACAGTACCTTCTCCTTCAATACACGTTTGTAAAATGTCATTTTTTGTTACATTTAGCTTCATATACATTCTTCCTGATTGTATTACGAGGGGTGTCGCAGATAAATCTACATAAACATTGTCAAAGTGATATGCACCCTAAAATAATTCATACTAATTAATAACACCTTCAAAAATAAATTAATTAATACTGTACCTTTTTGATGGGACATTTTGGTGCTACACCAGAAGCTTTCAGCACCTTACTCCACACAGGACCAATATACATGAAGAAAGCCTGGCAAGCATTCGCACGCCGATCAAACAAGAAATTTTTCTTCCAACCCCCATCACTCCATACATCAATGTTCATGTTTACCTGCAAGATGTGATAAAATAGTATATTGTGTTATTCGGAGTAAAAGTGATATTTTGTATGCCAAGCATGGAAGTTTGCACGACGAGCGAAGCGAGTCGAACAGTTGCAGGCGAGGCACTCAAAGACACTTTTGCTTCGTCTGACACAATATATTTTTTCTTCAAACGTAGACATTTTAATAAAATGATATTTGACAAATATTTTTTCATATTTTCTATATAATTATAATAAAATAAAATCAAAGATTTGCATCTATGATGAAGGCAAATAGGTATTTTCACTTATACTGAAACCTCTTATATCATAGGTGTAGATGTAATAAAAAAATGTTCTCCACGTTTTAAGGACCTGTATTGTAACTAGCGCAGCGCGCTTCTCTGATTTAACGTCCCTGAACTTTTCTATGCAGTGCTGAACAAAAAGTTTATGAAGCGAAAATAAATGATGTATTTGCATTTTGAAGTAAAATTATGACACACGCTGTAAAAATTGCTTCCATGAACTTGTCAACTTATTTTTAGGATCTTTATTTAAATATTAAATTTCTTTGTTCAATTTTGAAACACTCAACATTTAACAAAATGATACATTTAAATAGATTCATTTTTGGTGCCTCTCTAAGCAATTTGTTATTTAATGTTTTAACCAGATATACCGAAATTTTGGTATTTGAAGCCTGCAATTTGTTAAATGACCAGTACTTATTTGCATTTAAACTTATATAAACAAAAAGTAGGTATTATTTGAAAAAAATAAAAAAATATGAAACCAATATTTTTTGTATCAAGATTAACATTGAATTTTTTTTAAAATCGTTCTTTGTCACATGACAATGTATCGCAGTACACGCGATTCTTTAAAACCTAACTTTCCTGGTATACGAAGAATTAGTAAATACTGTTCCTCCAAATAAATTATTGGTTTTATTCTAAAACTTCTTCCACTGAATAAAGTTAATAATAATTTTAATTTATAGCCATTTTCTATGATTCACTTAACCTTACCCAATATGTATGGTCGAAAGATTCGTATAGGGTAACATTTCCATATGTTGCTAAATGTGTTCTATTGAACTTAGTAGTACGGATATGCAGATTTAATGCTCCATTTCCAAAACCAAGACAAGGTCTAATATACGTTATATCCACTACTCCTCGTTCATTACTTTTCTGCAAATTAATATGTAATGTACCTAAAAACAAATGAAAATTAATTTAAAAAATATGCTCACCAAAAATGAACAACTAGAAAAAATAAAAAAGAATGTGTCAAATAAAATAAAATAAATAATATATGAATTTAAGCTGAACATTTTGTTTCTGAATATTATATTTGTTTTATAGGGATAGGTATGCAAGTACTTGCAATAGTAATAAAAATATAATAATAACAACTGAATTTATTATTGCAAGATATATGTATCTTTTTAAAGATTGCCATCTAGTTATTAAAATTATTTACTTCCGGCAGCTTTTTATATACATACAAAAGTTTATAATAACTTCATTATTATAGGTATCATTTTTTCGGCAATGATGGAAATGTGTAACAATCTGCTTATCTTCATTGTTAATGCACATAATACGAATAATCGTAATATCTATCTCATACCACATAAATAATAATAGTAATTCATTATTATAGTTATTAATTTATTCATATTTCATGAATTTTAATTTACTAATTAATTTTTTATTATTATTTTAAACCCAGAACGCTGTAAATTGAATAACAATTTCTAACATTTTACTAAATTCTAAAATCAATACCTTAATTAAATTAATTGAAATATAACTGATATTCTTTCATCGGCGGTTTGTCGAACTGGTACTAGCTGACGTATGCGTACTTGTCACTGTTAGAAAGAGATAGCGATCCCACCATGACAGTTAACTGGATACAGCCCCTGCCATTGTTATAGGAGTCGCCGGTCCATTTTTGTATATAGAGATCAATGGAAGAACATGGCAAGTGGCATAACCAGTATATTTTAAATTGTGCTTGTATCTCAGAAACTATTGAAGATAGGGCCCATATTGAATAAGCATTTTTTACTCATTTTGGTCAGTACTATATGCTCTTAAATTTTAACATCCTGTATGTATACATATTCTGTAATAATTATGACACATAAAGGTTAAATTTTATCAGGGCATCTTTATAATAATAAGGAAAATTAGTTTTTAATCCAGTTTACTATAAAATATTTTGCTGCAGTACCAGGATCCACAGTTACTATTCGTCTCCTTGGAGATTAGAACAAATCGTGTGAACTTTTTGGCGATACGATAATCAGTTTTGTACCAACAATGCCGAAGGATGCTTATAAAGTTTGCAACAATTATGTCCGTCTCAGCAAAGATGTGTGGTTTCGATTTTGTCTTTATGCGATGCTTATATCTTCCGCTATTTGTGTGACAACTTCTGGTTCCAAAAAGCAAGAGGTATGTAAGAAATTTAATGTGGCCCTGCATTGTTTTTTATTATTTTAAATGAATGTTCGTTTAACATTGAATCAATTCGTAGTATTTAAAAAGTCTTACTTGTTTGTAGTTGAACTGCATTTGATTCTTAGCGACACCTATTCCTATCTTTCTCGCACCAGTCTCTATAGTAGGCTGCGTGAGAAAGATAGCAATAGTGTGACGTCACAGTGACAAAAATTTCAAATATTTCGCAAAGCAATTTTAAAAAAAATGTTTTTTTATCACAGTAATTATTTTTTGAGTAATAATGTATAAAGTGCATATTTTATTATTTTTTGTTCCGGTGTAGAACGCCAATATTAATTTAATTTTTAATCTGAAAAAAATCCTAATAATATAATAATAATAAGAATTATAAGCTTCATTGACCGACGTCAATGGCGAGGTTCTACCAAAGGTCTTCCACCTAACCGATACGACAACATATAACAATATTAAATAAATGAAATGAACGTCGAACAAAAACAATACAAAAATACATTTAAGGAATATAAACAGAATACAATGTACATAAATGTTTCAAATAATCATATCATGAAAAGTAACAGAATGTTTAATGTGATACATAAATGAAGTAAGCGAGAGAGATTTCAAATTATGTGGCAGAATATTATACAACATAGGCGCTAGATAAGAAAACGAACATTTAAATTCAGCTTTTTTAAAAGAGGGTACAGCATATATGTATTTGGTACGCAAACCATAAACATAATGCTTCAAGTTTAATTCATTGTGTAGTAAGATGGAATACCTGAAAGTTAATTTTATGGACTAGGCACATGTAAAATTTGTTAACACGCATTTCAGTATCATCCATGTTAGCTAAGATTCGATAGCTTGAGATATGATCATATTTGTAGACACCATAGACAAAACGAAGATACGAATTTTGTAAAATAGTAATCCTTTTCTTATCTATTTGCGTAAGATGTGATACATAACAGCAAGCACAATAATCCATAATTGAAAGCACTAGCACTAGAGTGTTTACTAAGCGAAGTTTAAGATCAGCGGACAGCACATGTCTATTATATTGATATAAGTATCGAAGTATCTAGCAGCATGTAATTTGTTGTGTAAGTGTTGTCTGAAATTAAGATCTTTATCAAATAGTCATTCCTAATAAATATTTTGATAAAAGGACTTGGAGTTGTAGCATTGTCAAGAATTATATGAGGGACTGAGGAGGTGTCAAATATCAACATAGATGATTTGGCGGCATTTATTTTGAGACCGTTATCATTTACCCACGTAACGAATTTATCAAGATCATTGTTGTTTTTTTCACAACTTTCATGGAGCTCAGATGGATCAATGGTTGCCATAAATTGAATGTCATCCGCATACGAGTGCACTGAACAAAAATTTAGAATGGTATGTTTGCTATATATATTAGGCCACAAATCATCATAGGTTGATGGATTACTATTTTATTTTTGCAAATTTATTTTATTAATGCTGATTTCGAGGTCTCAGGGAAAACTCCTTTTAGCAAACAAGTATTAATAATATGTGTGATATAGTCTAGTATTAATGGGAGAATAATTAAAATCATCTTACGAGATATTCCATCTGCTTCTATTGCATTAGATTTAAGTCTCATACAAATACTGCTTACAACACTACTATCTACACAGGTAAAGGTAAAATACTGATTATTGTCATTAATAATTTTGTTGTTAAGAAAATAGTTTATAGTAGTGTGATTAATACTTGATGTACCAACTTTTTTAAACAAATTACAACTATATTCTTTTGGCTTGCATAACCACTCTGGAATACTATCTTCTTTTTACAAATGGCCAAATGTCTAAGATTGTTCCAAAATTTACTGGAATTATTGATACTGTTATTAATATCATGCTGAAAAAACACTTGTTTTTCTCGTCTTATTGCAGCAGTTGTTAAATTTCGTAATTACTTATAATATTCGAATTTAGACTGGGTTTTATGTTTTTTATAATCCGCGAGTGCTTTATTTCGTATCGTCTGCATGATCTTAATTACAGGAGTAATCCATGGGCTATAATGTTTTCCAGCTGTAGTAGACTTTACACTGCATGTTATAAAGTAATTATATTTTTATTGATGAATTCAATTTTATCATTAATGTTGTTCATATTTAAAATATCATTCCAGATTACAGTTTCGCAATCATTATACAAATTGTCGACATCTCTGTACATGAACGTTTTTTTTTTTTTTGAGAAACAAGTTTTTGGTAAATTTAAGATACAGTATATATCGTCATGATCGGGAAGATCTTCACATCAATGAGCGATTTGGAGATTGGTCGAGTATATTTACCTATTAATTGGTGCATACCATTTGTTGACACCATATGTTTATAAAAAGCAGAACGTGTATCATTTACAAGTAAATTTACATTTATGGCTCCAGTACATACCAAATAGTCACATTGTAGATAACACCAAAGCAAATATTATAATTATGAATAGTACACTGAATCCACAAGTGCTCTACATTATTTTTATGCATAAAAGAAGTGTCTAAGATTTTGAAGCGAATACTGTCTCTTACATAGAGCGTATGTAAATAAGTTAAAGTATATTATATATATATATATATATATATATATATATATATATATATATATATATATATATATATATATATATATATATATATATATATATATATATATATATATATATCAGCAGGGTTCCTACAGCTTCTGCCGCATCCCGCATTTCGATCGCCACATATCTCTGTTTCGCCAGTCTTCTTCATCTATAGCTCGGTCAATCATATTTTGTTGGACTCCTTGTATCCACGATGTTGTGGGTCTTTCTCTTTACCTTCTATTTGGTGGTGCATATTGCAGGGCTCTTTTTGGCCAACGGTCTTCTCCCATTCTCATCACGTGGCCATACCAATTTAAATTTTCAACTATTTTCCATGGCATTCTTTCGGCTGTAAAATTTATTACAACAGATTATTTTATATATTATTTTTGTTTTATCTCTAAATCTATAGAATATATAATAAAATTTTCAGAAAATAATGTTTAGAAGTTTTTTTTCAAGAATCTTCTACTTCCGGTTGTCCAATTGTTACCAAAACCTTTTCAGATCTTCCCATGAATATCCGATTGAGAAATATGTACGTAGTTAAACAAATTTAAAGTCTTATAGTTTTTGAGTAATTGTCCTTCCAACATCCCACATACACACACATACACATACAGACATCATCGTAAAAATGTTAAAATCGGATTGTAGGGACCTTGAAACGTGCTTATTCAATAAAATCTGGATATGCGATTTTTAGCATGAATCCAATAGCTCTCTTAGCGAGAGGTAAAAATAAATTAAACGGGAGGTATTGTGTTTTATTTTTACAGTGTCATAAAGACTCAGTAATTTATTATAAAATAGTAATATTATTGTTTTTCTTCAAATGGCAAAATCGCATATTCAGGTTTTAATGAATAAGCACGTTTTAAGGTCTCTACAATCCGTTTTTAACAATTTTTACGACGTTGGAAGGACGATTACTCAAAAACTGTAAGATTTAATATTTGTTTAACTACGTATTTCCCAATCGGACATTAATGGGAAGAGCTGAAAAGGTTTTGATAACAACTGGACTACCGGAAGTAACAGATTCTTGAAAAAAATCTTCTAGATATTATTTTTTGAATTTTTTTCTTGGTAAAAGAACAGAAAATTTTCAATCTGACACATGTTTTTTTTATTATATCTCATATAGGTTTGGAGATATAGTATATAATAATATAGAATAATATGTTGTAATAAATCTCGTTGCCCAGAAAACAGTTGAGATATTTAAATGTTTGTAATTGTCAGATAAATGCAAAATATCAGTGTCAAAAATCAGATTTTTCTGGGAGGTACGAGTACATTTAATATATATTATAGTATTATTAATTAAATATGTATTTAAATTATAGGTATGTTAATATTACATATATCCTTAAGAAATACCGCTAATACTGTCAATGAATTTGAAGAATTTTGAACATATTAGAACATTAGGACAAAATTTCTCATAGAACGAAGGAAGAAATACAATTTCAATTATTTGTGTGTACAAGAAAAGTTAAATTCGTGAGCGCGAGGAGTCATGTGACTTTGTTGGCCTTGGCAATAGTTATTTACATAGAAGTCACAATTGTCATATGTTATAAATTTTCATTCTGACGTTTATTTGTCATCAATTGTATGGAATATACTTGTCGAGGAAAGTAATCCACATGGATTTGGTAAATCATAATGTTTTGAATGTAAACTTATGATACTTGACACCTATGTACATTATTACTAACTGTCATTTTGACACGGGCCTCCATATCTGCTTGCGGCTAACAAAGTCACATAACTGCTCACACCCTATGCAACATAAAATGAAAATAGCAAGAGGTATTTTGGTGGCCACAACAGATTGTTTATTTAATATTTTTCAAGAGAAGATAAAAACTTGCTACAGAAAAAAAATAATGAAATTTGAATATTTAAATTACCGTCATGTATGACGTAGAATTACGTCGCACCAATGAATGGCCGTAAAGCCATACCTGTTTGACGTTGGAACTTTGAACAATACTTTAGAGGTTAATATTTTAGTTTGCATTTTAATCTTATTTGAGTATAAGCTAAGTTAAAATCCTTCAAAATCCTGCTTAACAAATCAAAATACGTAATAAAAGTAATAGAAACCACGCAAGTTGCAAATAATAAACAAAAGGAACAGAAAGAGAGAAAAATGAGCTAATGTCAAATTCAAATTAAAACTTCCTCGCACGCCATCTACAGGTTGTTCTTTCTTAATTTTTTTTTAAATAAAATTTATATTTTTACAAACGTTTTCAACATAACATTAGGTATATAGTGATAGAAATCAGATTTTCAGTACCCCGCAATTAGTCCATTTCAAATTTGATTTTACAGATTACCAACATACAAAATTAAATGTTGCAATAAGTTTTAATCGACTGTTAATGATGATTTGGAGAGGTGAAATAATGGAAATTCAGTCCTTGGTTAAAATATTATTTATTTAAAACAATACCGACATTTCGGTCTCAATTAGACCATTCTCAGGGTTATGTTTAAAATGTTTTTAGATTTGTTGAAAAATAATGAAATGTACATAATTAAAAAGAAAAAAGTTGTAGATGTCAAACTATAAAAAATATATAACACGTACATTCTTATCAGAGTTCATTATAAAACCGTTTTATAATGAACTCTGATAAGAATGTAAGTATCTACGTGTTATATATTTTTTTATAGTTTGACGACATCTACAACCTATTTTTAATTATGTACATTTCATTATTTTTCAACAAATCTAAAAACATTTTAAACATAACCCTGAGGATGGTCTAATTGAGCCCGAAACGTCGGTATTGTTTTAAATAAATAATATTTTAACCAAGGACTGAATTTCCATTATTTCACCTCTCCAAATACAAAATTAAATCTATTGAGCGCCGGTTTTATAAAGAAATTTAATCTTCCTTAAAATTTACTTCCATGGTAAATTTAATGAAAAGAAAAATGCAACGCGTTGTTTTTGACAGCAATGATTTAAATGTAATAAGAATAAAGAAACTGATTAGAATTTGTTCATTTCATTAAATTTACTTGACAACTACATTTTAAGTAAAGATAAAATTTCTTTATAAAACCGGCGCCTTAGTGATTTAGGCGTAGAATTTAATTATCCACAACTTTTATTTGAAACATTTTTTGTAGAATTAATTGGTAACTTTTGCGCAAGGAAAAACTGATTTCCCATGTTAAATGCTTATGGCCAGAGTTTTAATTAACATCCTGTATTTTTAAAGTACCTAAAAAATTGTTTTCACGCGATGACTTTCTGATTTGAATGGAATATATTTCTCTTCAACAATAATGCACTTCACCATTCGTTCCTTCCTTCAACTTCTTAAAAGCTCCCAACCAATCCTCTTTTGAAATGCTTTCAAAATAATCATTTGCAGCATCAACTGGTTCTGCCTGCGAAATCCTTCTATCTCGTAATTGAATTGGATGGAGAAAAAGTACAATTTCTTGACAAATCAGAAATAAAGCAACCGGCCTGTATATCGACAAGAGAAGAAGATAAACAAGTAACAACAACAATACCACAGATAGACAGAATAACAGTACAACCCGATGAACTTACAACTATACTTGAAGATGAACAAATAACAACATTCGCACCCAACGAATCGAACGAAACAACTCCTCGGCCTTGCTTCTCCGAAACTGGGAATGTTAATGATCTAATGAACACCTCAAACCAGTGCGACTCGGTGTGCATGAAGTCTGTCGCCCGCATTCTTGCCCGAATGAACCATTTAGGAGACCCATGCGAGGACTTTTATGACTATGCGTGTGGAGGTGATTACATTGATAACAACGAGGAAGATCACTGGAAGAAAATTGCAGCGGAACTTGAGAGAATTAATGGAAAAAGTCCGAAAGCTCAAAAAACGTTTAAAAATTTCTATGAAAAATGTATCGATTTTCATTTAAATTTTAATTACACGGAACGTATTGACGAAGGTAAGATAATTTTTTAAAAGATATAAAATTCTTTGTTTTTATTGTCAAACACGAGTTGTTAGTTTATGTTTCTGACGTTATTTTAAACCAAAAAGTTCCAATAAACATGTAACGTATAATTAATCGTTTTTTGTTTTTATAATTATATACCGGATGTCTCCTTTTTTATGGACCATAAGAAATATAATGGTAAAATTTTCATATAGCTGTAAATTCTGCACTATTAATTTTAGAACTAAGGTGTAAATACAAAAATGTTCAAATTATGAGGCTAAATTTATGGACATAATGGCTGCGTTCGGTTTTACGCTCTGAGCGCTCGATGCCGTTCGTTAATTACATCTGAGCAATCTTTTTGCTCAGCTCTACGTTCGGTTATTAGTTCACGGAGCCGCACAGAGCCCGATCTGTTCGCTCGTACTCTAACCATGGAGCATGTTGAGCAGTTGTCTGGCGCATGCGTATTTAAGCGCAAATTTAAAATGTTTGTCGCCGGCAATGCAAACAGTGTCTATTCTATGAATGAATGTTGTCATTTCGTATATTAATCAAAATGTTTGAAATGTACAAATTAGTCATTTTAGGAAACATTTTTCTACATAATTTTCAGCTTTTAGTTGTCCATAATCATTTCCATATTCTTAATCAGTATCATAAAAAAAAACGTTCATAACTCGCGCACAGTACATATGTTAACAGTTCTTTAGTATTTTCCTTTTTTATTCTGGCGCAAATTAATAAGTGTCAAAATGGCAGGTAAACGCTCTATCCGTTCGGTTATTCAAGCTATAGATCAGAAATCGCAGATAAATCTGTCACGTAATCAGATTGCTCAGAGTGCTCGACAGATTTAAATACCGAACGCACCCAATAGGTTCTTGTCATGAGATAAACATAAGCTTTAAGCTTTTTACAGAGTGCCATGCAAGACAAAACATACAATTCAAATAGTCTATTATTTGATTTGACTTAAAAGTTTATTATTGATATTTAATTGTTGGTATTGTTTCATTGAGTTTTTTCTGCGAGGGTAAATGTATCCATGCTTACTGATAAATAAATTAAATAATTATTAAAACTTTATGACAGATGTCATCTGCCAAACTCTTGCAAAACAACTGCTTAAAAATTTGTGTTGTTGCTTATGGCACTCTGTAAATAGCTAGAAATTATTACTTTTATTTTGCCTCTTTTTCGCGAACGAAGCGCATGTAAACAATAATTTTGGAGTTGTAGATATAGTTTTTAATTTTGAGCATTTTGTATTTACACTTTTGTTCTAAAAAACGATTTTTTCTTACGTTTTTGTAATTTATTGAATATTACGTAGATTCCAAATACAGTGTGTGTTAAAAAAACCTAACTCGGAGTAGGCCATGGACAGAAAAACGTATGTCTGATCATTATTCATTTCAAAAGTCAAAATGTCAAAATTGATCTTGAAGTGTAATTTTAAGGGAAAAAAAACAGAATACTGCCATTCGCCATTTTCTAATTTATTTCCATTTCTAAAATAAGATTCAAGTCTGATTTCTTTAGATAACATTTTTGACAATTTCTCGTGTCAAACTGACATTTAATTAAATATTTTTAAATTGACATACGTTTCTTTGTTCATAGCCTACTGCGAGTTAGGGTTTTATTTGAACACACTGTATATACAAATAAGCTGTCCCATTTGAAATATGAAGTTAATGTCATTTCCAGTTAAACCAGAAGCACTACCATCATGCCACATTCCATGATTTGTGAACCCTTAAGCTTAGTTTACAAACATATCAAGATATTAAAAAATAATTATAAATAAAAAAGTTATTTTGAGTGGCTCGTTTTTCAGTGTCACCTGTACATAATCTTTTAAAAAAATATTTTCAATTTTAGTTAATAGTACAAAAAAAATATAATTTCAAATAAAGTAGGTAAATCTTTACATTTTTCAATACATTTTTGTGTATCTTATTTCAATTAACTTTAACCATCATCTTTTATCTTTATTAGATATTATTTATTTGCAATTCCTCATTTAAATACATGTATAAAAGAATGTTTAAAGTGAACAATAATAAATTGTTGGCTGGAGCTGTACAATAATTAGATAAACTCAATCTGGACCACGACACCAGTTATGAAACAAAATTTTCACATCACTAGTAGAAGGTTAAAGATTATTTTTAAATATTTTGTCTATGGTTTTTTTGTTTAGCATCGAACCTCATATCAATCGTGAACCAGTCGGTTAAAGCACAGGTCAACGACAAAGCGGCCTTGACGAATTTGCTAACGCGGCTGCTGCAAATAGACAGCTCACCCCTGTTCGATATATCCGTGGATGTAGATAAAATCAGCCAGCGGTTTGTTTTACAGGTAAACCACCAACTCACTTCGCTTTCTTTTCAACTTAACCTTTTAGGGAGTTTTCACATGGCAATATAAGCCGTATTCTTTCGCTGGGTTGGATTAGATCCAACTGATCGTATGGATTAGATCAGATCAGGTCACGTGGACGCAGATGAATTTATTCGAAAGAACACAAGTATCTGTCAAAATCAGTCGGAAAAATGAATTTCAATTTTCTATATTTACCATTGTTTATTCTTGTTTAAATTTCTTTTAGAACTATTAAAAAAAATCTTTCAGAACTCATTACTCGATTAAAATGATACAACCTTTTTAGTTTTAGTTCTGTTTATTGTTATAAAAACCGGCTTTTCGGCACCATGAACTGTTGCCTTCTTCAGGTTACGTTAAATGTAATGTCCTTATTGACTTATAAAATATGACAGATTCTTCCGCCGCTTCCGCCATATTTGAATCTTGAGTGATATTATCTTTCTAATCCAAGTTTTTGTTGGAGTAGATGGCACTGACCTGGATTACTTGGTCTTGGGGTGGGGATACTGATCTGAATTCGAAAGAACATGCAATTTACTGATCCATGTAACATGGATCTGATCCAACGCAGCGAAAGAATACGGCTATAGAGATACCATATATGGCCAACGATAAGTGGGAAATATATTTTCATACAGAACGATAAGTATCTACCATAAAATTCTGCGAATAAAGTGAAAATACGCTGTGTTGACACACTATGTTGTGAACAACCATGGAGAAAAGACACTTTGTGCTATTGGCAATAATTTTAAATAGAAGAAAAAGTAAAAATATCTGATGTGGCCAGCACATTACCGTCCGTTAATCCTGTGTATTATGTACAAATTCCATAAGGCGCGAGCAGTCACTTGCTGACCTTAGTAATCAGATATGGGGGCCCGTATCAGAATGACAGCTATTAATTATGTCCATAACTGACAAATGTCATAATTTTTCATTCAAAATTTCATATTTTGGTATTTTATGATTCCTTTTCTCGGCAACTGAATTCTACACTCCTGATAACAAATAAACCACATGAAATAAGAAAATAATGAAATTTTAAATGAAAAATTATGACATTTGTCAGTTATGGACGTAATTAATAGCTGTCATTTTGACATGGGCCCCACATATCTGCTTGCCAAAGTTAGCAAAGTCACGTCACTGTACGCGCCCTATACATACTGCGACCTTACCCCTACTCCAGATGGCTAAGCACAAAATTAGTTTCGTGTCAGTGGCGTAGCATAGTTAGTAGTATTTCAATATCCATATACTGGATTGAATTTCTGGTTGGCACTTGGTGAACATATTTTAACAATTGGAATATGGACTTTTGATGTTCTTTAATTCTTTGTGTGAATTACTTTCCGCTTTGGCCATTACAAGGGTCACATTCAATTGAATGCACGCCGGTAATTTAAACAAAGAATTAAAGAACATCAAAAGTCCATAAATAATATCAAATTTAGTATTGGTTTTGCCATACATTGGATAGAACAGAAACATACTTTAATGTTTAACGGTAACTTGAAGTATTGCACGTGCAACAAAAAAGATTAAAGTTAAACTTGAAAATTAAGAAACTTAAAAAGATAATAATAAGAAAAGACAACAATGTATGTACATATTATGTTTTCTTTTTTATTGAGTAAATTTGTTGTACCTCTTCTTTTGAAGACTTGCACGCGTCTTTATGTTAATAAATTAGTATTATTATTGTAATCTATCATTTATTATGTATCCATGTTTTATTTTTATTGTTATTAACTTCAATTTTATTTATTATTTTGAAGTGCAACATTATTCAATTTTATGTTTAAACTCTATTTAAGTTAAATATGGAGCACGCTACTGACATTTTTCGCACCAATCGTGCCTAAGGAAGGCGTGTCCTGGTATGCGTGGATCTTCGCCAGTTCCCGTGAATTTTGCTGTATATAGCTACGCATACAGTAGCGATAGGAACTAACGCATGCGCAAAAAAAATCGGCTACATAAATTCACCACAATGTCACTACTGTATGCGTAGCTATATACCTGTACTGTGATAGACGGTTAAGTATATCTATATTTTTTTCAGCTGAATATTGCGAAACGTTTTTTAGCAAATATGAATAACTATGTTACAAAGACGAAATGTTTGTATCAAAGCAAGAAACATTTTGCGTTTTTATCATTATTTAATCATCTAGACTTAAATGATTTGTATAAAGTTTATTTAAATTGTCAAAAGAATTATACGTACAGTAATAATGTAATAAACGATGCACTGATTAATTTGTTCCATAAAGAAAATTTTGAAGAATGGCCGTTAGATAATGTGAAAATTATAGCAGAACACTTTAAGGTAATAATAAAACTTATACACGTGACCATACGAGAATGAATTCGCAAATTTCTCCTTTATTACGTGAGATAGCGATTATACTCACAAAATCAATTTTTAATTTTATACATATATAATATGGAGAAAAACATCCTATATACCTATAAAAGTTGCTTTCACCCGTTCTGAGAATTTAAAATTAAATATACTTTATAACATTTTTTAAATATACTCGTACATCAACATTTGCTTGAAAGTATTTCGAGATACACAAAACAAAATAAATTTATTTAAAAAATTCATCCATTAACAAAAAAAACTCATACATCTTTCCTTCGTTATATAGAACGTACCACAACTTTGGGTACAAATTTTAAGGGCATATAGTACTGACCAAAATTAGTAAAAAAAGCTTAATCAACATGGGTTCAATATTCAATAGTTTCCGAAGAATGACAATAAAAAATGAGTTTTTTGTTTAAGGTAGTTCACCAGTAAATCGAGTTTCTATAGATGTTCATAAAAATTTAACTATGTGTTAAGAATGACCTAATACATGTACAGTTAATTTTTCATAAACTTCTGCGGTAGAGAAAATGAGCTTTTCGTCGCGAAAGTCAAACATTTTAACACGTGAAGCATAGGACCAATGATACCAAAACCTACGTTTTGATTGATAGCATTATTTTGCTTCTATAGATTTTAATAAAAAACTAATATGTATTAGTTTAATATGCTTCGAATGTTATTTTAAAACGATGAAAGCGATCTGACGTACAGTTTCAGAGTAATCGTAGTGTAAAATAATGTACTCGACGACAGAAAAACTCGAACGAGAGAGGCAGCGGCAACACTGTATGTTACGTCATGGGGAACGGATAAAACTAATATAATACATAGATAAAAATATTACTTACATTTGCATTTAGTGTATTTTTATTCATTTATATTTTTGAAAAACTGTATAACAACGTTATAACTGCTAAATTGATTTCTTGACAGTCTAAAAATGACATTTAAATGATAGCAGGCATAAATCACGTCTTCATTACCGGTTTTGGAACTAGAGTTTTTGGGCAGATTTTAAAACAAAATTTGAGTTGTTTCCCGGCGTTGCATTGATAAAGTAGGCTACGATCTAGCAGATATCAAATTTAAATGTCATTTTTAAAATGTCAAAAAATCAATTTAGCTGTCATAACATTGTTATATGGATTTTCAAAAATATAAATAAATAAAAAATGCAAATGTAATATTTTTTATCTATATATAATTTGTTATATTTTTAATACGTCAAAATTGACAGCGGGAATAATTCACGTCAAAACGGCGAATTTGTAATTACAGCTGGATTCAGCGGCTCTCTGCTACAGCTGTTCCCCTCTTCCCCTTCCGATAGTCTATTTACTGGCATCCACTCTGTATCTCCGAGTTGATCCCCACGTCATTAATTTCTGATGCAACAATTAATAAACTTTTATCTAACATCTTCGTTGTGCACATATGGCATATATGATACTTTTTTATTTGCTATCTCATTATCGTCGGTGTTGCAGAGGGTTACATGATATCTCCGTCTAACCAACGGTGAAAAATGAAATAGAAACTGTATTGTAACCGTGGTCAATCACGTGACAAAGATGATTTTGGCGTCGATAATTTGTGTTTCGTTGTATGTTGGTATTATCAGAGCTGGGACCAGTACTCAAAAAAAGTATTTAAGTACTAAATACTAAATACTCACAAGAAAAGTATTTAAATACTAAGTAAAGTAATACTTTAAGTACATTTTTTTACCTACTTACAGTACCAGTACTAAGTATTTTTTAATGAAATCAGTTAAAATAATATGACGAAAAATGATTGAGTTTAGGTATATTTTGTATATCACTCTCATCCAATAAGGTAGTTAAAAATATATAGCTATTTAAAAAAAAGCATAAAAAATGTTTTAAAATAAACTCCATAAGAAATACATTGTATTTTACGCATCTCTATTAATAGTCACACTTCACATACTGTGATTAATGTCTGTAGCTACTACTTCACGCCTTGGACTAGAAAAATTGTTTACTTATTTAGTTCTATAATATTGATGAGCACGTAAATAAGTTGTTCAAAATTACTTCTTGGTTTATCTTTATTTGAGCCTTTAATTATTCGATTAAAACTGTAGATAGCGAAAACTTTAATAATAACTACCAATACTTGCTCAAACTTGTGTTGACAGTAGTGCACAAAACACACCGCAATCTGTTCTTGCGCATGCGTGAAGTATTTAGTATTTAAAGTACTTAAGTTACTTTAAATACTTTTTGATACTTTAAGTACCAAAAAGTATTTGAAGTACTTTTTATGAAAAAAAAGTATTTTAAGTACAGTACTAAGTACTAATTTTCAAAAGTATTTTAAGTAAAGTACTGTAAATACTGGATGTATTTAAAGTAATACTTCCAGTACTTTTACTTTAAGTAGTTCCCAGCTCTGGGTATTATATTGTGCATTTTGCTATTGCAAAAACGTTGTTTCTAAGATTGCCGACAATTATTGCAACATATTACTTTTGGACAATAAAAAGAGGTATATTTCATCCATTATACTTATATCGTATTTATTCAATTCGTTTATTATATACTGGTTTAAAAAAATATTTTCTTCTTTAATAGGATGTCCCCTTGGTCTCCTATAACTTTGTCCTATAATATTTTTTTGTAACTATAATAATAAAGAAAATAATGGCGGTGGTCGGTTTTGATGTTATACCCTGTATACTATCAGTTTTTAGTTTTGATATGTATGAATAATTCGGAAATCAGACGATATCGTTCGACAACATGACATCATCAATTCCCTTTCCTCCCTTGGCGATTTGAATCGTGGAAATCGACTTTAGACAAAATTTTGTTTGATCACTATAAAAAAGGGGGAAATAAAATTTACTTGTCTAATTTACACTGTTCTATAAATTATTTATTTAAATTATAATGCGACCGGTATGGATCATTAAATGATCATCATCAGGCAACCGGTGAGACTATAAAGAGTATAGATCGTATAAATAACTAATAAAAAAATCACAAAACAAAACACGTAAAATAAATACACAAAAAATTACAGGAGAACTGCAGAAGTGGAGTAACGCAAATAATTAATTAAAAGGTTAACAAAGTCAAAAATAATTTTTTTTTAAACAAATTCACAAAATGACCGCTCTCAGAATCGTCAAATGAGAGTGCAAGGACCTGTGAGAAAACCGACAAATGCAGAAAAATATAATAAACGCGCAAAATCTTGCGTAAAAATATATCAGTAAATCAAGTAGCGGGCTATTTCTCAATTTTTTTTGATTATTTAGACAGAACGCTTCATTTTCTTTTATTGCCTTATTAATTACAAATTTTCTAGAAAGTCTAACACTATTATCAGGTCTATTCTACTCAGTGGTTAATTTTTAACAACTGGTTAAAAAAATTATCCTATAGATTATTGATTTGACAACAATTTTTTGTTATGAACATACTTGATTGGTTAAAAAATTTAATGTTGTTAAAAATTAACCACAGAGTTACAAAATAGGACCGTATGTTTGATGTGTAAACTTTAGTAATTGTTTTGTCAATTTCTCTGCGATTCTAATACAAAATGGCCTATTTTTCGGAAACAGTTGAAGATTAGACCTATGTTTTTTTGTCAGTCAGTAATATATGCCCTTAAATTTTGTACCCTAAATTGTGGTACACCTGTATAGAACTATCACAAAGTAGTTTGTTACTAGCCACAACATTATTGATTCACTATCGTTCCGAGAAATTATTTTTCTATACATATAGTGATAAATTACTCCAATGTTTTTCTTCAATGAAAATAAATAAACGAAAACTGTCTTGGATGTTGAAACAGTTTAAAATATTAAAATTCATAATATTTTTAACATTAAAATTGTTTTTAAACTATAAAAATAATTAAACTTTTCAATGCTATAAAATAATATAATATGATCTAATTAGGTAAAATTCGACAATTATTCCGACTCTTTACCAATATTATTTATAGTAATTAATTTGGTTATTTGAGAAAAACATTAATATCCTTCAATAACGAAGACATTTGCTAGTTCATTTTCGCCTCATTATTATTCATATCTATACAAAAAAAAATTGTAGACAATATCACCGGCTCAAATAAGGAAAGATATTGTAACTAAAAACTTTCAATATATGAAGGTGGCAGAGTTAAATTATGATTATCCTATGATAGATTGGAAATTACTATTACAAAAATTAGTTGATCAAAAAATACATGAGGAGACTTTGGTTCAAGTATATTTTCCTGATTTCTTAAAGAAAATGTTTAAACTTCTGGCTGATTTGTAAGTATTATTGTGTATTGTACATCATTTTATATCTAAATACATTTGGTGTAACTGACGTGAGATATTATACCTCATGATGTTTACACCACACTGAAGAGATTGATTCAGATACTAAAATCTTATGAAACATGGCGAGTGTGTTTACATACTTCATTTTACGTAAAAAAATCTGATGTGGCAGCACAATGCCTTCCGTCAATTCTACGTATTTTGTATAAATTCCACACATATTCTTTTGCAAACTATTCTATATGTGTTTTCTTTTTAGGGGAGAAATGAACTGATCTTACCTCGTACTAAACTGAACTGAACTACTCCTAAAAAGAACAGTATGTTTCTTAAAATAGGAAGTAGAAAATAAAAACATACATAGCATTATATTTATAACATAATAATCTGCTGAATTGGCTTATGGCTATAATCTGTTGTATTGCCTTATGTGTTTTGTTTTTGCCACCTTAAATTATTTTACATTTTTATATTTCCAGTAAAATTATTCGCAAAGATATTATGTAAATTTTATTTGACACTGACATGTGTCAATTAGTAATATTTGAATATTCTAACTGTTCCCATGGTGCAGCATTAGGATGCAAGTTATTTCTTTATAATTCTTTATCTCTAAATTCATTAAATATGAAGAAAAAAATATTATTAAATCGAATAAAGAATAACATAATCTTTTATTTATAATAACATAAAAGGTCAAAGAATGATATTTAACACCTTTTTTTCAAAAAATACTGTTAAAATCTTCAAATTAGTGTACTTTCGGTTAACCAATCATAACCAAAATCTAATAAACTCTTCATATGGACCTACGAAAGAGGAGTATGAAAGAATTATAATTTTTGGAATTGTAGTATTGGAGTTATTGAAGGAGATTTTTTTTGTAACATACACACATACACACACACATCCACATACACCCACACCCACACACACACACACCCGCACACACACATACAGACATCATCGTAAAAACAGTAAATTCGTATTGTAGGGACTCTAAAACGTGTTTATTTATTAAAAACTCACCATCGATTTTTTTAACCAAAGACGGTATTGTCACCTATAGGTGACGGAAGATAAAAATATCGTTGGTTTAGATAGGGATATGAATCATGCCCTTTGATTGGTCAGCATGCAAACCTCATTCACAAAAACGAAAAAAATATCACGTGTCAATTGTCAGTCATCAAATAAAATCTACAGAATTCAGTGATGTTTAACCATGTTTTGTTGTAATTTTTAATATTCAGGTCTTATTATATTTTAACAGATATAAATATTTGTTATTGACAAAGTTTGGTTTCACAAATTTACATTATTTATTTAATGCATGAAAAAACGGTCGGCTCTCAAGCGCCATCTACTATTTTCTTACGTGAAATGAAGTATAATCCTTTATTAGAAAATAAAAAATGTGTTTTATTGAACTAATACTTTAGTAATACGCATTATTTTAAGAGATTTTACAGGACTAATTCAAAAATACGGGACTAATGCGGAAAAATATTACTTTGTCATGATGCTTATTTATATTTTCAGTCAATCAAGCAGGAAAGTACACGACGTAATTTTGGCAATGTTTGCATACGACCTCTACACAAATTTTGTGCTTCCTATGCCAGTAGCAAACCCCGAAGAATTTTGTCTAAAACAATCAGCAGATTTGATGCCTGAAATCGCTTCCTCATTTTATTTAGAATCATTCACTCCAAATGATGTTGAAGAAGATCAAGAACGAATTGAAAATATTTTTAAAACTATGAAAGAAAAACTTACAGACTTGATTGAAACTTCGGAGTGGGCTGACGCTCTAACACAATATGCAATGAAAATGAAAGTAAATAATATGAGATTAGAAACGTGGAATGGGTCATTAGTATGGCAAAATGATACACTTTTAGATGAAAGAATGGAAGAAGTGAATGAGAATTATGAGAAATATTCTGATTTTAAAACGATGTTAAATAGAAGAAAACAGCAAATGATTTTCAATATGTGGAACACTTTTTGTTACACCAATGAAAATATGTTAGTTTTTTTTTATTATAAGTCATCATGTCTCTAATAAACAAAATATTTTTAGATGGTGGTATTTCTCAAAACCATATGATACACAACCAGCTATTATATATGCTTCTGATCTAGTTGGTAAGAAAAAATTATAAAGTACCTACCGTAAAAATTTTGAAAGATGTCCGATGAAGGACATCTGTATCATGAACGAATTAACAAATTGGCATACATTTATCCCCCTCCTTTACAAAGGCTTTAAGCGAGTGCAATAAGGATGGCTATAACACGCTTGTCTTTCAAAAATTCATATTGTTTCGACTAAGTTAGGACATTCCATTTTAAAACGATGCTCGTTGTTGATAATACTTTCGCTGTAACGTAACTGTACGTCGAATGGCAGATTGAGTAGAACTGTCACTGTTTCGCATTGATTTTTAACGGATCACTAATTTTTTGGCAACGAAATACGAAATAGAATAGATACTCGTTTAAATTCATTTTTGATAGTATTTACCGTCACATGTGACTAATCAAAGCAGTATAAACTCTCTAAAATGTAATAATATTCAGAAATAAGTACATAGGAAATACAGAACTGTCATTTGATATAATACTTACATCTTCTACAAACGATAATAGAATTAAGGGAATATTTATAGATTTTTCTTCCCTCAAATTATGCAGAAGCATTCAAAATCATTTCTTTACACCGTTTCCATATTTTTTTTACCGCTAAGTTTTTGATGGTCATACAAGTTATTCATATAGATCAAGTTACGGTATACGGAAACAAAAGCTGCGTAAGAATAAAACAATCAAGTCAAGCACGTTGCTTAAAACATATGTGATTTCTCTATTCATATTCTGCAATGGGGAAGTTTAGTGTATTTTTTTTTTATCAAGAATGTCTTGAAAAGTGATATTCTATATTGTATTTCACTCAAAGATGCCTAGATTTATCAAAAAAAGAATTTTTCTAAAATAATGTTGTCATAAAAGTTCACGGAGAACGTATAGTCTACCTTAAGCAGCGCGCTGGGTTCACATGGCAAGTTTTAAAAATGGCATCCATATGTTTTGACGTTTATAAGCAGTGACAGTTCTGTGTTGTGATTATTATAGTTTGGTTGTTCTTCTTTTGCAAATGACTGGTTCTATTTATTTCATTTAGTGTATTATTATATTATATATTAAAAATTAAGTATCGTATAATAGTTTTGAAAACAAATACATTTCCAATTCGAACTAAAAACTCATAACCTCACTCCGCGAAAATATAAACAAACCCACGTGAACTATAGCCAGAAGTGTGTAGTGTAATGCCTCAATCTCAATATACGTTCAAAATATCAGATCCTTTCTAGGCATGCGCATAAGTCCCTTGTGACGTCAAGTTCGATGATAAATCATTAATTATAAATAAATGGGAACATAATTTTAACTTTCAATTACATTTTAAGTTATAATTATTTATATATTTACGATTAAAAAATATTTCACATGTAATTTCAATCACGCTAAACTTCCCCATCACGTGATCATAATGGAATCGCATACTAAGAAAAATTTGACAATAAAATTTGTTAGAAATGTCATCAGTCACTCGTACGTCACAAACCACGTGATACCTTTTTAGCACAAAAATAAATTAGAAGAAAACACATATTAGAAAATATTTTTTTACATTATTTTATAGTTTTCGACGTAAAATTTTATAGTTTTCGACGTAAAATGAATAGGAGAGTAGGAAATTTCATGAAACTAAAATCCTATGTTAAATCCCTATATTCATCCCTAACCGACACCACCCGGTATAATTATTTTACAAAAAAAATTACCAATTTGTTGTCCAACTTTTGGCATTTAAAATTAATTTAAAATACTATTTTTAGTCATACCAGCAGGAATGCTATTCACAAAGTCAAATCATCTACCACGTTATTTGTCGTTAGCAAAACTTGGCTTCAGTTTAGGAAAGGCAATAGGGCATCATTTTGATCAAATAGGGTCAAAATATAACATCAGTTTACAAAAACGTACACTTGCTTCTTATAAAGAATCTGAGCGATGTACAGAATATTACTACACACAAGAAGAAACTACAATGGAATATGATGGAAAAAGTATTCAATTTAAAGTAAATTTGATTATTTTAATTTTTTTTTCAAGATTTATCATAATTATTTTAATTTATTGTAGGTACCAGAGGAATTTATTGGACTTTCGATAATTGAAAGATTTGTAGTGCAAATTTCACTTAATTTAATAACGAGGTTATTGAATGAAGAAAGCAAGGATTATAAAATATCTTACTTTTCGAACTCCGAATTCGCCGACATTTTTAAGCCAGAGAAATTATTTTTTATTGCTCTTGGTCAAGGTAAGTCTTAATTCATTATCACGTCTTTCGGGAATTTCATAAAATTTTAATAAATTGTCTATTTTATATTAATAAGGACGTGAGTTTAACGTAAACTCTATTAGTTATTTATTTAGAATAGGGGGTCGTAAATGTTGTGTTTTGGATTTTGTTGTTTTTACTCTACATAAATAAATAAATATATCGTCATGGCCACGGCATATTTCCCATTGCTGGGTGTGTCAATATATCTTGTACCTACACAGATATCAGTAATGATACTCATATAATATGATTTCCTTGTAGAACACTGTACAAAACCAAATGTGGACGATTTCCTCCTGGCTTTGTTTGAAAGTGAACATCTACCACCAGCTTTGCTTTTGAATAAAGCGTTGATAAACTCAAAAGAATTTAGCAAAACGTTTATGTGTCGCGAAGGATCCAATCTAAATAGGATGCTAACCTGCCTTGCTTTTCCAGGTTTAGAAAAGGATGATTTATATTATGACGACTATTATAAATAATTTTAATTTTTTTGTATTTTTTATAATAGTAGTTTAATTTTTATTTTGTATTCTTATAATATAAAAGTTGTAGCAATTAAATTAATTTTTAAAGAAGTTATACATTGCAGTTTTTGAATCTTATAATATAATTCTTAAATATTTTATTTACCATATTATATTTTTGAAATAATTAATGTGACCATAGGCGCTCGGAGAATTTTTTCCAGCGGCAGGCAAAAATAATATACTAATCTTACACATTTTATATTGAAAAATAACCAAGGTGTCTCAAATTAATTAGGTTACCATTGGGATCTCGGAAACTATAAGAGCTACGAGGTCGGTTAAATGGGAAATGTTGTGCAGTTTTGAATGCTCATTCAGATTTCGTTGAAAAAAATTAATAATTCCAAACAGTTTAAAAGTTATTAAAAAAAACTGAAAATCGCGGTTTTTAAATACGTCAAATAACTCCGTAATTATAAAAGATATAAGAAAATGTTTCTTATAAAAGTTACATTATTTTATAAGACAAACTTAAAAGTGATATCATAATAAAATTCAAGATGCATGTATGTATTTTGCACGTATGTTTGAAGATCGATTTTTTTTTAAATATTTGTTTGAATACAAACTATGTTTTGCTTTTAAATCATATTTTGATCAATTCGATATTATTTATTATTGTTATTAAATAATAATATCTGACACTTCTTAAAACAGCGTTTTAGTTAAAACCGTGATCGTAGTACGGGCCCTTGTGTTTAATTATGTCTGAATTCGAAATATTATCATGTAACGTGCGCCACTGACTCTAAGAGTACACAACCACCGCCACTGGTAGAATATTTCCAGAACATCGCCGCGCTGGCCGATGACGCAATCTTTGCAAGCATCGGCGTAGTAAACACGTCGCGACCTGTTTAATTGTTTAGGGTCACCTGATCCCTTGTATTCGTTGTTATCAAGTGGAATGTTCCAGAGAAAGGACGCCGATATATAAAAACCGTTAGGCAAGCTAGCCGACACATTCTGTTATAGACGAGCATCGAGCAATGCACAGTTGGTGACATAAATAAATAGTCTACGAGTGGTGAATGTACATAAATGTAGGTATATGAATAAATGTAGTGAAATAAATATTGCATAAATAAATAATCTTAGTGTTCAAGTATTTAATAATATTCTTAGTCTTAAATTAGTGTTTATAATTATTTAATCATAGTGTTAGTTATTTTTATTATCTTTATCTTAATTATTTATTGTCGTTTAATAAACTTTTATTTAATTAATAATAATTAAATATTTTCATAAATATGAAATTAATCTCTTTATAGAAAAATATTGAGAATAAACTGTTATTTTCTTTATAAATTAATCCCCATGTAATATAACTTTCATTGTCTTTGGTCAAAAAAATCAATGATGAGTTTTTAGTGAATAAGTACGTTTTTCTTCAAACGTCATAAAAGTAGCATCTTTTGTGACTTGATTCACAAGGTAGAAATAAAATAAATAAATATCCATAGAAACTATACAAAATCAACGAATAAGAAGGAACTTTAATAAAAGAAACCTGTAATATCGCCCTAAATGTCAGTATAACACGCTAGGTAACCTAAAAAATAAAGTTACTAAATACGATCAATAGCTGTCAAATTTAAATATATAACCTGTGAATTGAAATATAAACAGAGTTTACTTTTGAGGAAATAACATTATCAAAGAATAGTAGACTTACAGATTACAATTACAGGGACGGTAATGAGCATAAGAATTCTTAGAATTAAAGTGATAAGAAAAGTTTATATTGTTTTGCAGGTGATTCCTGGACATATCTTTCAGCCACACTGTTAGATTTCCATCCAATTGCACAACTTCAGGGGGCGTACATTATAATACTTCAAATTCCGACATAATTGCACACAAGGAGGATAAAAATTGCACAGTTTTTATTTAAACGTCAAAACGAGAAAATTTTAATTTCAATGTTTATAACAAAAAGTGAACAAATAAGTATCCATAGCTACAGGGCACGCAAACGTAATTTACGTAAAATGTAACGTCAGTAGTAGATATTTTTCTTTAAATATCTTCGTTTGAAGAAAAAATATAATGTGGCATTCGGAGTAAAAGTGCCTTTGTGTGCCTCGCGTGCATTTATCCGACTCGCTTCGCTCGTCGTTTAAACTTCGACGCTCGCCACACAAAGTATCACTTCTACTCCTAATAACCCCATATACTATTTAGGGTCCATATGGAACTTTGCACACAATACATATGTAAAAAATCCGTAGAAACCAAAAATGATCACTGGAACAGTTGCCACCTGCTGGTATCCGAGTTACGAACACATATATGCGAAAAGACATTTTACATAAATTCGGGGAAAAAAATATTATATTCTACAGTTAGAATTACGTGAAGGACAACAAATATATTAATTATTTTATTTTAATTTTGAATAATAATTATTGTTAATGCCTGTTTGTATTACGAAACTAAATGAACGTTCATTATTAAATTGTTATTGTTAGCTAGCCGGGTCTGGCTCATTCTTTCAGTTTAGTTTGTCGCGTTCAGACCTACAATTCCGACTCTCGCATCGCCAAAATTAATAAATACGATCTATAAGACCCACCAGCCTAGAGGGACGAAGGACAACGTGGGATTATATATTATCACGGTATTTATTGATAAAAGGTTCATAGAACCAAAAATAAACAAGGTATGGTTTCACTTTCCAGCAAATTTCAAAATTATAAATAGAATCTAAAGCTAATATAATTAAAAATGATCTCACCTTTAAAATTAAGTGAAAATAAAAACTAAGTACGTATTCTATGAGAATAGCTGATGTAGGACATCTAGCACGTTCTCTACTCTCCGAAAGCAGGGTTATTACGAAGGATTATAATTTATCCATACCCTCTTTGCATTTACTACTGAAAAATAGGTTAAGACCTCTGGCATGGTGGACATGTTGAGTAATCTTAACCACTCTACGAGAATAATAGGGTTATTACGAAGGGTTGCTAGGACCTCTGGCATGGTTCACATGTTGAGTAATTCTAACTTCTCCGTACCCTCATCCTATAATTTACTACTGAAAGTGAGAACATTTTTCCGTAGATGCGTATTTCGTTTTGTTTTCACTTTTCACACAATTTTAAAGTTAGAGATTTTTTTAATTTTGCAAATTTCAAATATCATTTTATTTTACGTTTGCAACGAAATATATATAACATGTAATAATTATTTATTCACATTTTTTATTTTATATTTACTGTAAAGTTAGGTAACAGTTTAAAATTCACAAATTAATTTTATTCATAATTTTTGATGATGAACTTAAAATAGCAACTTTAATTGTTATTTTAACAATACTTTAAATTTAATTGTTGTTCTAGTAATATAAAGTTTTAAATTCAAATTATTTTCTAATTTATAAGTCGACGATATTACACTTTTCTCTTTGTAATGGTTCAAATCCCAAATAAATTATAAGTAATTTTATGCAAAGGTTGTAGCCTGACAATCACTTATCATTAAAATGCAAGTCAATTTTTTTACAACAATATATTTTATAGACAAAAAAAAATCTGTTGCGGCCAGCACAATACCTCTCGCCACTTCCTTTTTTTTGGTTACATAAGTATAGGGCACGAACAGTCATGTTACATTGTTGGCCTTAATAAGCAGATGTGGGGGCCCATTTCAGAATGATAATTAGTAATTATGTACATAGATCTCAAATGTCAGAATTTTTCATTAAAAATTTCAAGATTTTCTAAATTCACGTAGTTAATTTGTCACCAGGAGTGTGGAATTTACTTGTCGAGGAAAATAAACCACATGGAATTTGAAAATCTGACATGGGCCCCATATCTGCTTGTCAAGTCACATGACTGCTCGCGCGCTAATGTATTTAACATTTCTTGTATACCTACACTCTACACACACCAAAAATTCTACTTACATCTATTCCATATATTTAGATTATTTTAAATTTAAATTCATTCTATGAAGAAATTTTCTCCTACTCTTCCAATATTTCGAGATGTTTCCAATTCATTGTCGGAAGTAACAGTATTTCTGAAGGGTATGTGTAATATACCTATAATGTTAAATATTTAACTATTAATACATTAAGAAATAATATAATGTATGTACTTCCCAGAAAAAGTCTTCAGTAATGTCTCCGGATTTCTGACACTGACATTTATCTGTCAGTTACAAACAATTTAAATTCTCAACTATTTTCCATGGCATTCTTTCGGCTGTAAAATTTATTACAACAGATTATTTTATATATTATATTTCTTTTATCTCTAAATCTATAGAATATATAATAAAATATTTAAATGTATCAGACAGAGAATTTAATTTTCTTTAGTATTACCAAGAAAAAATTTCAAAAAATAATATTTAGAAGATTTTTTTTCAAGAATCTTCTACTTCCGGTTGTCCAATTATTACCAAAACCTTTTCAGATCTTCCCATGAATGTCCGATTGGGAAATACGTAGTTAAACAAATATAAAGTCTTATAGTTTTTGAGTAATCGTCCTTCCAACATCCCACACACACACACACACACACACACACACACACACACACACACACACACACACACACACACACACACACACACACACACGCATACACGTACACACACACACATCCACACACACACACACATCCACACACACACACACATCCACACACACACAGACATCATCGTAAAAATGTTAAAATCGGATTGTATGGACCTTATAACGTGCTTATTCAATAAAATCTGGATATGTGATTTTTAGCATGAATCCATTACCTCTCTTAGCGAGAGGTAAAAAGGAGAATATATCTATATTTATATTTATTTAAACAATTTATTATAGATCATATAATATATCGTAAAATAATTTAAATTTACTTATGATTATTTAAGTATCATTTTTTTAAAATTATTTTTCAAACTTATTTTCAAAATTTGTAAAGCGAACAGATATAATTTTTTAAATGTCATTGATTGTTGACAGATTTTTACAATTTATTCATTTAACTATTTATTTATTTATTTACAATAGGTACTTAGCATTTTGCAAAGTAAAACATTAAACAATTTACTTCAAATATACAAAACTGGGTAGATATAAGGAAATGACTGTGTGGAGCTTGATTGGGTAAGCGAAATCTCTGTTGTAAAATTTCCCGGGAAATTGTATAATAGAGACTAGCTTTAGTTGGGTAGATTAAGGTAGCTTAGTTATAAATAGTTTTCAGGTAGGCAGTGCCACATTTGTACCCAGTTTATTTTTTCTTGATTATTACAATTTTTGTATTTCACTGCAGTAATAAATACATTGTCAACAATATATGAATACATTTATATTTATTTATTGGAAAATTATGTCTGCATGATATATTTCATTTGAAATTGTACTGTTTCGTTTTAACTCATACGCCTGAACCTATTTTAGTTCTGGCATTTTTAATTATCGATAAACAATAACTCCAATTATATTTAAACGAGCATGGATGCTCTATTTAGCTTCATATACAAAGAGAAAGTGTTAATTGTCACTTATATGCAAAATACTTTTAATAATTGTTAAATTTTTATATCTTACATGTTAATAATATATTTAAATTTGCTGAGAAGTACGCTGTAAAGTGCAATGAACGTATTCTTTTTTTTAATGATAATAATATATAATAGAGGAGAAATATTTTAGAATCGAAGATAAAAATAAATTTGAGATATTTTAGAATGAAAGATAAAAATAAATTTAAAGTTAGTTTACCCCGTTAGATGAGCGAATGGTTTGTGTGATGTATGAATCTGTGTGCAAAAAAATACGAATATTATAAAATATGTGTTCAATTTATTGTGTGAATGTATTAGGCTCCTTTATCCTATCCCTTTCAACCCGGTACAAAATTCAGATCGTTAGCTCGCGTAACCCGGCATGTGGTCCGGATCGTTTCCGTTCCGTTTATTAGCTCGTGTTGTCCGGCATAAGGTCGGGTCGATTAGGCCAGGACAAAAGGACCTGGACAACTAGGGACATGCAGGTTGCAATTGTTCCAGATGCAGAAAGAAAAACCCGCGAATTAAACTCGAAAATATATAAATTAAGTAGGTAACAATCATGATATAATATAATTAGTAGTTTTGGTTTGCATATTATATATTTTTTATTTTAAATAGGTATATGTAGAAGCGATATAGGTAGATATCTTTATATTACTTTTGCAAAATGTTTAATAATTATTTAATACCAACCAATCTCGCTTGTACAAAGTATAACTTTAAACAATTTTAAAAAAATTCATTGACTTTGAAGAATAATTATTTAGAAAAATAGTTTGTTTAGTACAAATTACATGACAAATAATATTTGAAATAGATGAGACAGAAAAATACTTTGAAATAGATTTTCATGTATAGTAACTATTAAATTAAAAACGTTCATTGCCGTACAGCTAGGTTAAGTTAGTTTTAAGGGGGCGCGTCGTCATCCTAACTTTAACTTCGCGATTCCTGGCACAAGGTCCAGGTCGTTAGCTCGAGTAACCGACAAAAGATCCGGGTCGTTGAGGTTACGTTTACATTAGTTCGGGTAATCCGGCATAAGGTCCGGATCGATTAGGCCAGAAACCAAGGATCTGGACAACGTGGGAACTGTAGGGCCTCAAAAGCCCAGACTATATAGATGGTCAAAAATTTTGATCGAAATACCGCGAACACGAATATTTTTATAGAGATGAATTTGTTGTTTTGTATCGTGAATATTTTTTATTTAAATAAATTTAAAGCAATATTATATAGTTTATATACAGTACTTTAGGATTTGCAGGGTACGGGATTGGAGATTGTTGCAATGTATATTCAGGGGGGTCAACATAAAAGGTCCTAGATCCTAGGATCTTTTACAGATAATATTCTTTTCTTAATGTGTATGAATATATTTCATATGGGTTGGGGAAAGTCCATGTCCGTAAAAATTAATTGACACCCCTGGTATATATATATATATATTTAATGAGTGTTTCTTTTAACAGATGGGCGTGAATATTTTGACGCAGTATGATTATGTATTGTGAAAAAAGTCTAAATATTCATCCGAACTTTCCTAAAATCTCTTACAAAGAACAGTAAAAGGTTTTAGGTGAGCAACCCACCGTCCTTACGATGGTCCAACCACTGTATGTCGTGCCCCTTGCCCTTAGTAAACGGACAACTATTGGGCGAGTCGTACGATAAGATAGGTTGCACTGGGCCAGACTAATGGCGGGGATAGCGAAGTCGCGTGCCCTTGCATCCTTGCAAAACGTCACATCGAAGTATGTTACACGAAGTGTATCACATGGAGTATATTACATGGAGAGTGTGCCATATAATCCATTTCATGGGATGCATGAACTGTAACAGCTATGGTGTGTATGAGTTTGAATGGGGCGCTCGTCCCCAAGCAGGCTTCGCTCCCAAAGTCAGGTTCATTTCATTTCATTTATTGTTAGGTTTCAGGCGCGGGCGATTCTATTTAGCTAATATGAGATCGTTAGGGTTTTGTAAGACATCCTAGTCGTTGTTTAGACCGGGGTGGCTCTGTCTTAAACTCCTTTGAATCGCAGGAGGGTTTGACAGGGTTCCCTGCCCACGTGGAGAGACCTTGTCGTGGTGGCAGGGCTTAACCATACCCTAAAAATGGGATGGGACCAACGTCTCCACAATAAACAAAAAAATCAGCACAAACTTTATTACTTTATTATTTAACTTCGAAAAGGCAACAAATTAGAACAACTTCACCCTTATATAAATTAGATTTAAATCATATAAAATGCACAAAAATCCACCGCTAATCTATTTTTGAAAGTCCAACTAATATCGCCAAAACATTATCCTTTTTGAAGTGGCGAAGTTTTTAATTCTTTATATGAAATTTTGTTTATAAAAATAACTTTTATTTCCTGCACAATCACTATCATCTAACGGTTAAATAGAATTCTGAATCGATAATTACAAAATTCTTTTTCAAGGCTTCAGATGCAATTCACGCAGCAAATTTTTCTGATTTATTAAGAATTGCATTTTGTTATATATTTTCTGTTTCTTGATATTATATTTCCTTCTTATAATATACATGTTTACGTACATATCTGAAATTTTAAATTCTGCCTAATTTTCTTAAAGATTGTTTCTTTTCCAATAGATTTCGTTAAAGCTTCTTTTTCTTGTTTTCATCTATTTTCCTAGTTTTTTTAAAATACCTTTGGCTCTCCATAGTGAATATCGACGGTAAATAAAATCACCTCCGACCATTTACTTTCATGAGATTTATTTTAATTTTTGTAGAAAACTCGAAAGAAAATATTTTTGGTATTAGACTAATATAAACTTCAAATCAAATTAAAGTTGCTTCATTTCATATATTATTACGTTTTAAAGAATATTAATAAATTAAACATTGTGCAGATTTTTTGTTAATACACCCTTAATACAATAAGTAATTTTAGCACAATACCTTCAGTCAATCCTGTGTATTATGTACATATTCCATACATAAATTTACTTGCAAAAGTTTCTAAATTTCCAGTAAAATTATTTCATAAACAAACTATGTAAATTGCACTTGACATTCATTAGGGGTCTTTTATTTTCTTCTTTCACTCAATTCTGTTTTGCTTGTCGTTCTCATTCAGTTCCTTGTCTCTCAAGTCTTACACAATACAGTCCTTCCATTATAAAAATGCCATCAAATCGTATAGAAAATATAACATATTCTCTAAGTTATAATAACGTTAAATGTCAATAAATGATATTTAACTGAGTTTTTTCAAGAAAAACTGTTAAAATCTTCAAATGAGGGTACTTCCGGTTGACCAATTATAACCCAAATCTAATCACCTCTTCTTTTGGATGCAAACTTGAGGAATATGAAAAATTATAATTTTTGGAATCGTGCATGGAAGTTACGCGAGCCGAAACTTTCGTCACACACACACAGATACACAAACACATATACTCGTACATACAGACATCATCGTAAAAATGGTAAAATCGTATTATATGGACCCTAAAACGTACTTATTCACTAAAAACATATCATTGAATTTTTTGACCAAAGACAATACCCTTATCTAAAGGTGACGGAAGATAAAAACAAATAAAGTAAAAATAAAATTATAACAGTATATTTGAACAATGAGTTAATTCGCGAAATTTGAAATAAAATGACATTTTTTCGAAAATTTAGGATCTTTAAATTTTAAAATATATTTAATCTTTAAAATAAGTACCCTAATTTTTATTTATTTTGTGTGTCACAGGGTTCTAGTATGGCCCATACACTACAAAATTTCTGATTTCATCCAATTTCATCGTTGGAGAGTGTTTTCCAGGACGTGAAGAAGAATATCCCGGAAAAAATACACCCTTATGCTCGCCCCATAATCCCTACCTTGAATGTATATGTACCCATTGCCCCCTCTACTTAATAAAAATCAAATTAATTCATAAAATATATTTAAATCTCTTATTTATGATCAATTTTATATAAAAAGCGATGTACACTGTTGTACGATGTTACAAATTATTATTTAATAATTAAAACTAATACATATTTTCAAATTACTGCCCTTCATTAGTTCAGAATTGATTGAATTTTATATTAAAAATATTTTATTTAAGTTCGCGCTATATTTTTACCAATCACAAGCTTCGTTATTTCAGCCAATCACGTTGAGACCACGCTGTGACGCTTTGAGCGTTGCATGTCTTGTATTGCAAATTTGCATGCTGAAGATAGCACGTGGTTTTATTTTTGTTAAATATTTCATGAATAAAACAGTGAATATGTGTTGTTATATTTGTGAAATGGAACTGGAGCAGTTGAATTGAATACCTAGCTGTAGTTTGAAAGGTAAATTACTTTATTTTATAATAAATTTAAGGTCGAAAAAATATCTTTTGAATATCTACAAGGTTTTAATATGTATTTGTATATTGAATTCATCATAAACCAGCCTTAATACATACAATATGTAGTTGCATTTATTATTATTTTATACCAAGAATGTCTAGCTTTAGTTCTTTAAGGTCGCAGGTACATTAGCCGTGTTCCTTCGGACTGTGATTGTGATTTTGTGAATACTGATTAGTTTAATCGTGATCTTTTTCAATCATGATTTAAAAATTATATCAAGAAAACAACTTGAATAATATAAACACCATCTAACGTCAAATATCATATGCAGACCAATATAAATTAATTTATTTTATTTTATAAATAATCTAATGTCTAGTGTTATAGTCAGCACATTAACATTGGATCATATAAAAGTAAAAAACAAGTTCTTAGTGACATATGAAGTATGTTTACTTAAAAAAATCTTTTATGTAACGTATTTTCTTCGTTCTCAACAGTATGGTGGGTCATTATATGCTTTTGTAAGAAAATCATATTTCCTTTGATACAACAAACTCCACATTGATAAATTAAAACGCTCGAAAACCTATTGTCGTCAGCCATTTTTAAATTTGCTCTGAAATGAATCTGTATGATCACTCAAAAAGGATGATTCAGAAGGGAAAGGGGAAGGTCGTCTAGTGATCACATAATGAGAAAGTGGGGATAACGAATAAGAAACGAAAAAACATACTTCTTCTTAATCATGATCACTTTGATGATTTAGATTGTGAATCACAGCCCGAAGGAACACGGCTAATATATAATTTTCATCTTTCGGTAGGTATATCTTTTTAAAATACATGAAAGCGTGAAAGCGTGTAGAGCTTTTCAAGCTGGCAATATTGTTCGTGTGTACATTTACGTTTTGAGATTATTTTAATGATTAAATTAAAATATTGTATTAATATTTGTGAAATGGAACTGAATCAATTGAACTAGATACCTAGCTATAGTTTAAATGGTAAATTATATAATGTTATAATAAATTTAGGGACAAAAATCATATTGAAATATCCAAATACGCTACTTACTTACATGGTGGAGTTCTAAATGTATATTTGTATTGGTATCAAAATTCTTATTTCTTGTTTTCTGAATATCATATGCAACAACTTTATCGAAATACTTTTGTTATATACCTTTTATTTATATGAATAAGTAAAATAAATCGGTGGCATAATATACAAAATACTTTCAAGCACTGTATCTCCAATATTCTATTTCGTAAATTAAAATGATTTAATTTTAAACGTATTTGAGATATGAAAGAAATAAGCAGGCATGCAGTCAATATATAAAATTTATTCTGTCAAAAGCCGACGTTTCGCTTCCTTTTGAAGCTTCTTCAGGACAAACTATGGGAAAACAGTGTTATAAAAGTAATTTTACATATTATACACATACTTATAGACTAATATTTTATAATAATTTGTTACAGTGTGTAATATCAACCATGTACATCTCGTCGAATAATAAAATAATAAATAAATGTGTTAGAATACTGATCTATTTTAATTGTATCTCTATATATAAATCCTTGCATAACAATTATTTATTGTAAAATATATCTCTATATTATAAAGAAATAGTTCAAAATTTTAATTATGATTTTTTTCTAGGTGCCGAAGTGCTGTTGACGGGAGACGGACGTCTTGACCATGAGTCCTGTAACTTCTCTTCTGGAAAATATACAATGTAAGTCAAAGTTTTTTTCATGTATAGCTAATGAACGGTAATGAAGTATTATATTCCCCTAATTCAAACCCGCTCAATACGGGAAAAATAATAAAAAAATCTAATGTGGCCAGCACATAACCTCTCGCCGTATATTTTATCTGGCTTGTATGCATAAAGCAAAGAATATTTTTAGAAATACAAATAATATATTCATATAAGTCTATGACGTATAAACTTCTTTATTCTTAATTATAGAATTAATTCTGAAGTTTTATCTCGTTCTGAATTTATTAAAGATCTAGGTATTTATTTCGATCCAGAACTCCCCTTTACTTTTCACCTAGACAATCTTATAACGTCAGCAAATAAAATTCTTGGTTTTGTCATTAGAAACTGTAAACAGTTTTCAAGTGTCGCTGCTCATCTTAGATCATTATATTTTGCGTTCATACAATCCAAGTTGGAATACTGCATAATTATATGGTTTCCAACTTACGACACCCATATAAACAAACTTGATAAGTTATAGCGCAGATTCCTAAAGTATCTGTGGTATACATACTTTCAAGCCTTCCCCGATCATCTCACTAGAACTGAAACAATACTGCAGACATTTACTATTGACTCTATCAGAACCAGACACAAGAATGTCTCTTTAACCTACCTAAGAAAAATTGTACATAATAAAATTGACAGTCCAGACTTATTAGCCATGCTAGATTTCCGCGTACCCAGATATTCTTCACGTTGCAATCAAAGCTTTTATCTTCCCGTTCCTAATTCTAATGTTCTGTACAAATCACCTTTACATGTAATGTGTTATTTTTATAATTCTGTTTCTGATGAGATTGATATATTTTGTATGTAATTTTCTGTAACCTGTTATCATATCATTTACTTGTTTTGGGTTGTACCTGTTTGAGTAATAAATATTATTATTATTATTCAATAAGAGCATGTCTCAATATAAAACAATTTTTACATATATTTACAAAATCTATAGGATATTCTACCATAAATTATGTACAATAAATTACAAAGTAGAGTTTACCATATATAAATTTTATGCTGGTAACAGGGATTTTCAATTCGAACAACGTTCTTGTCTACTCTCTCTTCATATTCTTCTAGTAAAACCATTAATTTTGGGCGGTCTAAAATGTATATATCTGGATATGTGCATCTATTCTTATCGTCTATTTTATTTTTTCATACATGTTGTATCTAAATAACATATTGATTTCCTTTAATAAAGTGATGGATAGATTGAACTCCAATTCTTATATCGATGTGTAATTTTGTCAATATTTACAACTTACTTGAGAAGAATTTGATAGCTTTTTCGCAGTTCAATGTTACTCTAGCTACAGTGCTCGTGTACATTGTCCCATAATGTTTGAAACAAATTTAAGTCCTTTAACTTAGACTTGTTACCTCCATAATAGTCACAGATCAAGAATTAAGGGATTCTCCAAGTACATTTTTCTTTCATTACTCATTATTTCGATGAGATACAATTTTTCTGTATTTTACATTGCAGAGTGGAGACCATCTTCACTTTCATCTTGTGTATATAATATTTAAATATCATCTTCCTTCGGGCTGTATTCTCGCTTATATCTATTCTTTATATTTAATTTTTTTAAATTTAAATTCATTCTATGAAGAAATTTTGTCCTACTCTTCTAATTTTTCGAGATGTTTCCAATTCATTGTCGGGATTAACAGTATTTCTGAAGGATATGTGTATTATACCTATATTTTTAAATATTTACCCTTTAATACAATAAGAAATAATATAATGTATGTACTTCCCAGAAAAAATATTCAGTAATGTCTCTGGATTTTTGACACTGACATTTATCTGTCAGTTACAAACATTTTTTATTTTTCAATTGGTTTCCATAACATTATGTCGGTTGTAAGATTTATTACAGATTATTTTATACCTTATATTTCTAAATCTATTAAAGATATAATAAAATATTTATATGTATCAAATAGAGAATTTACTCTTCGTTAAGCAAGAACAAATTTTTTCAAAAAATAATATTTTGAATTTGCTACTTCTGGTTGTCCAATTATTATCAAAGCCCTTTCAGTTCTTCCTAGTAATGTCCGATTGAGAAATACGTAGTTAAATAGATATTATTATAGTTTTTGAGATATAGTCCTTCCAACCGACCTACATACACACATTCATTCATACACACACACACACACACACACACACACACACACACACAAACACACATTCATACACACACACAAAACACACGTACATCCACACACACACATACATCCACACACACACATACATCCACACACACACACATACATCCGCACACATACATACATCCACACACACACACATCCACATCCACACACACACACACACACACACACACACACACACACGCACACACGCACACACACATCCACACATCCACACATCCACACACACACACACACACACACACACATACACATATACTTCCACACACTACACACACAGGGACATCATAAAAATATTAAAATAGGATTGTAATGACCTTAAAACGTGCTTAATCATTAAAATCTGGATATGCGATTTTTAGCATGAATCCAATACCTCTCTTAGCGAGAGGTAAAAATCCTTGGGCCCTAGTTTTTAAAATAGATATTTTTACTTTTAATGGAAAATACAATATTTTTTGACCTTGGCGGACTAGCCAATGAACAGTAACTAGTAGAGGCACCGCTGTTGCGCCATTCGATTCTATGGACATTCCGTTGAGTTTTCGTGTCCAGTATTACAAAGTAAAAAATCTGATGTGACCAAAACAGTACCTCCCGCCATTTTCCTATGTATATAATTTTTATATTACTTTATAAATATATCCATACAATATATAGAAAAAGTATTAAAGCGAACTTGTAGAAAATGGAATAATCACACATACATACATACATACATACACACAGACATCATCGTGAAAATGTTAAAATTGGATTGTAAGGACCTTAAAACGTGGTCATTTATCAAAATCTTGATATGCGATTTTTAGCACGATCCCTATACCTCCCTTACCAAGGGTAGCGGGAGGTAAAAATGGATTCTAGGGACCTTAAAACGTTGTCATTTACCAAAATCTCGATATGCGGTTTTTAGCACGATCTCTATACCTCCCTTACCAAGGGTAGCGGGAGGTAAAAATAAAAAATAGTACCATCACAAATACTTAGAAACCCACAAAAAATCCAACCACCCTTTATTTAAATAAAAAAAGTATATCATATTCCCCTAACTAAAACCCGCTGATTACGAGAAACATAATTTTAAAAATCCTTGGATCTTAGTTTTCAAAATAGAAATATTTATTTTTATATATATTTTTTCTATATATGAAATTCAATGTCTGAAAAACGATTAAGTAACTTGGCATTGTTATCCATAGACAGTTAACACCATCAACGATTATATACTCGACAAATTATGCAAAAAAAGTCGACGACTAAATTAAAGTTTTTTTTTTCTTATATTAGTAGCTGTTAGGGATGAACATAGGGATTTAACATTTTTATTCAATTTCCTGCTCTCCTGTTCATTTTACGTAGAGTGGAATAGTGGAAAGTTGTACAGGATTAAAAAAATTATACAAAACTGTTCTTACATTTTATTTATTGTTTTAGTTTCTTCTTAATTTTAATAAAAAAAAATCTAAAGTTCCGTTAATTAGTAGCAATATCCATGACAAGACATCGTGGAAATAATATTATTGTAATATGTAATAAAAATGGCTTTACTACATAGTATAACCTAGGCAACAGATAATAGCATATCCTTTTGCAATATTGTAACATTACTTTTAATGTTTAATACCATTTTTCTCGAAATAATTATTATATAAACCTATACAATATTTATATCGTTGAAATCAGAAAATAATCTTCTATCTAATGGGAACGATTTAAAACAATATATTTTTGGTCTACCGTTTGAGAACCGCTGGTTGAATTTTCGGGTTGTTATTAGTGATGAATGTCCCTTATTCTTGATCATTTTTTGTATATAACATTTTATTCTAATAGCATTAGTTCGTCCAAAAAAGCGCTGGTTGTTTTAAAGCAAAGATCCTGTATACAACTTTTAATTTAAATTGAATTATATAATCTATAAAAAAATATTGGTAATTTATCAAAATTTATGATACCATCCAAACCCATCATCACATTAAATAATGATGATGTTCCAGAATGTTTTTGTGGAGTGCACTACTCATCATACATCGCGGAGTGTGAGTGGATTTCGTTCATAAACTTCTGAGCTACTAGAATTTGATACATTTTCTCTGGTGGATGTTAGTGCAGTGTGCTTTGTGAGTCGGATTTGGAAATGGAGTGTTCGGGATTAACAACGACGACAGTGAAATATAAATACCTAAATAATAATTGCAGATAATATCGTTTAATATAAATGTGTTGGTTTCATTTATTATAAGTTTCCATTATTATATGTGTACTGTGTGTTACCTACATATATGTGTATATTGTTTATTTGTCAATGTGTGTGAAATATATATATACCTGTACCTACCTATATAAATAGTATATGTATACATAGTACATAGCCTGAGATACTTTTATACGAAAAAATATATACTTACTAATACATGTCAAATATTATACAATCACATAATCCAACATTCAAACGCTTCAGAAAAAAAAACTTAATCCTAATTTTTTGTTAAAATATAAGATTACCCTTACCCTGACGAAGAAATTAGTATAATTTGGTTCATATTTACACTACAAAAGAACTGTATTACAATTTCTCCTTTTATTATGATAAGTATTTAATGAGTAAGATTCATTCTAAATAATTTAAAAAAACTAATTTTATATATAAATAAATAGATCATATTTATTGATTAATATTTTTTTACTCATATGTATTGCTGACGAATTTATCATGTATTAACTACACGTTATTTTCATATTCTTTAATGAAGTTTATAATTGCAAATACATTTATTCTTATTATTAACTTTTCTAAGCTATTAAAAGATGTAATTAATAAATCCATACATGAACATATTAAATAAATAAATCGCGAGAAAATAGCTAATAAAATGAACCAAATTTGACAATAAATCCTCGTTCTCCAAGATGAATTACTCAAATTACGTTAGTTCTCGACTTACAAAATACGTACATATATGCTAACTGTATTGGAAGATAGATAATGGAATGTGATTGTACATATCTGGTATTTATTTATTTATTGCTCTACTTAATATCCTGATACTTGATATACTTTTTCTAAGACTAGCTATTTGCATTATAAAATATAATATAAATATATTGATCTACTTTTGTGTATTGTAATATATATAACATCCAAAATATCTCCATCTCGATAAGTCTTAGAAAAAATGTCAAGATATGTACATAATGTAATCTCGTGAAAAATACATAACTTAATATACATTTGATGATACATATTTCATTTTATTTATTTCTAAGCTCTAATTCATATCGTTTATATATAAGATTTAAAAATGTATTATATGATTGACCAATAAACACAACAAAATGAATACAATTTTTCAATTCAAAATCCCAATTTTTCCATTCCCAAAATTAAAATTTTTCAGGCAACCTGCAATTTACCTATGTACGAACTAGATCTAGGGCATCGTTTTGCGATCGGCAGCAGCTTAACGATTTACAAGCAGCAATCTTGCGAACTAAAAACTCCAAGTTCAATTCCAGCTACCAGCCAAATCGATCCACGACAAGCGAATCACAGCAGTTTGATTATATAATCGCCGATATATAGCGAGCGAACCATGGCAGGTGATTACGTAATCGCCAATATACAGCGAGCGATCCACGACAGCTCGATTACATAATCGATATACAGCCTACAGCAAGGCTTCTGGTCGATAAAATTCAAAAATCATGTAAATTCGACAATTTAGAGCCGTAACGACTGAAAAGTAGCATTTTACGGCCGCTACGAGCATTTTTGAGCTCTCAGACTGATTTTCAACCAATCCCAAGGCATATACTCGACAAAAATAAAATTTGCTGGCTGTCGCAAAATCGAAAGGCTATAGCAAGACATGTGCCCATAAACCTTAAATTTACTGGCTATAACAAAGCATCTGATCATCAAAATTTAAAATTCGTAGAATCGAAAGGCTATAGTAAGACATTCTCCCACATATTTCAAAATTCAATCACCTGGTGGTGGATTCATGAATCCTAGCCTTCCCCACCACAGATTTCAGCCTTATATACAGCTGTTTGATGAATTTACAGCCATTCGGCGTGAGTGATGGCGTTGAACCGGACACTCTGCTTCGTAAACTTACGTAATCGAACTATATACTTGCTTTTGCTGGATTTCTAGCTAGCTGGCCAGCTGGCCGCCAGAATTCGCCCCGCTAGACCGTAGGCTAGCGGGACGGGCCGGGCGGTTTGCTAGCTGAGAAGGGGTGAATATGCTCGGCTGGTTGCTGGGTGCAGGTAGCTAGTAACGGGAATCGAATTTGGATCTTTAGTTTGCAGGATTTTGTAGGTGGCCGTTCTGGTTGCAGATTGGCGGCCTACAAAATGCTTGCTAGCAAGCGGGATATGAACCTAGATCTTTGGAATGCGATTTTTGATGGATATATTGGAATGAAATAGTTTGTTATTTATAACAAGGATTTATTTGCCAGAGATGTGTTACATAATAATAATATTACAGTACATAATACATGAAATACATTATATGAACAGTGAATAAATAATTTTCGATCAGTGTATTTGTGATACATAATTAGTCGTATAAGACGTTCGCAGTTTCACAAATACAGAGATGATGATATGTGCTCTAATTACGTCAAATATGACTTGAAAATGTTACTATGTATACATAAATTCTTTATCTCATAGATATATGCATAAGGAATGATAAATTTTTAACTAGAATATGTAGTCCAATTTTTATTAGGAATATGTTTTATTGCGACTTTTAGGTAACATATTAAGATACATTTTAATGATACAGATTTGCGATATTTATACATGTATGTACATAACTAGATAAATGTATTCAATATATGGGAAGTATATACAGTCAGAAAAATATAGAAATGTAAAGTATATCATATATAATTTTAATGAATGTGCAACAATACATGATCAACAATGCAATTACGAATACAACACACATGTATTTTTGAAAATGATTTTACTATCTTATATAAAACAGCGAAAGTAAAAGTATATCGTTTTTTCGTAAGATGAAAGATAGTTTTTTTTTCTTTTAAGTATGTGAATATATGAGGGTTTTCCCACAGCGTAAAGTCTGTAGAATAATAAATAATATAAACTATATTATACATTTATTTATTATGTGTTTGTAGTCAATAAAATGATTGTATAGTACTTTAGTACGAAGATATATGAACACTTATGCGTTTTTCTATATGATTATTATATAAGCATAACAGAGTAAAAGTATGTCATTTTTTATATATGTCTAAGAAAATACGATTTTTTCAAGTAAGTATATGAATAATATCGTAAGTGTATAAAGTACGAATGTACTAATGATAAATAGTGTGATAGTGTATGTACCTTTGTTTTTAACGATGAAATAATTTTCTTTCAAAGTGAAACAATATAATTTCTTCTACATCCATGTTGAAAGTAGGTTTTTCAAGCTGTCAGTTTAGAGCAGAAAATTGATAATGAAGTTAATAGAACAACTTGTAGTTTTTCTGGTTCAAAGCGGAATGTAAATTTTTAGTTGTGATAAAAGAAAAATGAAATTATTCACAGTAAGATTTGAAATCAGTGTTTTTATTATCTCTTTCAACGGACGTAGAAAAAAGTATATGTGTGTCATGGCGTAAAGTGTTATTTTCCGCTCTAGATGCACAAATGATTATTTTGCAAAGTGCAAATGTATTATGAAGTGTTTTTCAACCGGTGTATAAAGAGAGTTAATGTATTATTAATAAATATTATAATATAAATAAAACGGCTTTTCATTAACTATATTTCATTTAGAATGATCAAAGTTTCTCAAAGTATTAGATTACAAGTTTGTACTCATATGTATGTAATGATTGCAAATGATGGTACAGAAAATTAGAGCTAACTCCCCATCCCATATATTTATATAGTTCCTAGATACTGAATTTTTAAAGTTTTAATACCATTACTACGTATGTGATTCTTATATTGTATATAGTAATTTTAAAATAGTTAAAGAACTAAGAGTGATAGCGAATTATCCTAATCTTATTTACTTTTATAGGGTTATTTCAGTACTTTGGTATCGCTGTAAACATTTCCAGTAATGTTTGTTTCAAGACAGGTAAATGTCTATTGAAAAAAGGAAATTATAAAATAAATATTAATAACTAAACGAAAAAAGCGATTTGTATTTTGTATAATTTGGATGTAGAGGTATAGGGTAATTTGCTATATTTATTCATAATTTCTAAAGGTTTGAATTACTGAAAAAAAAAAATTGAGTAATGTTTATTTCACAAAGTTTCAAAATATAACTAAATATTTATTGAATATATTAAGTTTAAAATAGAATATTCAAAAAATAAGTGAGATAGCGACTTGCGGCTTACATATTTGGTTTCAGGGGGTTGTTTTCTATACATATAAGTTTCAGGAATTCGAATCGCTGAAAAAAAATCAGTAATGCTTGTTTCAAATTATAACTAAATGTCTATTGAATATATTAAGTTTAAAATAAAATATTCAAAAAGTAAGTGAGATAGCGACTTGAGGTTAAATAATTTGGATTCAGGGAGTTGTTTTCTATATATATGATAAGTTTCAGGAATTCGAATCGCTGAAAAAAAAATTAATAATGCTTGTTTCAAAATATAACTAAATGTCTATTGAATATATTAAGTTTAATATAAAATACTCCAAAGTAAGTGAGATAGCGACTTGGGGTTAATTAATTTGGATTCAGGGGATTGTTTTCTATATATATGATAAGTTTCAGGAATTCGAATTGCTGAAAAATAAATTCGGTAATGCTTATTTCAAGAGAGGTAAATGTCTATTGAAAAAAGGAAATTATAAAATGAATATAATAACTAAACGAAATAAGTGATTTGTATTTTGTATTATTTGAATGTAGAGGGTAATTTATAATACAAAGTATACAATTTGAAAATGAATACCACAAACACTAAGAGAAATATGTACTTGTAGTTTCCAAATTTGAATATAGGGAGTATTTTTCTTTATGTATACTTAATTTCGAACGGTTTAAATCGCTGAAAATTGTTTCATTAATGTTTATTGAAAACAGTAACTTTGAAAATGAATAATATTAAACTTAATTTTCAAATTTGGATATTCGAAGTAATTTCCTGTATGTATATTTAATTTCAAATGGTTTAAATTGCTGAAAAAAAAATCAGTAATGTTTATTTCAAGACGTGTACACGTTTATTGAAAACAGCAGTTTTAAAAATGAATACCACGAAAACTAAAAGAAGGTATAACGACTTGTGCTTTTCAAAATGATAATAAGGAATTTACTATAGCTATTGTTTCTTGTACCCTTCAAATATTATGCATGTAATGTGTGTGTGTTTGTGATATTGATGCATGTGAACCTAACGTAATACGCTTTGAGATGTTGAAATGTAATTATGAAAATGAAAATAAATATTTTATAATGATATGCTTTTATTCTCTGTTATTTAAATATGCTTATATGTGTGTATGTATGTGTCTTATGCATATGTTCATAAAGTTTTTATTAGCGGAGCAGAAAATTTTTCATGTTACAATGATTAGATCGTATACTTTATAGGTGTGAGTTGAAGTTTTATTTAATTTATTTTACATAAATTTTACAAATAATGATTTGCGGCGAGAGGTGTTCAAATCCATATTGGGGTTGTTTTGGGGTGCGATGATCTGCAACAATATTACAATCTCCAACGCTAAAATCAGGATTCCTGGACTGCAATTCTCTCGGGTACTTGTGTATATACAAATACAGCTTATCTTTCTGCAACAATAGAAAATATAATGTAATGCAACAAATATGAATTAGTATAGTTATCGGCTGGTTAGGGATATTGTGCATTGACTTTCAGGTACACTTCATAGCATGTCATTACCACAGGATTATTCCCAATTTAAACAGGTAGAAACACAAGAGATGCAATGGTCATAGGAAATAATATTTTATATCAAGATTATCAGGAATTGTTTCAATACTTATTATTAAGAAAATATATTAATATGGAAGAATATTAATGAAAAAAATGTATAAATAATAAAATAAATAAAATGAGGTATAAGTTACGTAAGTTCACCAATCAAAAAAAAAAAGTTAGCATTTGTCATAATATCGTACATATTCATAATTACGTATGTATGTATGAAACAAAATGTATGTAGCAAAATATGTATATAGGACATACAATGATATATATATTATATAATACACAGGATGAACAAGAGAATTCGTGACTTAGGCGTTACATTAGATTTTTTTTTTTTAAATAGTATCTACTCCATAAAACTATATGCGGTGCTATATACATATTTAGCGAATAAAATGTTAGAAGATTGTATATGGTTGGAATATTAAATAATTATCAATTAATGCCAAGTATTTTCGATACACTAGCAATCATTTAAATATAGCTTATATCTACTAGAATAATCCCTCGGAGTTAATGGTTAATATATCGAATAATGAGTACAACTATAAAGTAATATAAAAGTAAAAAAAAACTCACTTTGAATTAATGAAATCCACGGATATAACTCCTAAGTCCTGCAGGCATCCTGACGTCCTCACCAAGCACCAGTAAATTATCCTCGTGTTCACAGCACACCCTACACACGTCTTTACATTAGCACTGCAACAAACAAATTGAAAGAATTAATCCATGTAATAGTCAGGGTGTTAGATAATTTGCCCCCTAGAAGTACAAGTCAATAATTAAATAATAATGAGGTATTATAAAAAATAATCGCTTCTTATGTATTATGTAAATTGTTCAGGGTATTTTGAATTTTATGAATGTAGAAATATCGCGAAATTTTTTTGAGAACACTAGGGTTGTAAATAAAGATATATTATATATACAACCAAATTTTAACTTGGTACAATTTCTATTTCAAGTCTAATTTAAATAAATTACATACATTGTTTTCAAATTTTGGAACCACTGAAAATTATTTTAACAATGCTTGTTTCAAGACATGTGTATAGTAAAATTAATATTAACTATATCAAACACTAAGTGAAATAATTATGTTTTCCAAATTTTCAGGAAGTTAATTTTATTTCAAGATGTGTAGTTGTACCTTACAAATTTGGATTTAGGGAGTTGTTTTCTATATATGTGATAAGTTTCAGAAAAAAATTCAGTAATGCTTGTTTCAAAATATAACTAAATTTCTATTGAATATATTAAGTTTAAAATAAAATACTAAAAAACTTAGTGAGATAATGACTTGCGGTTTACAAATTTGGATTCAGGGGGTTGTTTTGTATAGACATGCTATGTTTCAGAAATTCGAATTGCTGAAAAAAAATTCAGTAACGATTTTTTAAAGATATAAGTACATGTCTGTTGAATATATTAAGTTTAAAATAAAATACTAAAAAACTTAGTGAGATAGCGACTTGCGGTTTTAAAATATGGATTCAGGGGATTGTTTTCTATATATATGCTAAGTTTCAGAAATTCGAATTGCTGAAAAAAAATTCAGTAATGATTTTTTTTAAAATATAGGTAAATGTCTGTTGAATATATTGAGTTTAAAATAAAATACTTAAAAACTAAGTGAGATAGAGACTTGCGGTTTTCATATTTGGATTCAGGGGGTTGTTTTCAATATATATGCTGTTTTAGAAATACAAATTGCTGAAAAAAAATTCAGTAATGATTTTTTAAAAATATAGGTAAATGTCTGTTGAATATATTCAGTTTAAAATAAAATACTCAAAAACTAAGTGAGATAGAGACTTGCGGTTTTCAAATTTGGATTCAGGGGGTTGTTTTCTATATGTATATAACGTTTTAGAAATTATAATAGCCGAACACGGAGTTAATTTTTAATAGGTAATATTTGAATTTAGCTTTTTGTTTTCTGTACTCTATAAAAAGTATATATGTATGTGTATGCTTGTATGTATATTATGTGAATTAGTTATATAGGTAATGTATGGATATATATGCGTTAAATATATGAAAATGAATATATATATATATATATATATATATATATATATATATATATATATATGTGCTGTTTAATGACATGAATTGATTATGTACCGATGTTTCTTGCCATATATTAATTTTATATACGAGTACTTAATGTTTAGGAGGATAAGTTTTATTTATTAATTTACATAAATCTTATAAATAAGTCTTGAGGGATTCAAATACATGTTGGGTGATATTTTGCGATGTTCTGTAACAGTGTGACCTTCTCAAACGCTGAAATCTGGATTCATGTCCTTCTGCAACTCACTCATATCCTTCCACGGCTTGTCCAGGACCATAGTTCATTTCTGTTACATGGTTCTGTAACAATAAAAATATACTTGAAATTAGCTTTTGATTTAGTAGTTATAGATAATATGAACTTTGAAGTTTTTTAATCGTTTGTAACTATAAAAAAAAAAAAATGAAAGAAAGTGCGAGAAATTCAATACTTAATAGAATATGAAAGTATTTTAATTAATTTCTAAGTATTAATTACATTGTATTATGTTCGGCAATTTTACGTTAGTGGTGTGCTATTATAATTTTACCAATAAAAAATGGAAATATCTCCATTTAATGTTATACATATTCATAATTACTTAAATATAAAATATATGTAGTAAAATACATATACAACATGCACAATAATATATGATATGTGTATACGGACATTAAATAATTCTAAATAAATTCAAATTATTATTGCAATATAAAGTATATCTAAATAAAAAATAATCCTTAGGAATACTGGCTTATATACCCAATAATGGGTAGAACTATTCATTAATTAAAATATAATAAAAAAATAAAACACTATAAATAAATTATTATAACTCCAAATCCTAAAGGTGTCCATGTGTCTTCTCCAAGCACCAAGAAGCAGTTCTGGAAAGCACACTATATGAGCACACCACATACATGTCTGTTCACTAGCACTGTAACAATGAAACTGACAAAATTAATGTATGTAACAGTTGGGCCATTAGATAATAATAAAAAAATAGTTAAAATAATAATGAATAACAAAAATTATAATGAATGTCTAAGTATTATATAATTTGTGAATTTAAGGGTTGCCTGAAAGGGTGACATTTATTGCTGAAAAATTATTATTTATGCTTGTTTAAGGACAAATACTTTTCTAAAGGATTCAAGGGGTTGTTTTCTATATATAGGTTGTGTTTCAGGAATTCGAATTACTGAAAAAAAATTTAGTGATGATTTCTTAAAAATAAGTAAATGTCTCTTGGATATATTAAGTTTAAAATAAATAATCAAAAACTAAGTGAGATAGAGATTTGCGTTTTTCAAATTTGGATTTAGGGGGTTGTATTCTATATATAATTCAGTCATGCTTTTTTCAAAATATATCTGAATGTCTGTGGTATATATTAAGTTTATAATTTAATACTCAAAAACTAAGTAAGATTGCAACTTGTGGTTTTTAAATTACGTTTCAGGGAGTTGTTTTCTATATGTATATAACGTTGTAGGAATTGTAATCGCAGAATACGGAATTTGATTTTAATAGGTAATATTTGAGTTTAGCCTTTTGTTTTTTGTACCCTGTAAAAAGTAAGTGAATTTGTTATGTATGTAATATATGAATATGTATATAAAAAAAAATTCCTAACTCGAAGTAGGTTTTGAACATGGAAACGTATATTATTTTAAAAGTTTTAATTAAATGTCAATTTGACACGAGATATTGTCAAAAATGTTATCAAAAGAAATCAAAGCGTTTCTTCTTGAATCTTATTTTGGAAATGCAATTAAATTAGAAAATAGCAAATTGCAATATACTGTATCCTTTATTATCTTTTCTCCTTAAAATTACATTTCAAGATCAATTTTTCTCTGTTTCTCTGTTCATAGCCTACTCCGAGTTAGGTTTTTTTTTAACACACGCATGTATAATATATATATATATATATATATATATATATATATATATATATATATATATATATATATATATATATATATGTATATATATGCTGTTTCATGACATGAATTGATTATGTACCGATGTTATTGCCATGTATTAATTTTATATACGAATTCTTAATGTTTAGGAGGATAAGTTTTATTTATTTATTTACATAAATCATATACATAAGTCTTGGGGAGTCCAAATATATGTTTGGGGGTGTTTTGCGATGTTCTGCAATTGTATGACCATCTCCGAAGCTGAATCTCTGGATTTATATTCTTCTGCAATTCATATCCTTCCACGGCTCGTTCAGGACGATAGTTCATTTTTCTGTTACATGGTTCTGTAACAATAAAAGCATACTCTAAATTAACATTTAAATTCGTAGTTATAGATAATAATATGAATTTTGAAATTTTTTATTCGTATGTAATTATAAAAAAAACTTAATATGAATGAAAATGCGAGAAATTCAATACTTGAAAGCAGGGCAACGAACCCGCAAAAAACTGGGTTCGGTTCAGGTTCAGGTTAATTTGTTTTTTGAGAAATGGGTTCGGGTGCGGTTCTGGTTCAAACATTAACGCAATTTGCGGTTTTGTTCCGGGTTCAAGTATTGGGTTTAAGTTCGGTTCGACATAATGAAAATTGAATTAATGTTTTTTGAATAACAATCATAAATATATAAATAATTTAAAATGCGAGCCGGAATTTACGCAAGACAAGAACCCGAACCCAATTTTCATAAACAGACAAAACAGGTGTCGATTATCGGTTGCATTACGATTACGCTTACGTTTCGAACTCAAAATGAACCTGAACCGGAGCTGAACCCTGAACCCGAATTTTAATACCCGGTTCGGTTCCGATTCGGGTTTAATGAAAAATATATTTGAGGTTCGGTTCTGGGTTTGGATTTGGTAAAGTGTTATGGTTTCGTTCCAGTTTTGGTTCGGTTCAGGTTCGGGTTCGAAACCCTGCTTGAAAGAATTTTTAAGTATTTAATTATTTTTTTAAGTATTGATTGTATTGTATTATGTATAATACAATAAAAATATTGTCGTACCTATTCATAATTACTTGAATATAAAACTAAAATATATGTACCTAATAAGATACATAGGTATATAATATGTACAACAATATATGATATTTGTATACGGTAGTACCAATACGATTAAATAATTCTAAATAAATTCAAATTATTGTCGATACAACCTTAACAATTATTAGTGAAATGTAAAGTATATCTACATCAAAAATATTCCTTAGAAATAATGGCTGATATACCCAATAATGGGTACACTATTCATTAGTTCAAAAATTATAAAAAAAATATTTACTTTGAATAAATTATTTCCCCTAAGTATAATTCCAAGTCCTGAAGGTGTCCATGTTTTCTCCAAGCACTAGGAAGTCGTCCTCGAAGACACCCTACATGAGAACCGCACACTTCTATTCACTAACATAAGCAAAGTTTTAAAATTGTTTAAATATTAAATAACTTTCTAAAGGAAATTTTAACTTAGATGTTAATATAAAAAGCGGTATTATTTGTACAGATAAACATAAATTGCAGATACAATAAATAATTTACTACAAATCTTACGTTTTTTTGGTACAGCTGATCACGTTTTCGGCGTTCCAGTGGTAAGAGATGCAGACATTGCGACCTGGAGAACCCGTTCGTGCGTCTAGAGTATCCTGGGGGTTTCTCTCCTGCCCTGGTGGACTTCATTGCGATTCCAGCATCAGGAAACCATCTTCTGTCGTGTCGTGAAGTTATGAACCGGTTCGCCTGGTCTCCAGACTTCATAGTCTATGCAAAATAAATGTGAGTAAATTTCGCTAATTTTTGTCATGCTTTCTTATTTCATATTTTTTATTTATTATTCCTACATGATTAAAGATAGCAACTTGTACGATGAAAATTTGGAATTTACATAAAATTCTCTATAAGATACATCTGATTACAATTTTTAAGTTTGAATGGTTTAGGAGTTACAGGGCGTTAAAATAAAATGTGTTTTAATTAAATTTTCTCTGACCTTTATCATGTGCACTTATTCCATATTTTCATTTATCATTCCTGTACGAATAAAAATAATAAATAGGGATGTAAAAATTTAGATTTTGTTTAAAATTCACTATTAGGATACGGCATATATATATATATATATATATATATATATATATATATATATATATATATATATATATATATATATATATATATATATATATATAGTTTTGAGTTAAACAGTTTAGAGAAGAAAGAGAAATGTAATACCAAAAGGTTCATACGTACATGTATTTTGTGAAGACTGCGAATTTTCTTACTATATCATCCGCTGTTTTATCATCACTATAATATATCATCATCGGCGATTTTCACAGAGCAGTACACATTACGTAACACTCACACCAATTACAATAACATGTATAACACTTGATATTAATAATAAACTACACTTTTACGAACAATTATAGTTATTTTATTAACACTAAAGATATATATTTTTGAATATAGAACAACTGTATAGTAAACTAACATTTACAACAATCAAATTTTGACTGAGGATTAAATAATAAACACCAACGGGCAAACAGAGACTTATGCAACATTTTAAACAATAATTAAAATTATAATGATCAGATAGACATTGTAAAAGTTAAAAATGAATCTGAATATTTAGATTTTATTGAAAATAATAATCAGTGAATATTTAAAAATAGTTTACTATTAACATATTAAATTCAGATTGTTTTTATAAAATTTAAATGAATTGAAAACTATTTAAAGTTATTTAAATAATTGTAGGAAGGTTGCAGGGTAAATCTAATATTTTCAAAATATATCGCGAACTATAAGTTGTAGTAGAGAACGATTGCAATAAAAATGTCCAAGTTTTTCGTTTGTAATTTACACTACACGATTATTCACAAGCACACACCCCATGTTCACTTCACCAAAGCCCGATAGGAACTGAAGTCTTTATTTTAAAAACATAATATTAATATTACCACGTAATACCCCCACTATAATTAAATGTTTATTTATTATATCTTTTGTACTTTGCCGCTCAAAATAAATAATGTTTATGTATGTTTTCAGGTTCCGCGAAGGGCCGGGACTACACCCAGAGATAGGATACGGTAACTACGACACTGGACGAAGATAATAGATGATATTTTTATAAGAATAAATAAATAAAAGAGTTGTTTATTTACCTTTCCTATGTAATAATATAAGAGACAGGGAAATATCTTAATATTTAAGGATTTTTCCTTATTTTCCTATTCTATATCCTTTAGTATTAAGTTCTCTAGGTACGAAAACAACCATCCGACAGGAGTGCGCTCTTTTTCAAAGGGCTTAGGGCTCATTTGAGCCCTTCGGGAAAATCTGGCCACGGATTTCAATTATGCAGGTCCAAGTAAGTTTAAAAAAACTTGTCCGGCCCTTCTAGCCCTTTTAGTTCCGGAGTTAGCGCAAGCCCTTCGACAAACTTGAAGGGTAAATATGTTATTATGCAGGTCCAAAGGAACCTAATAAAACTTCCGGCCTTTCTAGCCCTTTTAGTTCCGGAGTTAGCGTAGGCCCTTCGCCACAAACTTGAAGGGTGAATATATTGTAAATCAAAGGGTTTTCATCAATTCTGCGTAAGCCAATGGAAAGGGCGGGTTCAAATCCTCCCGATACGCTATTTTTCGGCCTTTTAGCTCTTTTAATTAACGTATTTAAGCGTTAAACCCTTCGGAAAACTTTAAGGGCTCGTATCTCGGAAACAGCTGAGATTACAGCGATTTCCTTGAAATTTCGCGTTCCCTTAGCATCCCTTGAAATGTCGGGGTCGTAGAACAACATATTTAAGTTTCAAGGGCGCAGGGCCAAGGGTTTAAAAATACGCTAATTAAAATTTGACAGCTTCGTTTTGTTAAAAAGTTGAACAAATTCTCATTTTTTTTTAATGTCACATGTTTTTGTTATACAGAATACGTAGATGTTATTTCAAATAAAATTAGCTATGTTTTAATGGTAGTTTGCAAATCGTTTCAGCTAAACTTAAAGGGCAAATATATTGTAAACAAAAGGGTTTTCATCAATTCTGCGTAAGCCAATGGAATGGGCGGGTTCAAATCCTCCCGATACGCTATTTTTCGGCCTTTTAGCCCTTTTAATTAACGTATTTAAGCATTAAACCCTTTGGAAAACTTTAAGGGTTCGTATCTCGGAAAGGGCTGGATTTTCAGCGATTTCCTTGAAATTTCGCGTTCCCTTAGCATCCTTTGAAATGCCGGGGTCGTAGAACAACATATTTAAGTTTCAAGGGCGTAGGGCCAAGGGTTTAAAAATGCGCTAATTAAAATTTGACAGCTTCATTTTGTTAAAAAGTTGAACAAATTCTCATTTGTTTTTTTAACGTCACATGTTTTTGTTGTACAGAATACGTAGATGTTATTTTAAATAAAATTAGCCCTGTTTTAATGGTAGTTTGCAATTCGTTTTTCTGTAATATTTCTTTACTTTTAAAATGACATTTTACAAAATTTATTAATATGTATAATACAGTTCTCATACTTCCCTGTTGTCCCAAATTAGCAGCATCAACTGTGTACATACCTCCCTGTCTCTTAGTTGTGGTATTACCTCTGAAGTAAATAAGGGGTTGTTAAATAAAAACTTGTATTAGTTTAAGTAATTTTTATTGTTTATTTGTAATACATTGTTGTTCTTATCATGTTCATAGCTTAAATTGTATTTTTAATTCTTATACTTTGTATTTTATATATAAATATACTTACCCTTGTCCTGAAAAATTAGAAATAGGGATGTTTATATAATAGTTTGTATAAATTTTACTTGTATTTATTGTTTATTTGTATCTTACATTGTTGTATTTCATGTAAACTACCCTAATGTACAATATTTAATACAATAAAATATAAATTAAAATATAATTTGTCTATTTTTTTTATTCCTTCTACTTAGGGGATGAATTCTGTAAGTCCCTATACGTATATAGTTCTTAAAATGACCACTAGATGGCAGCACCTATCGTAAAACATTGCGCCTAAAATATAGGCAACCAGAAATAACGCCGTGTTTATGAATAGTTCCGAAAATGGCCGTTTGGGGGAAGCACATGGGACGTATACCTATTGGGAATTTATACTTACTAAATATGGGACGTATACCTATTGAGAATTTGTACTTAGTGAAAACGGGACGTATACCTTTTGGGAATTTGTATTTAGTGGAAATGGGACGTGTACCTATTGAGAATTTGTACTTAGTGAAAACGGGACGTATACCTTTTGGGAATTTGTACCTAGTGAATATGGGCCGTTACCTTTTGGGAATTTATACTTACTAAATATGGGACGTATACCTATTGGGAATTTGTACTTTGTGAATATGAGACGTATACCTTTTGGGAATTTGTACTTAGTGAAAATGGGACGTATACCTATGAAAATTTTAGTCTTTGAACATAGGTGAAAAAAAGTACTCCAAATTTGAAATCTTTATCAACAGGTGCTACTTCCTAGCGGACGTTTTAAAAACTATATATGTGTATGTACGTACGTATGTACAAAAAAGAAAATATTTTAATTACTTAAAACCCCAAGTTGAAATCTTTTATCGACATGTGCTGCCCCCTAGCGGACGTTTTAAAAACTACATACGTGTAGGGACAGACTAAAAAATCAATTTTTTAATATAACAATATATTTGTATTCCAAGAAATTACAATTTTTTAAATATAAAAAATATTTGTATTTTAAAAAATTACAAGACTATCTTATAAAATTTAAAGTTTATTGGCATTATTTATTACAAAGAGCTGTGTGACAAGCATAAATAGTTAATAGATTTGTTAACAAATTTAGTAACAATTATGAACAGAAATATAACAAATGAATCGTGAAGTGTAAAATTTCTGTTCATAATTACTTCTTACTAAATTTGGTAACAAATCTATTAACAACTTATAACAATGTCATACAGGGTTTAGTTATAAAACTAAAACATTTGTTACCGTATATAAATTGTCATTATTATGGGGTTATTTTATTTGTTGTTAATTATTTTACATTTTTATTCTGCAAATAAAAGTTTAACCCTAAGATTTAACTTTTATTTACAGAATAAAGATGTAAAATAATTAACAACAAATAAAATAACCCCATAATAATTTTATTTGGTAACAAACATTTTAGTTTTATAAATGATACGAAACTCTAAATATATATTTTTAGACTAAAACCGCCCAAATATATATTAGAGTTGCGTTTACAATACTTATGGACTAATTTAACAAACTTAAACTTGGGATCCCCCCAAATAAGATTCCTTGTTCCCATTGTTACAAGTACAAGATTTCTTATTCGGTTTAAGATCGTTTGCGAACCTTTATATTAAATATATTATATATATTTTTGGTGTTACCACCTCAACCGCCCACTCACCAAAATATATAATATTTATTAATATAAAGCTTCGTTTACAATAAATACTTAAAATCTAAACTTTGCCCTGATCGCGTCAAAATACTTAAGAATAATTACAATTTTTCCTAAAACTACCTAACTTTAAAACTAATGTGATGGGTTTAAATAAAAATAAACAAAACGATTGTTTTATTGTACATACATTTTAAACAAGTCTTTATGCAGAGGAAGCCATGGATACGCATTGCAATCGGCACTGCAATTTCGGCAACAGCGGCGATGGGGAATTCTTTTAATATATAACTATCTTAAAACTATAAATGAAATGTTTTATTTAATAAATGATGTATATATATATATAGGGAGACACCACCCTCAATGCCACCCACGCTCCCTATATATACCATTTATTAAATAAATACAATTCCGTATACAATAATACCTTATAATCTAACTTAAACTATTGTAGTTCCCCCCAGATTAAGTTTATGAAGTGCGCAAAAAATCCTATCTTACGTTAATATCTTTATCAAACAAAAGCAAATCTAAAAATGGTAAGTTACGTTAATTTTCTCTCTCTCAAAAAGCAAAAACAACCCCTGCCTATCTTATAATCTAAGCTATCTTATGTCTACGCAAGCTATCTTATATCTAGACTATGTTAAGCTAAGTTGAAGTGAGAGAGAGATATACGGGCTAAGACAAAAAGTGAGGACTCCGGGGCGGTCCTCACAGTAGTTTACGTGGGGGCTTTGCCGACCCCAGTCGCGACCCCGAGGGTTTACGGCCTACAACGCGAGCTAATTAAGGACAAGGGAAGCAATTAAGTGATATTCCACGGCTTGGATGCAATAAAGAGCTACTCCCGATGGCATCGCCCGGCCATTCCCGAAACACCTGACACCGAACGCGGTCAACCCGTGTGCTCAAACAAAGTTAAATCAAAGAAAAACTTTACTTTGTCTTTAATAATTCGTTGCCATTAAAATTAAACGATGATTACGTTGCCTCCGGATGAGGAGAGCACATACGGCCATAAGAGAGTTTCCTGTGTAAGCATTCAGGTTCGTTTAAAACTTTTCTCATTTGAGTCTAGCGGTTTTAAAGCGTCCAAACTAGAGCAGCGGCCAGTACGAACGATGGTCAGCACTGGTACAAAAGAATTAAACTGTCCCTAGAAACATTCACACAAGTGTGAAGCGATCCACCAGAATAAACAACAGGTTTCACATGGCGTTGCGAATAACTATACATATCAGTCCACTCAATTATGGAAATCGCGCACGAACCCTACCTAACCATCCCAACTAACCGTCAATGTTAATAATAATAAAAAAGAAATAAAGGAAACCCGAACCCCCAAACAAGTTTCGAATCTCACACCCCCTACTTCCTGATTCTCTCACCATTCGACAGCAAGCATGCCCCGACACACCAATTCATACAATTTTTTTTTTCACATCCACTCTCCCTAGATGCCGTCTGGGCAATCAAAACGCACGATTTTATGATGAATTATCGGTAGGGAATAATGCACTTCAACTTTAAATCAATTTATTTTTAATTTTTAAAGAAAACGCGTGTTTGCTCAACGGCGCGATGAGCCAAAGTTTAATTAAGACCTGAAAATACATTTCAAAGTACTTAAAACTAAACTACTCAACAGTGAATAGGTATATCACAAAAAGTTTTATTTATGATAGCAAACTATTACTTATGTTTATTTGTATCAATATTTAAACGAAAAAATAATTTTAAATCCCTATTCACTTTTGAGTAGTACAATTTATAATCTAATATTATTTTAGTCTTCTTGATGTCCGATTCCTGAAAGATATATGCTAATCAAATGTTTCCAGATATTGATTTTATATTGATAAACAGTCAATATTTCAATTTTAAATTATTTGAATTTTATATACATTCATGACAGTTATATTTCTTTCAATGTATTACTCAAAATCGAATTTGAGTACAAGATAATATTTAGACATTTATAATAGTCATATTTCATTGACTAAGTTCTCATGATTGAATATGAAAACAAGTTAATAATTAGGCATATAGTCATAATCCTTTGACTATAAGTTCTCATGGTTGAATATGAGAACAAGTTAATAATTAGGCATATAATCATAACCCTTTGACTATAAGTTCGGTTAGTTGTATAGAACAAGTTAATAATTAGGCATATAGTCATAATCCTTTGACTATAAATTCTCATGGTTGAGTATGAGAATAAAATATTTTATAAAAAATAAAGTTTCTTACCAGTTCATCCACCGATGGTCGTCTACGTCGTAGAAATCTGCTTTAGAAGATCTGCCGTGTTGAAATCTTAAAGCTCGAAAGCTGCATTCAAATATCCCAAGTTTCTTGACGTCTCAGACCGGCCAAACATCTGCCTATTAAATAATAATTATTGGTTTGCGGTATTCTTTAAATCATTTCAAAAACTGGTGATTAAAATTGCGTATGGCAAACGTGTCTTCATTTCACAAGACATTTGATTTATTAACGAATATACCATGCGATATTTTATCCAACAGTTTTTAATATTAGAAATGTTTTAATTTGATATTTCAAAAGTACATTTAATAAAAAATAGTGTAAATTTTGCACCACCCTGTCCATCGGGTGGTTGTGCAAGTGTAAAGTGCACCATTTTTCGAAATCGAAAGCTTAGTTACTCTAGTGCAAATATTTCACGCACAATATATATAAAACTGTTTCAGATAGTTCTTATTAACTAGTAACTAGTTTTGAACTAGTTCATTTTTTTTTCCATGTTTCGACTCTTGGATTATAAAGTATTGTTGCATTACCAACAATATTAGGCGGTTCCGAATAAATACATTTAATAATGATAAAAAGAATAAAATTTAAATGAAACAATACATAATTCCTATCCACTATCTTCACTATCGTTTAATGTAAATACTTAAAATTAAAAATTAAGTAACTCATTCTCAAAATTATGAAATACTGACATTGGTTATTTGTCCCTTAATGCAAGTTTAACAAAAACCAATTTTTGACCAAAATAAAATTATATCAAATCAAATTCTAACTGTTTAGGAATCCATAGGAATAGTAATCTATTGAATGAATGTTGTAACCAATGTAGATATCTCAGTAAAACCCCGTAGGGCTTTAGTGTTATAGTCAGTATAAATCACAGAATTCGAGGCATTACAGTGTAAAATGTCAAGTACCTACTCTCAATATTATTAAGTCTGAAAGTTTATTGTTGATTTTAAATATTTTATTAAAAACATGTAATAGCTGTAATTTGTTCGGATGAATTACACAAGCCCCAATCTTTTAAGTTATAGTCATCAATATGTTCAATAATAAATATTCTATACAGGTGTTCATTTTATAAATATATCACGGCATATTACACATTGCTGGGTATGCGAATCTGCTTTGTACACAGATTTCGGTAATGATGGTAAGGGCAAACAGGGGTCAATTTTATGCTATTAAATTTTGACATTTTATTTTGTCTATAGTTGTCTAGAACTACAAGAGCTACGTGGACGGTTAAATTAGCAAACAATTTTTATTTTAAAAGACTATTACAATAGGCAAAAAATATTTTTTTTCTATCAGTGGTTTTCAAAATACGGGATACAAATTTCTTATTTTTAATGAGAACTTTTTATTCGCTTATTCGATTCAGAATTTTATTCTGAATTCAACGATTATCCATATAGACATTTTTTTCTCTTTTCAACAATGCAAAACACGTACTTTAATTTTTAAATTATGTATGAAATTACAAAATTAATGATATTTTATAAAATAAAATAATCTGTTGATATTTAAATGATTGTACTTGACAGAGAAATGCAAAATGTCAGTGTCAAAAATCAGATTTTTCTGGGAGATACGAATACACTTAATGTATATTATTGTATTATTAATTAAATATGTATTTAAGTTATAGGTATGTTCATATTACATATATCCTTAAGAAATACCGCTAATACTGTTAATGAATTTGAAGAATTTAGAACATATTTGAATAGTATTAATTTCAATTATTTGTGCGTATAAGATATGTTAAATTCGTTACTTATAGGGCGTGAACAGTCTTGTGACTGAGTTGGCCTTGGCAGGCAGATATGAGGCTCCGTGTCAGAATGACGGTTAGTACTTATTTACATAGATGTCTGAATTGTTATTACAATTGTCAAATGTCATAATTTTTCATTCAAAATATTTTGATGTTTATTTGTCATCAATAGTATGGAATATACTTGCCGAGGAAAATACTCCTATAGATTTGGAAAATCATGATGTTTTGAATGAAAAATTATGATACTTGACATCTATGTACATTATTAATAGCTGTCGTTCTAACACGGGCCCCTATATTTGCTTGCCAAGGCCAACAAAGTCACATGACTGCTCGCGTCCTATGCAACATAAAATGAAAATGGTGAGAGGTATTGTGCTGGCCATAACAGATTTTTATTTTAGTAGTATAAGATTATAATTCTTGTAAATTTTAAAAAAATAAGTTATTACATAATAATTATTGTATTGTTTTAGAATATTTATTTGAAAAATTGAAATTAACGTATTTGATTTCATTGTTTTCCATAGCCTCCTTGAATAAAATACGCGAAAGGTGTAAAATATAATTAATTTTGTAATGTCTTACATAATTAAAAAATTAAAGTATTCATGTTTTACATCGTTGAAAAGAGCAAAAAATGTATATTTAATGGTGTCATCCTACTCCATATGAAAATTGAAAGTTAATATGATCTTCTCGACAATGGTGAAATATTTTTTTGTTTAGGTTGCCTATGAATTCTACGAACAAAAGTGCTTGCAGATAAAATTTAGTTTGATTTCACATAAAAAAGTTACAAGCAAAAAACGAAAATGAAAAAAATTACATTTACATATTTAGTGGATCTATGCATTTTTTCCGAACAAACGAAACACCAATAAAATGGCCCACTAATGGGGCAACTTTTGTCTAATTTAACCAACCTCGTAGCTCTTACGGTTTTCGAGATCCCAATGCATTTGTACCTTAAATTGGACACCTGTAGTATACTACCCTAATATTAATAAATATTTGAAAAAAATTAAAATTATGCTGATATAATTTAAATCTGATTGAAATAAGAGTGCTATGAAAGGAACAAAATATAAACTTCATAGATAACAAGCTTTTCTTCGTGAATAAAATTCATTTCATAACTGAGACAGTATACAAAATATTTTTTACCTTCAGTCATCTTTAGGTGAAAAAATATATTTTTTTCGTGTTCCTCAAGTTTACATCCAGAAGAACAACTGATTAGATTTTGGTTATAACTGGTGAACCAGAAGTAGCCTCATATGAAGATTTAACAGTTAAATTTGATTTATTGACATTTAACATTATTATAACTTAAGAATATATTATTCTCTATACGATTTTATTGCATTTTATACTTCATATTCAATAGATATAGTTAAAGAATTTTAAAGAAATTAAATTTTATAAATCAGCCAGTTATGCTAACCATGGAAACTACTAATATATTCATATAATTCAAATTGACAGATGTCAGTATAAATAAAAAGTAAATTAATGTGGCAGAGATGAGGATGTTGAAGTAGATGTTGGGGAAGACACGGAAAGATAGGTAAGGAAATAACTCTAGTGTTACAAGTTTCTAGAAAGATACAAGAGAGATGATTACATTGGTTTGAAAATGTCATGAGTGAATATATTGAATGAAGAATGAATAACTTAGTAATAGAACGTTGAAGAAACAGAGGAAGACCAAAGATAAGATGGAACGACTGTATTGCGGAAGACTTGAGAGAAAAAGAACCGAATGAGAACGACACGTAAAACAGAAATGAGTGGAAGAATAAAATAAAAAATAGCGACCCCTAACGAATGGGGAAAGCTAAAGAAGAAGATGTTAGTGTCAAGTGCAATATGCAGTTTATTTATGAAATAATTTTACTGGAAATTTAGAATCTTTTGCAAGAAAATTTATGTATGGAATTTATACATAATACACAGTATTGACGGGAGGTATTGCGCTGGCCACAATAGATTCTGTTACATTAAAATACAATTAACATGAAACAAATTATTCAATTGTTTTCTTCAAAGCACACTTATTACAACCAGATTCCTTATAATTATCAACATTGAAACAATATTTTTAATTTTTAAATACAAATTAACTTAAACATGAAAACAATAATAAAATACAGATATATTTGATTTTTTGAAACTTTATTATACCACTAATATTTATATTAAAAAAAAAAAAAAAAACAGAACAACCATAATCTAAATATGTATTTTAAATTTGACTTATATACAGCGACATATACTTTCAAGGATGCCTAACAGTTTCTTGCAAAAAAATATATAAAGCGTGCATTTACTAAAAAAACTAATCAATTAGTATGCCGTGCATGACAATCGTCGTACCTATATAGCTTTTTTATTACGAGCCCAACCCCAAATGTATTCGTTCACTCTGAAAAAAATATATTAACAGCAAGAAGAAATAAATTTCTAGATTACATTAGTTAGGATTGTATTTGGGCAATTTTTTATTTTATGTATTAATAAAGTGTACTGGATTTAAATAGAATGTTATTACCTAAATGTATCACTTTAACAATAATCCACGGGCAAATATACCGTGAGTATTTTTTAACATGAAACATGGGATTTGTCATATCCATTGTTACGATTTAATTGACAGCAATGTATTGGCCTGTCTCATTTAAAATGAAACATAGGGGACAATTTTGACATTTGTCTACTCTGTCAGTGTCAAAAAACCAATTTGAAATACAATGGTTTATACTGTGAAAGAGAAGGTGCAGATTATTAAGTGGTATTATTCGAATTTTAATCCAAGTTTAAGGCAAGTGTCGGACTTGTTCCGCGCTTCATTTCCTGACAGGCCTACACTAAATGCAGCAAAAAATTTAAGAATAGTGAATACCTTTAGAGGAAATGGTTGCATCGAGCCTGCACATAACAGTAGGAATAGATCCTGTAATATATTAACTGCGCAGAAAAAAACATGAAATTCTTGTTGAAAATACGCGCTCTTTTGTCATATTACTGTTGTGTAGTTGGTATGCATGTAACATGAAGTATCTGAGATTGTACTTAACCTAAAAATAAAGTAATAGCGTGGCATATTATAAACTTTGTGTTTTCTTCTATTCATTCTTCATTTAATTGCACACTAAGCGATTTCCTACAGGTTATGGGCCCAGGATACGCCAAAATAACAGAAGGAAAGTATTTACATATTGGTCGTGCATGAAGAGTGTGAAAATTGCATACGTTGCAAAAATTACATTTTGTTGAAAAAGAAATAGAAACTTCAACATGTCGAACAACGAAGCCACGCCGATTGAGAAGCTAAAAGGTAGTGAAAATTATCATACATGGAAATTTGCTATCGAAAATTTGTTAGAATTCCATGGCCTTGAAAAATGCATAGAAGATCCATGTATAGAAACAGATAAAGTAAAATTAAAGAAAGCAAAGGCGCGAATAGTATTATCAGTGCAAGAATCTCTGTACGTACATATTCAAGCATTAAGTACCGCATCAGAAATTTGGCAAGCGCTTAAAAAGTTATATGATGATACTGGGTTAACCCGACAGATCGCATTGTTAAGAAAACTAATTACAGTAAGATTAGAAAACTGTGAATCGATGTCGGATTATGTTAATCAAATAATTGGTACCGGTAATAAACTGAAAGGTATTGGTTTTTGTATAACTGGTAACTGGATTGGTGCAATACTCTTAGCCGGATTAACCGATGAATTCAAACCATTAATAATGGGCATTGAAAGTAGTGGTATCAATATAACAGCAGATGCAGTCAAATCGAAGTTATTAGAAGGTGATTATGAGAATAAGTCACAAAATAAAGCTTTTCTAGGTGCGAACAAGAAACATGAGAAGAACGAAAATTCACACAAAAGGAACTTCAAATGCTATAATTGCGGTAAGAAAAATCACAAAGCTTCTGAATGTTATAGGAAGAAAAATTACAATAGAGCTGAAAATAACAAGGTGGAAAAGTACGAGTATAAAAGCGAAGGAAAGAAGGCATTCCGAGCAGTTGCTTTCTCTTGTGAGAGCAAAAATCAAGTCAGTGAATGGTACGTCGATAGCGGAGCGACACATCACATGACACCAATGGCAGATGGGTTGCATAATGTCCAAGAAACGCCGATCAAAGCAATAACAGTTGCGAACAATGACAAGATGAAGGTAACCGGAAGTGGAAGCACAAAATTGCGGTTAAACAATAATGACATTGACGTAAAAAATGTGTTATTAGTGCCAGAACTTACTGTGAACTTGTTATCGGTCGCGAAAATAGTCGAAAACGAGAATACGGTGATATTTGACAAAGACGGTTGCAGTGTTTATAATAAAAACAATACGTTGTTGGCTCAAACAAATTCGTCTTCTGGTGTGTTTAAATTTAAAAATGATCAAGTGTCGTGTATGTTAACTTCGGCATCTGAAAACTCATTAGAATGGCATAGACGAATGGGACATTTAAATTATGCTGATTTGTGCAAAATGAAAAATGGACTGGTTGACGGTATAAATTTTTCGGACATGTCAGGTAAAAATAAATGTGAAGTTTGTATTGAAGCCAAGCATGCTAGAGCGCCATTTAAACCTTCAAAGTCGAAATCAAGTAGTTTGCTCGAGTTAGTACATACAGATCTGTGTGGCCCAATGGAAACCACATCGATCGGAGGTGCAAAATATTTCTTGATTTTTATAGACGACTATTCTCGTAAAATATTTGTCTACTTTTTAAAACAAAAGTCTGAAGTGTTGCAATACTTTAAAGAATTCAAGCATAGGGTTGAGACACAGACTGGTAAAAAAATAAAAGTTATTCGTTCAGACAATGGAGGCGAATATGAAGGATATGAATTTAATAATTATTGCAAAAACAATGGCATAGTTCATCAAAAATCAAATGCTTATACACCTCAGCAGAACGGCATAGCCGAAAGAGCTAACAGAACTATAGTGGAAAAAGCCAAATGTATGTTGTTTGATGCTAAATTGGATAAAACATATTGGGCAGAAGCTGTAAATACAGCTGTCTATATTATTAATCGCTCTGTTAGTTCAGCATTGGAAAACAATATACCGGAACGTGTATGGACAAAGAAAAGACCAAGTTTAAAGCATATGCGTATATTTGGAAGTGAAGTAATGGTACACATACCAAAACAAACGAGGAAAAAATGGGATCCTAAATCCAAAAAACATATTTTTGTTGGATATTGCGAGACCATAAAAGGTTACAGATGCATAGATCCTAATTCAAAGAAAATAATAATCAGTCGTGATGTGATATTTATGGAGACGAATACGCGGATGTCCAATTCTCCAATAATTGAAGTTGAAGAAAACCATGATGAAGATAAAGTTTCAGTGGGAGTCAATGACGACGATGAACCCAGAAATGAAAACGTCGTTGCTATAGAAGAAGTTAGCGATGACTATGAAGAAGCTTATCCCGATGATGAATCCTACAGTCCAGATGAAGAAGTAGGACAGCCTGAAGAATTGAGAAGATCAAAAAGAATTCCAAAACCTCTAAGATTAGATGATTTTGTATATTTAACAAGTACTAATGAAAATAGCGATCCTATTTCAGTAAAAGAAGCACTAGAAAGAAACAGCAGCAAATGTTGGAAGGAAGCTATGGATTCAGAAATGGAATCATTAGATACAAATGGCACATGGATACTTACCGATTTACCAGCAAACAAAAAAGCTATTAAATGTAAGTGGATTTTTAAAACGAAGCAAGACAAAGATGGTAATGTCGTGAGGTATAAGGCACGGTTGGTAGCCAAGGGATGTTCTCAACAGTATGGCATAGATTATACCGAAACGTACTCTCCTGTAGTAAGGTATACTTCGATTCGTTATTTAATAGCACTTGCAGCAAAAAATAACTTAAAAATTGATCAAATGGATGCAGTTACGGCTTTCTTACAAGGAGATCTAAATGAAGAAATTTACCTTGAACAACCTGAAGGCTATAACGACAATTCAAATAGAGTTTGCAAGCTGAAGAAAGCCATTTATGGCTTAAAACAAAGTGGGAGACAGTGGAATTTGAAATTGGATAAATTTTTAAAGTCGTTTGGGTTGGTGAAATCACTAGTGGATCCTTGTGTTTACTATAGTAAAAGTAAACAGTTAATCATAGCAATCTACGTAGATGATCTACTGATTTTTTGGGAAAATGAAAAAACAAAAAATCAATTGAAACAGGCATTAAGTGAAACATTTTTGATGAAAGACATGGGAAAGGCAGAAAGTTGTATTGGTTTAAATATTACGACTAATTCTGACATCATCAGTTTAGATCAGACCAAGTACATCCATGAAATTTTGAAGAAATTTAACATGGAAGATTGCAAACCCGTTGCGACACCAAGCGATCCTACCCAAAAATTGTCTTCCGAAATGGGAAAAATTAATAATGTAACTGGAAAAGTGCCCTACCAAGAGGCAGTAGGAAGTCTATTATATTTAGCACAAGGCACTAGGCCTGACATAGCTTTCGCAGTAAATGATGTTAGTAGATACAACAATAATCATGGCGAAGCCCATTGGAGAGCTGTCAAACGAATTTTCCGTTACTTAAGAGGTACGGCAGAATTGAAATTAAAATATTCAAATACAGGTAATTTATGTGGGTACTCAGATGCAGACTGGGCATCGGATGTGGACAAGAGACGTTCGTGCACAGGATACATCTTTAAATTAGCAAATGGAGCTATATCTTGGGGGTCCAAACGACAACCAACGGTTGCCCTATCGACCATGGAGGCTGAATATATGGCCTTATCATCAACAATTCAAGAGGCAATGTGGCTCAAACAATTTGGACAAGAATTTAACTCGCTAGTGAGTGATAGTGCTGTGGATATAATGTGCGACAATCAAAGTGCTATAAAACTTAGTGAATGTGACGGATTTAAAGCAAGATCCAAACACATAGACGTGCGTCACCATTATATCAGAGACAAAGTAGAAGATGGAACAGTAAAACTTAAATATTTGACTAGTGACTATATGGTTGCTGATAGCTTAACAAAAGCAGTCCCTAAAAATAAAAATATGTTTTGTAATAAAAATATGGGTCTCAAATTGTAATGAAAATTGATGTTAAACTAAGTTACTTTGTATTAGATTATAAATAAGTTTATAATACTACAATATTTCAATGTTTCATTAAGTGGGAGTGTTGAAAATACGCGCTCTTTTGTCATATTACTGTTGTGTAGTTGGTATGCATGTAACATGAAGTATCTGAGATTGTACTTAACCTAAAAATAAAGTAATAGCGTGGCATATTATAAACTTTGTGTTTTCTTCTATTCATTCTTCATTTAATTGCACACTAAGCGATTTCCTACAATTCTGACTTTAATACAAAATAAAAACAGATTAATATTAAGAGAGATTGGGCAAGCTACTGCTGTAAACAAAGCTACAGTACACAGACTATTTAAAAAGGATCATTACAGATCATATCATTTCCAAAATCACCAGGAGTAAGTTATGGACGATACGAAACGAAGAATAAATTTTTGTGAAAGAATGTTTGAAAACATTAATAACAATCCAGATTTGCTGCAAAATATACTTTTTACGGACGAAGCAACTTTTTATTTTCATGGCGAGGTAAATTCACAAAATTGTCGGTATTGGTAGAGGGAAAATCTACATTTGTATCATAGTACGAGGACTCAACGACCCGAGAAAGTTAACGATTGGGCTGGCATAATAGGAACCCACATTATTGGGCCATTTTTTATTAACGGGAATATTACTGCTCAATATTTAAATATAATACTTCTGTCAAATTCATCCCCTATGTTTCATTTTAAATGAGACAGGCAATTACATTGCTGTCAATCAAATGTCAAATCGTAACCATGAATATGACAAATACCATGTTACAAAATACTCACGGTATGACAACAGACACGTGCTATTTTTTTTTAGTTCCAACAGTAAATAAACTATATTTGTCAGCATTATTTATAAAACTGAAGGTAAAAAAAACTGACAATATATTCGACAATATATTCAATTAATTACTATATTAAATTTTATTCTTTAGAAAAATTATTTGCAGTGATATTTATTTATTAAAGTACCACCTACATTTATATTAAAAACAAGAATAAATAAACTTCTGGATGCTATGATTGTTACTTCGATTCAATAAATTTTGATATGCTTTATTAATAGAGTGTATAGAACTTGAATACATTGCTTATAATAAAATTTCTTAGGTTTAATAATAAATTATTTGCAAATAAACCATTGTCTGTATGTGACAAATGTTTTCGTCTTTAATAATTTGCAAATAATTTTTATTAAAGTAATAAAATTTAAGATGGCAATTAATTGAGTATATTGTCAGTTACCTATACCCTCAGTTTTATAGATAATACTAACATAAATAATACTGTTGGAACGAAAAAATTTGGGACTTGCCTTTTGTCTTATATTTGCTCATAGATTATTGTTTAAAATTGAGAAATTTAGTTAATAACAATGGCCGCTAGTATGAACAGTGATTAAGGGTGATTAGCGAGCATTTGACTAGCATTGTTTTATCCCTTTCACTAGTTTATAGAATATTTTAGAGAAAAATACTTCAAATAAAACATGTGTGCAATTAATTTTTCTACAATTTTTATTTGAAGTATTTTTCTCTAAAATAATAAATAAACGAGTGAAAGGGATAAAACAATGCTAGTCAAATGCTCGCTAATCACCCTTAATCACTTGTTCAAACTAAAGGCCATTATATTTAAATCCAGTACACTTTCTTAATACATAAAATAGAAAATAAAAACGCCCAAATATAGTCTTAACTATTGTAACCTAAGAATTTATTTTTATTGCTGTTAATATATTTATTTCAGGGGGTACGAATACATTTGGGGTTGGGGGCTCATGCCTCATATAAAAGTTTAATTATTATAAATATATTATTTGATATATGTAGATTTTTTTGTAGTCAGGTTTTTCAAATAAAAACTAATATATCGTTAAAAAGAGAAAAAAAATGGCGGTTTATATTTTAGTAAAATAATTATAAGTTGCTATTTCAAAAATAAAAGTTAGTCCTATTTTGTAAACAAGATTTTATAAAAAAAAAATCTACATCTGCCATAAAATAGTACATTTAAAATAATAAAACTTTTTATGGGCATTTTTTTGCCATTACTTATAATTAAAAAATTAGGAGGGGGGCGTCTTCCCAGACTCAACCTGTGTAAAGACACATCAGAGACTTTTGCTATTGTTAACACATTGTTAATAAATAAGGTGTATGTATTAGCTCGACACGAATAACAGAATAAATAAATGTCTTAATAAAGACTGTGGTGAAAATGTTACTTTCATGTTAATTTAAATGCATTGTTTGTTAAAGAAAAAAATTGAGAGTGACTTAATTTATTTCAGTAGCAAATAAACAGTTCCTTTTAGTTATTGCTATGAAGTTAACCTGTTTAAAACGGCAAAACTGAATAAAAGTATATTTACTCGACCAAGTTTTACGTGAAATTAAAATATTCAAGTGTCAGAAGTTAAATTATACTTACATAAATTGTCAATGGATTTATATTGATTTTTTCGTATACAGGCTGACACTGAAACCCGGGTCTCTCAAAATAACTTTTTTATTTGTAATTATTTTTTAATTCTCTTTAAATATTTGTATACTAGGCTTAGGGGTTCACAAATCATGGTATCTGGCATGATGATAGCGCTTCCAGTTTGATGGGAAGTGACATTAATTTTCATATTTCAAATGGGACATCCCATATATTTTTATATATTTGGAATCTATATAAAATTAAGTAATCAACGATGTGCTTGAAGAAAATAATTATAAATAAAAGTTATTTTTAATGGCCCGTTTCTTAGTGTCGGCCTATATACTTATTAAGATTTCAATTACATTTATAACTGCATTTTACCATTTTTCAATTCAATATCAATCACTTATAACACCATACTTGTTCACATCAAAAATATAACCACTAATGACAGTTACGTGACGTCAAAACATTTAGGGAATTTTAAAAATACTAGCGCTTTACCAGTTTTTCGTTGAAAGTCTATTCATCTGTCTCTCTTGCACACATCATTGTGCGAGAGAAAAAAACTTTTTAATTCACTTGAAAAGAAAAACTTCATCGTGTAATGCACGCTTTAGTCACAAATTATTACATTGTAAAGTTATAGTGTTTTTACCAAAACAACCATAATTCTATAGAGTTCAACAAAAACAAACATTGGTTGATTTTAAAGGAAACGTGAAGACTATTTGTTATAATAAATGTATATTACTTTCCATAAAAAATAGAAAATATTCTATGATTTTCCTGTTCGCAAATTATTTGTTTCTTATAAAAACAACCAATATCCAATAAAAATCATTAATAAATATATATTTGCCCATAATTGTTTTTGATTTTCTAATATTGCATAACCTCGAGTTAAATTAAATTACAAAATTTTTTAACGAGAAGGTACTGTTTTTAATTATTTCAAATTCAAAATAATGGATTATGGTTGACCTCAATTAAAATCCAAAGTTATAAAACGAAGAGAATTAATAAAAAGTAAAACTTTCCCTACCTTATACACGAGCTGATCCTCCCATGTCACGATGTCTGTCCTTACTTTGACCTGCTATATGATTCTTTCTCTGAGAAAGAGGTAAAAAACGAACGCGGATAGGTATATTGTGACACAAATAAACGATCGCTTACGATCCTTCAGAGTTCTCAGAGACAATAGGCGAAAACGCCTATTATATATTATATCACTTAATGCAAGTTCAACCAATACCAATTATTGACCAAAATAAAATTGCTCTGATTCCTTCGGCTGTAGGGCCCCATTTTTGAGAATCCCCGTCTCAATCTGTAAGAAAATATAGAAAAATATTACGAAATATGACAAATTATCGTTTCAATCTCACACATATTTGCTTTTTAAAACAATTTATAACACTTTTTAATATTATTTATACTCAAAATATTTGAAACACTAAAAAATTACGAGCAATGTTGTAACTTGTTTCTAATCTTGAAAACGTTTAAAATAATTTTAGTGTTAACAAAATGCCGAGGTCGCGAGATTATAGTGCAAAATATTTAAATACACGAATTTGTAAAATCTAGATATGTATTCGTGACGGGAATCACATGTACACACACGCAAACAAAGGGTTAAATGTGCGCGCACACTAACTTAATTTTATATTTTTGTATGTTTCTAAACAAATTCTAAAACTATATTTTTTCATATGTATGTATATTGTTACCTAATCAATAAATCATCACAAAATATGTATATATCTGTTTTTATATTTATATGGGGTCGGCAAAAAACTCATAATCATAAATGGGGTCGTGAATGAAAAAAGTTTAAGAACCCCTGAACTAAACTAATGCCAACAGTGTTAATTTTTCTAATATAAAACAATGTTAGCTCTAATAATTACAAAACTAAATATTTTCCAAAAAGTATTTTATGTAAATTGCAAATAATGACGAAAATAGACAAAATTACAAAAATCTTTAACTAGGAGAAAGGTACTGTTTTTAATTATTTCAAATTCAAAATAATGGATTATGGCTGACCTCAATTCAAATTATTAAATGATGAGAAATAATAAAAAGTAAAACTTTTCCTACCTTATATACGAGCTGATTCTCCAATTCGCAATGTCTGTCCTTTCTTTCACCTGCTCTATGATTCCTTCGGCTGTAGGGCCCCATTTTTAAGCATTCCCGTCTCAATCTGTAAGAAAATATAGAGAAATAGTACGAAACGAAATATTATGACAAATTATCGTTTCAATCTTAAAATAATTTTAATTTTTATATAAATTGCACGCTTGAAAAATGAACTAAACTAATGCCATCCGTGATAATTATTCTAAGAATATGAAGCAATATTAGCTCTAATAATTACAGAATTAAATATTTTTCAACAAAGTATTTTATGTAGATTGCAAATCATGACGAAAATAGACAAAATTCACGTATTTATATTGAAATAAATGTTACCAGCTAAACATCAAAATTGTATATGTGCTTACATTTCGACAAGAAAATCCTTCACCAGTATTCTACATTATTTTTAGCAACAATGCTTTGCTCTGTTCATAATAATCTCGAGCTATTATGTGTTGTAAATGTCTTACCCAAAATACTTAAAATCATTGCACACAAATCCACAAAAATTTCACCACTGATATTACCAAATGTTGTAAAACAGTAAATATACTATCAAAACAAACATTTCCTTTATTATTTACACCATAAAACGATCATAGAATATAAAAAACAATGTTAAAATACTTTTGTTGTTGAGAAATGCAAACGGTTACGCAAAAGTTCTAGAAGGAAGCGAACATGCCTCCTGTGAGTGGACGCTTGGTCTCACCTGATTGGCTAAAATGCCAGCGTTCGAATGCAACTAAATTTTGTATTAATTTTACGCGATTTGCGTGCAATTATTTATAAATTTAAACTTCAAAATGATAATTTCTGACTTAAATTCGGTAAATTTGTAATACAACAGTATGAACTAACAATAAATGAGTATATTCATTATTTATTAAGCAAATAAACTTGTATTTGCACCAAATATGCAACAAAAATCAGGATATAAACGGATATCTTATCACTTCACGAAAATTGATATCGTTTACGACACTTGTACATTAAAATTAAGAAATTAAACAATTTTATTAAAAAATAAAGACGAATTTTAAAATATTATTTGTATGTGTAGAAAATACTGTTGATTGTTGTCGAATTTGAGAGCTAACTGATGTATATGTGCTTTTATGAATTATCTTATCCAGATAAAAAAAAAAATTTTTAAGACTGACGATTAAATTTACGTTAAGTAAGTACGGTATGAAATAAAACAGTAAATGAAACTTTATTCGATGTGAATCTTTTAAATATATTTTTCTTTTTTATGCTCCTTTTAAGGTAGTTAAATCCGTTAGCGGTAACAATCAAAAATGTGACTCAAATTAATTTACAATTTTCGTTACAAATCGTAGAATTTGGATGTAAATTAAAAATCATATGTAACCATTGAAATAACGAAGATAATTGAATTTAAAGGTGACAATTAAATGCATTGTGAATATTTATACAGGGTTTTATAATCTCTTTCATATAACATTATTTATACAGCAACATGTAAGCTACTTGATGACTGATGTACATTCATGATACCACTTCCCGTTTATTAGTAATTAATATCAACTTTGAAATTTCAAATGGAACATACTATATTTTTTTACAAATTTGAAAAGGACATCAAATTTGCTTTGTAAAATATAGTCCATGTTATATTATTAAAAAATAAAATGGCGGGCACTTTTTTATACACCTAGTCGAAAAAAGAATAGTGAGCCATGACTATGGCTTGAAATAAAACAATTAACTAAAACAATTGTAACACGGTAAATGTCAACCTGTAAATACTCAGTAATAATTGTTCTAACCTTTATTATTAGCAAGTTTCATTGTAGTACTTTATTAATTTATTATAAAATGAATTTATCTAACTCAGAAAAAGTTGATATGCTAGATGTGTATATTTGTTGTAAAATCATATTGTTGTTATTAAGTGTTCCTTATTCTTATTTCCTGTATTATGACAAAAAAATATTTCGTTTAATAATAATAGTTACAATTGTTTTACTTCATTATTTTATTTCAAGCCAGTCAGCTCACTATTCTCTTTTCGACTAGGTGTATAAAAAAGAGCCCGCCATTTTACTTTTAAATAATATAACATATGGATTATATTACATGATTGTAAAGCAAATTTGATGTACTTTTCAAATTTGTAAAAAAATATAGTATGTTCCATTTGAAATTTCAAAGTTGATATTAATTACTAATAAACCGGAAGTAGTATCATGAATGTACATCCGTCATCAAGTAGCTTACATGTTGCTGTATAAATCATGTTATATGAAAGAAATTACTAACTTAATAAATAAGCGAGATATTTGCTGGGTCCATTAAAATGTAACAGCCTGTATTAAAAAAAATTGAGAGCTATAATCCAAATACAGTAGAACCCCGGTTAACCGAAATAAAGGGGGCGCAGCCGTTTCGGATACCGAATTTTTCGGTTAACCCATTAACACCTAAAAATAGCCTACATATTATGTACTAAAATGGGTGAGTAGGGGAAATGAATTATTTTGAAACAATGTACATTACATAATATACATATGTAGTTACAGTTTTTAGTTACAGTACAGTATGTACATATGTTCTCAACTTCTTTGATAGCAGCTAATTTATCCGCAATAGAAATCACAACACGCTTCCGCTTAGATACCATCTCACAACAATACGTGGAATTGTTTCGGTTAACCCGAGTTCGGTTAACCGGGGTTTTACTGTATTGTTAATTTGAGTTACAACGATATACTTTCAAGGATGTCTAACAGTTTCTTGCAAAAAATATAAAAAGCGTGTGAAATTAAAATATTCAAGTGTCAGAAGTTAAATTATACCTACATAAATTGTCAATGAATTTATATCACTTGAATTTTTCGTATATATCAATTAAGATTCTATACTCCATTTTAACATCTTTCAGTTCAATATGAATAACGTATAACACCATATTTGTATACATAAAAAATATAAACACAAATGACATTTGACAGTAACTTCACAGTCAAAATATTTAGGGACTTTTAAGAAAAAGTAGTACAAGGTCAATTAAAAAAATTTAAGGCCTTCCTGATGCAGTTTGGAAAAACGTTTATTTTTCATTTTTAAAATAGGACGTTTCGGACCAAAGTGGTCCATCTTCAGCTTTAATATATAAAAATACAAAAAATAATTTAGGTACAATGAATAAAGTTTTAACAAAATTTTAGTAACCACTCACCTTAAATAAAAGCAGAAAGAAAATTTAATAACAATAATGTAATGTAAAACATTGTTAAGAAAAAACTTATTTTGTATAACAACATATTATGAAGAGGTCACATTTTACAAAAGCAGTTAAGACCTTGAGTACATGTAAACTTGTTAGGTCAGCTGCGGATGTACTGAGAACAAATTATTCAAAAAGACGCGTTAGGTAAAAAAATATTTTCAGAAATTTCTTCCACATGCGCAAAACTAAGAAAACCAAAACAAAAAGAACCAGACAGTGGGAAAAATATTATTTGAAATTTCCTAAAAATTGTTTTACGTGTTCAAGGTTATTTTTAAAATTTGTCTGACTATTGACAGTCTCTCCGCTATTCAAGTTAATATATATTGTTTCTTTTAATAATCTTTGGTTTTTATTGACGACTTTATCAACAATCCTAGTCCTGTTAAAATCAAAGATGTGATCGGTGTCGCAGTGGTGCTCAACGAGTGCGCTGTGTGTAGGATTTTTAAGTTTACGTGGTATCGAGCGTGGTATTCATGCTGATAAAGACGTTTTTTTAAAATCTTTTCACATTTGCCGCAATTTATTTGGTAAATTACATTTTTGTTTTTCTCTATAGGGATTTTGTCTTTAATGTTTGTAAATAAATTGTTTGTGGTAATTTTGTTTGTAATGTTTTACATTACATTATTGTTATTAAATTTTCTTTCTGCTTTTATTTAAGGTGAGTGGTTACTAAAATTTTGTTAAAACTTTATTCATTGTATCTAAATTATTTTTTGTATTTTTTTATATAAAAGCTGAAGATGAACCACTTTGGTCCGAAATGTCCTATTAAAAAAGAAAAATAAACGTTTTTCCAAACTGGATCAGGAAGGCCTTAAATTTTTTTAATTAACCTTGAAATCTACACATGATCCTTCAAGACTACTCGATAAAAAGTAGTACATTAAAATTTTTCAAAGATGTCCGATTAAGGTCGTCTACGAATTGTATGAATTCAGATTTTTGCTCCGCGTATTATGACAAATTCAGTAGTGTCGTTTGCTTAGTTTTAATGCGGGTACATAAGATACTACTGTTATTTTATTATTATAAAAATATATGTTACAATAAAAGCATTCAAAAATAAGTCAATTGGTAAGTTTATTAGCAAATGTATAAAACCAAATATGTGAAAAATAAGATACAGACACAATGTCAGTGTCAGTAACTCTGACACAAAATAACATTCGTACGGCTATGAATTAAGGTAATGTATCTGACTTAATAAACTTACGTTACAGCGAAAGTATTATCAACAACGAGCATCGTTTTAAAGTGAAATGTCCGAACTTAGTCGAAACAATATGAATTTTTGAAAGACAAGCGACATGCTTATAGCCTTTGCAAAGGAATGAAATAAAAATAAATGTATGCCAATTTGTTAATTCGTTCATGATACCGATGACCTTGATCGGACATCTTTCAAAATTTTTACTGTACATGCTTCAGTTTTTCGTTATAGCGGTTTTACACGTAACAATAAATCGATCGATTTATCGTAGAAATCTTGAGAATTTACACACAACGATTTTCTATCAATTTATTTTTGTTGCAATCAAGGCTACCAACTTACGTCTTTTATGAATGTTTTTGAGGTTGGAATTTAACTTCGTGGCGCTTCAATAGATTTATGGTTTCTATCGTTTCATTTATTAGTTTTGTTAGAGTTTGCAGTGTATTTATAATTAATAATGAGTAAAAGCGGATGTACGTTCAAGAAAGAAGAGATTAAGATTTTAATAACTCTAATTATTAATTTATCTTCTACAGAAACTGACTCTCTCATAAAAGTATATTCCTTTAAAGTAATGGTGATATTAATTTTAACAGTTCATCAAAAGCTGGTTTATCCATTCTCAAAAATAATTTAAACTGGTCCGGATCTTTGTTAACAAGGCCAACGGTAAATTTCCTTTGGTTTTATCAAACCATGGTCTCACCCACCCATCTACATTTTTTGTTTTTCACATGTAGAATAACCATCAACGTAAACGTTATCCTTTTTAGATTTTCGATTCTTCTTCTACGTGCTAAGCACCGTTTGTCATTTTTGTATAAAAAACAGAAATGAATACTTATAACCTGCATACGTCAAATATAGTTTTAAATGTCAAATGTTATAGAGTTGGTATTAGAAAAGTAACCAAATATTCCCCAGAAAATCGACGGAAAATATAACTCGTTCTATTTCATCAATTTATTGTTCAATTTATTTTCGTAAATGAATCGGTCGATTTTCCTGTATTACACATACCAATAAATTGAAGGTCGCAGTTGATCAATAAATCGGTCGATTTATCGTTATGCCCGTATTACACTTAACAATAAATTGCACAATTTATTGTACAATAAATCGCACAATTTATTTTGAAAATATGAGCATTTTACACGTCACAAGTTTCTGCCAATTTATTGTTGTTGGGAGCAGGGCTACCAACCACTTCGTTTTGAGGTTAACCTTTTGTTGTATGTGTTTACAGTTCGTGCTTTGTTCCGTGTTTGCATCAAGGCAAATATTACTTGTTTTAAATTTTCGATTTTCCTTCTACGCCCGTTGTGTGACGCGTAGTCAAACATCAAAATAGTCAAATAGAAATAGTTCAATATGTCAAATATTATTCAGTTGGCACTGGTGAAGTAACCAAAAAATTGTGGAAAAATAGAACATGTTCTAATTTTCACAATTTATTTTCAAAAGAAATTGTACAATTTTGCTGTATTACACTTGCCAATAAATTGAAGGTCGCAAAATTGTACAATTTATTGTGAAGTGTAATACAGCTAATACAGCCATTAGTCTATTAATCTGTCTCTCTTACTTTCAATAAAAAATAAAACATTCTACTATTTTCCTGTTTGCAAATGATTTGTTTATTTAAAAAACAACCACTGTCCAATAAAAATCACTAATAAATATATAACTGCCCATAATTGTTTTTGATTTTCTAATATTGCATAACTTCGAGTTAAAATAAATTATAAAAATCTTTAACGAGAAGAAAGGTACTGTTTTTAATTACTTAAAATTCAAAATAATGGTGGTTGACCTCAATTAAAATCCAAAGTTATAAAAATATGAGAATTAATAAAAAATAAAACTTTTCCTACCTTATACACGAGCTGATGCTCCAAGTCGCGACGTCTGTCCTTTCTTTCACCTGTTTTATGATTCCTTCGGCTGTAGGGCCCCATTTTTAAGTATCCCCGTCTCAATCTGTAAGAAAATATAGAGAAATATTACGAAATATTATGACAATTACAAACTAAATATTTTCCAACAAAGTATTTTATGTAAATTGCAAATCATGACGACAATAGACAAAATTACAAAAATCTTAACTAGAAGAAAGGTACTGTTTTTAATTATTTCAAATTCGAAATAATGGATTATGGCTGACCTCAATTAAAATTATAAAATGATGAGAACTAATAAAAAATAAAAAAATTCCTACCTTATATAAGAGCTGATTCTCCAATTTGCAATGTCTGTCCTTTCTTTCACCTGCTATGATTCCTTCGGCTGTAGGGTCCCATTTTTAAGCATTCCCGTCTCAATCTATAAGAAAATATAGAGAAATAGTAAGAAATATTATGACAAATTATGGTTTCAATCTCACACATATGTTGTAACATGTTTCTACTCTTGAAAACGTTTAAAATAATTTTAATTTTTATATAAATTGCACGCTTGAAATGAACCAAACTAATGCCATCCGTGTTAATTATTCTAAGAATATAAAACAATATTAGCTCTAATAATTACAAAATTAAATATATTCCAACAAAGTATTTTATGTAGATTGCAAAACATGACGAAAATAGACAAAACTCACGTATTTATATTGAAATAAATGTTACCGGCTAAACATCAAAATTGTATGTGCTTACATTTCGACAAGAAAATCATTCACCAGTATTCTATATTGTATTTAGCAACAATGCTTTCCTTTGTTTATAATAATCTCAAGCTGTTGTGTTGTAAATATCTTAGCCAAAATACTTAAAATCATTGCACACAAATCCACAAAAATTTCACCACTGATATTACCAAATGTTGTAAAACAGTAAATATACTATCAAAACAAACATTCCTTTATTATTTTCACTATAAAACCACCATAAAACATCAAAAACGATATTAATATATTTTTGTTGTTGAGAAATTGCAAATGGCTATGTACGCATCGGCACGCATCTTCTAAAAAGAAACGAACATGCCGAGCTATGAGTGGACGCTTGGTCTCACCTGATTGGCTATAATAACGAAGCTTGTGATTGGTCAAAAATGCCAGAGTTCGAATGTACTAAATTTTCTATCAATTTTATGCGATTTGCGTGCAGTTATTTGCAATTCATTAATTTTTTTACACTTCTAAATGATAATTTCTGACTTAAATTCGCTAAATTTATAATACAATAGTATGCACAAATAATAAAACAAGATATTCATTATTTATTAAGCAAATAAACTTGTATTTGGACCAAATATTTAATAAAAATAAAGATGTAAACGTATATTTTGGATATTTTATGATTTTATCTGTCCAGAATATTTATCGCAAGAAAATTGATATGTACATATCGTTTACGATATTTGCACATTAAAATTAAGAAATTAAACAATTTTATAACAAAAATAAGGACGAATTAATATTATTTGTATGTGTATAAAATACTGATGTATATGTTTTTTTTTTTATGAGTTTTTGTACAATGTTGAAAAACTGAATGTAAAAACGAATGTACAAAGTGGAGCAAATTCGAATTCCTTATATGAAAAACTTTCTTATTATGCACGCTATTGAAAATTGAAGTCTTTATAGGCCAACTTTTTGAGACAGCATTAATAGGCACCACAGGAATTTTCAATCGTATTTTATTTTTGAGCAATAGGCTAAAACTGGTATTTCGCTGATTTAAAAAATACTTCATATCTCGCTTATTATAAACGTTAAAGAAAAAATGTTTAGATACTTTTTTTATACGGTTTTTTTTTTTCGTAGAATAACGTGGTTTAATTAGATTTTTTCAAATGGGCAATGAAAGAAACAGACATCATCGTAAAAATATTAAAATCGGATTGTAACGACCTTGAAAAGTTCTTATTGTTTAAAATCTAGGTATGTGATTTTTAACATGAATCGAATAACTCTCAGCGAGAGGTAAAAATTGAACAATAATTTAAAACTGACATGTGACACGATTATGTCCTCTGAAGCACAGTTTCAAAGTTATAATACTTGCGATTTCAAAAAGAAAATTTCATCTCGAGGGCAATACACAATATTATTTTACTGTAGTGACACATTTAAAAAAAATTGATTTGACCAGCACTCCAGCACATTACATTCCGTCAGTTGCACGTATTTTGTACAGTAAAATTATAACACAAACATACTATGTCAGTCAATTGTACTTGACAGACATAAAATTTAAGTCCTTTATAATTATTTAACTCTATATATTTTTAACACAAAGGTATTGTGAAAAGAAAATAAAAAAAAAATCACATTTCAAAAAAAATATTTATTTAATTTGAGAGTTAGACTAAATTTTCTTAAACTTTTTTGTGTTTAGTTACACGTGGTTTATTATTATCGATATCGATGATATTTTCAGATAAAAATTGTATAACACCTTTTCTTCCATTTTCTGCATATATTGTATTTAGTTTTTCAAAATTAATTCAACAATTTGTAATTTGTTGAATCACGCTTTTGGAAATTATACTTCCTAAAACCTTCAAAGTTTGTAATGTAATTGGGGAATTTAATAAAACGAAACAATATCATTTGATTCAAAAATATCGTCGTTTTATTTCACATTTTACTGACAAAAATAAAGTGTACGAATAATTTTTTGAGCCATTGTAAATGCCAAAAATTTAAAAAAAAAAGATTTTATAAACCAACCTATTTTAAAAATGGTGCCAGTGTCATAAAGTTCCAGATGTGAAGTCAAATATTAAACTAATTTTAAAAGTTATACAAAGTACTCCTAATAATTATTTGAAATGAAAGTATTCCTTGATAAAATGGAAAGAAGAACCAATAAATAATAGACTGAACAATAATGATATAAGCAGGATAAAAATTTATAAAATAGATCACATATGTGTTTTATTACGTAATACTACGGTTAAACGCAAAAATGTGTATGTATTGTATGTATATTAATAATTTTATAAATTAACCAACTCAATCCTATACATGGTACACAGTGTGTCTCAAGTCTCATTTAGAGTTGCCACTATTAGGATCTCGAGAACTTGTCGGTTGGCCATCTCAGATGTGCTTTTGTTTTTCCAAAAAAATTCATAGGGCACTAGATAATGATGAAAAACTGAATTTTGTTGATATTTTCTTTTTCAAATAACTTCTAAACTATTAGTAATCGAGAAAAATGTTTCAAATAAAAAAGTTAGATATTTTTATTGCCTAACCAGTGGCGTCCATAATTTTCCGAGATATAACACAAAGTTATATTTTTTTTAAATGGAACCCATACCCAATATTAGACTCAAAAAAATACTTATTTTTTCTCTTTTCAATGATATAAATATTATTGTGTTTCGTATTTATTTTACTTCGATTTTTTTTTTCCTTATAGTAAATTTAGTGTTATTTTGAAAATATTGGTAAGATTTTTTGGACAAATATTTGTTTTATTTAAATAATTTATTTCATTACAAATTTTTGCCCAAAATCAATCAAATTCAAATAAAAAAATATTTTTTATCAGGTTGCTCTTGATATGTTAGTGTAAATTGTAAGTTTAAAATAAAAATATTTAGCAAGAAAGGCATAAAATGAATTTTATCAATCAAATAGAACATAATCAATAAAAATAACTATGTTTAGTATAATAATTATAAAATTCCGGAAAAATAACGAGAAATTTAAGTTTTGGGGGTTAAATAAATACGAAACACAATAACCCTTACATCATTGAAAACAGAAAAAAATAAGTATTTTTTGAGACTAAAATTAGATATGGGTTCCATTTAAAAAAACAGAACTTTGTGTCATATCTCGGAAATTTACAGATATAAAAATTTATTTTATACGCCACTGGTTAGACAATAAAAATATCTAACTTCATTATTTAGAACATTTTTCTGAATTATAAATTATTGATTTTTTTCTTTTTCATAATATGAAAAAGAAAATATCAATAAAATTCAGTTTTTCGTCATTATCTTGTGCCCTATGAGAATTTTTGGAAAAACAAAAGCACATCTGAGATGGCCCCTTATAGATGCACAAAAAGTTTCATTTAATTGACATTATATCTCTTATAGTTCTCGAGATCCCAATGATGGCAGCTCGAAATGGGACAACTGTATATGCACCTGTATATTTATCCTGTTTATATTAAGCCAGTATGTAAAACGACTGTATATTAAATAACGTGCTCATATATTGCAGTACAGCTATGTTTAAATGTATCAAGATGTATAAATAAATAACTATGACATTTTGTTAAAACCATATAAAACCGCACATGTACTCGTATATTGCGATCTATCATTTTGTTTATATAAAAACCACCCTAGCATATTGTAAAAAAAATATAATACCATTTTCCTCAATATTCCTCGAAAATATACAAAATTCTATTATTTTCTGCAACAAGATTGAAGAGAGATCTTCTCACAGTAAAATGCCACGCGCTACTGAACGGAACGGAACAGGACCAATTTATGACCAAAAAACTCAGGTAATATTTTAATTTAATTAACGCTCGATTTAAATTGAAGAAAAAAAATAAATTTAAATAAAAATAAAAAAATAGTTAAATAGTTAAAGATAATCGAAATACTCGTATATATACTTTATATTTATAAAATATGTTTATAAAATACATATTTATAAAAAAATTGTTGTGCTCATTGTTTTGCTAAAATTAATAATTTCGATTGTTGTATAAACCAATTTTAATTGTTAGATTGTATAGTAATGAATGTTTTTTTTTGAAGTATTTCGGGTAATATTAATAAAAGAGCAAAACCGTTTGCACAGTCTAGGGTCAATTTTGTGAAACAAATTTATATCATCTTGGGAGACAAATTTATGTCACCTCAAGAATTTTCTATCATATTTTGTTTTGAGCTTAAAACTTGTTTTTCACTTATTTTCGAAATATCTCATCTCTCTTTATAGGAAAAGAAGAAAAGATGCATAGATAATTTTTATACGGTTTCTTACATGGGATAATTAGATATTTTTCAAAACTTAATTATAATGGAACCTAATGCTGAAAATAAGAAGAAAAAAAATGTACTGTAAAATTTGTATGAAATAATACTCGCGATACCGTAGCGCCTACGGTTCGGCCTACAAACTTCTCGCTGATCTATACTAGTTATAGAATATACTATTATTATTTTTTCTTATGCGTTTCAATGATGTATAATATTCCACATCCTTTTGTTCTAAACAAAATTAAACCTGATTTACAAATATGTCATTATTACCGAAATTTGCATATAAAGCAGATTGGTACACCCAGCAATGGGTAATATGCTGCGACGATATATTTATTTTATATTATTAATTTATTTGGGTAAAAATATAAAAGTGGAATATTTTAATTTCCATTTTTTATACTTATCTATTATTTTTAAAAAGTTCAAATTCTAATTCAAATGTCCCGGTAATCTTAGGATGGTTGCACTATGGCCGGTTCACAACACGTCACAGACTCGGTTGTTGTGTTATACGGGTGGTTGGTGGTTGTACTAAATAGACGTACGCATATGTTTTCTTGCTCTATGTATGTACAGTTGTCCTTCTTTTCCATCTCATGACAAAGACGTATTATGATATGACCTTTACAATAATTATATTGTTATTTAATTAATAGAACGAGATTTATTATTAATTTATTAGTATTTAAAAGTGACATATATTTTAGCGCCAAAAGTTCAGACGGTTCGGACATTCTTCTTCACTAGAGTTAACCTTTAAAGCAAGTTTTTTGTGTCTCTTTTCAAATGCTTGTAAATTCGTAGAAAATATAACTGTCATTCCATCAACATGTCATTTAATTTCGGTTCAAATTTAGGTGCAAATACTACTCAACCTGGATTCGCTTTTGGCGCAGCAAAGTAAGACAAAATAACAATTTGTAAATATTTATACTTATTTGTGTATAAATTTTTAGAACCAATACACCAACTTTTGGATCAAACACTCCTACATTTGGGACATTAGCGGCTAATCCACAAACACAACCAGCCGGGAGTATAACTTTTGGAACGCCCATTGCTTCGGTTGCTCCGACTCAACAAAATACCGGCCTAGCTTTTGGCACTCCTACTCTAGGTAAGGTAACATTTTTTAAATCATGTACTACAAATATGAGTTTATAATTATTTTTGAATTCGAACTTACTGTAAAAGTTGTTTTATTATTATTTTAACAGGAACTGGTTTACCTTTTGCCACGCCCGCCTCGTCAGCTCCTACGGGTCTTTCGTTTGGTACTCCAGCTAAAACAACTGGCCTAGCATTCGGCACACCTACGACTCAGACTGCCCTTAATTTCAGCACTCCTGCTCCTGCCACACAAGCTGGCTTACCGTTCGGAACCCCTGCGCCTCAAACAGGCCTTGGTTTCGGTACTCCAGCTACTCAATCTGGTTTAGCATTTGGTACGGGTACTGCAACTGCACCCACAACAGGTTTAAGTTTTGGCACACCTACGCCTGTTAGTAGTACCGGCTTTGGTCTAGGAGCCGCAACTACGACTTCAAATCCTGTAGGGGGCATTAATTTTGGGGCAGCGACCACAACAACAGCAGGGGGATTGAATTTTGGGGCTACAAACACAAATCCTTTAGGAGGTATAAATTTTGGAACTCCAGCAAGCAGTACTGGTTTTACAATTGGTACTCCTGTGGCTAGTACCGGTTTAAATTTCGGTTTAGGTGGTACTACAACTAATACTTTGAATTTCAAAGCACCTTCGACAACTTCTGGTGGTTTGTTTGGGTTCAATTCGCCGAAAACACAAACAACTACTGCTTTAACTTTACCTAGTACGTCTACTGCGATTGGTTTAGGAGGAGTAGACAGTTCCCAACTGAAAACAGGAACTGTGTCTACTGGAAGAACTGATACAGTAGCTGCCAAAGAAAATCAAGTCCCTAATGAAATCCTACAATCTATAGAAAGTTTTAAACAGTTCGTCAAAGATCAGAAATCTCAATCGAGTGATGTGTCAAGAGGTTCAGCTCGTCCTTTCGTCAAAGTTAAAGAAGATATAGATCTAATCAATTCTATTTTAACTGATGTTGGTAATGATTTACAAAGAAATCAACAACAAGCAGATAAACTTAAACATGATAGCGCTAAGTGTTTGCACAATGCAGAAATGGCTCAAAGAACTAACGATACACCTCCTGGTCTACAGTTTGAAAATAATGCTCCATTAAGATACTTTATAGAACTTGTCAATCAATTTGAACAGGATTTACAAGCGCTAAGAGTTCAAATTGATGTAACAGACAAGCATTTTCAAAGTCTACACGAACCCAAATTTCTTACTTCACAAGGTAAGAATCGTTCCGGAAATTTTATCGCCGGAAAATAAATCGCGAGTTAAATTTTTCGACGGTAAAATTAATCGCGTAAATTTAGCGCGAGGAAAATTGATCGCCAGGATATTTATACAAATAAAAAATATTGTTCAAATCAATTGAGTTACAAATTAAAAATAACGCACGTCAGGCCTGGAAAACACGGGTCGAGATTTGTGGGTTAGGTTTTTCATTGAGATTAATTTTTCACGCGTTCAATTTACCAGCGATAAATTTTCCAACGACAATTTTTTCCGCGATCAATATTCCGGCAATCAGTTCTCCCCGCGATCAATTTATCGGCGATGAATTTTCCGCTATAAATTTACCACGATCAATTTTCCGGGAACCGTTAAGAAAAATCTGTTGTGGCCATCACAATATCTCTCGCCCTTTCCATTGTGGTATATATAAGTATTGTATTTAACATACACACAAAAAAATCTAATTACACCTAATCTTTATATTTACGTATTTTCTATAATTTTAAATTAATTCTATGAGCAAGTTTTCTCCATTTATTCTAAATGTTCGAGATGTGTCCAATTCATTAACGGGATTGGCGGTATATCCGAAGGGTTCATGTAATACCTATAATTTTAAATATATAATTAATAATACAATAAGAAATAATAAGTATCGTTCCCAGAAAAAAGACCAGTACTATCTCTGAATTTTTAACACAGACATTAGTGACATTTAATTACAGACATTTTAATTTCTCAAGTAGTTACCATGGAGATGTTTGAGCTGTGAAATTTACTACAATAGATAATTTTATAGATTATATATCTATATCTTTAAATCTATAGAAATTATAATAAAAAATTGAAATGTGTCGGATAGAGAATTTTGTTTTTTAATATTTGTAATAACATAAATTTTCAAAAAATAATATTTAGAAGATTTTTGTAAAATACTACTACTTCCGGTTGTCCAATTGTTACCAGAATCTATTCAACTTCCCATCACTGTTAGATTGAGGAATCCGTAGTAACACAGGTCTTTAGTCTTATAGAATTTCAGAAATCGTACATACAACAACCTCACACACACAGATCATCGTAAAAATATTATTATCGGATTCTAGGGACCTTAAAACGTGGTTATTCACTAAAATATGATGCGATTTTTACCATGATTCCAATACCTCTCTTAGCGAGAGGTAATAAAAAAGAAATATACAGGATGTAACGGCCAAACGACTACCTCATAAGTTTGATTTTCATAGTTATTGTCCCCCTTGGTCTTCTATAAGATTGTCTTATAGTATTTTGTTGTAACTTTGATAATATAGAAATCGTTTGAGGTAGCTCGTTTAGCTGTTACATCCGGTATATCAGAATTTCGCAATAGATTCAAATTGCATATTATATTTTTACCGTATATTTCAATTACAATTGTGTAACTACCTACTTATTGCTTTTCGTAATTATAAAGTATTGTTTATTTTGTTAGAGCTTGCAACTGGAATGCGACGCCTTCATGACACATTTGTAGCTCTTGCTGGACGTCTACATTCAGTCCATACACAAGTAGAGTCACATAAGGAACAGTATTTGAACCTGAGGAAGTATATCTTAAAAGATCCGACTAACATATTCATGAAACCTGCGTCTAAAGAAGATCAAGCTCTTGATGTAGTCTTGCGAGGACTTGCAGCAAATAAAACTGTGTTCGGGCCTACCCCTTTTTCATCTTTCGGATCACCATATGGAATGAATTTACTACAAGCTCAACAAAATGCTGTAAAACCGCCGCCTGCTTATCCGACAACGACTACTTCTTTAAGTAAGTTTTAACTTTAATATGTATTTATTACGAGGTGTGGTCAAAAATATGAAAAGTAATATAGAAAATTCTTTGTTTATTTCTAATTGTTTTAAATCACTGTTTTGTACTATATAAATAGCATTTTGAGTTGAAACTTATTTTCCAAATTTTATATACTCTTGTTTTCGTATTTTTAAAGTTTTCAAAGCACTGGACGACATTTTTTTCTCGTTTTATCAAAGATATTTATTAAACACAAAAAATATTCTTAAAATACCATCATGAGGTCATGTACAATTTTTCATTTTTAACTTTAATCAATAGAGTAATGAAAAATATTAGACCCGTATTTTTAACTTTTTCTCAAATCGACCTTTAATAATGAAAAAATGCAATTAAAAATTATATCGTTAAAAAGCAGCTGTTTTTCCCCGCCTCGTTCCTCGCCCAGTGACGTACGCAGTTCACTTCAACGACCATTTTGATTTTCACACTATGTTCTAAACGTCAAAGTGACATTTAAAGATAATCTGAAATTTACAAAAGTAAACATGTTGTTGAAACGTTATCAACGTTGTTTTGTGAATATTCTGTGATATATTCAGTGTCTCACGTGCGGTACTGTAGCTAACAAACTTATAACGAGCGTCTAATCCCAAATTTTTCCTAAGTGAAAGAAGCACAGCTGATGTGACGCGTTGATAACTTCAGGTCAAATGAAAATTATATTTATAATGAATAAAATGTCATTATATTAATATATTATAGCATTTCTTTCAAATGTTTGGATATGTAGGCAATTCTCAATTTATAGTGTATACATATATTTTTTTTTCTTTTAGAAAATCTGTATTCATATGATGTCTCTATGAAATGAGTCTGAACTTGCAGTGTGAACGACTGACGTCACAACATGGCTGTTTTTTGCAACTTTTTAAAAATATACTTTAAAACGATTTTATACAACATCTGATGTGGCCAGCACATTACCTTCCGTCAATCCTGTGTTATTATATACAAATTCCATACATAAATTTTCTTGCAAAAGATCCTATATTTCCAGTAAAATTATTTCTCAACTCTGCAAATTGCACTTAATACTGACATCTTCTTCTTCTTTAGCTTTTTCCATTCGCTATGGGTCGCTATTTTTTATTTTCTTCTACTCATTTCTGTTTTGCGTGTCGTCCTTATTCAGTTCCTTTTCTCTCAAGTCTTCCGAAATACAGTCCTTCCATCTTATTTTTGGTCTTCCTCTGTCATGTTCAAACCAATGTAATCGTCTCTCTTGTATCTATCACTCGAGCCATTTTCCTTGTCCTTTAATTCCTTATCCTATCTTTCTGTGTCTTCCCAACATCTTCATCTCTGCCACATTCATTTTCTTTTCATTGATACTGATATCTGTCAATTTGAATTATCTGAATATATTAGCAGTTTCCAAGGTCAGCATAGCTGGCTGATTTATGAAATTTAATATCTTTACAATTCTTTAACTCTATTACTATTGAATATGAAGTAAAAAATGCAATCCATTCGTATAGAGAATAATATCCTTTAAAATTTATAATAACATTAATTATTAATAAATGATATTTAACAGTTTTTTTTCCAAGAAAAACTTAAAAGTTGCAAATGAGGGTACTTATAACCAAAATTTAATGTCTGTAAACTCGCGGAATACGAAAAATAGTAAATTCGTATTCTAGGGACCCCAAACCGTGCTTATTCATTAGAAACTCACTATCGAAATTTTTGACCAAAAACAATACCTTCCTTACCTGAAGGTGACGGAAGGTCAAAAATGTAAATAAAATAATTTAATCATACAGAACGATAAATTAGACTATGTTTGTTCAATTTAAACAAAAAAATGTACAATTTTTTTTTCATGATATTTAGAAATAAATGTAAATATAAACAAAACAAAAATACATAGAGTATACACAATAAAGATTTATTAATTTTTTGATCACACCTTAAGTACAATATGTGTCGAAAAATACATATAAAAATTTATTAGTGGTGATACATTTTGTGAATTTGAATGTTGTCTGTCAGGTCTGCCATGGTCCAAATTTTAATGAGTGAGTGAAATAATTCTCCGTTTAAATGTTTCAATTATAAATCTACTGGTTTGTAGATTTCGGTTCAGGCGGATCAAATTTATTGGGCTCCGCGACTCCGCAACTAGGTACGAGTCTTTTTGGGAATACGTCTATGTCTGCTCCAGGAGCGGACTCAGCTTTCCAGCTACAAAATCCACCACCGGGAAACAAGAGAGGGAAGAGATAAGATAGCGGTAATTAAAATTTTATATATGGTTTATTTAAATTACATTTACAAATACACCTTACAATTATTTTTATATCATTATTGTGACTTATAATATAAAATATGTAAAAAGTTTTAAACTGCTCCTACTTGTAAAATTGGAATCATTAGGTTGAAAGCGTCTTGAATGTATGATGAACTATTCGCTGCCTAAAAAAAAGTGAATGGATTTTATAAAATGTTTGCTATTTTTACCTTATCGTAATCCTTTGAATATCTTGGATATATTTAAAAATATCGTATTAAAACAAAAATTTAAGTTCTTGAGTGTTTTTTGTTATAAAGTACCAAATATTAATAAAAACCATGGTTGGGAACTAGAAATCAGGATTAAAATATTGTATTAATATAAACCAAACCTTTTTTTTTTTAGTAAAAATATGATAATGCTTGGTGAGAATCGCGATTTAGATTATGTAATTTTAGTGTCAATTATTGTGTGATTTTCATTTTACAATTGAACCAAAAAAAAATTTTACAAATATTTTTTTTGTGCATTTTGTTAAATAAGCCGAGAGCCCATTCAGATTTAAGCATACTAATTTAGAATTTCATGTAGAATTAAAATTTTAATTTCAAGTTGATATTTTCAAATGTGTCCGAGATACCGTATACTTTTAATTTATTATGTATTATATTTTTATATACAATTATATCTTATCACATACAGAGAATTTATATTCATACCCTCCTCATTCTCAACCACATACGAGCCAAAACTCCTAATATTTCGGTCGGTTTACATTTTCCACATTTCTACAAAATTCTTTCGGCTACTTTAAATATAGACCACTTACTTTTGGCTCAATGCAAACCAACTTTGTAAAAATCCAGTGCGAGTAAAACCTACCTTGCAAGACAAATGGGACAATACTCATAAGAAATGTGCAGGGCTTAGGGATATAATGCCTAATAGAATTAAAGCTGGTAGTATTAATAAAAGCGATGTAACCCAATATAAATTGCGGAATACTTGAATAACATTCAGGTTTTGTTACGTAAAATCTATATTTTAAAGTACAGTCCATTCGCTGAGGCGAGAAAATATGGAATTAATTCTTGAATGGAGACAAGTTATTCTATTGCTCAAGAGGGGATAATTTTGAAGCCGAACCAATAGAATGACTTGTTTCTATTCAAGAATTAATTTCACATTATCTCGTCTCAGCGAATGTAATATAGTCGAAAGAAATTTGTAGAATTTTTCTACCATTTGCGTAAGCTTTATAATTTGTTTATTGAAAATGTTAACCAGCCGAACTAATATAAGTTTGTGTTCCTTCTATTTTTTTAATTAATTAGTTTTTACCTCTAAGAATATGTTGGTGATGAAATTATTGACATTTTGAGATTCTAAACTGTTAAGTTTTTCCGAAAATTTGCCAGCAACTGCTCCAATAATTCCTGTTAAAGTGATAGTGAGTTGAACTAAACTATCTGCTTCATCCACGGTGCTCCTTCTTTCTTTTACTAGCATTAATTCAGCTGCTTTATGAAACTGTTCAACTGCTATCGCAGTTAACTGGGCAAGACTTTCTATTGCTTTCTGATGAATATTATCTTCGTTTTTCTCATCTGTTTCTAACCATTTTTCTATTTCCACCCAAGTGTCTAAAAAGTGAGTATAGGAAATGGAAATATTCATTTCAGAAAGCGCTGAATCTATTTTCTCTCTAACAGATTCAACATCTACGGTAGAATCTTCTTCTTCGTCAGGTAACTCACATAATTCTTTAATTTGAACCATGGTTTCTTGAATATCTTGAAGACTATCTCCTTGTAAAGTATTCATAAGAGTATCCAACTTAATATCACATTGCTTGGACAACATTTCCAGAGCTTCTAAATGCACTAATCCTTGGTAATCATCGAATATGGTTTCATATTGTGGTTTTTTAGTTATTTGTTGTAGTTTGTTTTCCTGTTCAGCTTTTTCTTTCGCTTCGCGTAGAATTTGGGAGAGTATAGGCTTGTCCTGACCTATTTTAAATAAAGCCCGTTTCTTTTTTAAGCCAGGATCTCCTTCTTGTAGAGCTTCAAAAGTTTTTTTGCCTATGGTTTCTAAGGTGTCTAAACCACCAGCTAGAACTTTTGTACCGGTAGTTTCAACCAGTTTTGTTATATGAGAAACACCAGAAACCAAATTTCCTAAACCAAATAAACCATCTTGTTTTTCTTTATTTTCTTGAATCTCTGTTGGAATTTTTTGTTCTTTTTCTGGTGATATGTCCTTTTGTTTTTTCATATCTTCCATGTCAATTCTGGCTAATTGTTCGGGATCTGGAACACCTATTCCACTTTCCAAGACTGTTGTTATACCTTGTGACACGCTATTTGTAATTGTTGACACACCTAATTGTGCTGTAGAGAGAAATGACGATACACCCCAATTGCCCCAACTACTCCAATTATTTGAAGCTTCTTCATCTGCAGTTTTATCATTTTCCCAGAAATTTTTATTGGGGCTAGATTTTTCAAGAATTCGGGGTTTAATTACACCGTTATCTACTTCCCAACATTCTTGTACATCTACATTTGATGATTTTGTATATTCGTTTTTTGTTTCTTCAAATCTTTCCTTAAATATATCATCATCATCTACTTCCCAACATTCTTGTACATTTGGTGGTTTTATATATTCGTATTTTGTTGCTCCTTCACATTTTTCCTTAAATATTTCATCATCATCTACTTCCCAACATTCTTGTACATTTAATGGTTTTGTATAATCATATTTTGTAGCTTCGTCACTTTTATCCTTCAATAAAGTTTTATTTAATTCCAAACATATTTGCACACTTTTTGGTATTTCGCTTTTTGTTACTTCTTCAAAATTTTCCTTAAAGATATCATCTTTATTTTCACTTATTTTAGTTCCTAACTTTGTTTTGATTTTCTGAGGTCGTTCTTTACGTTCAATTACTCTTGTTTTCTGTTTTTGATTCGTCTTCACATCATTTTCATTCTTTGTTGACGTACTATTCTCTGTTTTATTACAAATTATTTTTTCTATTTCTCTTTTTTCGCTGTCCTTATTGTCTTTAACTAACGCGGAATCTTGTAAAGTAATATTCTCAACTTGTGAAACTGGTATGACATTTGAGTTGTCTGTCGCTTTTATTTGATTCTGAACGACTTGTTTGATATTTTCTTCATTATCTGAAGTGAATTCTTCGTCTGCACTTTCAAAATGATCAGTGTCGGAATCCATATGGAAGGATTAAAAGACAGAAACACTGAACTGTGAAATGCATACACGAAAGATAACACGTAATGACAGACGATGACGATTGACGTTTGAATTTGTAGGTTAATTATTCAAAAAAAATCATTTTTCCGATTTACACAAATAGATATAAATTTTGTGCTTTTGAAACAGATTACAATATTTATTTTATATTGTATTTATTTTTAGATGAATAATGCAAAATTCTGCAGCTACAAAATTACGCAAATTGTAAGTATGTATAAATATATACAGGGTGTAACAGCTAAACGAGCTACCTCAAATATTTTCTATATTATTAAAGATACAATAAATATTAGAAGACAAAGGAGGGCATCCGATTTGAGAAGAAAATATTTTTTTAAACCAGTGGTTCTCAAGTTACAGTACAAAGTTATATTTTTTTAAATGGGATAATATATATTTTTTAGACTCATTCGATAGAGTATTTTTTTCTGAATTCAACCATGTGATTATTTTATATGCTTAGGTAAGAAAAATATTGAAAAAAAATCAATTGAAATTTAAATCAATTTGATTTTTATAATAACAAATGTAGTGTTGCCTACCTTATTGTACATGTAAGATAATTTGGGCTAGTGTACTATATACAGTAGTAAATTTGTACGTAAAATGACAAAAAATATGTGCAAGAAGAACGATGAACAACAAAACAAGTTTGAGAAAAAAACATACAGGAGAATCGGCCAGACAAACGAGGTACGTCATCAAAAAAGTAACTAAATTATGTGACGTCACCTAAGGGCATGTTTATATTTCATTTCTAAATCGTAATGTAAATGTGATATGCGGGTTGCCTACATATTTTAATACGCAAAATTTGAAGATCCTTAATAATAAGATAAAAACAAATTCAAGCATTTGTCAAAAAGATTTATTATAAATAATACATTTGATTCCAAATAAATATAATAAAATATATGCTATGCACTTGTGCCATAAATGGGAAAGCCTTCAACACCCGAATATTCATGCACAGAATCATTCAAATCCCGAATATTCAGAAACCGAATCGTGCATCACCAGAAAGCGCAGTTACCAAAAGTTGCAAACGTTAGGTTATATTTAGGTTAAGAGCCATGACTCAGTCGATACGATTTCGGGTAATACGCGATTGTGTTTGAATATTCGGGAAATGAATAATTCTGTGCATGCATATTCTGGTGCTGAATATTCCGGTTTTGAATATTCGGGTGTTGAGTATGCACCTACATAAATAACTATTTATATGATTTATTAAAAAAGAACTATTAAGAAATAATAAAATAAACAATATTCTAAATAAATAATAACATTAAACAATTATTATTTAGCAAAATCTTAAAAATCTGAATCTCCTTCAGATTCCGAAGTGTCAGAATCCTCGCCCACATTGATTATAAATGGAGCAATATCCTCTGAATCAAATAAAACTTCTCGGTTCCACCATTCTAAAACTTCCTTCGATGCATGGTCGATAGAATTTTTCCACATCTTAGGTGTAACATATTTCAAAGCTTCATCCCAGAGCTGTAGTGTTTGTTGATCACCACATCCATCCCTGCCAACATGTGTGTTGTAGTAGTTTTTGAAAATGCTTCAAATATTTTCGATCGCATTGAAGATACAATGGTATGGAGGTAATCTTAGAACACGGTGACCAGATTCCAATGCCATCTCGTCTATCACATACCGTTTTGTTGGTTTGTTCCTGAATTATATACAATGTCAAAAAAATTTAAAAATAATTTAAAAAACAACTTACTGTGCAACTAAATTCAGCAATTCATTTTTTAACATATAAGACGAAATAGGGATATGTTTATTTTCAAGCCAATTTTTTATGTCTTCTTTTTTCCACGCATTTGTCGGTATTTTTTCTATTGTGCCATTATGGTACGGGGCGTTGTCCATGATGATTAAGGACGGCTCCTCCAAATTGGGGAGTAATTGATGTTGAAACCATTTGGTAAAAATTTCCTGATTCATTTCACCATAGTAATCAGGGTTATTTGTTTTTGACGCAAAAAGTAAAGATGCGCCATCTACAAATCCATTTTCTGTGCCGGCATGAAGTATTACATATCTTTTGCCACCTTCGGTTCTTCGTTTAACACTGCGGGAATCATTATCTTGCCAAGAACTTCCACCTGTCCCTTTTCCGTATATCCAAGTTTCATCCAGAAAAACCAACTGCAGTGCTTTTTTATTTTTCAAATTGCGGACATATTCCTTTAAAAACGTAATTCGAAGACCTGTGATACGACGGTCTTCATATAATAAACATCGATTATTATTTTTTTTCCACTTAAAACCAATGGTGTGTAATACTTCGCCTAAACTTGTTATTCCTCCATCAAAAATAGCTCTTTCTTTCAAAATTGACAATAATGACTCACGAGTAATATGCATTTCTAAAAATTTATTACTTTAGTTGTTTTACTACTAATAAAATACCACTAGTATGTACTTCCTTTTAGCATACATTTCATAAATCACATTCCTAATAGCAGTCTCAGTAAAAGAATCAATATTTACTACAGGCTTCTTACGATGTTTTTTCTTCTTTGGGCTAAGAATGGTCTCATTTCTTCTCATTTTTGCAGAGAGTGAATGAACAGTTGACATGGAAAGTCGAAGAGCTTCGGAAACTCTCTGTTAAATAAATAATTTTTTGCTTACAAATATTAAAAGTTTATAATTACTTACTTCACGTACAGCTGCGAAAGGTATTAGGGGTCCATTATTGTCTTTCTCTCGTTCAAAGAACGACAATAGGTTTATCACCAACTGTTGACACTGCCTCGACAATGCTTTCGGCATTTTCACAAATGAAAGTAAAATCAAGTAGTCTTGAAAAAGACTTTTAATAAATATAAAATATAACCTTCAAATTTGCACAACTGTCACATACGATGTTTCCGTGACCACGATAAACGTACAAAATATCAATGCTACCAATGGAAGAGAAAAATATGAAATTAATGATTTAATATTCGTTCAATTTCAGTTCTGCTATAATTTATTTTATATTGCTGTAATGATATTATAACGTGTTGACACATTTAAACAAATTATTATTTAGTTTTACAGACTATTTAAACAAATATTGTTTTCGCGTTAGGTAATTTGATTTTATAATGTTTTTTCAAAAGTTATGACGTACCTCGTTTGTCTGGCCGATTCTCCTGTATTCAGGCGTTGAAAACATTCCCCCCTATCTGCCTCGAGAAATAAATTCCACATTCGTGATAAAAAATAGAACTTCAGTGCCTTTATACATAAATAACTATTTTTATTTGAAATCGTCACTAAAGTGCACAAAAATCGTCATTAAAAATGCAGTGTTGCCAACCTTATGATAATTATTGTACAAAGGAAGAACAATAGAGGAGATAAGTGCTATAGTTTGGTTCACTAAAGATGACAATTCAAAGCCATTTGTTCGAAGAAAGAATAAACAACATTTTATATATCAGTAGTATAGCAACATTATGTATTAGAAAGAAATAGATTATTAGACGTATGTCTACGTGATTTATGCTATGAAGATATATGTTTCACAGTTCCAACTTTGCGAAGGCAAGCTATTCAATTCGTGCATAATGAACACGAATATTTTTTAATTTCATTGAAATTGCTAGACAAAAAAGGTTTAATGATTAAATAAATGAAATTTAGCAAGTATTTTATTTTAGTGTACAGCAGATGCGTTACAAATATCTGAAACCACAGTAAACAGGGTATTAAAACGTGTTAATAATATCGAAAATGAAGAACAACTTCTTCTGAAAAAAACGACCCAGAAAATCAAATGGAACATCTGATCTTGATACTTTAAACACCGATGCAATAAGAAGAATAATATATGAAATGTATGCTAAGTTTATTACTTATTTTCAAAATATGTATTTATATCATTGTTTTCAGTATTTTTGTAACTATACATAGGTGTTGTATCTTTATGTTCATTATTATATCAAAATAAAATATATCTTTGAAAATGTGTAGACGTTTAACATTTAATTTTGAATGATTAAAATGTATCCATAAATATTATACCTGTTGCACGCCTATGTGTATGGAATGTAGTGAAGTTATTTGCAAGTAATATTATACCAGATGGTTTGAAAATGACCTTGAATTGTCATCTTTCGTGAACCAGATTTGTCAACATAACCTATAAAAATAAATATTCCTTTCATTTTCACAAAATTTCTATTTCAAATAAAACAAACTGAAGTTCGTTTTTATTACTGTTACTCACATAAGACCTCGGCATTAGACCTTTTCAATTAAAAGAGATACAAGATATACGCATAGTAAGCCAACAATTGGTGGAAGTCATGGTAATGCACTTGTCACATTAGATCCATCGCGTTTGTTTTTTTAAAAAAATGACGTGAAATGTGATAAAAGTCTTTGACAACTTTAAAAAAACCTCTCGAAAGAAGTTACAAAAGCTTTTATTGAAGCTAAAATGTCTTCCGATGCAAATTTTCACCGAGAATACTGGTATTTTAGTGGTTGCAAATACTTTTTGAGGTTTCGTTTTTCTTTTAACAGCCCAGCCGACAGTTGCAGGCGCCATTTTACTTGCTATATGCAAAGATAAAAAGAGATAGCTATTAAATTGAAAAGGCCACATTTGTGATAAACAGTAAAAAATCAGTACCTTTATACATAAATAACTATTTCGCCAGTATGTTGCACAAAGGTGTGTTGTATCAAAAATTAAAGTAAATATGCTGAATATTTTTGAGGGGCAAATTCTTTTGAAAAAACAACTAGCAACTACATATTTCCTAGCCCACCTAAAGGCCGCGAGCAGACACGTGAGTCGAGCGACCTTGAAGAGAATTAGCTGATTTGTGTGCGTTTGTCACTGACAAGAACACTGTTTTGACAACTTATTTTAATTTGAAACTGTTAAAAAGTTTTTGATCGGTAGAGTATTTACTCAAAATTTTAGTCACCTTAACTAATTACCATGGCTACCATTTAAAAATGCATTGAAATGATTAAAATACAATTGAATTTGTTATTTATAGCTTATTCACCCCTGATTAAGAGTAAATACTACCAGTATTTTTTTTTAAATTTCATGTGTTTTATCGTCTGAAAATTGTAAAATAATAACTTTACCAAGGTCGCTCGAGTCTTATGTCTGCGCGGCCTTATAGAAAATTAATTCAGAAAACATTAACAAAAAAATCTCAAAACTGAGAAAAAGTATATCATATCCATTATCAGAATATTCTTTAACAAAAAATCAGCAAAAAATGTAAGGGGTTGTAATGGCACAGTGTTTCCAATAGTTGTAACAAAAATCAATAATTATATTGACTGGTAGTGTTTACTATTAACCAGGGGTAATTAAGCTATAACTAAAATAACAAATTCAGTTGTTTTTTTAATCATACCAATGTATTTTTAAATGGTAGCCACGGTAATTAGTTAGTTAGGTGTCTTAAATTTTGGGTAAATACTACTAGTCATTGATATTGGTAACAATGCAGAAACTTTCGTTTTGTTTGAAAATAAATATAATATTTAATGTTTAATCCCATTTCTGAAAAACTTAGAAAGCTAAAATTTGAGATATCATTATTGTTTTTAATATACATTTACAGAGAAATTAAAAAATAATTTTTAAATATGTTCAAAATAATAACCTTGAATGTCACTTTGACGTTTCATTTTGTTGTCGATGATCCAAATAATGTAATAATAGTCCAAATAAATATGTCTGAAGAAAACCAAACTAATCCAGGAAATGTAAAAAAAATTGTAAATCATAGCACAAATCGTATTAAAGTGTTCAAAATCATAGTTGTAGGTGATTCAAATGTAGGCAAAACATCTTTGACGTACAGATTTTGCGAAGGAAAATTCCTAAACACCTCCGAAGCAACAATAGGTGTTGATTTTAGAGAAAGAACAGTAAATGTAGATGGAGAAGATATAAAAGTATGAAATAGTATTGAATTATCATATATTACTTACTTGTGAAATAGTTGCAGCTTTGGGATACGGCCGGACAGGAACGGTTTCGTAAGTCGATGGTGCAGCACTATTACCGAAATGTACACGCCGTTGTGATCGTGTACGACGTAACGAAGATGTATTCCTTCCAGTCCTTAACTCAGTGGATAGATGAGTGTGATAGGCATGATTTAGGTCATACTGTGCCTAGAATACTCGTTGGGAATAAGTGTGATTGCGAAGAACTTCAAGCTGTGAACACTAACGTCGCGCAAAGGTTCGCTGATCAGCATAATATGCCGGTAAGATATACGAACCCTTATATTCAAATAAATTGTATAGTATATCGAACATAGCTAAGATTATCTACAATAATCCCCCGACTTACGTAAATTCGCAGTTATAATAAATCTACAGAGCAAAATTAGCTGCCTCAAGACTTTTTATTTTAAAATTGATATTTGGTTTTTTTTATACATTTTTCATACTTTTATGGTTTATATCCAAGTAAATACTGTAAATAATACATGTGTTGCAGTTTCTTACGAAGTTTCAATTAAGCACTTTACAAATTCGATTTACGTATAATTGAAGTTTCGTAAAGCTTCATGGAATACCAGTAGCGATTCCTCCATTAGGTCAATGACCGCCCAAATTTATCAAAGCAAAGAATAAAATATTGTTGTCATTAGCGTTGCTTGCACAAGACACCACTGTGACTGTTGAAAACAAGGCAACGAATAGCGCGAATTGCTTGGGGTCACATAAAAATTGTGATCACATTCTGTAAAGGCCTTATCACACTGGAAATAGTATTTCTAACTATACTTCATTTCACGTAAGAAAATAGTAGATGGCGCTTGAGAGCCGACCGTTTTTACATGCATTATATAATTTAAGTTCGTAAAACCCAACTTTGTCATTAGTAAATCTGTAAAAATATACAAGACCTGAATTTTAAAAATGGTTAAACATCACTTAATTCTGTAGATTTTATTTGATAACTGACAATTGATATTTTTTTGTGAGCTAGATTTGCATTCTGACCAATCAAAGAGCATTATTTATATCCCTATCAAAACCAAGGCTATTTTTACGTGAAATGAAATATAGTCACGCATTATCTATGATTTTGGTTCACATCGCTGAATAACTCCAGTGATGCTAGAAGGAAGTCAGCGATCTTGTGAGATGAAATGGAATCGGGTTCATTTCCTCTATTTATCGCTGACTTCTCTATTGCGCATGCATAATTGTCTCTGAAGTACAGGAATGTAACTTTACGGAGTACTGCAGAAACGTCAGAAATTGGCGAACTGCAAGATTTTTTTGTTTGATGCGCATAATTGCATTATTTTTCTATCGTTTTGATTCATTTTACTAGAAATAATTTATTATATCAAACAAATTTGAAATATGTTGTCATTAAAGATTATCATAAGCAACTTCAAGTATGAAAATCCACTAAGAGAAAACGGTTGTTCGAAATTGCAGTGTAATAGATCGAGCTGGTCATACAAAATAAGTCAGCCAAAAAGAGTCAGAGATATGATTGTAGTGTTATAAGGTCTCTATATACTACGTATACAAGCCCATGCAAACGAATCGAAGACCTTCCAGCAACAAGAACGTATCTGTTTTTTGGGGCAAAATGAGATATGTACATGGTGCAACATAGACGTATAAACAGAAATTCGTTAATAGTGGAGATACGAAAATACAGACACCTCCGTATTTTGTTTGGTGCAATACAGATGTATGTGAAGTATATACATCCTTGTTTCACCAAACGATATCCTGAACCCGGCCATAGTTTCTTACCTTGTGATAGGAATTTTGGAATAGTAGAAAAATATGTACGAAAAATTGAGCGCGTTTTTCTACCCTCGGAATACATGAAGCATTACAAAAATAGTAGTCCTAAACATTTTGACGTGATTGCAGTAAAACAAGAAATGATTCTTCATTTTGCTGAAACATTAAGCCCTTATTTTAAAACAATAAATATAAATAAAGAAAATTTTACTATTTCTAAATACAGGGTAATAAAATACTCAAAAGAACACGAAAATTAAATATGCTGCAGTTTATCAGGCAACTTTTAAGTTTTTTCTGCATTTATTACTCGAAAAAATTCTAAAGAACGCCCAGAAATAAATAAGATAGAGTTGTACACTAATACCAAATAAAAGAAAAAAATATGACAACTTGCTACTTTTGGCAAAAAAAGTATGTCCCTAGAGCGGATATCAGATTTTATAGATTTAAAATCAGATGAAACCTGCCAAAGTGACGCACAGGATACCGAAGAGTGAAATAGTTTTTAAAGTATTTTGTTTAACTAATTTGTTTTGTAAATTTTAAAACTTTTTTATCAATAAAATTAATTATAACGTTAATTACAATGTTCGTTTATTCACTGTTGGCCTCCAAAATAGGGGTGTTTCGCAGATACCTCTATTTTTTATGAAATCTAACAAATATACATAAACATGTATCCCTTAAAAGATATAGTTATATATAAAGAAAATATGACGCGAGTTTTAACAAAAAAGATAATTAGTTTTTTCTTCCTAATGAAAATGAAGAACAAAACAGATACGTCCTTGTTTTGCTGCAGGGTCTTCAATTATAACTTTGTTTGCGACAACCACCACCTATTCGCTTATACACGACCAATGACCAATGCATCAGTAGTAGCGGTGTTGGTTACGCTAAGCATAGAAAAGACATTTATTAAAAATACCTCAAATTTCAATGATCTGGTGATAATTTTTCAGAGTCTAAGAAAAGATAAATAGACATTTAAAACTATTTAACTATTTTTTTTATATTATTAAACTTACATTACTAATTACAATGTGTGGGTCACCAAATCTTCAACCCACGAGCCGCCAATGCAGAATACATTAATTACGTAACTCGGGGGATGACTGTACTTACTATATTTAATTTTTTACAGCTGTTTGAGACATCCGCACGCCTGGATTCCGAATGTGATAATGTAGAAGCAATCTTCTTAACACTAGCGCATAAACTGAAAAATCAAAAACCATTTCTGCCAGTTGCGAATGCGCGGAAAGTCATAACAATTAATGGAAACAGTGATACAAGCAACGAGTCTAGTTGTATGTGCTAAAATATGTATATGTATATTAATGTAAGTAGTAGGTAGCTTATAAGATGTACTAACACTCAACAATGGTTTTTAAAGATATTTATTAAATATATATTTTAGCAAACTATTAATCGTTATAAATAATTTTTAATAGTAAGATAACTATTGTAAAATAAAACTTCGTATACACATTTGAATTGTTTATTTACCCTAATCATTTCCAAAGATTATAAGTACGAAGAGATTTTCGAAGTTTGACTTTGTATCACATTCTTTTGTAATGAAACACTCTTACTTTTGGTTAAACTTTAGATTCAACTATATTTCTGTCTTAAAATAAAGAAATAAATTACACGAAGGGAAAAGAAGCTTAACTTTGAAAATCACAATAGTTAACAATAGCTACAAACAATTTAAAGATGTTGCCACTGCGTGGCCATTATGTTACTGCTGGATTCAATTGCACGTGCGATTTCTTCATGTATTCCATGACTCAACCATAAAGTATGAAGTTTATTATATTTTTCCACACAAAGATGTAATGGATTACCTCTTCTCAATCCTTGATCCGTTTCGCCATAGTCATCCAAATAGGGAGGTGATACAAAACATCCTCTCATAGGAGATGCCAGGAAAAGAATTTCGCATTCTCTTACTCTCAAAAATACGCCAACTCCGGCACCACATCTATGTGCGTGATACGTACAAGCCCCTACCATGGTTTTATGTAATTCTATCTGGCAGCAATAACTTTGTGAACAAAGCATTTCTCCGCATACCAAACACATTGTTGGGTTCCTTGAATCTTCCCGGTCGCTATTTGGACAAGTAAATAAACTTACAGCGTTTATTAGTTCACTATAATCGTTGGGAAGTTCAACTAAGCGATTTATTGGTACGGGTTCCATCACTGCGACTTCATATGTACCGGCGAGATATTCTGTAACATTTTTGTGTAAGCACCATTTAGATATTAACTTCTCAATGGCAGGACAATTTAATAATTCTGAACTAGTATCAGAAACTCCCAAATATTCACAAATAGATGAGAATGTGTCGCCTCCTGGTTCTGTAAAAGCTGCAGGAGATGGTACGTCAGTTAAATATCGATAAAATAACACACAACAGCGTAAAAATGGCATAGAAGCGTGCTGAACATGTTTCCAAACAGTATGACTGTTAACACTATCTTTCTGTTTGTTTAGCATCTCTAAAATCTTATTTATTGTAGCATCATCTTGTCCATCTGTGTCCATTGAAGTGTCCAGTTCTTCCAAGTTAGTAGTTATTAATATTTTAACAATATGAGCGGCAAAAACTAAGCGAAATACAAATTGATCTAAAGTTTTTCCATCTGGGATTCCTGATGGTTCTTGTCTAGTTAATAAACTTCGTATAGACATTGTCAGTGGTATCAAAACTCCTAGAGAATCCCAATCTAGAACACTCGGTCCTTCTTGAGGATGTTCTAACACGTAATGTAACAATTTCATCACATGACTATTCATAGCACCTTTTAATTTCCAAGTCGTACCAAATACTCCAATAATTCTTACAAGACTCTCCAGGCAATCTCTTTGTCTACTAGATAAATCTCCCAGTAATGGTTTGTTCATATCACGAAGAAGCATTTCCATAGTGTGAATAGTGTAAGCGCACGATTTCCAGATTAAAAGTGGAACGCGTCTATCAGTAAGATTTTGATTAAGTCCTAAACCTCTAGTATAAGTTGCTAAAGCGTAGTGATCTATCATATCTTTTAAATTTGTACTGAACTGCGGTATTTCTGTGGGTTGAAACATTCTGGTAAACTGAGTTTTATATGTTTGGTCCATGTTATGGACCAGTTCTTCAATTAAACAGGGCAAAAACTGTCGGTGAACGAGGGAATTGCAATTTGATTCGCAATTTGTGCCCTCTCCATCTCCATTTTCGCTCATGTTTTCGCATTTGCACGGACCGCTCTCATTGCATTTATATGCTCCATGACAAACGGGTATCTTTTTCTCCAATGTATATTCCAGGGCTTGTATCCATTCAGAAAAAGATAAATTTATTTCAGGTACAGAGGGTTGGATAGTTCCCAAAGGCGGAATTAAGGGCAAAACTGTATTGCTCAAACATTCGCAAAGAGGGCATAAGAATTCTTGCTTCTCAACATCGAAACTAGCTGGATGTCGCGTTCTATACGGCCGTCTATGTTCCTTCATTACAACATTATCAAAATATTTCTGCCAGCAAACACTATGCATGACATGTCCACATGTACTCGTATGAGGAGCCGGTCCCATGTTTGTAGTCAAGAATAAATGTTCTTTCTTCGGTTCTTCTTCTATAAGGTTTCTATTTTGACATAAAACCGTAGCCTGTTGCACAAAAGCAGCCAGGACTAAAACAGGGCCTTCCCGGCTGACTTTCTGTTGTTCTTGACACAAAATACAGGTGTAAGTTTTCTCCAAATTCATTTTTGAAGTTTGTTTTGCGCCCAGGGCAACTGGCTGTATATCAGCGCATTCTGTAAGATCCATAGCCGATCCCGATAGTTCTGGCGTCATTGCAACTTCGGCGCCCGCTTCCTCAAAAAGTTTGGCATTTTCTTTCATGAAAATATTTTGCATGGCGGTCATTTGTGCCATGATTTTCGCCCGTCTTTGAGCGGCAAGCTTCGCGCGCCTATCTTTTTCGTCACTAGCAGACACATCTTGACTACTAGAAGATGGTTGATCGGGTGCTGGATTAATTTCTGAGGCTGCTACTTGTTTATATTTATTTATTGTCCATGTTATTAAATCTTTATGCGCTTCTACTCTCACACTCGTGGATAATTCTTCCATTAGGGACAATAAATTCCATTTGCTGGCTCTTTCTGTGAACATTAATATAGGATACCGCCGGGAACTTTCTTCCTGTAAGGCATAACCAATAAGATGTAAAACTTTGTGAAGTTGCGATTCGGAAAAACTTCTCGCCCGAAGATTTGTACATCTTTCAAGAACAGTTTGCATAATATGCAGCATTACATCGCATTGTAATAAATTAACAATCATGGTAAAACTTTCGGTGAGCATGGGCAAATCTGGCGGCGGGCAACATTCAAGTTCTCCTGCGGTTTTGCGTCTTTTACGTTGCGTTTCTTCAGATCGGGACAATTCCTCGCGGGTATAGTGGTAAAAGAATACGTTGTATTGTTCGTAAAGTTCGGGCTTTAGTTCGTATACTCCCTTGCCACTGCCTTGAGTTGGTTTTTTGAATGTAGCAACTTGGTTTATAATGTCATCTAGAACCATCTCGTGTGTCACGTCATCGGGAAGAGTCTTGTTTAGTTCTGAATGGGGTAACGGTTTGATACATAACTGTTGGATTATTTCTTTTTTAATGCGGTCTTCGGCTGTGACTTTACCAATACCTGGCATATATCTTTCCCCTATACAAGTTATTAATATTTGTAAGAATTCTTCCACTAGATAAATAGTTTGTCGCATATTATCTTCTTCTAGATTTTTAAGAGTGTTTATTTCAAATTCGGGGTGTGCCCAGTTTATAAGATTGAATTTATTCAACAAATGAATCAAAAAGTCATTGCTTTCTATCACAGAAGCGCCTATTTGCAACAATATTATATCTCTATCAAGCATTTCTGAGCGACACTTGACATTATGATAAAAATATAATTGATTCAGTAACGCATAACCGTTCCTGCGCCACATTCCAGCGTGAACTTGAGATATCATCGCTTGTGTTCTCAAAACAGGCTCAATAATTTCCTCTGGACTTGGTTTGGGTGTTTGGAATTCCGGACTGTGGAAATTAAGCCCCAAATTCTCTAAATGTAGATGCAAACCAGCAAGAAATCTACTTAATGGCAAATGAATTGAAACTGGTTTAGCAGCAACGTCATACTGCAAACAAGCAACGCTGTGATCAGCAACTTCTTGTACTTCCCCCATTTGTCTAACATTGTGACACGGATGTTCAAATAGTTTCTTCATGGTCGCGCGGTAAGCTTTAATCAAGACAACTCGGTCAGTACCGCACCACTCCAAAGCGAGAGAAATACAAAAGGCCAGCTTTATATGTAAATTAAATGCAGATTCCCATTCGGGTTCGTACTCCATATGTTGCCCCACTTGTCTACTGACAGAATCCATGCCTTGCATCATCGTTAGAAGATTCAAAATTAAAGATAGACCTTGTAAGAAACCTTTTCTTAAAGAATCAGTCCACTTTTCTGGAATAGAACTCAACAAATATCTTAAATCGTACAGCATATATTGAGCTCTTTTGAATGTTCCATTTGAAACATTCCTTTCGAATTCAAGTTTGCCATCTTTGTTACACTTTCTCGAACATTCTGATATAAAAGCATTTAACAGAATAAACAACGCGTCTTCTTCTGCTATTAAATGATGCGCAAGAGTTGGAACGGTGAATATTTGAACGGATAAAGAAGATACACTGAACGAGTGATCATGATCATCTCGAATAAATTCTTTCATAACTGTACCATATTTCTTGGTAAAAACTTTAGCTAAAGCCTTTTTGCTCTCATATTCCATCAACATTCCTGAAATCAACAATCGGTGCCAGTGGGTTCTGGCAGATTTCCACATTTGAATATCTCTTAGTAATATTCCGTCAATTATAGATGGATCAGTAGATTTTATTTTCAAAGCGACTTCAGAAAACAGTTTTCTAAACTCTTCGCCGTGTGCTAAAAATATTTGAAGCCATGCTAAGAGTTTCATAGCAAACATTTGGTGAGCAACAACGTGAGAGTGAACTACAAGAACTTTTAAAGGTTTATTTCCATGCCTCGACGTATATTTTTCTATTTCTCCTTTCAGCTCGTTGCAATGCTGAAATGTTGAGCATTTTACTACAGCTCTGCCTTCCCTGTCGATGTTCGTCACATATTCTATCGCCACTTTCTGACTACACTTTATGACTCGAGTCAAAGTATTAATAACTTGTTCAAACGTATGAGTTTCGTCGTTATAAAGAACTGTGCAATAGGTATCCATATCAAATGTTTGAGAAAAGTCATCTTCAGCGTATTTCGCACATAAATCGGCAGGAATACAAGGAGTATGTTCCAGAGTTAACAGATGGTAAGCATAACATAAAACAGCGTCAAAAGTGACTCGTACCCTTTCAGCCATATCTTCGGGAAGCGTGTTTCGGCCCTCTGGAGGAACGCTCGTGCCAGCCAAATGGATATCGCAAAAGGGTGCGCGTTTCCAAGCTTCAATATCGCCGCAATCGCAACATCCTCCACCACTCGAAGTTCCCATTTTATATTTATGATTTCTGTGCTCAGATTGTTTAAAGCATTCAACGCACAAAACGCATGTTGAATCCATACCACATTCTCGGCAGCTGTACGTCGGTTCGCCCATCTTAAAAACTCTACCACATACTGAAGGTGGTTTATCCAATTGACTCAAATTACCTAATATTTCTGCCGGATCGCCGCTACACATAAACTCTTCTAAGGTATTAAACAAAATCTTCCTTGCCTTTTCTTCATCAAAGGTCCAATCCAAGCAGCTCTCGTTCTGGATAGGGCTGTAGAGCCTGGGAACCCAAGTACGCCAATGTTCCTTGAAATGCGTACTGGATAGAACACCTTGGGCCATTTTTTCTTGCCATTTCTCAACGCACTGTTTGGCATTAACGGTGAAATGTGGAAGTTCTGGAGCCATCTCCACATCGGAAATATCTTCTGAAGATAGGTCAGCCATTGTGAAATCCTGAAATCTTTAACAAATGTATCATGGCAAATATCATAACAGGTAGATAAATGTTTACTATCGTGCGTGAATATGATTTATAAGTATTTTAGTCAACAAGGAGATGTGAACATACGGAGGTGTAGTGATTACTATAGGAGCTATTTTTAATATCAAAATTAAAGGTTATAGCCAAATGATAATGCAAGTTGTGCTGAAACAAAGAACTGAAACGAACGATTAACTTTCACAAATCAGGAAGTGAAATTTTCACTTTGAATAAATTGTTCATATTAATGACGACACAAATAAATATATTTACAGTAAAAAGTGTTTTGAATAAGGTCCCTTACCTCACTTTTTTCCTATTTATTTTTGACAGATTCCACTTCCTTGTTTTGAGACCAAGGTTATTATTCTCTATTGAAATATTCGTGTTTTTTACTGTGCCTTATTTTACGGATCAATTCTTAAATTACTTCAAAATTTAATGCGCATTTTGACGTTTCTCTGGATGATAATCAGCTGGGTTTGTTCTTGACGTCTGTGAGAACAAACTAATTAGACATACGTCGCACTAGCTCACAACACACAAATAACTCACTCCTCTACTGAATGAACTTATAAATGGGGTTTCAGCTATTGGTAAAAGTAATTTTGCAACACAACACTGAAATTTTTTCACATACTAGGCAGTGGCGTCGAACGAGTACTTTATTTTTCCCAGAAATCAAACTATTATATGATTACTCTATTTGTTTTATGATTTAAGAATATTAAAAATAACACACAAAGAAAATAATTGTTTATTGTTAAACTGTATTATAAATTATTACCTTCAGTAAAATATGATACGTTGTATTGCTCGTACAGCCCTCTATAATCTATTTATGTAAAAATGAAAGTTAATCAGCAGGCGCAGTATTTAAACTATTAATTTTAGCACAAATCTTAGGCTTATTTATTTTTATTAATTATTATATGTATCGCCTATATTTTACAATATATATTTATACTTCTTCTTAAATAATGCATGTGTTTCAATGAACTATTAATTAATAATGTAATAAATTAAAGTAGAAATCATATTCTTTTGATATTTTTATTAACATTTGTCATTATATTATAGTTTGTAAAGTACTATTTATCTAAATTTTAATAGGTAATGTAATGAATGATTTATTATAATGTAGTAAAACTTAATCTACTTCTGTTTCTTTTCGAGGATAAGTCAATTGTACTCCTTCCTCTCCTGTTCCCATTGCAGCTCGAGTTATAGTTATTGGTGGTCTAAATAAAGCATATAATTAAATTTTATAAGTAAAACATACTTCATTCTTACCTTGGTACATTCTCAGCTTCGCTCGCTTCTGAACGGGATTTGAAAAATTTATAAGCTGCGTAAATAATACACAAAAGTAGAGGAATCATTATAGCCATAATGATTCCAGCAGTGATGCCTGCTTGCCTTGAAGAATACTCTTGAACTCCTATAAATTTTATTATGAAATAAGACATAGTACAAAAAGTATGGTAAACTGCATATTTAACAATTATTCCATACCGAACATTCCAGCTTATATCTCCAAAACGGTGGGAAATATCTACTTAAAACGTGATCTCAAAAAGGTTTTACACTTATAAGTTAATTGCTTAAAGGTAGAAAACTAAGTCCAAATTATCATTTTATTAGTGTAGGAAGGATATATACAGCATGCATCATAACTTCGGGTACAAAATTTAAGGGCATATAGTACTAACCAAAATAAGTAAATAAAAGCTTGATCAACATAGGTCTAAACTTCAATTATTTCGGAGAAAGAGGTCGTTTTGTATTAGAATCGAAGAAAAACAGACAACGAATAGTGATCAAACAAAATTTTGTCTATGCCAGTAAATAGGTCTATAAAAGTGTAATAAAATTTTATATGAAATATTATTCTCAATTTTTAATAGTTAAGAAATTATTTAAAAATTAAATATTATTCAAGGTCACCACAACATTTAACTTAGTATAATTATCGGTTTTTTTTTTTTTTTGAAAAACAAAAGCACATCTAAGATGATCTCTCAAAGGTAAACAAAAAGTTTTATTCAATCGAAGTCGTAACTCTTATAATTTTCGAGATAGCATTGGTAAATCCCATAAAAACTCATCCTTCACTCAGAAACTATTGAAGATCGTACCCATGTTGATTAACAAAGTGATCAAAAATTGCTGAAGCATGCCGCTTCATACATTTTTGACATTTGCCGCTTACTTAGTATGACAGCATTAATATTTCCATGGGCGTACCTTTCAAAATTTTCCTAGCTGTCATAAAAATAATCCCAAGCACCGTTTTCTTTACGTTCACCGGAACGAAAATATGCTCCAAGCAGAAATTTGAATTTGAAAAAGTTATAATGAAATAAAATTAAAGATTTTTCACGAAGGTATGCGAAAAAATATTAAGTGAATCAATCGTACGGCAATGATATTCATCAAATATCATGCACTTGTCATCATCTGTCATATGTGAAATAGTTTTAATGAATTATAGAATATTGGAATATTTTCGATCACTATGCCCCTATATGCCCATAAGTTTGTACCCGAAGTTGTGGTACCTTTATATGCAGACCCCGGCAAAATTAAAGAAACACCAAAAAAGCTTTAAGAAAATATGAACCCTCTGTCTTTCATAATTTGTGTTGGTAATTCTACATCAACAACGAATGTAGATATAACAGCTAAATTTAACCACATAATGGAAAATTTAGGGTGGTATAGTTTGGTTCACGAAAGATGACTATTCAAGGTCATTTATAAGCCGTCTGATATAATAATACTTGCAGATAACTTCACTACATTTCGTATGCATAGGCGTGGAAACCATGGAATTCGATGTAAACGTCAACGTCACTGGGTAAACATTAACACAGAGAGGAGTGTAGTAGATAATTAGATATCTGTAACTCTTCGACATACGTCATTATTATTTGAAGTGTGTTAGAAAGTGTCGTCACCATTTACGTATACCTGTCACATAACATAAATTACAAAGACATACGTTAAATAATCTTTCTCTCTAACATTAAATGTTACTAAGCTTCTGCTGTATAACGTGCTGTGTACTCTTTCTTCGAATATGTGACTTTGTCATCTTTAGTGAACCAAACTATAGCATGAATGATGATTGAGATAACTAGGGAGGAGATGAATAGCAGTGTTTTAACTCTATCAATCGTTTATGGTTTATTTTAGAGAAAAATAAAAATACTTCATATAAAAGTTGCGTACAATTAATTTTTCTATAACCGTTATTAAAATATTTTTGTCTAAAATAAACCATTAACGATTGATAGTGTTAAAACACTGCTAGTCATCTCCCAATCACTATTCATGCTACCACCCTAAATTTACCATTATGTGATTATATTTAGGTGTTATATTGTCATTTGTTATTGGTATAGAATTACCAACACAAATTATGAAAGACAGAGGGTTCATACTTTCTTAAAGCTTTTTTTGGTGTATGTATTTAAAAAAGGAATTATACAATTCCTACCTATTCATTTTCTTACTTTTCGGTATTATCTGGCCGTGTGCCTAATCTAGATCAGGGTTTTGGAAAGCTATTTCGTTGTACAGTATAGAGTGGTCAGTGTTGTAGAATCTATAGCGCTTCAGGTGGTTCCTCACTCTTATTCGTCAAACTCCATCGCAATACAGAGTCCACTGTTATTGTGGCGTGAGACACTGGCATTCATCTGAGAGCCCTTACATTTCTCTAAAAATAACAACAATAACCTAACCTAACGCTCAATACTTGGTCCGGGTTGTCCTAGCGTGATTTTTGTGCGTTAGGTTATTATTTTTAAAGAAATATACAGACTTTCAGATAAATGCTAGTGTGCTTCAGAGCTACCACAATAACAGAGGACTCTGTATTGCGCTAGGGTTTGTCTAACGAGAGTAAGGAATTACCTCCGCTAAAGTCCTGAACGGGTCAGAACTTCGCTCGCTCTATACTGTACAGCGAATTATTCCGAATTTTAAATGGCACAAGTGACTCGTGTGGTGCACTCTCTTCGCCAGCAATGAGTGTCCGTGTGGTGGCGCCTGGTAAACGCCCGCACGGCACAAATGTAATCATTACCGATATTTGCGATAAAGCAAATTGGCACACTCAGCAATGGGTAATATGCCGTGATGATAAATTTATTTATTTATTTAACAAATATGGAAAATTCAAATACTCAAGAACCAGGTTAATATCTTTAACTGTTTCAGAGATATAATGTAATTGTTAGAATTAGGTTATACTTAAGATAATTTATAACAAATAAAAACTGGAAAATACCCATTCCACATGAATAGAAGAGCATATTAATACCAAAAATCTTTCAGTTATTGCCTTTCAGGCATGTGGAATGAATATCTTCTCTTAATTAATACTTTTTTTACCATTTATTTTATTGAATAAACTAATATATAAAATGAAATACAAATATTCTTATTCCACATGCCCAATAAAGACAAAAGTTCTTATACATCTGTGATTCTGCTGCTCATGCTATGAACTGACTGCTGTTTATTCAATGGAGCCCTCTTATTTGGTTTCTGAACTTCAGCGTAATCCTCATCTCCATAATTCAACTCTGGTTGCGATTTGCTGAAATCTCTATCAAGTTCTTCTGCTTCTGGGGACTTTACATACAAACTGTAGGGTCTTTCATTGTCTCCTAAACCGCTGTCCATCGTTCCTGTTCTATTCATAATTGGGCTGTCATTTTCTTCCACGAAAACATAATCGGGATCGGTGGGAATTCGTTTTCTTGGTGATTTCGGATCATAAACACTTCCTTCTGGACTAGAAAAAGTGTCCCAATCTTTGCCATCCCAGTCTACATCTGGAACGCCGTCTAAGGGTTCATTTGTCCGATAAACTCCATCATAGTTTCGTCGTTTCTTACTCGTACTGCTTAGAGTACTCGAAGGAGAAATAACTCGTATTGTAGGCGATTCTTGAGGCGTAAAAATCGGACTGATTTGCCTAGAATCTTCGTTGAGTCGTATGCGACTGTTTGAGCGAGATCTAGGCTGAGTGAAAACCCAAGATACAGAGTTTTTATCATTGTTGTTCATGAAATAGTAAACAGCGCCGACTACTAGTAGGATTAGTGGTATTAATATGCTCATAACGATTGCGGTTACTACACCAGCTGTACGGGATTCATACTCGTGTTGTCCTAAATATTAAACATAATTTAATATTTTATATAATTCAAAATTAAGAGTCCCGCATTTTTAAAATACAATGTATTCAGTGATATGAGTGAGATGGAGAATGAGTATGGACGCTTCATTTGTAAAAAAATATTTAGTTTGAAATTATAGCAGGATATAGCGTGTATATTTCGATCACTATTTAAAATATGTACCTGGAAGTTGCAATTTGAATTTTACGATCATTAACACATATAAAACACGTTTGAAAACATAAAAATTATTGTTTTCGTGGTTTTTCTATATTGGAGCAGTGTTCATTTTAAATTTGTTATCATTGCTATCTTTAGAACTTATGCAAAGCAAATAAAAAATATAAATATTAAGGCCCGTATTTTAAGAGCCACTGGTCATTTTTTAAATTATTATGATCAATATAATCTTGGAATATAATAGTCATATAATACAAATGCAAACTGCAAAAAGCAAATTGTGAATTTCTCCGTGAAACAAACAATATAATAATAATTACAACGTTACGTCTAGTTTCACCAGTACAACTTCTGAGTCAACTCCAATGATCGCCGCCAGCACAACGAGTCGTTGTCTCTGCTCCAGGAGTACACTCACTGTGGATCGGACAGAGGCCATAGGTTACACCTTACACCACACTGATGAGCATCAAATAGTGCGAAACGCATCTGTGGTTACTTGTTGGGCTGGCCGACTTCTGACGATGACTCCATTGGAGTTGACTCTGAAGTTGTAAACTGGTGAAACTAGACGTAACTCTGTAATTTTTATTATATTGTTTGTTTCACGGAGAAATTCGCAATTTACTTTTTGCAGTTTGCACTTTTATTTTATTTAGAATGCTCAATTTTATTTATAAATGTTGAATGATTTCAATTTTTTAAATAAAATTTAAATTTATATTTGTTTACACTGATAAAAAAGAAATATTTGATACATCCACATTTGATGTAAAACTTGAACCGCGCAAAAAAAAAAAATCATTCAAATTTCTTAGATTGCGCAATGGTGGCGATTGAAAATGAGACATACTATATTTGTATTTTATCTACGACCGTACAATAGACATACTTTTCCCATTCTGTCGGGTACGTTAATTATCGTCCTTTCGTATTTCGATAATTTAAAATCAATATTTAATTAATCCAAAAGTTATATAAAATATTTCAATTTAACTGAAAAAATGTTGATTTTACGGCTGTAGATAAAATTTTGTAGCATACACAGCATGTGTGATATACATGAAATAATGCATTATTAAACATAATTGTACAATTACACAAGTCAGCTAAAGCTTCGTTGTGACAAATTTTATACGCATTTATGTTAATAACACTCATTATGGATCTATAAATTAGTATTAAAATTTAAAATCACTTACGTAAGCATTCTGTGTATCCATATTCCGGTACGTTCCAAGTTCCATTTACCAGGCAAGTCCTCCTCGGATCTCCGATTAAAATAAAATTTTCATTGCATTCAAACGTAACTTTCGTGTTAGGCACGAACAAGAAAGTACTCTTTCTCCCAAATCTAGGAGTTTCCAGTACACCACACGAAATTATTCTTCTCTGATTCAGCTCCCGAATTTGCGTGTAGGAATTGAGATAGTTCTTCGTGAAATGCGCCAAATCTTTATTCAAGCTCATGGAATAGTCGTACAGACATTGGTACATGTCTCCGCATATTTCTTTCGCTTCTTCTATTTGTGCAGTTCGATTAGGAGGGATGATATCGCTCGGATTTGTTTTCCAAACTGGCTCGAATGTTTTATTTGTAAAGTAGGAATTCTGGCGAGAAAATTCACGGTGGAATAAAGCGCGGCCTACCCTCGGCTCCTCTTTATCGCTCAAGATCCCTAAGAACATTTTAAATTGATTTTATAAATTATATTATTATATTAAATGTCTATGTAACGGATTTCGAGCGCCACCCGCATATACTTTTAACTTACATTTTATGCCGAAATCTTTGTGAATTCTTTCCAAATCATTAAATTCCTGGCTGTTTGAGACAGCGACTTTTTGCCCATCTGGTAAAGTTAAATCATCTGTTATATCGAAACTCCAGTTACCGAAAAGTCCAGATGTTTTATTCTAATCAACACAAACGTTTATTTTCTATTCAAATTTGGATAATAAATATGACTTACTATAAATGTCCATGGTAAATATACTCTAGTAGACATATATCCTTTATTTTCTAGAACTTCGATACCTGCTCCAGATTCTAACATTACCACTACTTCGGACTGATTTAGAATATATGTTGGAGTGTATACAGTAACACCTAAAAAACAATAATAGTTTATATTCACATACCATGTGACGCATTATAAAATGAAAAAAAAATATTCCATCACGTTTCTGACTTAAATTAGTAAATATTTCTTAAATATGGTAGAAAATATGGACTTGAATAACTAAAATTTTGCAAAAACATAGGTGAAGAGCATAAATCTTTGAGAAAGGCATTATTTAAAAAGAAACATAATTTTCTAATAAATTACACTTATTTTCTTTCATTTAAAATGTATCCATAAATATTTCATGTTGCACGTCTATGTATACGAAATGCAGTGAAATTGTCTGCAAGTAATTTACACCATACGGTTAATAAATGACTTTGAATAGTCATCTTTCGTTATATATTTTTTTCTCTAAATCATTAGTTCACCCAAAAAAGCATTGGTTGTTTTAAAGGAAACATCCAGTATACTTAGATGTATTGTCTTTCTTCCTTTTATAATTTGACGAGGGCTGATGATGGACGTTATTCCGAAACCGTTTCCCAAATAAAATATTTTTACTGTATTTCATTTCTAAACTTATTCTAATTCATGAATTTTCTCATTAATCAATTTACATATCGTTAAATGAAAATATATAAAATACAATTGGTTCATATTAATTTTTTTTTCCTGAAAGTAGAGGATAAACTAAGAATTTTAGACTTCAAATTTTTGCGTAATAAGCAAAGTATGAATTTTTAAAGTTCAGAGTTTGGCGTATGACGTTGCAAGTCCTCACCAGTGGTCGACAAACTTACTTCTAGAGGGTACAAATGTTTCATGCTCGCAAAGCTGAAATATGTTTATATATAAACTTATACGTTACACTCACGAAAAAAGTATTAAGCAAATTACATAAATAAAATGCATTTTTTTCCTAATAAATTATAGAACAATGAAACAGATTGACCATTGTTTGACAATATTATGACACAAACTATGGTGGCGTGCGGCGCTAGTGTCAGTTAGAATACGCCATTGTAATTATTAATCGACTTCAATCTCGTAGTTTGCGAACTAATTAATATTTAAACAAAATTGTTTCACTAATACTCATTAATTTACGTATATTTTCGCATATTTATCTAAGATAGTTAAGATTTGACAATGGTATACTACCCCATTGTATCACACTATAGGAAAACTCGAATAATTTTCTCCGTAATGAAAGTATTAACCGTTGTATTGTTTTATAATACACATTTCAGTTCTTATAGAATTTGTAAAATTACTTATTTCTCTATAATTGTTTAACTAAATAAACTGATATGTTATTATTATTTAATTTGCAAAGAAAATCTGATTTATCTTACCAGCAAAATGTTGGAATTTGAGAGACGGTCTATCAAAATAAACCCTCTTCCCGTCAGCGAATACATCTAATCTGTATCTCCACTGAGCATGTCTGGGTCTCAATCTTACTTCAATAACCGCCGAATTATTTCCCTGAACCGCAACAGAAGTCAACTGCGTAGCTCTAACTTCCCCATATGCGTTTTCCGGTAACTGTTCAAATCTTCCTTGCACATCAAGTCTCAGATCTTTTTCGCTTACTCTTACAAGAGGAAACTCTCCTTTTCCGTTGAATGTATACTCAAAATTATCAAAAGTGACGATATGTGGATCTCCGAAGACAGTCGCAACTCCTGGGGACTGATATGCGACGCAGTCTTGAGTAGGGCGACGCTCAAATCGGAAAGTTTCACAACCGACACTTTGTTCATCCTGCCATCGACAACAAGTGTAGAAAGGAGCAATATCGTGGTACCATTGAGACAAAGTAGGGACTTTATTAGCTTCATTCCATGGAAGATAACCCAAATTGTGTGATCGGAAAGGTCTTGAACCCCATTGTTGGTCATACGAAAGCATTAAATATTCATTTTTATCGTAACAGCATTGCTGTTCGCTTCCTTCTAAACTTGGTGCGCCACTTCTAACACAATGTAAAGCACCTTTGTGGTACATACACTTCGGATTTGCATCTTTGTCGCATTCGAAATCTGGTAAAAATCTCCCCTTATCGGATAACGCGTGCTGTAAAGTGCATGGACATTGGGGAAGTTCATTCGCGAAATTTTTCAAATAACGGTCATTTTTCAACCATTTATCGCAAAGATATTGAGGCCATTTATTGCCAAATTCTCTGTCCCACTGTGGACCAAAGTACCAGCCTAAAGGAATTGGTTTGCTCCAAATTACTGGAGTGATTTCCAAGCCATTGTAGTTGGTGGATTCAGTAAGATTGATTTGTACGAAGCCGAATTCTATGTTCATAGTGTCCCAATTTTCGCGCAAACGATAAGCTGCCGGAGAAATTGAAAAGAAACCAGTGTTTGAAGCAGTAGTCTAGAAAATATTATTCATTTTACCATTAGCAGTACAATTTATGTAATATGAAAACATTAAATTTATTTCAAATTTCTTTATATTGTCTGAAATTAGTTTTAAATTACCCGAAAATGTAAATTATTCGTAATTGTTTTATTTTGTTCTTAACAGTCTTACGAATGCTCTGTATAGCATATTTTAAATTTTACTTACATCCAATGAATCGATATACAAAATTTCAGGTCGTATTGTAGTTTCTCTATATCCCCATAAAGATATTTTGATGGGAGCATTTTCATTTTTAGTTAAATTGTATTTTTCCCAAGTCATTTTAATTTCTCTGGGAGATTTGTCATAAATACTGTCATCTTCAAAGTAGATTCTTTCTGCCGCAGTTGCAGGCGTTTCTGAAAATAATTTTTATTATTGCAAATAATGAATTTGAATATTGTTATATACCTATGAAGAATTTTCCTTTCCAGTTATATTTTCCAGGACCTATAGCAATTTCAAATCTGATGTATCCTTCTGCAAAAACATTCATAGGTTGCACGCAAATAGCTCTGTTGACATCAACAACAGTTCCTCTAACTTCTTCTGTGTCAAATCGGCAAGTAACTTTGTCCGTAAGTTCGAAACAAGGGCCTGTTATATTGACTACTGTTCCACCGAGCATGTTGCCGCTTTCTGGTGCAAATACGAGAGGCAAATTTGCCCCCGCTAAAAAAAAATAATTAAACATGAAAATAAAAAGAAAAATATTGTTGACGTATAATAATTGTTATTTAAAGCAACTCTCTTATCGGAGTAATGGGGTATGTGACTAAATTTTGATTTTCCATTATATGATACTAGACAAAAAAAAATACCCGTATTTTTTAAATCGCTTAATTATTTATAGTTTACGAAAAATAAATGATTTAAGTTTTGGAGAAAAGGTACTGTGACGTCATAGTGTACCGAGTGTGACAGACAGTGTTATAACGGTAGATGTCCCCGAACACACTTGCGTCACCTTATCCCCTCTCCAAAACATTCAATAGGAAATAACTTTATTATTAAGAAACAATTTTTATTATGAGAAACTGTAGTGATTAATTTATATATTTAATGACCCATATACTGAAATTCCATTATGGTCAGATATACTACTATACTCCATTTCACGTACGAAAATAGCGTTGGTTAGATAGGGAAATAAATTCTGCCCTCTGATTAGTCAAAACGCACACCAAGCAAACACAAAAGCACAAGAAAATATCAATTGTCAACTGTTAATTATAAAATACAATTGAGAGAGTTATGTGACATTGAACCATTTCGATTTTGTAGTCTTTAACATTCAGGTATAGAACATTTTTACTGATAAAAATATTTAACATTTGACAATATTTGGTTTCACGAATTTAAATTATTTAATGATGTAAAACGATCGGCTCTCAAGCGCTATCTGCTATTTTCTTACATGCACTGAAGTATAGCAACTGGCAATACATAAATAACTATGGTCAGCAGACAATTTTCGTAGAATTTAAACATACTGATTTCCTTAAAAAAGTATTGCCAGGTTAAAAAATTATAATTTAAGTCTAAATTTGTGTATACAAATCATTTGGACCAGGAATTTTACTGTTTTCAGTTACTGATATTTCAATTTATTGAAGTTATCCAATTAAAAAAATCAAAAAATTCAAAGTTTTTTTAATTGTATCCAAGATAGTTTAAATATTTTTTTGTATAATTGTATCGTACTCACAGACGTCTTTATTGCAGGTTCCCAGCATAATCTTTTCATCAATTCTGAATATATGTCTTCCTTTGAATCCATTAGCCCATCCTCTACCAGTTAAATCTCTGATAGTTGATCTTTGACTGTATGGGTAGTACTCGAAAGATTGAGTTCCGTTTCCAGCATTGAAACCTACAAAAGCCGGTACGCCACCTTCTCCATTCGATTGATCTCCGCCAGCTTCTGAATGTGTCGTCCATTTTATGTCTAGGTAGTTAAACATACAGTAAGTGTAAACTTCATCAGTTGCTAGAACCACTTGGAAAGTGTTGGTCTACCGAGGAGAATAAAACAGAACATAAATTTAAATAACATTAAAAGCAAACAATATAAATAGGATTATATTCATAATTATAATAAATAACAAGATATATACTAATCTTAAATAATTAATCATTTTTAAAAACAATTATGAATAATTGTTACTTGAATTTTATTTTAAAAAGCTATTCAAATTGACAGATAATCAGCATATGTCATCTACCATCAATTTTTATTCAAAACAATTTATTTGTTTAATGAATATAGAGAGAGAATATCAAAACTTGCAAAAATTTGTACATTATTGATCAATGATTTAGTTAATCTAACGTTTTATTTTGTTCAAAAAATTCCCTTCAACAATAATATGCTTCACCATTCTTTCCTTCCTTTTCTTAAAAGATCCCAATCATTCTTTTGGAATGCTTTCAAAATAATCATGAATGGGGTCCTCCACCATAGTAACAAACTAGAACATATGTATCATTTATATTAAAACTAGACCTTGAAACTGTATGTTAAACGCTATCAAAGTTTTAAAAAAAGTTATTAGTTTTTTAAATAATCGAGTTTTTAATATCATTTCCTCATATCTATATCTACGTCACACATTTACTCTATTTCAAATTATCACTACTTTCAAGTCTTCTGCTGTCGCTTTTTTTAAAATACGGAATCCTTTTTCAAGTATAAGAATGCACAAAATAACAAAAAAAAACCCTATATAAATTTATGATGCCACGCCAGACTTCATGCGATGGTACGAAAGTGAAAGACATGTTGAATGGCATAGGCTATGAGTGGTAATCAAAACTTGGACTATAATATATGTAGATTTTCAGTAATTATTTTATTAAATTGATTATTATCCACTCATATTTTCAATTATTGCCCACAAGATTTATTTCAACAGATTTATATATTTTTATTCTTATTATTAGCGAAGTCCACTGTTTCAAAATCATCTCTATTTCTACGTCACAGAATATTAAAAAAATACGGCTTAACGAATGACAATACTTTCTAAAACTACAAATCGTTTACAGTTTAGATGAACTTTCTTAACGAAAATATATTAAAAAAATGGTGGAGAACTCCATTGCACTATTACAGCATCAATCTCTTCTTCAGACGGAAACTTTTTCAATAATTTTCTTTAAGTTCAAAAATAGCTAAAAGTCGCACAATGGCCAAACATAAGAAAATATTCTTCAGCCAATTCTAAATTTAACTCACAGTAGTCACAGTGATATTAAAAAAAATGATAGCTAAGTTCTAATTTAACTATCGAAATTTAATTTCAAATGGAAGACAAATAACTATTAAAAATAGTAGCAGGTAGTATACATTTTGTTTCCCACAGCCCTCATTGATTTCATTAATCTAAATAATTCGAGCGTTACCTTCGTAGTTATTTGTTTATGTGGTTTATAATATGTCAATTTTAAAAACAAGTTTTTCTTGACGTAATGCCCAGTTTTATAAAAATGTAACTCATTGTTATATTTAAAAATATGTTAAATTTTGACATATGTCAAACTGATATATTTACAAATATTATTTGTGTATATAAATCAATTACATTGTGTGTGTTGTATGACTTGTATGTAAAACAACACTTATATAATTTAAAATGTACTTACACACATTTATTTATTTTATGAATAACATTTATCATATATCAAAATTTAACACATTGTTAAAAAGCAAAAGCCATTAGGGAATACTAAAAAGGCTATAAATAGTATATTGTATAACTAGTGCTGAAAGTTGGATATTTCATACGAGTGTGAAATACCCTTTCAGCACGTGTTGTACACGATACTTTTCCGACGACCACAATTTGTTGAATTGACATAAAATTTACATAAAAATATTAAAACACTATGTTAACATCATTGCTATCAGAATTCACCAAAAAATATGTTAAAATCTGATAAATCCAACCTTCTTAATCCGTGTAAATTCAGCAAATTATCTGCAACTATCAAACTTTTAAATACAAATTTTTAGATTAGTTCACTCAGTTATCGCAGCGTGTGATAAAATCATATTACACAGTTGCGGACGAATCTGATTGGCTAACGAGCTTTCAAAGCACACAGCATTGCTAGTGATGTGCAATGACCAACTTACAATAATAGTTTAGCGGGTGATTTTATGTATTTTCGTAGTGGTCGTCGGAAAAAATAATTATTTATTTTAATGGTCTATTATTTTTGTCTTATGCATTAGTTAAACGTTTTTGCTTAGTTTTTGAGAATAATAGCCAATACAATTGAATCTAAATTCCACTTACCACGAATAAAGAATTACTAATTCCTCCTGCAAAAGTCATATTTTTCCATGTTACAATAATAGCATGCTTAGGTTCGAAAGTCTCCGATCCAATGACTCCTTCCCGAATGTCCCACATTAATCTTTCCCTAAATTCGACTCCAAATTGATCTGTTCTAGTCTGGAGATCTCTTTCAAGACGGAAATAAACACCTGCTTTTCTCTGGTCGACATCTTCAATGCGGATTGAGCCAATCCGCATTTTGGAGTAGAATGGACCGATGAAGGATGGGTCATTTGTTTTCGGCCATTCTTTTACAGGGAATACTAGAGGGTAATGTGAATAATGCTGTGGAGGATCGCTGAACTCGAGATACCCGTTCATTGATACCTAAAGAGAAATAAGTTGTTTGTTTAATATAATTTGAATTACATAATAGCATTGCAAATAATAAAATAAAGATTTTCAGTGCAATAACTATAAATTCAAGGAATCTTAAGTGTCAAAATATTATATAAGATTTTTATATGAAAACGTTCCATAGAGCCTAACCTAGTGTTTCCGCAATGGTACAAATGTACAAATATTATAAAGAGATTTTCAATTCCAAAGTAAATATTATTTTTCAAAATTTTGTAGAGAAGCTGAAAATATTCAGGAAATTTTACGCGGATTTTATTACTAAGAAATAAATACTAGACATTTTAAGAAACATTTTTTATTGAGTACATATTTTAAAGAGCACTAACAATTACAAAAAAATGTAATGTTTGCTTTTAAATGAACTCGTACGTACATTGAGAAACTAATGTAATTGTAAAAATCAGTATTAAACGCTGTTTATTATATCTTTTATTTATACAGAATATTTGAAAAGTAATTTATAGTATACGTATTGGCCCGTACTACGATCACGGTTTTAACTAAAACGCTGTTTTAAAAAATGTCAAACTCAAATTTCAACATTTAATTTTGCACGTATGTTTGAAGATCGATTTTTTTTAAAATATTTGTTTGAATACAAACTATGTTCTGCTTTTAAATCTTATTTTGATAAATTCGATATTATTTATTATTATTATTAAATAATGAATATCTGACACTTTTTAAAACAGCGTTTTAGTTAAAACCGTGATCGTAGTACGGGCCAAATGTTTAACCGGCATATTTTTAGGCGGAATTTATAATTTACAAATTATCATTTCTATGCTCCCGTCATTATTCCTATGGCCTATGGGCATTGTAGACATATGTTTTGATTTATTTTATTTTTTCACGATTGTGCAAAAATTAAACAATCTGCTCTATATACAGATTTCGGTAATGATGATTGTTTTACAATAATGATTTAAATGTTATAAGAAGTAATATTGGAACAGACGGTTTATAAGTGACCTTGAATTTAGATGTCTAATCTTTCGTGAACCAGTATAGTGAAATAAATATCGTGTAAATAAATAGTGCGTCGTGTTATTGTTTTAATAATATAAGTGTTTAAAGGTTTAATAATATTGTTAGTCTTTAAGTGGTGTTTATATTTGTTTATTAATAGTGTTCGTTATTTTTATTATCTTTTTCTTATTTATTTATCGTTTAATAATTTTTTATTTTAATTATTAAAATTTCTCTGATTTTTACACTACACCCAAATAAATAAATAAATAAACGTTGAACTATGAAACTAAATTGAAGTAGATGTTTACAATACCGGCCCTAAATTAATTAAAAATAAACAATTCTTTCTAAATCTTAATTTCCTGTTATAGTTTATTCGAGCATTAACAATTGTTATAACCAATAAAATAATTGGTGCAATTAATATAATGGTGTGCATTTTTTGTTAGTTAGTTAGTCAACAAATTTTCTCGAATTAGTTTCACAACATTGGTACCTAATCTTTATTATGTATTATTCACTCATTGTCTTGTTTATTTTAGAGTATAAAAATCACCAGATATCATTATCTGTTTGTTTAATATCGATGTGTTAATCACAGGTGGATGATAAACAAGCTAGACTATCTAGAATTTAAACTCACTCTTGTATAGTTGAATCTAAATCCAAAAAAAGGCAATTGGAAATTCAAATTCTTGTGAATTTGCGGTGAAGAACTGTGTATGTTCTTCTGATGGTCTCCTTCATTGTCGCTGCCGCCTTGGTCGAAGTACCAGTACATAAAATGAGACCGAATCTCTCTCAGACGGGCTTCTGTAATGACGTAGGGTATTCCGCCCCTTTGAGTATCTTGAGGAGGGGGCGCCACCCGACTTTTTAACGAATCTGTAAAGAGAAAACGTAATTGTACAAATAAAGGGTTTTTTATGACCCATTTAAACGCATTGGGAAAGATGAGATTAGATAGCGTATGTTGTTACAAACGTACACAATACAGAATATCATAAAATCATGTAAATTGTTAGTGGGTAAAGGAGTAAGCTTTATTTTTGTAACTTTTACCAAGAAATGGTTATCATATCGATAAAATGTTGATAAACAAAGTCAATAATACCTTAGTCGTGATAAATACAATCAAATATATTAATAATTGTTTGTCTTTATAAAAATTAAGTATTATTCACTCACATTATTCATAAAATAATAAAAAATGAATCACGTATGACGCAAAAGCACACATAAAATACAGTTAAAAGAACTAAGTACATATTTTTCGTTAGCGCACCCAATTTGCACAAATATTACTCTATTTATTAACCAAATTTCAAGAGAAAGTAAAGCATGTCATAAAATAGATACAATTTCTGCATCTTGTTCTAAACAGCAACGCTATCATTTTTCTTACAAAAGCTAAAGCTTGCAAATATATACATTGGTGTCATCCACTCAAATTTTTGTATGGACCGTCATCTAAGTTGAAAATGATTTATAGTTTTAGAAAGTCTTAATTCTTATTCGTTAGAATGTTAATGCTAATAATTGGAGTTACACTATCGATCTATTTTCACACTTATAAAAATATATACATAAATTTAAAGTTACTGTCGTGGTAAATATTCATGGATAATAAGTTATTTAATATAATAAATAAAAGAAAGTGGCTAGAGTCCCGAACATGGGACCGTGTTCAAAAAATTAAAATCCCGAATAGGCGTGGTTTACAATACACCTCAACATTACCTAACCTAACGCATAAACTCAGGCTTGGAAAATACGGGCCGAGTATTATGCGTTAGGTGAGGTTATTGTTCTTTTTAGAGAAATATACAAGCAAGCTAAGATATTCAACAAATGTCTAGCGTTCTGGTCGGGATTTTAATTTTTCAACAACGGTCCCTAACGTTAAGCCACCTCTCTGCGACGTTTGTAGTACTAAACCACGCCTCTACGTACGGGACTGTAAATAATAATTATTTATAAATGTTAAAAGTAGTAATGGGATATGGGGATAATTCGAATAAAAAATAACCTGTCACCCGATTATTGAAATAACCTATACAATGGGGTAGTTATCATATGTTAAAATGAAATTCTTATTTGTTTACAATATATGACACACAATAAAAGATATAATACTGTAATAAAATTCGCCATTTATTATGTAAATATTTCAAAAAGTTATTTAAAATATTACATGATTCAAATCGACCCCTTCTCTGTGACGTCACGCTTACATAATTAAAGCCGCAAATGTCGCTAGTGTTGTTTTACAGCGATGGGATGTGACATGTCAAAGTGACAGTTGATGGTGATACACTGACGCCGTGGACATAACCTTGTTTCTATTTGTTTCTTAGACATTTATTCTATCTTTCTCGTAAGTAAAAAAATATACATGATTATGGATTGTCTTTAAAATAAAATAAATAAGTAAAAATACGAGCTAACTTGACAGCAATCTAACCTAACAAACAAGTTCCCCTTACCCCCTTTCCCAAAATATCGTTGTCATACTTCGAGCAGTACGTCGGAACTAAGTTGCAACGGAAACGGCAAGGGTAACGTCACAGTGGCGGGAATAGATATGTCCGGTATTTTCAGTATTTTTTTTCTCATTTAAAAATAAAAATTGTGCAAAATAAAAATTATGGAAAATTTAAATTTAAAAATACTTGCTTCTAATTAAAAAATCAAAAAAGGCGAAACTACCCCATTCGATATTAAAATTCAATAATTCGAATTAAAAATAATCGGCAATGAAAAATAACAATACGATAGGGTATATATGATCTTGATTAAATTTAGAGAAAATATTAATATATTATTAATATACGACTAGAGTTAAAAATAACAAACATGTAGGTATCTTTAAAATTTGAGAAAAACATCATTAAAAACTTCTGTGACGTTATGCGAAGTAATAAGGTATGACAGCGTACGTAGAGAAAAATCTGTACCCGTCTCTTTCACCATCATTGCTTGTTTTACTTACTTATCACAGATCACAGATGACGTTAAATTTTTTTTGGTCATATACTCCCTTCTAGAGGAATCGCTGTGTTTAGATTAGGATTTAGTTTTTCGATTCAGAACTCAACTAAGAATACCGATTACTGATATTTTAAAGGAACGCTCCTAAACGAATGACGGCAAACTCAATCGAGACGAATAATTTTTAGAGCGGCTATGTTCGAATCTTTAATCTAGCTACTGCGTAAGCGCAGTTGGGCAAACTGAATTTTAGAATTTTAAATGGCACAAAATTGACCCCTGTGGGGCCCTCTCCACGCCAGCAATGAATATAGGTAAGTATATAAATAAATAATATATCATCACGGCATATTACCAATTGCTGGATCTGCCAATCTGCTTTATACACAGATTTCGGTAACGATGATGACATATTTGTACCATGCGGGCGTTTACTAGATGTCACCTCACGAGCACTTATTTCGGCGTGGAGAGTGCACCACAGGGGTCATTTTTGTGCCATTTAAAATTCGAAATATTTGGCGTTGGTCGGGATCGAACCCGGTATTTAAATTTAATTTTAAGTATTTACTTGAATAAAAATTAAACTAAACGGAGGATATTGTGTTTGCCACATCAGATTTTTTATATATAGGCAGAATAACTGTCACAATATGTGTAAATCCGTATAACTGTACCCAATATTACCGACATCTACTCTAGCGTACAAATTTCGAACTATTTTAGGTGTTAGCTGTTTACACTTAGGCCGAGGCCTAGTATAGGTTAGGTCACATGAAAAAGTGGCCTGACCTAAGCCAGGCCGCTCCATATTTTAAGTGTTTACACTAGGCGGCCTAAATACATTTAGGTCTACGGTATAAACTAGGCCAATGTCTCGTCGTGTCTGGTCTAGTTTTAACAAAAATTTGTGGAGGACCCCATTTCTGTTGCTGCACAAAGAAGTTAAAAGAACTAGATTTCAAGCCACTAAACACTAAAAGCACATGCGACTAGGTTATGTATTGCATGCACTATGGACTCACCATAATTTGTGTAATCATGTTGAACTATGAGCTTACCGCTGGAGCTGGGATTCAAATTCCTTGATGCAGGGACAGGTCCACTATCACCAGGATCTATTCCAGCACCCGGCAACACCTCTATGTCTGCAAGAATAAATATTTAGCCACATACAAGCACAAATACAACACAAAAACTTTTATATATTACATTCCTCTATTTTCTGAGGTCCTTAGTCTTATTCTTACAATATTGCATGTTAAAACAATAGCCCGTATTCACAAACCACCATTTGTTGAATGTAGGCTCTTGCACTTGGTGATATTTTGTTATGTGTCATAGTCAAATTGTAAAACGCAGTGATCTTTTACAATCTGGCTAGTCATCTAGGCGTTTTATAAAACAACAGTTTACTTAACTTGTATATTTGTGTAAATATAATAACTATAACCTAACCTAACGCACAAAACACGGACCGAGTTTTCCAAGCGTCACTTTTGTGCGTTAGATTGTTATATTTAGAGAAATATTCAGGTCGAGATTCAAAGGCGCTACAACATATGCATAAATATAAGTTGAATTAATTTATTTAATTGAATATACGTTCAACAATAATGGTTCGTGAATACGGGCCATATGCCACACCCAGAAATGCGAAGAAAAGAAGCAATGATAAATTTATTCATTTTGTAAATATGGAATTGTACATTCTTTACTTTATGTAAATATTTTTCAGATTATTTATATACACTATACAGAGATATTCCACCCGAAAATATAAGCAAAAGGCACGATGAAATATTTATTTACAATAATGCAGTGGTTCTGATAACTAGATGATAAAATTATATTCATAAAATGGTATGTATATCATCTACTACAAAAAATGAGACACACCCAAAACACGAGGAAAACGCATCTCCAAAAATTCGTTTATTTACTTACCATAGTCATTGCCAGTTTTTCCATCTTCTTCCTCTTTGGTTTCCGGAACTTCAGGTGGTGGTTCACTTTCAGGTACAGCGGGTACATCACCTTCTGCACTTTCTACTGTAGTAGGATCTGAAGGATTATCAGTTTCCACTGTCACATTTTCAGCTAAACAATAACCGAATAACAATATCACAAAAATTAAAACACTTTTACGGGGTTTCATGTTGAATTTCACCATATATTAGCATATATGCAAGCACAATAAAAACTTATAAGGGAATGAGAACAGCGAAGGTGTAATACGTTGCGATATAATTTTATCTTATTTATCAAGAGATAAAGATATGATATAGTGATATTAATTAGTCACACTTTGGAATGTATGGTAAAATTTATACTTTTTATTAAATTTTTGTATAAATATTATTATACATACTACTCTACTTTAATATTTTTTAATATACATATATTTATTTATGTTAAAATAAACAAATACAAATAAATATTAAATGAAATTGAAAAGTTGAATAATATTTATTTAAATTACATATATTACTGTTTTTCTCACCGTCTATATATTAATTTGTACGTTATCCAGGCCAGGGAAGCAAGAAAAATTGAGAATGGTCAGTATAGCGTTGGCCAAGATTGGCCAAGATATACTGGCTTAGACCCTCATAGCTGGTAACTTGAAAAGATATTAAAAGAGTAATAAAACCAGAGTTGCACTTAAGAGCATAAAGTAATACTTCGTCGCTTAGTGACAATGGCATTATACACTAGTAACACATTGTTTTTCTACGTTCGTTGTATATATGGTTATTTATAAAAAAAATCTGACAAGCAGAAAGTAACGAAAATATTATTTAATATCATTTTGAGTTCAGGAATTAATATTAAAAATTATCAAAAGTGTAAAATCTTGATGTAAATAATTATACATTTTTATTTTACGAGCGAGCGAAGAAGTTTTTTTTCGGTTGGTGTCATTTGAGACGCGCGAAAAAGAACCTTTCCGTTGACCGTTTATTAATAGGTTATGTTAATGCATAGAAAATCATCCATTAATGACCCCTATTAATACGATTTTTTTTAATAAACGATTTTAGTGGTTAACCATAGATACCACCATACCATTGCTGAAGAATTATCAAAATTTATGTGTCAAACTTTACTAACCTAAACAAATTTGTGATGGAATAAAATAGAATTTCCAATTTAGTAAAATACGGACAACGAAAAAATATTGTAACTAACACGTGTGTTAACTGGCGATTAATGATCACAACAATTAACTAAATGTCTCAATCATTAATCGCCTTCATTAAAACACTTGATAGCTAAATAACTATTATTGTTGTTCGCTCTTCAAAAAACATCAACTTTACGATTACAAATGAGAGTGTAAATGTCTATATTTCATAGCACTCGTAAAAAAAAGTTTTTTAAAATTTCAAAATTATTTAACATAATATTAAAGTCAATAAATGGTAAAGATACAAAAGTCAAATAAAAGTATTTGTTGGAACAAATGAAACATTTGTTTTTCTCATGTCATAGATAATGTAGATACATAAGATCCTTGAAAATTGCAAAATTTCGGTGATTTCGATAATTTAACCCTTAACACCACAGATCACGTAGGTACCGAAACTTCATGCTATTATGCTATGAAATTAATAAGTCAAATCATCGCTGGTATATTTTGGCAATTGGATTGGTATATATTTGACAGATCAAATGGCAAAATTCTGCTACATTTAAGCTGTCAAGCTAAAGGCTGCTTATATCACTATAGTCTGCGGCCCCACAATGCTAAATGCTGAATTCCCAATACGCGTTGTTTGGTTAGCCCAGGGGTCCATGTACCCCCAAGGGGTACGTGAATCCTCTACAGGAGGTGCCTGAACCTATATGTATAAATTATTTTTCATAATACTCGTGCAAGTAAAAATCATAACAAATTTTAATATCTAAGCTCATAACCTATGTGCAATTTATATTATTCTTTAGAAAGTATTACCTATTTGCTTTCAATTTTCGCACTTCCAGTTTTGTTTATTCGTCTTTTGCTCGCACTTATTGGCAGGTAAAGTTATAACTGATATTATTTTCTATTTTCATGATTATAATAAATTGTCAAAAACCTACGATTCGAAACATCTTATTAATAAATAAATAAATACTTCAACACGAACCTAAATAATTATTGTTTTGACATCAATTATCAAAGAATTATATTATTATTTGTAGTTAATTATTGTTTTTCTTTTTAATTTAAGATATGGTTCTTATTCTTAATATTTTTTTTACATTGTACCTATATTTTTCTTGAATCTTGATATTTATTTTACTAAGAAAAAAGTTTCACATCATCAAATGAACAGGGGTACGTGAGGCATCACAGTGAGGCCAAGGGGTACATTGAATGAAAAAGGTTCAGAACCGCTGGATAAGTCTATAAGGCTAGGTACGATTTTACGTTTACCGACATGGAACGGAAAGGCTGGAGCCAAGCCGAGCCATGGCTAGCAAACCGTTCCCACGGCGCCGGCGCGTGAATTGGCAAGTGCCAAGCCGAGCTCTCCAAGTATCGCGCTATGAGAATCCAGCTTCAGGCTGTGAAATTATTTTTTTTCTTGGAAGAACAGAATGAACTAAGAATTTTAGTGCAAACGCAATTTAAAAAATTTGCGTAACGTTGTAGGTCTACACTGTTAGTTCTAGTGACTACAAATGTTCGCATAGCTGAAATATTTTTATATATAAACTTTATACGTTATATTCATGACGAAATTATTATTCAGCATAAATAAAATGCATTTTTTTTCAAATAAAGTATAGAATATTGTAACAGTGTGACCATCATTTCACAATATTATGATACAAACTATGGCGGCTGATGGCCAAATCAGAGAACCAATCAACCTGATACGTCATCCTAATTATTAATCGACATGTAGTTTGCGAAACAACTAATATTTAAACAAAATTCTTTCACTAATACTCATTAATTTACATATATATTCGCATTCTTATCTAAGATAGTTAAAATTTGATCATGGTACAGTACCCCATTTGGTTTTAAAAATTATACTGTCAAGAAATGAAATGAAAAATTAATTTAAAATAAGTCTGAAAAGCCAGAACGATTTTTTTTGTTTTACAAATAACAGCCGGTTTTATAAATCTTCAATTAAATAAGTTTAATTAATTGAACAAATTCGAATCACTTTTCATACTCTTAGATTAAACATCACTTGACAAAAGCCCCCTATGAAAGTTAGTTAATACGAGCCCTTGCTTTAAAAGAAAATCGCGTGGCATTTGTCCATTTCATTTAAGTAAATTTAAGTGGAATCATAAAATCGATCCTAAATCTTATAAAAACAATATATTTTTTCTTGTAGCCCACCTAAAATTATTTTTTGATCGTTTGGCTAACCCAGTTTAAACTAAACAGAATTGCGTTGCCATAAAAGTTATAATATATTAATATATATGAGTATACAATAATAGTCTCTACTCCTATGTGAAGTAAGAATAAAAAAAATATATATCTTTCTCATACATCAGTAATGAGTAATAAATTGATGATGTATTACTGTATCTCGAACAACACAACATATTGATTCACACTATCTATAAAAAAATATTTAATTCCTCGCTATATTTTGGTATGATTGCAATATTGGTTTTGAAAATATGTTATCTTTATTTGTTTACGATAAGATAAATTCAACCTGTAACAATATTTCTCAATAGGTATTGATTCATGTTATATCTAATTATCTATCATGATTTGCAATCTCTTTATTTCGGTTTTACTGAATTTTTAAACGTTACGCTCTCTGTAGTTGAATTATAGAACTTTTCTAGAATATTAGCAGAAATTACTGCCATCTATACGCAATAGGAACAGATTTATAAATGGAAAAACGCGTTGAAATGGGAGCAGGCAGGAAAGCTCAACGTTGATGGCAGCATGCTAGCCATGGTAGTGACAATTTTTTTATTGTATATCTGTCCTAAACGTACAATTAAAGTCAAATCCACATGAAACAACGTTAATTATTATAATTTTTACCAGTTGTATAACTAAAAATTCATTTTTCTCAAAATGATCTGCACAAATAAATACTTGTTTTGTTAGAATTGAATTTTATAATTCTTTTCTTCTTTCATCATTTGCTAAAATATAAAGATTACTTACACTTTTGCATATACCTAATACAAGAACGCATTTTTTTAAGGAAGAAACCAAATAACAAATTATTTGTTATTTTTAATGCCGGATTCTCCAATTATAAGTACTTTGTGCTAGCGTGCGTCTTCTAAAGTGCACATATTTTATTACATAGTTCTAGAAAATACATGGCTAGTGTGGCGCCATCGTTACACTAATCACCACCGCCTGCTTCCATTCAAATATAAATGATATTAAAAGAACATATATTACTTACAATAGTTTGTTATATATAGTTTAAATTAAACAAATTCATACGAAACATACACATATTACACCCTTAATTTCATGTACTTACTTTTCCAATTTTCCATTTAGTATTTGTTAATAAATAAATCATCACCCATTTCCAAGAATACCAATATGTTTTAAACATATTTCGATAATAACATAAGTTACTGAAGAAATTTTTTTCCAAAAGTTATACGCACTTAAATCAAAAATTGATTGTTTTTAAAAGTAATTTAAGTAGCCTATTTAGTATTATTTATCGAGCAATGATTGCATTAGATCAACAGGTCAACAATTAAATTTAATTAGATGCATTATATCAATTACATATTTTTCTATATTTTTTCCATTGTCGCAATCAATAAATTTTAAATATTCTGTTGATTGTATAAAAGTTTAAAGTCTTCGTAATTATAATTATTGCCGTGTGCAACTGCACGGGGCTTTTGTTCGAGTCTTCGCGGCAGTGTGATTTTGCACACGGCACTTTTGTTAGAGATATAAAGCGAAATGTAGGCGGTAAGCGGGCAGACATCTGATCTGATTCAGAAGTAGAAAACCAACAATACAAGAAAGAAACATGCCGTGCGGAAAAGGAGGCGACTGTTGTAAAGGTAAGAAACTTTTACTTTATAATTTATAAAATATTTGGATAATATACTAAAATCATCTCTGAAAATTTTATAATATAATAATTAGTTAATGGTTTTTGGTATGTGATTTCTAAGAAAATAATATTGTTTTGTTTTTGTTGCTTTACGCTTGAGCGAGTAAATTATTTTTTAGTGCGCAATTGTTTTTTTGCAATCATATAATACCAGTTATATATTTTTGTGCACTATATTTAACAACATATTCTACCTATAAATTTGAGCATATTCAAAAAATATATGTTTTAATGTACTGACTAAAATGTAGATTAAATCTTACTTCCAATAATCAATAAACTATAATTGTTTTAAACAATATACTGATTCTGAAATGAAATTAATTTTAAGATCTAAAACTAAAACATTTTTTTTTCTCTTTTAGATTGCAAATGCTGCCAAGGTGGTTCTTGCGACTGCAAATGCACTTCATCGCAGAACTGTGGCTGTAAATGCGAAGCTACCACTTGTTCATCTGGAGCCTGCTCTAAACCAGCCAAGTGAAGAATATCTTCATCAATATTTCAACATGATGAAACTTAATATTATATTTTGTAAAGCATTCCAATGTAACATAGGATTGACAATAAACTAATTAAAATATAACAGGTTTTTTATTAAACGCAATCATTCGGATCGAATAGAATTAAATCAAACAAAAATAATAATCATGAACAGGTGTTGTAAGTAAGTGAGTAATTTAGGATATTCTGTCATCTTGATAATTTTGCATTTTCTATGAACAAGACTATAAAGAATATCAAATAATTAATACCCTTGAACTTATATAGCTATTTAGCAATGAAATTTGTTTATTATTATTTTGAAAATGATAGTTATAAAACATAATTATTTGTGATAATCTTATCTAAAATAACAATATAGTTACAATATATTTCAAATGGATGCGTATATTATCAGTGAAACAGTGTCCCACCAACAAGTTAAATTGTTATACATACAAACTATGCGCAGAGTGTAATTGTTATATTTTTGTCAATTGTTTGTAACCGAAATCAATTTTTTACACAAAATTCTTCTTTCTCCATCTGTTTTTACAATGTCCAGTTGCCAGATGAAACAATGGGCGCATTCAGTAGATTTCTGTGGTCACTGAACACCTGATCGAACAGTCAACAACCAAGGAAGTTTCTGTTGAATGCTTTTTTCACATTCAAATAGTCATAACCTTAATTTTACTCGCATATAATAACTTTTGTTATCATTATATTTTGCGTATATCATTCATAAATGCGTAAATTCATTGAAAAGTTAAATATCTACAACTTTTATCAAATTCTTAAAAATTTCTTGTATCGCATTTTTACTTCCTTGTACGTAAGTAAAGGAAGTATTGTACTCGCGAAAAAATTCGGTTTTCAGATTTCAGCGGAAATATCCATTTTGATCATCCCTGAATCCATTTTGACTAATTTCGTCGTGACGTCTGTACGTCCGTATGTACGTACGTTCGTATCTCGCATAACTCAAAAACGGTAAGCCGTAGAAAGTTAAAATTTTGTATTTAGGACTCCTATAACATCTAGTTGTGCATCTCCCTTTCTGGTTATTACACAATTTCCAGAAGTGGCACTTTACATGAAGCCTATAATAGATTTTAATGAAAAACTGTTTTAAAATATAATCCAAAACTTTTCAAATTTGGTATACAAGACTTTTATGTCAATCGAAATAACATAATAGATTTTGGTTAGAATAGGCTAACCGGAAGTGGTACATTACTTGAAGTTGTTAACAGTTTTTCTTGAATAAAATGATTATATTTTGATTTTAGAAATAAATGCTTCAAATAAAAGTTTTAGAGAATTAATTTCTGCGTCTAGCACATCAAGTATTATTAAATTAGCCCTTTATATAAGCGAGATATGTAAATTTAAAAATTATATACTTTTTTGTTTTTGTAATAAAGCTTGCTATAAGATTAGGACAAAAACATAAGAAAAATGTTCATGTCAAATTACGTTAAATACGTGCAATTTTATGATTCGTACAATAACAAATATTATATTTTTATTGTGAAATTACTCATATTCATTATTGTAATCAAATATTTCTTTGTTGTAATCAAAACTCTCTTTAAAAAGAACCGGGTTAGATTATGGTCGCTATATATCTTATTGTTTTGAAGTTAAAATTAATATTTTGTAATTTATTTATTAAAAAAATATGTATAGTTTAATAATCGTACAAGGAAGTCGTGTGGTGTCCACATCAGATTTTTTTCATTTGTGTTAACAAATAACATATATAATATATTTTCGGTGCGTTACATGTGAATAAATTGTTATTTTGTTCTACTACACATAGATAATGGATGACAAAATTGGATTATTTCTATTAGCAGAAAAAAATCAGTGAATTTAAATATTGCGTGTGTAAACAAGTGACCAGAAACATCTGACCATATTTTTTATGCGGTCTACATGCCTGCTGAATGCGCCCAATGTTGCTGTATTTAAGAATAAGTCATAAATAGCGCAATTAACATTTTTAAATGGCATCAGTAAATATTTACTAATTTAAAAATTATAGTTATTTTTACAAAAAAAGTAATCACGTTTAAATAAAATGAAATATACCTTTAAATTTTACATAATTCAAACAATTGTTGGGTAAAAAATAAAAGTATGTATGTATGTAAACATGTATTTAAACATACATTGCATGAATTCAGATAGTTTCGCTATGTATTCCAGAACATGTAGATAATATGGAAAATGTTGAAATGAAAAATTTGATTTTTCGCTTTCTTTTCTTAAAAACTGGAGGCACTACTAACACTTAAATTTTAAGCTTTCCTTAAATTGATAATATCGAATCGAAAATATCAAACAAAAAATTGAATATTGCTGTCCAAATTTGAATTCGTAATTTTTTTGAAATTTCCTTTTGAATATGCCATGCCTACTATGATGACTTAATTGGACTGAATTATATTTTGATAATAATTAAATTAGAAAATACAATCTGTTATTGTATTTTTCAATTGTTTAATTGCTAACATACCATTGTTTTTAACCTATAATATTAATTGTTGCAATTTTGCCGTTTAAAACAAAAAAAAGTGGACAAATTATACAAGTAGGTAAATCTTTAGAAAGGAATAAATATTTTCGAATATATTCGAAAGTGTATAAAAAATTATCCTAAAGAGGCTAACCAAAATCAAATTATTTCATACTTCGAAGTCAAATGATGAGTCCAATGCAATAATTAGCAAAACCATTAACACCAATTTTTTAGGAGAGCCAAAACATAGATTTTTGTGACCTATGCACATAGGTAAGTGATAATATAATTCAAGCCGTAAGTCAAAATATTAATAAAAAAACTGTAGGACTGTTATATTGAACAGTATTTTCGAAATTCAAAAGTTCTGCAATGCATTTAGTATTTCATACGAAGCCGGTTCTTGCACAGAATGAGAGAATTTCACTCTGGATATAAACGCAACGATAACTCCATATGCTCTAAACATGGACTTGACCGGTTATTGCATTGGACACATCAATTGTAAAAATAAAAAAAATCTGATGTGGTCAGCACATTACCTTCCGTCAACTCAGTGTATTATACAAATTCTATATATAAATTTTCTTGCAAAAGATTATATATTTCCAGTAAAATTATTTTATAAACAAACTATGTAAATTGCACTTGACACTGACATCTTCTTCTACTTTAAATTTCCCACTATTTAGTGGTCGCTATTCTTGTACTTCTTCATCCACTCATTTCTATTTTGCTTGTTGTCCTCATTCTGTTCCTTTTCTGTCAAGTCTTTCACAATACAGCCTTTCCATCTTATCTTTGGTCTTCCTCTGTTTCTTCTTTCTTCTACTACTAAGCTGTTCATTCTTCTTCCAATATATTCTTCATCTCTTCTTATGACATGTTCAAACCAATATAATCGTCTCTCTTGTATCTTTCTAGAAACTTCTATCACTCGAGCCATTTCCCTTATCCTCTCATTCCGTATCCTATCTTTCCGCGTCTTCCCCAACATCCATCTCAACATTCTCATTTCTCTGCCACATTCATTTTCTTTTCATTGAAACTGACATCTGTCAACTAGAATATTCTTAGTATATTAGCTGTTTCCATGGTTATAGCATAGCTATAGCTGATTTATAAAATTTTATTCATTTATAATTTTTTAACTCTATATGAATATGAAGTATAAAAATAAAATAAATAAATATTTTATCACGGCATATTACCCATTGCTGAGTGTGCCAATCTGCTTCGTACACAGATATCGGTAATGATGGCGCTTACAGGCATCACCTCACGGGCACTCATTGCTGGCGTAGAGAGTGCGCCACAGGGGTCAATTTTGTGCCATTAAAAGGCGATGTATTTTTTGGCGTCGGTCGTGATCGAACCCGGGTCCCCAGATTCGCGACCAGACACTCAGGCACACGGCCACGAGACCCCATATGAAGTATAAAATGTAATTAAATCGCGTAGGTGTAGATAATAGTGTATTCTTCAATATTTATAATAACATTAATGCCAAAAAATGATATTTAACAGCGTTTTTTCAAGAAAAACTATAAAATCTTCAAATGAGGGTACTTCCGGTTGACCAATTATAACCAAAATCTAATCACCTCTCTTTTGGATGTGTTGGAGATATGCGATCTGAAAGTATCGTCACACACACACACATACACACACACACACACACACACACACACACACACACACACACACACACATACATACATACGTATTATAGGGATCCTAAAACGTGCTAATTCACTAAAAACTTATCATTGAATTTTTTGACCAGACAATACCTTCCTTACCTAAAAGTGACGGAAGGTAAAAAAGTATAAAAATTGTATATTCGCTTATATCTAATTTTCTGTGCTCTGTACATTTTCTCAGATAAACAATTAATACACCACTAAAATACAGGGCAACGAATCCGCCAAAAACTTGGTTCAGGTTCCGGTTAATTTGTTTTTTGAGAGATGGGTTCGGGTGCGGTTCTGGTTCAAACATTAACACAATTTGCGGTTTTGTTCCGGGTTCAGGTTCGGTTCGACATAATGAAAATTGAATTAATGTTTTTTGAATAACAATCATAAATATAGAAATAATTTAAAATGCGAGCCGGAATTTACACAAAACAAGAACCCGAACACAATTTTCATAAACAGACAAAACAGGGGACGATTATCGGTTGCATTACAATTACGCTTACGTTTCGAACTCAAAATGAACCTGAACCGGAGCTGAATCCTGAACCCGAATTTTAATACCCGGTTCGGTTCCGACTCGGGTTTAATGAAAAATATATTTGAGGGTATATTCTGGGTTTTGGTTCGCTAAAATGTTACGGTTTGGTTCCGGTTTTGGTTCGGTTCAGGTTCGGGTTCGAAGCCCTGCTAAAATGGCTTCATAATGGGGGAATTTTTGGTTAAAGTTATCCGACTTCGTATCTCTTATAGTTCTCAAGATTTCTATGTTGAACAATGAACAAGTTAGCTTGAACATATTCTGTATCGTAGATCGTAGCTTGAGTACATCCTATATGGGTAAAAATTTGAACTTTGAAGAGATAGATTGATAGAAAGAAATGCATATAGAATTTCGAGAACATATTCCAAAGATGCAAAGGTTTAACTTAGTGAAATGTATTTCTAAGCTTCTGTAAAATAAATAAATATAAAGTTTGTTTATTAGCTTTCATTTTATTAAATATATATATATATATATTAGATCTCTGTGATTTATTTTTCCCAATATACGTAGTTAGTATCTGTTACAGTGTATTCTATGTGTAATTAAGATAGTGTAAATAATTGCAAAGCAATACATATTGAGAATCAATAACATCTTGTCAAGGTCAGTGACTAAACGGTTGTGACTAGTAGACTAGTTACGACAACATCTTCATGATTATAATATTTTCACATTGTAGCGTGTTCGTGACTTTAAGCACGTAATCAAAGAAGTCATTTCATTGAAATATTTACATTCTTTCCAAATATGTGGAATATTTTATCATTATTTACTCTCTATATATCGCTGTTTATTTATTGATTGTCGTAAAATAGTTTTTGCTTTGCAAATACGGTTTAACGGTTTTCAATCAAGAACAAATGGTTATGAGGAAAATAAGAGCAAAACAAGACTTGTATAGAATTATTGCAATGCGTGGGCTTTAGGAATTTCACTATAGATTTATGACGTCTTAAGGGAAACTAGAACTCATACAAGTTTTCTATAGAGAGTTCTTGGTGTTGCTGTTAAAGAGAGAATTATATGAAGAATTAAATGATTTATTTTTATATGAAACATGGGGCTCGAATTCTACACGAGTTATGCTAGAATTATTGAGGATTGGACATAGTTAATATTTTTTTGGAATTTTGTTTTTTACCACTTTTTAAAAGTTCCAATCCAATCTTCGTTTTGGAATGCTTAAAGACTTGAAATCCGTCAAATTAATTTTGGCCAGACTTAAAAACGCAAATTATAAATAATGAAAATGTTCATATTATCATTCAGAACAATACTTTAAAAATAGATTAACTAAGTTTTAATGTCGTAACTTAATTTCAAATGATATAGATGAATAACTGTTTAAAATGATAATGCAAATTTTGTTTTCCACGGCCTACTTGATTTTCTATTCTGAATAATTTTAACGTGACCATAGTGGCGGTTTCTCTATTAACTCATTTGGTCAATGACCTCCCAAATTTATCAAAGAAAAGAAAAAGCGAAAGAATAAAAATAATTTATTTTAATAATTTTTCATAAAATCAGTTCATCGTGTCGTTAGCGTTGCTTGCACACGACACCACTATGCTAGAAGCAAGACAGCGAATGGCGCGCGCATATGCGCGTGCTGCCCAAAGTTGTGACCATGTTGCATTTACAAGCCCATGCGTCAGACAAAGACAAACGAATTGTAACTTTACTTAGGTTGGACGAAGACAGCCACTACCCTATTTGCTTACACACGGTCAATGACCAAGGCATAAGTCTAGTAGAGTATAAAAGGGGCGCCGACTTGTGGGTGGCAACAGGGAGTGTGCTCCCAACAAACAATTTTGTAGGGGACAGTGCCCCTCACAACAACGGTTATATTTTGCATTGAATTCCGATTTTCCGATGTATATAGGCGGGCTCCAGATTCGGATTTTAATTTTGTGATTTATTTAATACATAATACGTTTTACGAAAAAAACCAAGTGGGATTTGAAGTCGTGAATAATTATTATGGATTTTAGATCCAATAAACTCGGCTACTGAATGCGTTTCCATGATTACTGTTTTTAATAAATAATAACTGTCACATGATATTATAAAGGGTTTTTAAATTGGGGCGGGTCGATGTTGGCAGCCTGTGGCGGCCATATTGTTTTGGTGGCGTCTGTTTAATCTGTTGTTTATTATTCTGTCACAGATGCCAAATCACCATGGCTAGTTACACGATTGAGCAGCACGTTCAAATGATAAAACTTTATTATCAAAATGAGTGTTCTGTAGTGCAAACGTTGTGCGCGTTGCGCCCATTTTACGGCAGACGCGATGGCCTTTCAAAATCGACTCTCCAACGTTTGGTGGCCAAATTCGAGACGACCGGTTCGGTAAACTATCAGCCAACACTCGAACGCCAGATCGAACATTGCCGCGGTCCGTGAAAGTGTGCAGTCAATTTGTCGCCGTGCACAAGAACTCGGCCTTTCGCAGACTTTAACTTGACGAATTTTGCGTCAGGACTTGGGCCTACACCCGTACAAGATCCAATTGACCTAGGAGCTCAAAGTTAATGACCACAGACAACGCCGTTTGTTCGCTGACTGGATTTCGGAGCGTTTGGAAGAGGACCCCAATTTTGGCCGAAAAAATCATCTTTAGCGACGAGGCGCATTTTTGGATGAATGGCTATGTTAACAAGCACAATTGCCGTATATGGGACGACGCCAACCCACACGTGGTTCACCAGGTAATAATGCATCCACAAGAAGTTACTGTTTGGTGCGGATTTTGGGCCGAAGGCGTCATTGGTCCGTACTTTTTTGAAAACGACGTTGGTGAGGCCATCACCGTCAACGGCGAACACCCAAATTGAACGATATGGAGGTAGACGACAAGTGGTTCCAGCAGGACGGCGCTACGTGCCACACAGCGGACGCCACGATGGACATTCTGCTTGAACGGTTTCAGGGTATGGTTATCTCTCGCTGAGGTGACGTGAATTGGCCACCAAGATCGTGCGATTTGACCCAGCTAAACTTTTTCTTGTGGGGTTTCCTGAAGTCGCAGGACTATGCCAATAAGTCGCAATCGACCGATGCCCTTAAAGTCAACATAACCAATGCCATCGCTCAAATTCAGCCGGATCTACGCGGCAGAGTCATTGAAAATTGGACCACTCGGATCCGTGCCACCGTGAGAAGACATTTGAACGATGTTATATTCCATACATAATGACATACATGGGCCTTTCAAATAAAAATAGAATTTCGTTAAAACCTCACACACAGCTTGTTTTATACTATTTCAACATCGACCCGCCCTTATTGAAAAGCCCTTTACTTTTCTAAATATTTCAATAATAAGGCATTAAATTAGGAATATTTAGATACTCATCGAAGCCAAATTAAATAATCTTTCTAACAATATAAAAAAACTTCCATTATAGTATTACGGGATAGATGATATTTAAAAAAAAACTGTTTTCCCATGTTAGACGCCTAAGTCACGGTTTCACCCTGTATATGTGTGTGTGTGCTAGTGTGCTCCTAGCCTAACCTACCCCCCCCCCTAAGATTTTAGAAACTCGGCGTATCTGGCTGATAGTGACAACATAGGTTCGATTTTGTATGTTATCATGGAATTTTAAGAAATTAAAAAACTAAAAAGCAATAATGCATTATATTGTGAAAAACGTTTGGAAATAAAGCTAGAGAATTAAAACAGACTACGAAAGATGGAAGAAGGGAAGTGTAAATATTTATCAAATTTGACCCCCCAAATCTTCAACCCAGTAGTCGCCACTATCATCCTCAACTTGTTATTGAATCAGTTGAGCCGTTATATTGTTTATAATCTCGTTGTGAGTAATGGAAACAATGTTGTAACAAGTTCTGAGAATTAGTGTCATAATTGATATCCTGTTATTATGAAACAAGTGCGTCTCTTAATACAATTGGAATAATTGAAGTTTCCTGCAACTTCAAAAGTTGTATGCGTGTATGTGTATATGTGTTTAGTTTATTGGTATGTAATTATCACGTTATAAACGAGGTGATGTTTTAAACGGAGAACGGATTTTTACAGCTCTTTATATAGAAGTACCGTAACAGACCTTTCTCTAGCTAGAACTAAATAGTCAATAGTGTAACATCATTGCTATCAAAGTCTTCAAAAATTGGACATGTTTTATTAATTTAAATGTCTTCAGAATTTTGACTATAAAGATTTCTCTAAAAACATAGTTGCTGTGATGAAAATATGAGTAGGTACAGTAATTTTTTTGAAAAATGTCCGACCAAGGTCATCTGTATCATGAACGAATTAACAAATTGGCATACATTTATTCCCCTCCTTTACAAAGGCTTTAAGCGTGTGCGATAAGGATGGATATAACACGCTTGTCTTTCAAAAATTCATAATGTTTCGACTAAGTTAGGACATTCCATTTTAAAACGATGCTCGTTGTTAATAATATTTTCGCTGTAACGTAAATTTATATATTAATTCAGATACATTACCTTGATTCATAGCCGTACGAATAACGTTATTTTCTGTCAGTGTCAGTGTCACTGACACTGACATTGTGTCAGTATCTTAATTTTCATATATTTGGTTTTAGATTTGTTAATAAACTTACCAGTTGATTTATTTTTGAATTTTGAATGCTGTTATTGTAACATATATTTTTATAATAATAAAATAACAGTAGTATTTTATATGCACCCTCACAAAAACTTAGCAAACGACATTACTGAATTTGTCAGAATGGGCGGAGCAAAAATCTGAATTCATACAATTCGTAGATGACCTTGATCGGACATCTTTCAAATTTTTTACTATATAATATCTTGTTATAAGTTTCAAATATGGCACCAGTACTTTTGGTGTTTGATTAAATAAATATATCATCACGGTGTATTTCCGTTACTGAGTGTGCCAATCTGTTTTGTACATAAATATTCGTACCATGCGAGTATTTCCCAGGTTTCACCTCATGGTTATTCATTCCTGGCGTGATGAATATAATTTAAAATTCGAAATAATTTTGGCGTCCATCGGAATCGAACTGGGATCCCCAGATTCGCAACCAGACAACCAGTCCGTCTGTACCAATCAGGGAAATTCTGATTCAGGAAATCCCCGACTTTGTATTCAATAATTTGCTGGTGTGTGTAACATCTTAGCTTCTAAAAGAACTTCATCGTGAAATGGCAGTGGTAAATTTTCATTTAAAAATGGAAGATATAAGGCTCCATTAAGTCGGTTAGGTACATTGTGTGAATCAATTGCATTATTATTTATTATTAACCTAGCCCAAATGTTTAGGGACCATCGTCTTTGATAAGATACTATTTATTTACATTTTTTATCAATAACTTGATAAAGAAGGAAAAGCAGAAAATTTTCCACTGGTAATCAAATCCCAAAAGCTCGGTAACTTTTGAGACAAATATATACATTGAATATATTCATTTAGATATCATTATATCATCACACAGCTTATTATCCATTTCTGCGTATGCCAATCTGCTTTTATTCGTAGATTTCGCTAATGACGGACTGTGTCAGTTGGCCCACTTTCTTTAATTTCATTTTCTTGAGTCTATATTATAAAAAGAACTAATTTAAAATATCGGTAATTTTCGTAATTTTATTAATATTATACATAAATATTTTATCTGTCTAGTGCTATTTAGCAATATTCTTTTTCTATTTTGGTGTTCTTATGTTTCTATAAACGCACTGTTTTGTACTGCAAACACGACGTTTAGAAGATCTATAAGCGTACTATTTTTGGCGCCTTTCATGTTCTCGAGTTGGTAGTCATGCTTTCATAACTGACAGATGACAGGTAACCTCAAAATGGTAAGTTGTTGATAATATTTCAACATATTACTTTTAATTGTGGATTTTTATACTTTCTTTAGGTGATAGGACTAGAAAAAAATATAATATTAATTTCACAACCAGAATCAGACCTTGAATCATAAATACAATACACCTTGCAATACACTAATTAATCAATAGTTGACAAAATATGAAATTTCAATTGTTAGCGAGAAGCGTTACCAACATAAACATAACTAACAAAAAAATACCTAGTCATAATTTGACGTCGCAATTTAAATAAATTTAATCGTAAAATTACCTCAATAGAAAAAATAGTATAAAAAACACGTATCATAAGGCCTGTTGACGCACTCGTCCTTTGTAAAACTCGCCTAGCGGCTCGTTTTCCAAACTTGGACTCGTACGTTAACAGATTGCCTTATGATACTTGTGTTTTAATGTACTATTTTATAATACTTTATTTTAAATGAAATAATACATAGTTTTACCAATAGAGGAAAAAGTGAAATAAATCTGAAATGAATTTACGTCATAAGGTTGCCAGATTTTAGTAAAAAAAAATATCAAAAAAAATTGATAGTTATGCAGAATAAAAAGGTGATTTTACCTAATGGTGATAAAAAATAAGTAATTAAGAAATAAATTTTTAATCTTTAGCTAAAAAATCAATTTAATTTTTAAAATTATTATTACGAATTCTATTTTTTAATCACATATTTTTTTTCTACGATCGTACGGAAAATAAATGTTCTCAAATTCAAAATGAGTGCAAGAAGTATCCAATTCGCGCGGGAAACAATGAGGTCTTTTAAAAAAAAATTGTCGATTTTTTTTTATAGATTCGTGAAATTCCACGAATGTGGAATTTAGTTGCCGAAGCCGTAAGGCCGAGGAAAATAAACCATATGAGTGATAAAAGTGAAGTGCCGAGGTGCATATTAAATTTTGTATGAAATAGAAATTTTGTGAAAATGAAAGATATATTTATTTTTGTAGGTTATGAAACCAAATCTGTCAAATGCTGTCAGTCAAACAAACGAATTTATGTTCAGTGTTGCAAACCTCCGGACATTGAAGTTATAGTATGAATACTCAAAATTATGCGTGTTATCTCAAATTTCTGCATCGGAATTATTTAATTCGTTCATCTTGCACATATTTTTTGTCATTTTACATACAAATTTGCTATTGTACAACTTATGTCTGTCCAAATTATCTTATATGTACAATATTTATCAAAATGTTGGCAACACTACATTTCATGAAATACATAAATTACTTTTGAGCCTATTTCTGAACTTTTAATGACGATTTTTGTGCACTTTAGTGACGATTTCAAATAAAATATTAGAAATATGCGACTTTTCATTCATAAATTTGCTAATAAACCTTTGCGGTTGTAAATACCGACTAAATTTGCGACGTCACGGCTTCATACTCACACAAAAACATTTCTCACACACACGCACGCACGTTTACGCTCCATTTGTTTTCTGTTTTATAGTTATTTTACATTTCACAACAAATTGTACGATTTTACGACCTTCTATTTATCGGCAAGTGTAATACAGTAAAATCGTACAATTTATTTTGAAAATAAATTGCACAATAAATTGTGAAAATTAGAACATGTTCTATTTTCCCCGATTTGCTTACAAATTTTTGGTTACTTTTCCAATGCCAAAGGTATAATATTTGACATATTGAACTATTTCTGTTTGACGTTTGTGTGTATGATTGCACAAAAAACCTTGTTTGCAACATATGCGGAAAACATGATTCTGAAATTCAATGGAATTTCCAAAACTCGTTGCGTTCGTTTCGGAGAATTTGCATTTCTTTCAGAAACACTAATTTCCCACACTTGTTGCACAAATAACTATTAAACAACTGATGTAGAATGGGGCTCGTACGATGAGGAAATTTACTAGATACCACAGGAGTGGTATTTGAAAACGGGAAATTATTTTCATTTTTGACGTAGATCAGATTCGAACCTAGGCTGTCAAAACTGTTTTTATCCTTGCGGCCCCCTCCCATTAGTTTTTGAACCCGAAATAATTAATTTCCCTTCAGTCCCCCTTAGGAGTTGCGCCAACAGTTTGGGAAACACTGCTTTAACGCATTCAGCCAACCTATATTATTAATTTAATTTATCTATGCTAATCATAATAAGTAAAATTGTTACAATTTATATTCTATGTTATTTATAATAAATAAAACTAAGTGATTAATATTCTAAAAATATTTACAACAAAATTTTAACTGAAACTTTTATTAAATAATTATATTTTTAAAGCATTAAAAACTCTATGAATAAATTTCGCATAAACCGTGTTAACTAGTTTATAACGACTTCCCAAAATTATATTAAAAATTCTCAACAGCTAATAATAGCTCTTGGAGTAACAGTACAAACAACGTGGACTAAACGAATGACTCACGAACAAGTGGAAAAACAATGCAGATCCGATATCCGTGCTCTGGAACGGAAACGAAACGAGATCGCGATCCAATCACATTGTTTAATTAAAGACAGACATCGATATCTACCTTTGATCTAGATCTTCAGAAAGTATAGACAGTATGTTTTACGATGCAGTGCATTTTCTAAAGGGACAAGAAATTTTATATTTTTTCAAATATATTTTATAATGAACTCTCATTACAACTATATTTTTTTTATTATTATTATTATATAGTACAGTTTTATTTGGAACATATTTGCTAGTGCTAGTTATTTTTAAATAAATAAATACACCCTCTCAGCATATTACCATTGCTGGGTGGGGTGTGTCAAACTTTGTTATGCACACAGAGATATCTGTAATAATGATATTCGTATTGTGCGGGCGTTTACCGGGCATCACCTCACGGGGGTGGAGAGTACACCACAAGGGTGCTATTTAAAACTTGAAATAATTCGGATGTCGGCCAGGATTGAATCCGGGTTCCCGGATTCGCGACTAGACACTCAGCCGCACAATATTTAAAGTATCGTTAAGTAAGTGAAAATATGGAATTAACCAGTGAGCATATTTTGGATTTAAAAAAAATTACTAGGTAGAAGGTTTTCGTCTAAAGAAAATATTGATGCTGCAATTCATAAATATTTTGAAAACATTCAGCATTCCAAAAGAATATTGATTGGGAGCTTTTAAGAAGTGAAAGGACAGAATCGTGAAATGTGTTATTGATGAAAGGAATATATTTAAAATAAAATTCTAAAAAATATGAACCGTTTTTTTCCTCAATAATTCTAGCGTGACCCTTGTATGTATAAAGAAAAATTGCCATAGTCATACAGTAAACAATTTGTTTTGAAATTAGAAGGTTTTTGTTTCCTGGAAATATTAATTTTTGGACATTTTCGAAAAAAAAAAATAGTTATTCGTTTGACTAGGCACTAAAATATCAGATTTACAGCAGGCGCTGCCGAATCTGTAAATTTGTTTTGGGTGGCGTGTTGAACACATTGAATTAATATTAATATAGTTATTATTGGTCATGAGCCTGAGTGTCTGGTCGCGAATCCGGGGACCCGGGATCGACGCCAAATATTTTGAATTTTAAATGGCACAAAACTGACCCCTGTGGTGCAGTCTTCACGCCAGCAATGAGTGCCCGTGTGGTGACGCCTGGTAAACGCACGGTACGATATGTAATAGGCAGTAAAAGCGACATTTTATAAACTGTTAGCTGCCAAAAAAATCGCACTTTTAATGTCAATCGGCAAAAAAACTTCATTTATTAATGATATTTGTTGCAATGGGGTATGTGACCATTTTTTTAATTCATCTAGAATTAAAATACAATATACTGTATTATTTAAATTTGTTAAATATCTATAGAATTCAAGACCTCATATAAACAAATATATCGTTACGTTTTTATTCGTATTCTGAGCGTAACAACTTTGTATTTAAACAGAAACAGTATCTGTAACTGTATGTGAAATTAAAATACAAATATCTCAATCTCACACCCTTATAAGTGCAAATGTATGCCTATAGAAGTGTTAAATTTTATATTGTGTGAAAAGTGAATAAATTGCACATAAACAGGTACAGGTAATTCTGTATGGGTAGATTTGTGTGTAGTGTTAGAAGACATTTCGATCTAATTGCGAATACGTGCATAGCTTTGCGTTCACCGACCCGATTAGCCATTGGCTATCACTCTGTGATGCCAAAGCGCCGGACAAATACACGCAAGAATTCCTTTACGTTCGTTCCAGACATACGCAAAAAATTCACTATTATAAAATGTATGTAAACCATATATTTATGATGAACTGTGATAGATCAATAGTTAGCATGCTAGATTATTAACCTATATTACTTTTAATACAAAACTGGAGGGCACTATTAAACTGCAGATATTTTGTAGAGGAAATAAAACAAAAATATGTACTGGTAAACTTGTCAAGAAACAGGTGTAATTTTTGCTTTATGCTCAAAATAAAATATATAGAAATTAAGAATTAAATATATAAAACATTTTGTTTACTTTTATTTCTTTTTTCATGCACTGAAACTTGAAAACCGACAGTTTTAACATCAAAAAACATATACCCAAAAACAGGTGTAATTAATGCCTATTCTATTATAAAAATATTTTATTTTTACAGGTATTAAATAAAGGACATCTTAACTGTATATTCTTTTCGCAAAATTTGGTACTGTTCTGAATCTATGATGTTTCCTATTAAAAATGCAATTTACCGGCATTAGAATGGCATGAAGCATCTTCGATCGAGACCGCAGCATGTGGGGAGGCAAAGAGAAAAAGGGGAAACGGATAAATACTGAGCCGGCAACAAGTCCAGAACATTCACTTTACTTCCGTCATAGAGTTCATTTCATTCAAAACAGTACCAGATATAAACATGCCGTCTCCTTGTGAATCTTGCAAAGGTAAGGAAAATAAATATTGTTTTACACGAAAAGAAATATGTATAACCTTATAAAAGCTTTATTATAGTAGTTAAATATTTGATTAATAATAACAAACTAAAATTATTTATATTTTGAACACCTGGATTATGAGAAATATTTTAATTGTTGTAATTAAATAATTGTTTGTTTCAAATTTTATAATTGTTGTTTACAAGAAATATTTTTGTATTTCACTTTTAAATATCTGTTACATTATTTATTACTCATAAATTTTTAAAAATCAACAATTCAAATATTTTATTACCGGTTTTTGTAGTTATAATCAAATTGCCACGTGTAAAAAGAACCAAATTTATATTGTTATTGATAAGCTAACATTATTTTCAGTTTATTCTAAGTGATAATCTCTCACGTACAGATAACAAATAATTTATTTATTAATTGAATTTTTAATTACAATAATTCTAATCAATAAATGTGTTTGTTAGAAACCTGTACAGATGGAGCTAAATGTGGGGAAGGTTGCACTTGTGGAGATCAATGTAATTGCGCCGGAAGCGAAGGTGAGATTCTTTAATTTGTATAATAAATTTAAAGTTTCCTTTATGTTGTTTTTTATTCACAGCTAGCTGCGGGTGTACGACAAAAAAATCTACCGAACCGGTAGAAAATTAAAGTATTATTGTACTGCAGTTATATCTACGTGTCCTATTAGGTTTAATATTATTTGTATAAGTTATGATTTATATTGCACTTTATTTATCAATACGCTTGAATATGTTATGCTAATAAAAGTTATTTAAATAGACAAGTCTTTTACTAAATAAATATAATAAATAATGTATCACAACTTTTATGCGGAACAAGGGACAGGAAATCTATTGTTTTATGGAAAAGTTTATTTCTGTTTGAATGAACAATTTGAATATTTATTCTAAAAGAAAAAACACTGAGACAATTGTTAATATTATATTTGTAACTCTGGTTTGAATATAACTTTCATACATTCTCTACAACACAAATATATATTTCTATATCGCAAGCAACATTAAAAAAAATATCATGGGATTTGTATCACATAAGATTCTCACAACGAAATACGAAATGCATGGAACATGAACATGAATGTAACACTCAATATCATTCTTAGAGTTGTCTTGGACAACGTGTGATTAGGCAGCACATCTGCTTGTACGTACAGAAAGTCACAATAGATTTCAAACTCGAAACATGCAGGGCGTCACTCAAACTTGATGCTTTTTCAATTCACAAATACTAATAAACACAAATAATAGACGTTTAAATGACGAAATTTTAATGATAAAATTTATCTGTAGCACGTAACCGATTTGAACTATACTTCATTTCACGTTTTTACTTGCATTAAATAAATAATTTATATTTTCTTGAAGCCAAACTTTGTCAATAATAAATATTTTTATCTGTAAAAAATGAACAGGACTTGAATATTACAAATTACAACAAAACATGGTTAAACATCACTTAATTCTGTAGACTTCATTTGATAAGTAACAACTGACATATTTTTTCGTTTTTGCGAATTAGGTGTGCATTTTGACCAATCAAAAGGCAGAATTTATATCCCTATCTAAACCAATGCTACTTTCTTGCGTGAAATGAAGTATTGCGCAGAGTTCTTAATCAGAACTACAATCTTTGATTACTCTGTAACCAAAGGACAGCGGAAATGCTTCATTGCAACTAACAATAAATATGTTTAGGGAGAATAACTGCTCAAGTACACATGCACAATAGGGATCACATCCCTCTAATTTTGGCATTTTTAAGAATTTAATCGGTCGATGGCTTCGACTCGATGATTAACTCTGATAATAACAGGCAGTTTCATAATTTTAATGCGTGTAGCTACAATTATACTCCAATAGTTTTAATACAAATACAGGTGCGGCAAAACAACCTCCTAAGTTTTGAAGCTGAATTAAAAACAAGTACTTGATACAAATTATTTTCACATGCGAAGTTTTATCTTATGTGGTTTTGAAAATAATATCGGCCAAGTGGTGCCCGTCATTGTCCAAACATTTATAAAGTTTTGAATCTCTTTCGAGCATTCTCGGATGGACTCCTTTAGGATTTACAGATTCCTCGGCTTTGATGTAACCCCACAGAAAAAAGTCGCACATTGTTAAATCTAGCGAGTGCGCGGTCCAAGGAATATTGCCTCTCAGGGAGATCAAACGCCCGGAGATCATTTTATCTATCAGACATTCTTCAGACCAAGTTCTTCAAGAACTGGAACAAAAAAAATCTGGAGCAGGCTCAAACACCCTGAGAATTGATGGTAATGGTAATTGTCCGATTTCCCTGCGTCGATGTTTTTGGGTGTTCGAGCAGTCCATGGTTGCCCAATTCCCTTCCTGACAACAGATTCTGTTCGTAAAGTTTTTTTTTTACCAACACCGTAATCGATTTTCGGGCCAAAACTGCTGGGCGAGGGGGTATTTGGAATCGAGTATTGAACGCGCGCTGATAGAGGCAGAGGTAGGATTTATTTGACTTTGTTCTCTGATTGGCTCAAATCGCGACCAAGTTTACATAAGCGATTTTCACTTACATTTTTCATGCATAGGCCTGTAATTTGACGGTGTGGTGAAATGAATCTAATGTTAACTACAGTATAACGTGAAATTAACTGCTACAAATACAATATTCTTCAAAATATAATTCATTATGCTGTTTTACATTTCAATTTAAAAAAAAATAATTATGAACTCATAGTATGTTTTTGATCGTACGGCAATGTGTGTTGAGTTGTCCAGTTGTCAATGGCGCGCCATTTAAATATGTAATAAATAATTATGTTCTAATTATTATTCATTTGCTTTTTTGGTCATCAAAATTTATTTCAATCTATCATTTTAAATTAATAATTTTATTTGACAAAATAATTATGCGAAGTAACTAGATTTGAATTGCGAAGTTTTCGAATTAAATTCAGTTTGCTACAAGGTAAATCAGGTTTCTAGTTACAGAATTCTTAAATAAAATGAAGTATACGAAGATTGTTTTGTCGCATCTGTGTGTAGCTAAACTCATTTTATCATGATAATTTATTCGGTCGCGCAACCAAAATATAAATCTATATTCATTAGTTTCTGTGTAGATTTAAAAATGATCAAGAGTCCGCAACTTACTGGGTTAATCAATGCAAATATATTGTCTATTTTATTTTTTACGATTTAAGGCAGTTTTATAGGAAAATATTTAGTTTTAATATCTAGAATATTCAGACAATTTGGTTCAAGATAGAAAAATGGACAATTTTTAATATAAAAATTGTCAATTTTTCTGATAAAGGAGTATCTATTAATTCACAAAATTTCGAGTTGTAAGTAAATTTGTGACTTGCTGTGCAATATAGACAAACAACTATTCATAAGCGCATAAAATAAACATCCACTCACTCAAATTGCATTGTCAAAATAATTACAAAACTGTTCCCTCAAATGACAACACAATAAACAATAAATAAATTAAATGTTCAGTCAATTAAACTTGTTTGGAAACAAAGACAGGCTCATCATCCGTGTCGGACTCAATATAAATAGAAATACAGTTATTATCTTCCTTCTTGGGTCGTTTGTCGACTTGTACTGATCTGAGCAAGGGCTGCAAAGCTTTCCTGACGTTCCAGAACACAGAGGGAAAGAGGATCTCTTGCTGGGCAAGGAGTTGTTTTGTTCGATGGCGCTCTTTCGGCGCGTCAAGAGTTGTCAAGTTGTCTAATAAGACAGGAAGATTACGAGATTCCGAAAACTGTTTGAGGATCTTTTCGCGGACGTAGATGAATGGGCGAATGACTCTGATGTCGTGCTCTCTAAAAAAATACAGGTACAATGGTGGAGTTTAGTATCTTGAGTTCATGTTTTGCAAAGCAATTCAAAAGAGCGAAACAAGCAATGTATAATGTTTCTTCCCAAAAATTTAGGATTTTTTTTTTCTAACAAATGCCCAAATTTATTCTCAAATATAATTTACTTCTTAGTCATGAATTTTAGTGTTTTGTGTTGAAGTTTTGCAAAGCAATACAATATAGCGAATCGAGAAGTATTGAATATTTAGGAATTTGTATATTTCTTTTCTTCTAAATAATACTCAATTTTATTTTCAAATATAATTTACTTTTCGCTCATGGAGTTTAGTATTGTGTTTCAGTTTTGCAAAGCAATTCAAAATATTGAATTAAGCACTGTTCAATATTTCTTTCCAAAAATTTGGATTTTTTTTGTTTCTTCTAACAAATGCTCAATTTTATTCTCAAATATAATTTAGTTCCCGTTCCACTTTCTTCGATTCTAAAATTTAAATCCAATTGTTCTCATTCGGTATTCTTCCAAATACATATTTTTTTAGTGAGTTTTAAATCATGATTTGAGAATTCCAAATTTAATTTCTTCCACTTTCTTGTATTCCAGCATAAAATAGGCATAATTTCCATTTTTCAATTAACAAATTTGATAAATATAATCTTCGTTCTTCGACTTTGCTATGTTCCAAATAAATAATTTCTATTTGTATAGAACATAATTTCGAAGATATAGTAACAGGTCCTAAAACTTCAGCGAGCAGCAAAAATTTTTTCTTGAAAATTTTGCTGCTATTATTTTTTTGTAATTTTACAACAATTTTAAAACACAAGAAACACTTTTTAGAAATATTTGTTTCAATCAAGCATATTTTCACTAAATTGGGGTCAATGTGAGCAATTTTTATAAGCAGAATGTCACTGATAATGTTCATGCATTGAGTAGGTTAACGATTCTTGTGTTTATTTAACAAAATGCAGAAGATACAAAAATATGTAAAAAAGTACCTGATTTTTAATAAAAATAATAATACATGATTTTGGTTTGTATTTTTTATTGAATAGCGTTTTCAATTATTTTTTTCACTATTTGATTTCGAGATAAAAAATAATTGGAGACATTCTTTTAATTTACTTTTATTTACATAATTAATTATTTTTCTCTTTTGTCATATTTTAATACTTCATTTTACGAAAGAAAATAGTAGATGGCGCTCGAGAGCTGACCGTTTTTACATGTATTAAATAAATAATTTAAATTCGTGAAACCAAACTTTGTTAATAATGAATATTTTTACCTGTAAAATATTAAAAATTTCAACAAAACATGGTTAAACATCACTTAATTCTGTACATTTCATTTGATAACGACAATTGACAGGTGATATTTTTTTCGTTTTTGTGTGCTAGGTTTGCATTCTAACCAATCAAAGAGCAGAATTTATATCCCTATCTAAACCAACACTATTTTCTTACGTGAAATGAAATATAGTTAATTTTAATATTTTCACATGGATATAATAGGCTCTAATATATTAATAACGATATTTTAATCGCCCCAATTCTGTAAGAAAATTGTTGTCTATAGCAAATAACCAATAAAAATTTCGAGCACTGAATAAAATATGAAAATGACTGGTTTTACATTTGTTCCTATTTGTTACAATTTTTAACAACATTGCTAAGACTTAACAACTTCCTTACAGAATTGGAGTGAATATCGTATGTCAAAAATGGAAACATAAAAAGCTTTAATTTATAAACATTCTCTTTTATCCATGTTTTTTAAAAGTACATTTTGTGTATTTCATTCGAATGTAATTTGTTTATGAATTGTGTTGAATATTTAAAAAAAAGTACCCCTTAACTGCTAATGAAGTAAGGAATTTCTGTTTCTTGAAAAGCTTAACTGAAAGCTTCCGCAAGCAATCTACAGTTTACAGTGCATACCCCAAATTATTTCCATACACCAGTATATTGTGTTTAATAGTACTTACCCAATAGTGTAGTGCGCTTTCATACTTCTAAGCCTTCCACTATGGAACAAAGATAACAAGAAGTCTTCTGCTAAGTCATCCAGGTGTTGAGAGACTGCTAAGACATTATATCCATTATTTTTGGCTACTTTGTACAGTTGACCACATTTCAGTTTACTACAGAGACTTGTGAGAGATGAACATTGGTTTAGTTTTTCGGTTTTCTGTTCTTCTACAAAAGAAAAATACACTTTTCATTTATATGATTAAATTTAAAAAAAAAAAGGTTAAATAACAATAATACTCTATGTGAATGATGGTGCAAATGATAAAAAAAGAAGGAATCAGTTATGTATTGAAGATTAGGGAAATATAGAAAGTAAATAATTTAAATGATGACCAAAATAATATTAGAGCACCGACATTTTCTGACAATTTTATGTTCGTTATCAAAAGATTACCTGAGCACCAATAATAGTAAATTAGCAATGTATTGTTACCAGAAATATATACTTACATTAATAAAGTAAAATTATGTTTTGATATAGTGAAATAATAAATAAATAACGTTGAGTATAGAGTAAGGCCTTGGTGATCCAGATTTTTAATATTCTATATTTATTTCAGAACATTGGACGTTTCGAACCAAAGTGGTTCATCTTCAACTACATAAAAATTTTTTTACAAAAATAATTTGTTAACAACAAATTTATAAGTATATCATAAATTTTTTTTAAAATATTGTGATCACTCACCATTAATAAAATTAAATTAAAATTTGTATGGAAAAAATCCAACGTCGGTTAACATTTTGTCATAACTATTAGAAGTTATAAATATAAAAAAGTAATAAAGTAATATAATAAATGGTTCGAAACGTCCAATGTTCTGAAATAAATAAAGGATATTAAAAATCTGGATCACCAAGGCCTTACTCTATACTCAACGAAATTTCCAACTGATCCTTCTCGACTCAACAAATAAATAAATAACAAAAATAATTGGACATTTTTTATTATCTAATTAACGGCCAGAATTTTGTGAGAACAAATCTTGTGTTATTAGAATACTTTATCTTAAGGTATATTTAGAAAATTTAGAAATTTAAAAAACGTACCCTGGCGAGTTTTCTAAATGACAAGTGCGAAAAAGGTTTTATAAGAGTCTTTTATACTATATATTATATTTTGCGTCTTTTATATTACTAAAATATTTTTAAAAAAACTGCTATATTTCAAGTTGATTTGGGGAAATTTGTATATGCAATGTTATCATTAACATTGGATTGATATTTATTCAATTATTGAAAAGTTCATGTCAATTCTGATTTATGTTGTTTGAAAAATGTAAATGTCATATAGTACCAACCTTTCAAAACAAAAAAATTGTGCATCGAAATGAAGGCTCTTTCGATACACAATTGGGTTTCGTAACTTCATTATGAAAGCAAAATATTAAAAAAATCAATGAAAACCCTAATATATTTTTTTTGTGCCAAACCTTATTTTCCGGGTAAAAATTCGTGTATTTTAATGCTTAAATTCTTAAACAGGCTAGTAGACTTTAGTTTTCATGATGCCGATAATAAATAATATTAGTATAAAATCTTTGGAATATTAATTTCGGTGACGAATAATAAATATTTGGTGATCAAATTAATATGACATTGGGGCTTAGTTAAATACAAAACTTATACAAATGTGAAATAGTATTATTTTTGATAGGATCACGGTATAGATATTAATTTAATTAACATTTTTTTTAAAAAAAGTAATCTATTTAGTTCCTGTTTAACTCATAAATAAGCTTTACTTAAATATTAGGGCAATGTACGTCACAAGCGCATAATTTCAAATTTGTAGAAATTAAAAAAAATGTATTCGCTTAAATGAAATTAAAAACACCTTAAAATATTTTTTTTATTATTAAAGCAAGGTTTAAGATTTTTTTCTTAAAGTAGTAAATTTTATTTATAAATAATAAGAATTAAATACAGTGGAATCTCGGTATACGTCTGCTTTAAAATAAGTCCAACTTGGAATATGTACATTCTGTTTGGACGCGAAATTTTTTGTTTGGTATTCAACATTTGTTTGGAATACGACTCGAGTTTGATGAGTCACTACTCTTGTTTAACTCTTTCGAGACAATGCTACGACTATCCGTGAGGGTCAGTACGCCTGTTGCTACTAATCAGTAAACAACCCGCTCTATAATTCCGAATTTATACGTAATTTTGTGTTATTCAAAAAGTTCGATTGGCATACGTCCAGTCTGGTATAAGTGCAAGGATCTGGAACGGATCAATGACGTATACCGAGGTTCCATTGTATGTAAATTCAAATTTCAAAAGTTCCCAGTAAGATTTTGTTACTTTTAAATGGATTCTGTTCAATGTGTTTAATGACTGATTTTCTTTAAATTTTGCTTACCTTCTTCGTTGCTTTTTGGTTCTTGAAGAATATATTGGACCCCGAGAGTTTCTAAATAAGAAATTAAAGGATGATTTTGATTATCGGAATTAAATAGTGCTGCTCCTATAGTGAAATGCATATTTTTTCCTTTGGCATGGTTCTTATAATGATATAAAACATGTAACAGACTTAAAGAATCGTGACTACCAGATAGGCACACCATAATTTTATCTCCATCTTTGATCATATCAAATTCTTGTATTGCCTCCAATGCGCAATTCCAGATATTTTTTGGCGGGATGTGCCATTTTACAACATCATCGTGAATTTGTTCAGCCCTTATATCACCATTAGACTTTCTTTTAAGTTTTTTGTCTAATTTATGATCTTCTATGAATTCCTGTTCGTGAAATGATAGATTTATGCCACTATCTTGAGAACTAATACTTCCAATTTGGGGCCAGAGTCTTTTTCTATCATCATGTATCTCGTCTTCATTAAGTTTCGTTGCGCTGCAGGATTTGTTTATCGGGACAGATTCCACACTTAATCGTTTACTAACCGGCGAAATTCGTTTGGGAATCGCGCCAGAACAAAGTTTATCTTGATCGCTGCACGAACTGGATGCTCTAGAGTAGATACTTTTTTCTGGACCTTCAGGAGCAATGAAAACATCTACAGCACTGACCACATCTCTTATTTCTGACTTCACTTCATTAGCCATATTTTTGGAAACTTCTAGAATGTAATCCGCAACTTCATTCACTGATATGGAGTCGCTTCTTCCGTCTTCGCTTCCGCTTCCGTGGCGATCATTGTTCACGTAATTTAATTCAATATTTTCTGTACTTTCTAGTACATCTTCAACTTTAGAAATAACACCTCTTATTTCGGATTTAATAGTTGTTGCTAACTCTTTTGTAACTTCTTCTACGTACGCTTGAAGGTCATCTGTGTCTTGAGATGTGGTATGACAATATGGCGAACCTCTTCCAATAATTGAACAATCACTAATACTCCCTCCCGGAAGATATGAGAGACTGTGTGTTGGTGATAAATTAAGATCAGATTCGATGCTTTGTAAATCTGTTTGGCTGCTACAACTGCATTGTCTATGCCGAGCATGCATTCCCAAACTAGCTCGGGTTTGTGGACTCAACATTGGAGAAACATTATTCAAACTATAACATCTTTCTCTTAAACTTTGACTAGGATTAGGGTTTGACACATTGCCACCAATAGCAAAATTGATGTTATTTTGATAAAAATCATAATTAAATTGATCGTATTTCTTTTCTTCTAACGAAGAAAGGCTGAAATGTTTTGGGGAACTATTGTTCGAGCTTAAAGGTGCGCTAATACTTATCATTTCTAAATCAGTACTTTCTGAAATTAAACTCCTGCGGTGTGTGACTGCGGGATCAAAAGGTACATCGTGTTTTACATTTTGGGAATTGCCCAATAATAGATCTTGCGCTTCTGTAGGCAACATAAACCATCTTAATCGGCTGCTGCGTTCATCAAATGTGATTGATTGTTCTAAAGGAGTTCTGTGGGCTGTTTTTCTGCTTCTATTAAACAGATTTCTAGCTGTTTGAAGACAATCTTGATAAGTTTGCGGAAACACACCCGGTCCAGATATTCTACGCTCATTCATTGTCATTTTGCCGTCTATATAACGTACAGAACTCAACCATTTTCTGTCTTTGCACAATGAATTAGTGTGATGTCTCCATTCTCCAGTTTCTGGAATCATCACATATTGCGGCAAAAGTTTCCACCCTTCTGTTGCAACCATTTTCAAAGCTTCCATAACAAAAGCAACTTCACTGTCTGACATAAAATACGGTAAACTAATCCGTGTAAAGCCAGGTCTCAATAATTCATGGCTTCCATCACAACGTTTTAAATGTAATCTGTCTAATCGCATATTCTCTAGGAGAATGTTTTCGTACTTTGAAGCTAGGTCGGCAGAGATACCGAGCAAGTCTTGGGCGTAAGGTCCCGCACAACCACAACCACTGCGGGCTTGGATGCCGAAAACATCGTTCAAGATAGCACACACGAAGTTGTGATGAAGAAAAGTGCCGCGGGGATGACGCACCATAAAAGAAAATATTGGTAAACGGCGAGGAGAAAGCAAACCGTTGCCGAGTAAAATTACTTCGGGGATGGTTCGAATGTGGGCCACCATTTGTCTAGAAAATATAAGAATAGATATAATAACGAATTTAGTAACTATTTGTGGAATTTTTATATGTTTCCTAAACAATTTTGATTTAGAATCTACAAATTACTAATTAATTAAACTGAAAAATATCAATGACATTAAAAAAAATGTTGCTATATACAGCATCGGACATACGAGCGACTCCGTAGGAACTAATAAAAAATACTTCCCCATATTTTAAATATCCAATTTTCAAACTTCTTATACAGGATATTTCCGGGGAAAGTGTAAATATTTTGGGAGGTTATAGTATGGATGATTTTGAGTACAAATTTTCATATGAACATGTGTCCTATTTTTAATAGATACTGAGATACAGAAATAACATTGTTGATTTTTAATATGTAATAACAATTAAAATTAAACAATATCAGCATATTCTTCATGTGTAAAAATATGTGGTATTGTTATTATCAATAATTAAATTAAAGGGTTAAATTTAATTGATAATAATTTACAATGGTTAAAACTGTCAATGGTCACAACTGTCAATTACGATTATTTGTCATTTGTTTTATTTAAAAGTCAGCATTTAGGTAACGCGATATCACGTTAAGATTTGAAGGTGTAAATAAAAATTTAAAAATTCTATACCTAGAAAACCATTGAGTATTGAACCTCGGCGTATTACAATTTATTTCTTGTTTTACTCTCTATTATCACCTTGCAAAATATTTGCACATCCTCCTGAAACATCCTGTATAATGTAAAGGTGACATATTCATACAACCTTACGGACGTAAAATAAATAATTCAAAAGTATCGTACTAAACTTTACAAGTACTTATGTATTTGAATACAAATGTGAGGTGCGACAAAAATAGAGCGACTGTATAAATATATTATTTTTACTTTTAAAAAAATAACTAGAATAAAAATTCATTAAATAATAATTAAATCATTCAAAAAATAAACATTATTACATATTTAATACTTTAATAAAAAGATTGCATTCGTCGTGGCATCGAATTAAGTAAATTATCGACGATTTTGTGATTTATAGATTTCAATGCATCCGTTATAATTTTAAATAATTGCTTGGAATTATTAATATTATTTCTTGCAATATTTTTGTCAATGATTTCCGACAAGTTTTTAATTGTATTAAACATCATTTGTGAGTTATAGACAAATATTAAATCGAATAATTACTCTTTTTTCATTCACCACTCTTGAATAGTTAAAAATAGGATAACGCGGTTTCAAAATATGAATTCAGCATAATTCTATTTTTATTATGTATTACACGATTTTAACGAATGAGTGGTTCACGAAATTGATAAAGCGGAAGTGATACTTTACTTGAAGCTCTGAACAAATTTTCGTGAAAGCATATATGTATTATCATATAAACCAAAACTTCTTAAATTTGATATTTTTTAAAACTCCTAAATGACTGAGAACAACATATTAAATTTTGACCATATATGATAAACCGGAAGTGTTACTTTACTTGAAGCCTATAATAATTTATTAATGAAAAACTATTAAAATATAATCCAAAACTTTTCAAATTTTGTATTCAAAACTCGTAAATGATCAGAAACAACATATTAGATTTTGAATAATATATGTATGTATAATAAATCGAATGAGGTATTTAACTTGGAGCTTTTAACAGATTTTCGAGGAAAAACATAATACAATATAATCCAAAATTTCGTAATATAGACTTTCCTATTTATTGGAACAAATTAGATTTTGTTTACAAACGATCAACCTGAAGTAATACTTAAAGCTCATTGCTATTTTAAACATGGAATTGGCGGGAGGTCATGTGCTGGCCACAACAGATTTTTGAATATGTCACCTTTACATTAATATAAGAAGTTTGAAAATATATTGAATTATTATAATATGGGGGAGTATTTTTTATTAGTTCCTACGGAATTACTCTATTTATGTCCGATATTATATATGTATTTTAAAATGTAAGCAAAAGATATAGTAAAAAATATATTAAATTACTTTTATAAAAAGCAAGGGACCTGTTCCGATAATTTCTTTGCCAGTATTTTAATTTTTAATATACAATATTTATAAGATACATATATACATACACATTATAAAGAATAGAAATTTAAGAATCCATAAAAAAATGTTATTTAAAATTATTTATACGAAAAATATTAATTCGAACAAAAAATCTATTATATAATGTTAATAATTAAACTACCATTACCATAACTAAACCATTTTTTGTTGTAGAACTGTTTTTTTTATGTAAATTCTATCTTTGTAAATAAAACAGCTTTTTTGTACGTTTTAACTTTGTCAAAATCAATCTGTTTTATATTAATAATTTATTTTTGTACCCTTATTTTTATTGTTCAAAACTTCCTAATATTGACCGTAATACGTTTTAGTAAAAAATGAACATTTAGCTATTATAAGTATATATACAGGTTGTTCATTTTATTTTGTCCACTATTGCTATCTGGAGAACTATAAGAGCTACGAGGTGGTTAAATTAGCAAACAATTTCTATTTTACAAGACTATTTTAATGAGCACAATTTTTTTTTTCAACCAGTGGTTCACAAACTGTGGATATCAACTTTGTTATTTTAAATGAAACTATATTTTTTTATTTGCTTATTCGATAGAGAATTTTATTCTGAATACAGTAATATAATATTTGTATACCCTTAGATAACAATTTTTATGAGAAAAATGCATGTTTAGATTTATATCAGTTTTATTTTAAAATGGCTAAAATAAGTGTGCCATGGACGATACAAATGAATGTGAAAAACAATTACTGTGAAACAAAAACACAACAAATAACTAAATTTACAAATACAGCTCAAATTGTCCTCCATTTACGTTAATACATTATTGTATTCTTCGATACGAATTACTTCTGTCTTTTAGATGCTGTAGGTCTGGATACATATTATTATAAACATTATCCTTTAAGTAGCCCCATAAAAAGAAATCTAATAGAAGTAAATTCGGCGACCTGGCGGGCCAAGCAATAGTGCCGTTAGTACCAATCCACTGATTCGGAAACAATTCATTTAAATATTGCGATACTCTTTGCTCAGGGCACCGTTTGATAATATAAATCTCTTACGACATTTAATGGCATATCATCTAGCATCAGCATTTTTCTCATAAAAATTGTTATCTACGGGTATGCAAATATTATATGTATCACTGAATTCAGAATAAAATTCTCTATCGAATAAGCAAATAGAAAAATATATAGTTGTATTTAAAATAACAAAGTTGGTATCCACAGTTTGTGAATCACTGGTTGAAAAAATATATTTTTACACAATCGTGAGCAAAATTCATTATTATTCAACTGAAAATAGTGAGCAAAGTAGCATATTGAATCACAAGTGAGCAAAGTAAATATTTTTCTTCACAAGTGAGCAAAGTAAATAACTTTCTTCACAAGTGAGCAAAATACACAAGCGTATAATTGGTTGCATACTCTGAGCACCATTCTACATGATGGAATATTTTTTTTTTTGTATTTATTTTTAGTTAATTAAATTCAATTGTAAACATAATGTACTTCTGAGTTTTTCATTAATAAACAAAGTATAATGTTTTATTTTTTTGGGAAAATTGTATTTCAAGATTGTGGAAAAAATCATGTTTAGCACACGTGAGCATGTCTTTTTCTCACTTGTCCAGTTGGCGCACTCGATTCTCTCGTGCGGCCAATTTCTGGACGCGTGAGAAAAAGACATACTTTGCTCACTTGTACTAAAAATAGCTATTTTATGCGCATTAAAATAGTCTTGTAAAATAGAAATTGTGTGCTAATTTAACCGACCTCGTAGCTCTTATAGTTCTCGAGATAGCAGACAAAATAAAATGAACACAAATTTGTTTTTATATTTGACAAACATTTTTATATTCAGTTTCTGTGTATTACTGTGTTTCCTGAACCATTCAAACAGCAGTATTTCTGATTAATAATTGTTTTCGTTTCGTATACAATCTTTGTCTCTAAGCTTTATAACAATTTTTCACTTACTTTGTAATTTTCTCTGCTCGTTGCATGATGACTGAAACTCCTATAGTTTCTTTAAGTTGCATAGCAAGTCCAGCACGAATTGTTTCAACTACAGCAGCCGTACCGCCTTCTTCTCGGATTTCTAACTCTTGCATACATTTGTTAGAAACGCTAGTAAATGTCCCACAACGGTTAGAATTCTCAGTAGGCACATGAAACAGACATTTCTTCGCCACTAAAATACCTACAACAAAATGATAATTCACTACTATGAGTCCCTTCTCAGATTAGTTGTTATAAATTCCTTCATTATGACTTAACTAATAGAATTCATAGATTTAACGGTATAACAGTAACACAAATCGAAATTAATTTCATAATCAATATTGGGTAACATCGCTTTTTATTGTAAATTCGTTGTATTTTAATGAATCAACAATCTTATGATTCGTTTAAATGTTTTTGAGGTTTTCTTGAATTGTTGCTAAAACTAAGTATTTTTTTAAAGATGTCTGATCAAGGTCATCTACGTATTGTATGAATTAAGATTTTAGCTCCACCCATTCTGAAAATTCAAAACTAAGTCAAAAGTCAACTGGTAAGGTTATTAAAACCAAATATGTGAAAAATAAGATACTGACACAGTGTCAGTGACACTGACAGAGAATAACATTATTCGTACGGAAGGTAATATATCTGAATTAATAAATTAACTTACGTTCAGCGAAAGTAAGTGCATGATAATTTGTTAATTCGTTCATGATACATGACCTTGATCAAATATCTTTATTTTACTTCCTTGTACGTAAGTAAAGGAAGTATTGTAATCGCGAAAAATTTCGGTTTTCAGATTTCAGCGGAAATATCCATTTTGATCATCCCTGAATCCATTTTGACTAATTTCGTCGTGACGTCTGTACGTACGTATCTCGCATAACTCAAAAACGGTAAGCCGTAGAAAGTTGAAATTTTGTATTTAGGACACCTATAACATCTAGTTGTGCACCTCCCTTTCTGGTTATTACAAAATTTCCAGAAGTGGTACTTTACATGAAGCCTATAATAGATTTTAATGAAAAACTGTTTTAAAATATAATCCAAAACTTTTCAAATTTGGTATACAAGACTTTTATGTCAATCGAAATAACATAATAGATTTTGGTTAAAATAGGCTAACCGAAAGTGGTACATTACTTGAAGTTGTTAACAGTTTTTCTTGAATAATATGATTTTATTTTGTTTTTAGAAATAAATGCTTCAAATAAAAGTTTTAGAGAATTAATTTCTGCGTCTAGAACATCAAGTATTATTAAATTAGCCTTATGTATAAGCGAAATATGTAAATTTAAAAATTATGTACTTTTTTGTTTTTGTAATAAAGCTTGCTATGGATTAGGACAAAAAAAAAGTTTATGTCAAATTACGTTAAATACGTGCAATTTTATTATTCGTACAATAACAAATATTATATTTTTATTGTGAAATTAGTCATATTCATAGTTGTAATCAAATACTTCTTTGTTGTAAGTTGTAATCAACTCTCTTTAGAAAGAACCGGGTTAGATTAATGTTAATTTAAAAATGATAGTAGTAAATGAATTAATTTTTGTTCTATATCAAAATATTTCTCGGGCTTGGCTTAAGCCTGTCAATATTTTGTAATTTAATTCTTAAAAAAATATGTATAGTTTAATAATCGTACAAGGAGGTCGTGTGGTGTACACATCAGATTTTTTTTTACTGTATACAGAATGTATCACGGAAAGTGAAACATAGGCGTTTAACATGGGAAATCAGTTTTCCCGTGCGCATTGCTCCCCTAATTTTTTTAGACAAAAGAATTCAAATGGATGTTGTAAAGCAAAAATTTTTACATCCGAATCAATAAAAAAAAAACATTTTGGCTACTTCATAACTGCAGAAGTAAAATTTGAACATTCACGGAATTACAATTTAATAGTATTAGCCATGGAATTAGAAACAAGAGATGAACAAAGGCGTATTATTATTATTAAAATTCTCAAAAGGTCTACTTTATATTTTGATTAAAAAAAAAATCTTTTGAGAAATTCTCTGGATACTCCTAAACTCTAATAATAATAATAATAAAAAAATGCACATTACCACTTAGTATATTTTTTTGAATATGTGTTGCAGATATATCCTGGCTATTTTCTTTAAATTCGGTAAACATATTGATAAAAAATATTTTTTCACTTTTGGAAATATTTTTCCATTTAGGTCTTTCCAATCGCAGACTACCTACACATTTTTCATAAGAAGTTTTTACATCGACTGATGTATTTAAAAAAAACCATATGAAATATTTAGTTCAATCATTTTTATCAAAAATTACGGAAAACCAGCGTGAATATTGAACCACTAACTTATACCAATTTTACATAATAACATCCCCCATTGAAGTAACATCCATTTATCCTGCTTTTTTTGTGGGAGACCCCCCTTACTTATAGGTAGTGTTGGGCATAATCGATATATTTCAATAATCGAATGAATTGAAATAATCGCTTTGAATAATCGAATTATCATTCGAATGATCGATTATGAATACTGCGCATGCACCTAACCTAACATCTACTCAAGTAGACGTAATAAATTCATTAAATATTAGTACTTTACCATTACTTACCTTAAAAACAATAAAAACTTACTTAATTTAATATAAATAATAAAACCGTACATTCACTTACGGACCGATTGGAATTATTTTATTTATTAACTTTCTTGAATGATTGCGGCCATATGCGATGTGAGAAATAAAGTAAACAAATCGGTTATATTTTATTTCACGAATAATATTTCGAAGGTACATGTACAATCGAATAATCGGTTAAAGTTTGAGAGAAATCAAATAAGAGATAATTGTGCATCGATTATATTTAACGAATGATATTTGGGAAGTATAATCGAATGATCGATTATTCGGTCATAATCGATATATTTCGATTATATCATTCATAATCGCCCAACACTACTTATAGGCCAATAGCGTGCAAGAGTTCTTACTGATCACGCGAAAATTCATGCAATAACTTTGGCATATAGTTGGCGAACAAAGTTTAGAATATTAAAAACCAGAATATGTATTCACAGATCACAGAATCATTCAAATTCCTAGTATTCAAAAACAGAATCGCGCATTGCACAATCGACACAATCACCTAACCTAACCAAAACCAACCAAACCTAACCTAACGTGACCTCCGTTTGGCCATACCCACTTATTCGGTTTTTGAATGATTCGGACAAGCGCGTCTGGCGATGCGCGATTCTGTTTTTGAATATTCGGGATTTAAAAACATTCCCATCAAGGATAGTTAATTTTTTAATTCATAGACATTTATGAAATTCAATTTTTAGAAGGTAAAAAAATAATAATTTAATATTCTTTTTCATAAATTTAGAATTTTCTTGAGTTTAGAAAATGAACTTGCGAATCACTTATCTATCAAGTTGTTGATTATTTGAAGATCTGCGGAACTTGGTTTTAGAATTATTTATCTAAAGATTTAAAGAAAGGTAAATACAATATTTAAAAGCATGTATAGATAAAATACATGATAAGTATATTTATTTATCTGAATAAAACGATGTTTATATCTATATGAAGATATTTATCATTGAAGTTATCTTTACTTCCTATAGTAAAATATTCCAATGGTTAAATGCGCAATAAGAAACTTTCTGGAGAGTAATTGAATATTATACGACAGGTCGTAAATATTATGTGTCATAAAAATTACAGTATATTCGCCCAATAAGCAAATTCATCCGTAAACAGCTATGTACGTCATGAATTAGATAGGAGATTAAAAAAATTCGTTGACTTCATGACACAAAGATTATTAAAAATATACATATTATTATTAAGATTTTAAACAAACTATGTTACTCAATAATACTTATATAAATTATTATGAATAAATATTTAATTTGTTTCAAAGACTATATTTTGTTTTTTATTTCTAAAAATATGATCAAGATTTTTATCCGTATTGTGGTCAAAACTGTAAGTCTATATATAGTTAACAAAATCGCAACGAAATTGTCAGTTTTTTTACCGATTTATGCCATATTCATGAACACTCGTAAAATTTCAAAACGGCTCGTTACAATTTTTGACAAATATAATTGAAGTTGATCAAGTTACATTTCTATTTTTCTGGATAAAAATTATAACGGACCGTTTAAAATTTTATGTGTTTATGAATAGGGGCATTAAACTTAGTTTTCCATAATACGGCCATAAGATTTATATTACTGAACAACCAGACTTACTACAATATTGATATTAATAAACTACACAACACTAGAAATTATTAGAAAAATTAAAATGAGACAATAGAACACGGAACTGGAACAAATAGAATTTATAAAATAAACGCGGCCAGTCGGAAATGGCTGCAGAGACGTGTTTTTACGTATTTTAATACACTGAGTTCAAATCGAATCAAAATTTGGCGGTCGATACATTTGTTTATGGGAGCATTCAGCAGATTTATTTGGTCATTGAACACCTAACCGAACGGTCACCGAACAATGCGGTCTCTGCTGAATACACTTGTTATACTCATAGTATGTTCGAAAATTCAACCGCGGTTATCGTGGTTATTTTACACGGTAACTGAAAGGTTACGGTTCTCGCGGTAAGCAGTCGAACGCATTGGTATTCATGGTTATTAATAACTGTCAAAATCATTTAGTTTGCATTGCAGGATATCTTTGTTGGATACTATTTGTTTTTTGAACCATGTACAGTACTCAGTTGTTTTTAAACACAATTTACCTTTAAATGATGCCAAAGAACAACGTGTGTATACTTCAAAAGTTAGGTTAGACTATAAATTACCACAAAAACCGTGCCCTGAGCACGGTTCCCGCGGTAATTAAAATTTACCATACATTTCAGTTACCGCGTTCGAAAATAGTGCCGGTAACCTGAAAAATTTTACCGGTACAGTCGTGGTTCAATTTTCGAACATACTATCAATCTGATTCACGTGATGCAAAAGTCAAATAGTTATAACCTTTATTTTATTCATATGTTTTAATAACTTTTTTGTCATATTCTGCGTACATTAATTATTATTGTTAAATTCTTAAAAAAATCTTATATTGCAATTTTAACATTTGTGTTAACAAATATAACAAATAATATAATTTCGGTGCTTTAATATGTGAATAAATTGTTATTTTGCTTTACTGCACAGATAATGGATGACAAATATAAGATTAGTTCTGCTAGCACAAGAAAATCCAGCGAATTTAAATATTGAGCGCGAAACAAGTGAACAGGAACTGACGTTACTTTTTAACGGTCAGCTGGTAGGTAACCGTTCAGTGAACGGTCTTTAGTGAACAGTGCATTCAGCAGAAAAATGATGAACATATTGTTCAGTCTGCTGAATAGACCCAATGTAACATATCTTAACCTAGCCTAACGCGCAAATTCGTGTCCCCAAAACTAAGATCTCGGACTTATATGGGTTAATAATATTCTACAAGATTCATTACAATAAAAAAAAATCATAATCCCTAATTTATATAATTATTTTAGAGTCTGTAAGAATTTTATTTTTTGTTATTTAATTTATTAGGTTTGTTCGAACCTTCAGTTCTAAGCAGTTCGCGAACTAGTGAGCATGCGCATTTCACTTAAAAGCGTTCGGACCCTGTAGTTCTTAAATTCGAAATTCTGAGAACTATCAGTTCGGCGTTCGGACATGTTGGAATTTTAAATTCAAATTCTCATGGAACGGTTCCACCAGTTCTTGCTAGACATCAAGTATTTCAAATTCTGAGCATGCGCAATGAAAAGTATTGGAATTTTTGTTTGACATTTGGAAGCTTGAATGCTGTATAGGAAATAATAGCTAGATTAATGTACTAATTTCCTTTATTTTTTATTGTCAATTATTTTTCTTAAGGTAAGTTTTATGTGCAATGTCTGATATTATCAATGTTAAATAATATTTTATTAGGATTTACATTCGAAAAACTATAATGCTATTCGAAGATTCAACTTCATCAAGCTCTTCTTTTACCCTGTTTGCTTTATATAAATCAATTAATAATCTAGTCGAATTTGTTGTCCATTCTTTATACTCCTTTTGTGGGGTATGCACAATAATTACACCTGAAAATATAATATGTATTTATAATTACTTAATAACAATTTATTAATTCATTATGTATACCTTCTGCTTGATCAGTCATTTTTAAACATAATTTTAGGTTATTCAAAAGTCAAAACAAATGCACATGCCATATTACTAATATTGTACCGCCAAATTTAAATCTATGCGAGCGTTCGAAGCTGTCCAAGAGAGAACAGTTCAGAATTTGTTTTTCTAGATGCCATGCGCAGAACTCGCAATTCTGGAACAGTTCCGAACTGACTGAAACTGACGGTTCGAACAAACCTAATTGAGTTACGTGTCTATGGCAGCCATTTCCAATAAACATTTTCAATTTAACAGCTATCTCTTTCTATCGCTGCACATAGTAAGTAAAATGGCGGCAATAACTGCCAGCTGGGCTGTCAAACGCAACGTCAAAAATATTGCAGTCACGCATTTGGAAAAAACAATTGCTATGGATCTCAGTAACGAAGCATGTAACCATGGCTCCTGTCATTTGTTTACTTACTATGTGCAGATCTCATTTCGCATATTTTCTATATATTTACCACATATTCTTTCGTTACTAATGAAATATATAAATAACGATTGTTTAATAATGTTGATCTTTATACTAATTCTACATTTTTTTTAGAGTATTACTGTTAATTTTCTTACCTGGTGTTTGCACGCCTCCTATGAACTTGTGTCCGGCGAAGAATATAGCGTCTTTGTGAGCCGTTATATCGCCGTGTAAATCAGGGTTCATATTTATCGCAACACAAGGAGCTGCTATAGTGTAATCCCACAATGCTAGGGCTCCATACTGATGCAATAGAACAGTAGAAGCAACATCGTCTGATAAAACTCCAGTTATATTACTGGCAGCACAAAAGCAGCCAATAAGCTGACGGCCTGAACCTTGGTGTTGCTTTAGTTTATCTTCGAGATCGTGAAGATCAAGAAAGCCTTCCTTTGTCTCTATTATTTTCACTATCTATAAAAGAAGGAAAAAATAGAAACTATATAAATATATTGTCATGTCTTGTATACGCACTAAATACAGCACATTTTTTTGTTGATATGTTTTAATACTGGACAGATGCAGTTTAAAGTTTGTTTTACACAATACTTTGTCACTATTTAAAATACATTTATTAAAAAAATTAATAGAAAATAAACCAAGATAAAACGCGTACAATCTTTATATTGACTTTTTCACATTATATATCTCCGACCCTTTTTTCCCTTCCAAGTCGCAGATCATTTACATTTGAAAGATGTATTTGAATACAAATATTCTTAAAAAATCGTGATTTTAACCAATGGTATTATCACCGAAAATATTTGACAGTAAACACATGTATTGAATGGCTGCGTCACCTCCTGAGAATACCGGGTTAACTGTATAACAGAAAAATTAATGTAAAACAAAATAAAACACACCCAAGTTTCATATAAGAGCTCTATTTTTTTTCAAATTATCTTCGAAACGTATTAGCTCTATGCTCGTTTCATTCTACAGCAACAGTAATACCAAAGTAGGTAAAAACGACAAAATATTTTGTTTGGAAATAATTTATAGTTGTAAAGTGATACATATGTCTTCTCTTTCTCATAAAAAAGTTCGTTTACTTGTTAATTTTATTCACCAATATAAAAAAACGGAACTACTGCAGCGCCATTTGATCATCGTTAAATCACTTTGCCAATAGCTTACGAACTGGATACAAGAAAGCCTATGCCTAAAAATGCTTTTCTGAGGAACACTTAGGATCAAGTGAGATAGATTTGTACAAGTACATAGGATCAAGTGAGACAGATTTATACAAGAGAAAACGATACAACAACGGAAGGCAACATGAAATGCGCAGACGCCACGGCAGACCATAAATGTCGGCATGGATTTCCAAAATATAAAGCAAAATAATAAAACAAGGAAGAAGTTGAATAAAAAACTATTTTTTTTTCATATTCCGCCAAATTATAAAGCAAAATAATAATAATAGCAGAAAGAAAAAGTTGAATAAAAATCAAGAGTTTCGTCATCGTCACTGGCGCTAGTATTCCTGAGTCTGCGCAGTACGCGTGCCCTTCCGTAATTTTCTGTCTCTCAATCCTAAGCGTTCTCTACTTCTTCCATCCAGTTCGTAAGCTATATAATTAACTTCGTTAATACTAAAGTAAATTCACAATAGCGAGAGAATTTTGAACTAACTCGCAGACAGAACCAAGGCCAATAAAACGACTTGTTGTTCGCGAGTTAGTTTAAAATTCTCTTGTTATCGTGAATGGCCTATATACACTGTTATCTGTACAAATCTACTATACTCGAATATGACAAATTTCAAAGTCGAAATCAAATATCACTTATTTCTGTCGACATATGATATCTTTTTAGATTTTGTGGACAAGGTATGCATTCTATTAAAAGCACTGGTATCTTCTTTCGAGAAACATATATAGTACAGGATTTAGTTCAAAAAAGTATAAAGTAAAATAGAATAAAGTAGATTGATACAACCCAGTAATGGATAGTTAATATCTACATATTTTTGTACGCTAAAAATGGTTTCCTTACCTTTGCTCCAATTTCTCGCCAAGGAGACAAACTTGAATGATGTTCGCTATGTCCCACGAACACCATCGGTGGCTCTTGGAGCCCTAGAGCTGAGATGAGTCTCTGTAGGGCCCCAGTACACCCATGGCCAGCGAATATCACGGCATCTTGTTCAGAACCATTAACTGCGTTGCGTATGATATCCCTCGCTTCTTGTCTGCAATCAAAACAGATTAATTAATGACCTATTTTGACTATATACCGGAGACAATGCTTTGCAAATTGAGAGCAATAGTTAATAAGAAAGGAAGTGAATATTAAATCATATAAAGTAATGTATTTATTACTTGATTATTACAATTGGTACTTCCGTATAAGTACTATGAACTACGAGTAGGTATAAGAACATATATGACACACACACACACACATAGTATTAAATGCTGTATGATTAATATTATATTTCACGAAATTAATGGGATATATAAGAACAAAGTTTAAATCAATTTATGTTATGGAAAAAATATATATTAATCTTTCCCTCGTTTACAATCATAGTGGTTACAGTTAAAATTCGGGACTAAAATTTTAAAAAATTATATTGCGAAATCTTTTTTACCTTCCGTCACCTTTAGGTAAGGAAGGTATTGTCTTTGGTCAAAAAATTCAATGATGAGTTTTTAGTGAATAAGCATGTTTTAGGGTCCCTATAATACGATTTTACGATTTTTACGATGATGTCTGTATGTATGTATATGTGTATGTGTGTGTGTGTGTGTGTGTGTGTGTGTGTGTGTTTGTGTGTGTGTGTGTGTTTGTGTGTGTGTGTATGTGACAAAAGTTTCAGATTGCATAACTTCAATTCCAAAAATTATATTTTTTTCGTATTCCTCAAGTTTACATCCAGGAGAACAACTGATTAGATTTTGGTTATAATTGGTGAACCGGAAGTAGCCTCATTTGAAGATTTAACAGTTAAATTTGATTTACTAACTTGGAGAATATATTATTCTCTATACGATTATACTTCATATTCAATAGATATAGAGTTAAAGAATTTTAAAGAAATTAAATTTTATAAATCAGCCAGCTATACTAAACATGGAAACTACTAATATATTCATATAATTCAAATTGACAGATGTCAGTATAAATAAAAAGTAAATTAATGTGGCAGACAAGAGGATGTTGAAGTAGAAGGTTGAAGAAACAGAGGAAGACCAAAGATAAGATGGAAGGACTGTATTGCGGAAAAGGAACTGAATGAGAACGACACGTAAAACAGAAATGAGTGGAAGAAGAAAATAAAAAATTGCGACCCCTAACGAATGGGGAAAACTAAAGAAGAAGATGTTAGTGTCAAGTGCAATTTGCATAGTTTGTTTATGAAATAATTTTACTGGAAATTTAGAATCTTTTGCAAGAAAATTTATGTATGAAATTTATACATAATACACAGGATTGACGGAAGGTATTGTGCTGGCCACAACAGATTTTTCTGAAATAGAATAGGTAGTTACATATAACAAAAAGTGATTAAAAACAGTAGAAATCTAGGTCCAAATGTTGTCTTATATTTATGTTACATATTAGTAATTAGTATAAGAAAAATATAGACTATTCATGGAAACAAAATTATCACAATAAACAAATAATAAAAGAGTAATTTATGTTCAAATAAATTATGTTGTAATCTAATGAAATTTATTCGTAATTTGAGTGATTACAGAGGAATCAAAAGTAAATATTAATGTTAATGATAATAACATCGGACGAAATCGAACGGTTTGGTGCGATTATTGAATCGATAATCACATCATGGTTGTCATATGGCAAGCAGTACAACTTGATCATATCTGACGATTTCTATATTAACAATTATTTCAATATATTTTTTAAACGATATGGAGGAATGGGTTTTAATTTTGTATGGTGGTACATTATTACAAATTGGGTATAAAATTGGTAATACAACTTTTAGTACGATAAATCAATGCACCTGTAGACCTTTTAATACAAATTTAATAATCTCAAATTCATAGATATTCTCCCCCAACAACAAAAAGTTTAAAATTTATAATATATTTTAATTGTAAGTGTGAAAATGTTCATGTTAATAACACTTTTGAATATACTTTCGCTATAACTAGAAGCATCAAAGCTACTGACAGGTTGATAGCACGCATTATTCTAAATAACACAAACTTTTGCCTAACTACATTTTTAATTAATTTAATAAATGACATTTTAAATATTCCGCCTTTTAGTTGTGTAAATGTGGTGTAAATTGATTACTGATTGCAGCGCTATCTAGTATCTTCAAAGGTTGAGGATGAGTCTGGGAAGATGCTCCATCTCCCCTTTAACTTTATTATAAGTAATAAGTAAAAAATAGTTCATATAAAAGTTTTAGTGTTTTAAATATACTATTTAGTGGCAGTTGTAGACACTTTTTATAAAATCAGGTTTATACGACTATTTTATATTTTAAATAGCAACCTATATGTATTTTACTAAAATATAAACGCCATTTTTTTATCTTTTCAACGATGTATTACTTTTTATTAATATATTTAATATAGAATTAAGGTCGAAAACTTGAATTTTTCATCCCCGTTCCGATCTGAACAACATATGTTAAAATCGTTTCTACCCCAAGTTTTGCAGGGTACAACAAACCTCAATTGAATGGACTATACAGTGAGATTAAAATTATGAATGAAAAGTTTTATATTTTAATAAAATTTTGCTATACAATAATTAAAAATGACTCATATTTTGATAATTTGACACAAAATATACGATTTTTTTTAGTCCCGGACCCATTGCTATCAAAACCCTCTCACAAGATGCATATTCTCATAACACGATATTCCATCGTGAAGGTTCCAAGTTAGAAGTTCTGAGTTCTATATGTTAACGACGATGCACAAAATTTGCACATCATTTCTATAAAATTTTTGTTAGGTTTTGGGCATACCCTTATGCATTAATTTAGTTCTGCATTACTTCAAATATTTTTAGGAACTTTACTACCGAGTTACAACTTACAAGAGGGATTACTGTATTTGTTTATTTACTAAATTCATATTAATTTTATTATACGTATGTCGGTCTGAAAGTGTATCCATTTCTTTTAACATACAGCTACTCTACATGATTTTCAACAACAAATTTGAAATAGATAACAATAAATTATTACTCCAAAACTACATATCTGTTATAAATATATTCCTTACCTAAATAGAGCAGACTGTAAACTTGTAATACTCGTACTAGAATGTGTGTTTCCATAACACGGCAGCACTTCTTTCAGGATATACTCTTCCAAGAATTGGACAGACCTCCCAGAAGCCGTGTAGTCGCAGAAGACAACTGTAACAAGGATTTTCATTCGTTAAAAATGTGTCAACCTTTTTCTTATTCGATAGTGGGCGATATTAATGAAAAGGCGAAAGTTGACCTCCACGCAACCCACAACACATACTTGACGAGAAATTGACAACGTATAGGCGGAGAGAAATATATGCTTCGGCAATAGATGACCCACTTTATTTTGCATATTTGATTGCAAAAAAGATTAATTCTAAATGTTAATTAACTCAAAAATTAAAAAGTTATTCTTATTAAATATTTAAAGAATGTAATTTCTAGATTTTATCTAAAAATTATTTTAAGTCTTCAGACTCCGGTGTGAAGTCGGAGTCGAAAGGAATTGGAATCATGGAGTAATTTTTAGTGGAGTCGAAGTCGGAGTTAATTTTTACTTAAAAAAAAGTCCTCATTTAGTGCAATAGAATATCTGTAGATATTTAGAAAATAAAATATCAATTAAGATCATAATACTTTAATATTTAATGCTAAATTATAATAATAGACACAATGATTACAACAATTAACATCAATAACACTGAACTGAACTGTCAGAATGAGATTTTGTTTTATTTGTTTTTTATTACCATAGCTATCTGATTTTTGACGAAAATGTCATATCTTCTTTTCTAAATATCTAGTGCTAGAGAAATTCTATTGCATTAAATGAGGACTTTTTATAAGTAAAAATTAATTCTAAACATCTTTTCATTCTTATACTTTTGCTCTAAAATGTACAGGAGAGCCAATTTCCGCACATTTTTAAAATCCTATGTTAAACTCCTATGTTATTTAACTGGGCACTAAAATACTAGATTTACAGACTGTGTAAATGCTTATATATTAATGATTGCTGCCGAAGATGTAAATCTGTGTTTGGTGCTGAGCTGAACAAATATTTTTTTTTTGCCGATTTTAGAATTAATATTAATTTAGTGATTATTTTTAATACCTATTTTGAAAGTTATCGCCATCGAATTATGTAGCTATGCGTTTGTTGAGCGGTAGCTATGTAAATAGCAAGGCAGTAAAAGTAACATTTTACAGACTGTTAGCTGTTAAAAAAATTGCACTTTTAATGTCAATCGGCAAAAAATATAAATTTTGCACATTTTTATTTTTACTTTCTAAAGATTTTTCGAATGGAGAGGCTAACATAATTTATTAAAAAAATAAAAATTACCTCTATACACAAAATTAAGTAAGTTTTTTTTAAATAAACAATATACCAATAAAATAGCCTCCTAATGAGGCAACTTTTGTCTAATTTAACCGACTTTGCATTTCTCATAGTTCTAGAGATCTCCATGTTGGATACGTTATCCGGGACACTTTTATCCTGTATATAAATAAAATGTACATACATATCATTTGTTGAATACGCAGATTTGGTTTACATAGAATTTGGTTTAATGATGACATTTAACTGTTAAAGATGTTAACCTCACGGACACTTTTATTTGTTGTGAAGAGTACACTATTTCAAGGACACTACTTTTGTAATATATTAATATGTATGTCCAGATTTAAATTAGCAAAATATTATAGGTAATAAATTAATAAGACAACTATGAAAATTTATTTGTCTTTTGTTGTTGATATAAAACAAATACATAATACTTAATAAAAAACGTCATTATGGTAACTAAGTAACCGGTTTATAAATGTTGCCAATCGATTAATTAAATCATAAAAATTGAAAGTATTCAATTCTTTACTGTCAATTCTTATAATCTAGTGACATATTAAGGACATTATGACATCAAGATCACTTTCTTTATTTATTTAAATTATTGTTGTCTCCAGAAATTACCAGTTTTTAAGACTTTCAAATTATAAAACAAATATAATATAATATTGATTGCTTAGCAACAAAAAATCACATAATAATTCAATAAAACCATATCATGTTTATGAATGTGGACGAATATGTGATAAAAATTAATTATCTCATCTTTGACCGTGAAATGCTTCATTATGCATGAGATAAAAAAGTTCATGAATGTTAAGTTTTATTTGTATACAGACCGACTACAGTAAATGTAAATAAAGATTTGTATATATGTACGTATTCTAAAAGTTGTAAGATGTTAATGATGGTGAATGAAAAACAGGAATGATTTTATACATTTTAATATTTTAAAAGTAAACTTGATTTTAGGTGTAGGTATTTTAATTTTGTTGTCCTTGAAATGCCATTTCCTTGTAATAATTTACCTACAATATTAAAATAACAAAAATAAATATGTAGAAATATTCACAGGAGGGGTTTCTCCAATAATAACATGATTTTTACCTCCCGCTAACCTTGGTAAGGAAGGTATAGGGATCGTGCTAAAAATCGCATATCGAGATTTTAACATTTTCACAGGGGTCATTTTTGTGTTAAAATTCGAAATATTTGGCGTCGGTCGGGATCGACCCCGGTATTTAAATTTAATTTAATTTTAAGTATTTACATCAATAAAAATTAAATTAAACGGGAGGTATTGTTTTGGCTTATTTTCAATGAATACAAAATGTCATGTATAAAAATTAAAACGTCTAAAGTTTGTTTTATACCTACTTCATTTTAGATATTTTTGATTTTCATCCTAATTAAATATGGTGTTGTCAACTGAAGTGTTTAAAATATTGAGCTGTAAGCTGTAAGCTGTAATGGATATAGTGATAAAACGTTTCATTAAGAAATGTTATAAACTTTACTAATTGCTTTTATATGATGATATATTTATTTATAATTACTCCTTATTTCTGTTAAGTGCTCTTGTTAATCTTATGTAAGATATACTCTTTCTGTAGTAATTCCGGTTTCTAACAAATCTTCCAGGGATCCAAGTTACCGTAATCGTTCTGGTTTACTCTTCCACACACGCGGATACAGATGCTACATATCCACTAACCTTACACTTATATGTGAAGGCTATATGTTTATGTATAGCCAAATGTACATATTACTACAAATATAATCAAAACATAGTAAATATCAATATACGTCTGGTTAATATTCATTTGTTATTCAATTCAAGAACAATTTCATTAAAATGAAAACGAACTGAAGGTTGAAGAGCATTTGTAATTCAATAGAAAACGTACATATTACATTACTGGCATTATGTAGGAAATTTACCAGTTAAATGCGTGTTACATAATACTTATATCATTATAACATGTATATTATTTACTTATAAAAATTTAAAATATTATTTACTTTAGAAAAATAGTGCTACACTATTTTTTCTAGAAAAAAAAAATCGGTCCATGTTTTCACATAGTTGAGGCACGAAGTAATATATAGGAGAGGACACTCGTACTCAAACGTGACTATGAAATGTGACTAGAGAGAGACAGACTGTATGTACAGGCTCTCTATATCACTGTATTATTGTAACGTTTTATTTATTTGGGTGAAGTGTAAAAACCAGCGTAATATTATTAATTAAAATAATACGTTCATTAAACGATAAATGATTAGAATAAATATTAAAAAGATAATAAAAATAACTAACACTATGATTAAATAATTATAAACACTAATTTAAGACAAGAATATTAAACACTAAGATTTTTATTTAACCAATATTTATATCACTACATTTATTTATATAACTACATTTATATTAACAACTCGTAGATTGTTTATTTATATTACCAACTTCATTGCTCGTCGCTTCTATATATCAGACAATCTCTCCGTTATCGTTCAGAGGGCATTTATACAGCCCAGTGTCCTTCTGGAACTTTCTGCCGCCACAATGATATTGAATACAATAGATTTAGGTCATCGGTGTAATTAACATGTCTCAACGCGTATGGGTTATTCCGTCGCCGGGATTACGTCATCGCTCGGGACTATTCCACCAGTAGCGGCGCCCGAATACTCTCTAGTCAGTGGCGCACGTTACATTATGAATATTTGAGAATACAAGTAATATACCAATAATATATTTTCATACAGATAATAATACCTATAAAATATATACCTATACATATGCACAAAAAATTATGTGGCAATTTCAAAACAAAGTAATATTGATTTTTTCTTGTATTTTTTGGATTATATCTTCTTCACAAAAATGTTTTTCACAAACAGTCTTTCACGGATAAAATTCTGTCTATTCTCGGAATTATGTTATTATTGTATTGTATTTTTTACCCATTTTAGAAAATATAATATGTGATATAGTTCTCTATTTCACTATCGCTACAAATTGTAGCCAAGAGAGAATACGACGTTGCCTAGGCGTGGTTTGAAGTAACGCAATTTAGAATAGCATTATACAATAATTATTGTGAAATATCAACTTAAGTTTAAAATATGTATGTATATCAACAAGAATAAAAAATTGCTTCTTTCTAGAACAGAATAAAATTTCAAAAATCAAAGTACCTTAGTTCCAAATTTTATCATAAAGATTGGAAGAGCTGATTATGTAATTAGTTCATAGTAACAATTGGACAGTCTTGACAATTTATGTTAATAAAGAACATTAAATTCTGTATTTGTTGCATTTATATTTTTCATTATATAGACCTAGACTATAAACCTAGAAATAAAAAAAATATAAAAATAATCACATGCACAGCCCAAACTATTCCAAGGAAAAGTAAACCAGTGGAGGATATTCAAATGTATATAATTGACAGATAAAAGTCACTGTCTTAAAAAAACATCTTTCTAATAAAAACGAAAAAACAAAACTTTTAACTAATCTACACTATTTTCATCTTCTTCACATGAGAATGTCTAAAATCAATAACAATTTTTATCAGTTATAAACACAAATTGAAAAATTAAAATAAATGAGATTAAATTTTAGTATTTTGCCATGACTGTCTCAAAATTCCGACCTCAACCTCTTTTAATATGTTGATAGAAAAATTACAGAATTTGGATGAAACGCAAAACAAACATTTTATAAAAACAAGTTAAAGAAAATGTTTAGAGTTATTGAAAGTTTTCCTACATTTAATTTATTTAGTAACTAATAGTTAAGCATATTTTTTGTAATTTTGTATAGTGTCAGTAATTATATTTATTAATTATGAAATTATTTGTTGGTATTAAAGTAGTTGAAATAGTTTTGACTTTTGACAACAATCATAAACTTGATTAATGTAAAATTTGATAACTGTCTACAGGATGTTCAATTTAAGTGGGCCACCATTGATATCTCGAGAACTATAAAAGCTACAAAGACAGTTAAATGGGCAAACAATTTCTATTTTGCAAGACAAATTTAAAAAGAATTTTTTTTTCGGCCAGTGATTCTCAAAATACGGAGCATAACCTTTTTTATTTTAAAGGAGAACATTTTTTTTTATTTGTTCATTCGTTGGATAATGTAATTCTGAATTCAGTGATATATTTTTATACGCCTATTAATTTTTGAACTAAAATGTAAATACAAAATAAATTAAGATTAATTGCCATGAGTGGGAAAAATGAATACTTATTATTGTTTTTATAAAGAATTAGAGTGCCGTGACAGAAAAAAGTAAATATTTTGTTCTTTTAATGAATTATAAATGTCAACACAAACAAAATATTCACGTATTTCTTTGATGGCATTCCAATTCTAAGTAAAAAATATCACGTATTCATTTTTTCCATTCGTGGCACTCTTACTAAAACCATATTTTTAATCAAATGAATATAAAACTCTATATGTATTTTTCGCAAAAAAAATCGTTATGTAAGGGTATAAAAATATTATGTCACTGAATTCAGAAAAAAATTAAAAAGTTAGGTTCCGTATTTTCTGGTCGAAAAAAATAATTTTTCGTTCTGTAAACTTTCCTTGTAAAATAGAAATTGTTTACTTATTAACCATCTTTGTTGCTTTTATAGTTCTTGAGATAGTAATGGTGACCCATTTAAAATGAACACCCTATAAAATTAATCTTGTGTGTGAACTACATGAATATGACAAAAAAAACTTTGTGCATATCCAAAAATGACTTGGTAAAAAAGACAATGATTTTAATTTGGTGTTTATAAAACCCAGAAAGATTCCGGTAAATATGTAATAGCTTAATACACAACAGCGAAACGACCACCGCCATTATTTCCTCTATTATCATAGTTACAAAAAAATACTATAGAACAAAGTTGTCTGAGACCAAGGGGGACAATCACATTACATAAGAAAATATTTTTTTAAAGCAGTGATTCTCAAGTTACAACGAAGTTATTTTTCTTAAATGGGATGGTTTATATTTTTTAGACCCATTCGATAGGATATTTTTTCTGAATTTAACTATGTAATCATTTTATATTCTTCCATATTAAAATCTTGAGAAAAATTTAATTGAAATTTGAATAAATATTATTTTCATAATTATTTTTCAGTAGGCTATGTATGAAAAACAATTGAAATTAAAATGAAACAAATATTTGTTAATAACTTTATAAATAATGTTCTATCTGCAACTATTAGAATTATGCACTAAATACATAATTCAAATTAACATGTATCAGTTTTTGTTTTGCTGAAAAATAACTAAAAATAAAATTTATTCAAATTTCATTTGAAAATTTCCCAATATTTTTGTTATGTATACCGACACCGAGTCTACTTTAGGTGAGTTTTTAAATTTTTTTTTTTTAATCTTGTATTACGTTCCTTGCTAAACTTATCAACAAATAATTTCATATCAAAATATCCGCTCTACACTGTTTACAATGTAGATAAGCAGTAAACAGTTTATCTCTTTCTTAAACGACATTTTCTACTATTGTTGATATTTTATCCAGAAGTTTAGAATGTACTACAATAATTTTGACATTGAAGAAAAAACAAAACATTGAACTCTTTATCCTTGAAACTGTATGTTAATTATTCAATTTATTAATTGTGCATATTTTATGTTTATTAAACATGTAACAGATGTGTGATGCTTTATCATTGACTTTCACCTAGGGTTCCGGGTTCAAATCAAATAAAGTTTTTATAAATAATCAAAAGAGCCTTTCTAGAAGACGTAAGTTATTTATGTTATTGATATATGACAATTTCCCTCTAACTATTCAAAAACATTTATTATTATAAATAACTGTTTTCCTAAAATCTCATATTTAGGATGAATGAAAAGGTAGAGACACATACGAAAAGCTATTTTCTTTATTGTTGTTTTAGTTTAGACCTACACTTTACAATTTAAGTTGGGGGCTAAATTAAATGCCACTTTTTGGGAGTGAAAAGATTCAGAATTGTATTTCCGATTTCGCTAAAAGCGAAATCATCGTTGATTTTTAAAATGGAATGTTAGATTTTTATATTTTCGGAAAGTATTTTAAATTAGCTTTAGTGAGATCAAATACATCCAATTACATTAAAAAATAACCTAGTTATTAATTTTCCAAAATTACGATATTTTACTTGTCTTATCAGTTTGCTATGACATTAATTTCTGCCTGCTTTGTTTGAGGAAATATTTTGATGTTTGCCTAATGTATCATTTGTTTTTGATTATTTAGAACAATTCAAACTGTCTAGTAATATTAAATTAAATATAAATACAAATATTTTTTTTAATCCTTTGGCTGTTCATTTTTCTGCACGGTGCTAAAAATGGGCCACATTTTATTTTCATTTATGTTAACAGCATTGTTTTTTAAACATTTTAAATTAAGGGGATAAGGGTTGTTTTTTGGCTGGGTAGTTGATGAAGTGAAAAAGTTTCTGGAATTCAGTCACATTTAATTCTTCAGTCTCAACAATTTCGACTCCACAGTTTTGTAATTGTCATAAAACAAAAACTGTTTTTTAATGTAACTCCTGAAGAAGACTCATGTGGGGTCTAAACTGTCGAGACTGAAGTAATAAATGTGGCTGAATGCCAGAAACTATTTTATTTCATCATTTTAAATAAAACTTTTAATTTTGTGCTATGAAAAACAGACTATTGCAGTGTATAAAAAGGTAACAGATGGTACTTTTATCGGTTTATTTTATGGGCAAAAATAATTATCAAACATGAAATTGTAAGGTTAGCTTGAAATCCAATAGGGATCAAAAATGAATAACGAGTTTATGAAGTTTTGAAAAAACAAAAATCTGCAAAATTTACATATTCGTCTGAATCTAGTAACTTATGCAACCCTTCTGAAAAAACAATGCATTGCTGAAGTGGCATTCTAATATAGGGCATTAACCGACTTCGTAGCTCTTATAGTTATCGAGATAATTAAAATAAAATAAAATATTGGTCCGTTTTTTTTTTCACCTGAGTGTATAATGTTGCATGACACTTATTTATCAATATTTAAAAAAAATCTGTTGTGGCCAGCACAATACCTCTCGCCACTTCCTTTTTTTGGTTACATAAGTATAGTGCGCGAACAGTAATGTTACATTTTTGGGCTTGACAAGCAGATGTGTGGGCCGGTTTTAGAATGATAATTAGTAATTATGTACATAGATGTCAAATGTCAGAATTTTACATTAAAAATTTCAAGATTTTCTAAATTTACGTAGTTAATTTAACACCAGGAGTTTAAAATTTACTTGTCGTATGCCTTAGATATTTAACATTTAATTCTGCTCCACATGGAATTGGAAAATCACTAAATTTAGAATGAGAAAATATGATATTTGACATCTATATACATAATTACTAGCTATCATTCTGTCAAGACCAACAAAATCACATGACTGCTCGCACCCTATTGTATTTAACATTTCTTGTATACCTACACTCTACACCAAAAATTCTACTTACGCATATATCTATTCCTTATATTTAGATTGTTTAATTTTAAATTCATTTTATGAAGAAATTTTGTCCTCTTCTAATTTTTCGAAATGTTTCCAATTCATTGTCAGGATTGACAGTATTTTTGAAGGATATATGTAATATACCTATAATATTAAATATTTAGCTATTAATACTTTAAGAAATAATATAATGTATGTACTTCCCAGAAAAAGTCGTCAGTAATGTCTCCGGATTTCTGACACTGACATTTATCTGTCAGTTACAAACAATTTAAATTTTCAACTTTTTCCATGGCCATTCTTTCGGCTGTAAAATTTATTATAACAGATTATTTTACATATTATATTTCTTTTATCTCTAAATCTATAGAATATATAATAAAATATTTAAATGTATCAGATAGAGTTTTTAATTTTCTTTAATATTACCAAGAAAAAATTTCAAAAAATATTATTTAGAAGTTTTTTTTTCAAGAATCTTCTACTTCCGGTTGTCCAATTGTTACCAAAACCTTTTCAGATCTTCCCATGCATGTCCGATTGGGAAATACGTAGTTAAACAAATTTAAAGTCTTATAGTTTTTGAGTAACCGTCCTTCCAACATCCTACACACACACACACACACACACACACACATACACACATACACATACACACACATCCACACACACACACACACAGACATCATCGTAAAAATGTTAAAATCGGATTGTAGGGACCTTAAAACGTGCTTATTCAATAAAATCTGGATATGCGATTTTTAGCATGAATCCAATACCTCTCTTAACGAGAGGTAAAAATAATTTTGTGCATTTTTCAAAAATATAAAAAATAAGGTAGGTACCTATGAACTATTGCATATTTGATATTTTCGGAATACCAGAAAATTATAGCCATATCAACAAATCAGATCAATAAATTACATACAAAATTTTCGGATTTTTAAATCTACATACAAAACGTTGTGTGGCATGTAATAAACCAAAATATAATTTTAGAAAATGAAAATTGTTCATTTGTTCAATGAAAAAATAATCAGCGTGTCACTTGGCATGGCACATGTGCTACTTTATATCACGTGAAAATAGCTTTGATTTAGAAAAATACTGCCCTCTGATTGGTCAGAATGTCAGAATACAAAAAAGGGAAATATAAGATCGGCAGAATTATTTACATTATGTCCAAGAGTCATAGGTGTAGTTTTTTTGTGGAGAATACAAACTTTTTCCTACGATCATCATATGAGCCCCTTTGTCTATTTAAACTTTGCTTATTAACATTTTTTTGTATCTTTCAAAATAAACTTACGCCGAAAAATCTCATATGCACTTTGAGCTGTACAGTGCAATTGTATCTACGTCTCTTGGTACATAAATAATTATTGTAGACAATTTACTTTTTTGCCCTACACACTTAATGAAATATTTCAACCCGTTGCGTATGGTACCTAGTTTTTGAATGTCAACCACCCCGGTGCAACTTGTATTGGGAAACTGGCAGCAAACAGTAGGCAGTGAGAGTAGTGTACCCAATGTAACAGAGATGTCACTAAACGGTTCATGTCGCTGCTATAGTTTCAAATGAATTTAGTAATCTATGAAATAAAAAATAAAAATTTATAAACTTATTTGTCAACAGTAAAAAATATTATTCGAAGATATTGTCATTGCTGCATTGTCAAGTATAAGTCGCTGGTTTAATGGCTTATGATAAGTAAATAATTTAATAATTTTATTTTAGTTTATTTCTTCTAATCTAACTGACATTTTCAGCTTTAATCGTCGTTATAAATTTAAATGTCGACATCCCAACTGCGAGAATAAATATATGAATGTTGTAAGTGATTCACAGAATAAACACTTCTATAGATTTCCTTTAAAAAATACGGCGCGATGTGATATATGGTTTTTTTTTGTAATATTAACTCAGATGAAAATTTGTCATATTCCTTCATTTGTGAAGATCATTTGTACATAATCTTCCTTTAAATAGTAATCATGGTTGCGTTAATTTTGTTAGCTTACTATAAATTCGTTAACCTTTATATTTAATTAATGTTATTGTAGGATGTTCATCATAATATGCATACTCAACAAACTTATTTTACAAATGAAGAATATTTTTTTTATTAGTTTTCTTTGACTTTCTTCATTTTTATAATGTTAATGGTTTTAAACGGTTCATGTAATTTACATTTTTTATGAATAAGTATATAAAAGTTAAAATTGATGAGCTTTTGGGCACAAACAACCATACTCCAAATATTGTAAATTTGAATTATCTAGAGCTACATCTACATTCAAGGATGCCAAACAGTTTGGTAAAACTGTTTCTCGCAAAAAGTAGCTTAGTTTCAAATAATTTACATTTAGGTTTAAGTGTTTCTACAAAAATGTACTATAAAAATGACTTATGTAATTGCTCGCCAACGTTTATTTTTCTATTACTTAACACCTAGTAATAATTTTTGAATACATGATCCTGAGTTAAATTAAAATACAGAAATTTTAAACAGTAAGAAAGGTAGAATTTTTTTATTTGATTATCTCAAATTCAAGAAAATGGAATATGGTTGCTTTTGCAAAAGCTTCTCAATTGTAAATATCCGTTTATGTTGGCCTAAAAGTTTCAAGAATCGTAATAGAACTTAAACAGACTGAGAGTTCGCCAGAATTAATTATTGGTGCCCCATTATGTATTAGACGATGTTTTATTTATTATTTAAAGAACTTGGCAAAATAATATTCACTTATTAGAGTATGATGATTTTTATCTCTATTAATATTATGATTTTTCCCCCGAATACATTGAGCGCAATGTCTTTAAGGAATCTATAAATGCATTTATCTTTGTGATGTATGTTTCTGTGCGTATTTGTATGTGTATGTATGGTCGCAGTTGGGTTTTGCTATTTGGTTTGATTTTAATTGTTAAAAAAATCAACAAAAAGGCCATTTGTTACCAATTGGACCTACGGCCGTTATGGAAGAGACAAGCTTACGTTAAAGGATTCTTTCAAGGAATCTCTTCACGGACATAGACAACAGGAAGAATACAAAATTTCAAGGATTTATCCTAATGTTCTTGTGAATTATATTGGAACAACAGGTATAGATCTGATGTGATTGTGTTAGTCCCTATGATCTTCGTCCAAATAATAGGAAAACCGAGAACTTCGAAACTAATTTCAACGTCGACTTTTGATGGTGAACATGTGTGATATAAAATGATGGTCAATCACTAAATTTGCTGAGCGTCGCTTCCACGGGGTCATCTTCTTGCTAACTATAAGCAACAACATGATCAATGAAAAAATGTGAGAAAAGCAACTCGAGTGGTACAGTACGTATTCCGTATTGCATTTGTCTTAGAAGTCAACGTCACGGCGGAAGATCAAAGTACTGCTGGCAAGACAAAATCAGAGCAGGTAGAAAATAGAAGAACCTACATCCCGAAAATGCATACGATCATTTGAAAAATCCACGCAGAACAACGTTCATAAGGAGACCATGTTGAAATAATGGGTAATCAATATGAACAAGAACACACCCGGCTATTCCAAGTAATCAAGAATGAGAAGAAAATGTTTTTATTATAAAATATTGAATTTAAATAATGTAATTTTTACATATAATAAAATTAGTGAAAATAAATAATTTTTTATTTGAATATACCGAAATTATAAAAATTAAGTAATCACTGTATATTAAACAAATGAACGTTGACAGGTTCATATGACATATAATTGACATTTACTTGACATGTATTTGACATATGTCAAAAGTAGTGTACCCAATGACACCCAGGGGGCAATAGTTCCGTGCTGCCCACTTGATACATTGACTTGCACTTCTCGTTTACCTTATTGTTTTGTGATGTCAACTGTCATATCCTGTCAACAAAACACCGATATAATGTCATATTTAATAATATTTTTTATTTCAATTTTATAAACGTCAGATACCTATGGTCCTACATTTTTTCAGATAAAAATATTTGTATTGACAATGTTTGGTTAAACGAATTTAAATTATTTATTTATGTTATGTAAAAATAAAAACAGTCGACTCTCAAGCACATTCTGCTACTAGTATTATAGGATCAACCTGCCTTTTAAAACCTTATCTCAATATACGGTCCCGGGTTCAATTCCCGGCCGCCGCAACTTCACAGCGCTCCCGAGGCGCCAAACCCGTAAGTACGAGGAAGAGGAAAAGTTAAAAAATATTGAATAAGTATTCCTGCATTTAAAATAAAATTATTCATTATTCTGTTCTTTACATTTTATACATAAATAAAATAAATAAATAAATAAATATTTCATCACGGCATATTACCCATTGCTGGGTGTGCCAATCTGCTGTGTACACAGATATCGGTAATGATGGAATATTTGTACCGTGCGGGCGCTTACCAGGCGTCACCTCACGGGCACTCATTACCGATATTATTACTATTCTGGAATTTTCTCATCTTAAACTTGCGTGTATTTGTTGTTATTTAACAAAAATGACAATGATTACATTAATTAACAATAGGCTGTGTATTGTTTATTGTTGTGGCCTCCAATATGATTGCAAAATAATGATAGATGATCAGTTTCTAAGTAACGTTATAATATGTATTTTTAATTGTGTTTAGAAGCATAGACATATTGTCTCAACTAAAAGTAAATAACAAGATAACATTTTACTCAGAATTACATAATTTTTTAGACTTTATCAAATTATAAATAACACATGATCTAAATATTTAGATAACATACATCTTTCAAAATTTAGTAATTTATATTTATATACATATTTTATGTTTATATCACTATTTATTTTACATTCAAAAAGAATTTATTTCATGTGGATGCTTGAAAGATGTATTATATCGTTTATAGTGCCTTCTGAAATATAGAATACAGTACCGTCCAGAAACATGGGTACACCAGACAATTACAAAAAAAGTTTGAAATGAATATGTTTATTTTACCCAAATACAACAGTGTTATAAACATTTGGATAAAAAATAAAAGTAGCTGACATCTGGTGAAGATTTGTGAATGTAGCAAATTGTGAAAACATTAATTTTTATCAATTGCTGGTGTAGTGAAATAAATGCTTATTTTGAATATAAATGATATTTTGCACTAAATCGTTTCGATGTTTACACTTTGAAGTAAAAACAACAAATGATAATATTATTTTGCTAGATAAAATGGCGGCCAAATGAGGGATTTTTCGTCGCCCAACCTGCTATCTACTGTTCATTGTTTTCTTCTATATTCTAAATGATAATAATTGTCTGGCATTTATACAGGATAAATCGATAAATACAATGTGAAACTTTTCATTTGGCAAAAAATAGATATAATTTTGTTAATTAAAGACTGAGGTCTCGTGGCCGTGTTCATGTTTGAAACAAAGACTGTAGACTTGTTATCAATGGAGAGCTTATATAATGATGTGATTATTTTCAACATATGTTCCCATTTAAAATATATTTGTGTTATATCTCTAGAATTATTAAGTTTTGAAAAAATCTAATTATACCATGATATTTTACGTAAAAAATCTGATGTGACCAACACAGTACCTCCCGCCATTTACCTATGTATATAATTTTTATATTACTTTATAAATTTATCCATACAATATATAGAAAAAGTATAAAAGCAAACTTGTAGAAAATGGAATAATCTTTAATTTTTATAATAACAAATTGAGAAAAATTACATTTAAAGGTATTTTTTGAAGATAAACTATTTTGAGCTTCAAGTAAACTGCCATTTCCGGTTATTCGATTGTCACCAAAATCTAATCAGTACAAGTAGAAATACATGGTTTCAAAACTTTCTGAATGATAGTATTTGAGTTAGAGCGTAAAGAGGATCCACACACATACACACATACATACATACATACATACATACATACATACATACATACATACACACAGACATGTTCAAATTGGACCTCCCGCTTCCCTTGATAAGGGAGGTATAGGGATCGTGCTAAAAATTGCATATCGAGATTTTGGTAAATGACCACGTTTTAAGGTCCCTACAATCCAATTTGAACATTTTCACGATGATGTCTGTGTATATGTGTGGATCCTCTTTACGCTCTAACTCAAATACTATCGTCCAGAAAATTTTGAAATCTTGTATTTCTACCTTATTCTAATATAGAAAGAAGTCATTTGAGTTTGGTGTCAATCGGATAACCGGAAATGGCAGTTTACTTGAAACTCAAAATAGTTTTTCTTCAAAAAATAATAATAAATGTTATTTTTTCGCAATTTATTATTATAAACCTTAAAGATTATTTCATTTTCTACAGGTGTGCATTAATACTTCTTTCTGGTATTAGTAAATATGCAGATATGTATTTAAATAAGAAAATAAATAAATATATTATCACGTCATATTACCCATTGATGGGTGTTCTAATCTGCTATGTACACAGATTTCGGTAATGATGATGACATATTTGTATCGTGCGGGCGTTTACCATGCGTCACCTCACGGGTACTTATTTTTGGCGTGGAGAGTGCATCACAGGGGTTAGTTTTGTGCCATTTAAAATTCGATATATTTAATAGTAGGAATTGAATCCGGTTCCCCAGATTCGCGACCAGACACTCAGGCACGCGGCCATAAGACCCCATAGGTATATGTATTTAAATAAATAAAAAAATTGTGTTTGTCACATCAGATTTTTTCTTAACCTGTAGTTAAGACTTTAATTATAAGCGCAAGTGGCAATTAATAATATTTATTTACAAAAACAAAAAAACGATTGTGGCGGTATCTGACGAGATAGTTTTCTAAGTGGCAAGGCCATTGAAAAATTTATTATTTATTAATCTATTAAGTGCTGCAGACATATCGACCTCAATTGGCATATTTTTCTTTCCCCTTTCTAGGAATGGTCTCGTATTAATTTTCGGAAGCAATTACTATAATTACAGGCTATCACCCACTAATAAAGTAAGAAAATTATAGCGTTCAGTTAAGATAGAATCTGCGAATGTGTCCCAGTTTGAGTGTCCTTTATATGTTAAAAATGGCGGAGGAAATAGGTCGCATAATTTATTACAAAGTGCAATGTGTTTGTCTGTATGCAAATTTTAGTTTAATTGTGGACGCAAGGTTTCTTTAGCACAAATAGAAAATTCGATTTATTTTACGCGTTTTCACTATCAAGTTGACCTTATAAATTTTGCAAAAATTTAGTCAAGAAGGTGAAAACATAATTAGAGTATGAAGAAGAAATTTTTGTAAACAGAATAAATATGTACTTCTTACACCAGTCTCTGCTCTCTCTATACATATACCGTGTGCCCCAGCGTTTGGATGGCATTGAAACAGTTTCGTTATGTTTTCAAAACTATTTCGTACATGACGTCATAAATGTCGGGATCGCTAAAATACTATGTTTTAAACTAATGACGTATAAATTTGAATCTGTCAGATGTAAATTGGACGTTTGACTGAGTTTGAATTTGTGGTGTATATACAAAGTATTCAAAACACTGTGATTATTATAAACTGGTTCCATGGCTGCACTTTATTGTTATCTTCTAAGAAGTAAACTCTGTTTTTGTTATATTTATACGTACAAACGTTTTATTTTTTGCAGATAATAATGGAGCATTCAAAATTACAATATTATGTTTTAAATTAATATAGAATGATTTACAAACGTTTATCAGTGTTCCGTGTTCTCAAGGTTTACCCCCTCTATTACGAAATAATTCGAAACTGTTTCAAACCAGCCCAGCGGATCGGTTTGAAAACATACGAAACTGTTTCAACCAATTTCGTCTCTGACGTCACCGTTGCGTCGCCAAAATATAATGGTTTGAAACACTACGAAATAGTTTCAAACCAATGCATCGCCAAAAAACGCCTCTGGTCACCATATTGCATAGGACAATACTACGCCTGTTTCTGCGTCTTATTTAATAAAGATTACCTGAACCGAAATGTATTTATGGTTCAGATTCGGTTGAGATTTATAAAAGAAATGTCGGTTCAGGCTCAGTTTCGATTCAAGAAAATGAAAATTATAATGGTTCATCGGTTTTGGATTCGGGTTTGAATTTCGGTTCAGGGCGGTAAATAATTACAAGCACAAAAAGATACTCACGGAAATATAGGAATTCAGTGGTACAAAAAATGTTCACATAAAATAAACTGCTTAAATATTTGCGAATTTGGGAAAAAAAATATTATATAACATAATCAGTATATCAAATTGTATTACACGTTAATTGTTCATGCATAAATTGTAAAACACCCTGTATAGTTAACAGACCCAAACCGAATATGAATTTAAAACGGTTTAAATTCGGTTCAGGTTTATTAACCCTGAAATATAAAGGTTCGGTTCGGGTTCAGGTTTATCAAAATTTCTGGGTTATTCGGGTTTTCGGTTCAAATTCGGGTACAGTTTCAGGTCCCTGATTATAATAGTGTAATTTTACAAAATTAGCAAAAATAATTCCACCTTTTTTGCATGTTGTTTTTATTACCTACTAGAAACGTAAACAAATACATGTTGTTACGGTGTAGTGGTAGCATTTCGAAGTACGGTTCAAACCACCACCAAGTTTATATTTTTTTTTCTCTTCGTTTTATATGTTATATTATTGTTTAGAAATCATTTATTAGAGAAACAATTGTAATAACATAAATTAATAAGAAATAAAAAAAACCAATAGATCTACGAATTGTTTGAATTAAGATTTTACCTCCGCCCATTTTGACAAATTCATTAATGTCGTTTATTTAGTTTTTATGAGGGTAGATAAGATACTACAGTAAAAGCATTCAAAAGTAAGTCAACTGGTAAGTTTATCAGCAAATGTAAAACCAAATATCTGAAAAATAAGATACTGATTAGATTACTAACATAGTGTCAATGTCAGTGATACTGACAGAAAATAACGTTATTCGTACGGCTATGAATCAAAGTATATCTGAATTAATAAATAAACTTACGTTATAGCGAAAGTATTCTCAACAACGAGCATCGTTTTAAAATGGAATGTCCTTAGTTAAAACAATATGAATTTTTGAAAGACAAGCAGGAGGAAGATAAATGTATGCCAACTTGTTACTTCGTTCATGATACAGATGACGTTGAACGGACATCTTTAGAAATTTTTACTGTATTTTAATTTTTTAAAGATGTTTAATCAAAGTCATCTTTGAATTGTATGAATTAAGATTTTAGCTCCGCCCATTTTTTTTAAATTCAATAGTGTCATTTACTTAGTTTTTATGGGGATAAATAATAAATAGTTTCAATATTTGCATAAAAAAATGAAAAATGAATGCTATTTCAAACATTATTTCTGAATATTTTTTTATATCTTTAAAATTAAAGGTAGGTAACTCTGACATAAAAAATCATTTCAGACTTTCATAATGAATAACACTGTTGCATGATTGTCTACATATTCTTTGTTGGTGAAGGTAATTTGTATATTGAGATTATTATATGCAAAAACGTTTAATGTTAATTTTGACAATCAACATTTTTTCAGAGAACACATTAATTTTTACTTTTTAAAAAAAAATTGAACTATTACGTAATACGTCAGTTTTAAGGGGCTCCAGTTCTTATAGAACAAAAATTATTGTCAGATTTCCTATTCATGGGGTTAGTTCTACCATTGGTTAAGCGTTGTACATTTACTTAAATAACTCCCTGTATAGCATTATTTATGTACGAACTATTTTGTTTTGTAACATTTTTAAAAACACTTCAGACAAAATGTGTGTTTACACGTTAAACATTCTGTATTTACTTGTTTACATCTGTTAGAAGCGATTTGAGATTCACAGTCGGATTACATGTCTTTGTTTGCATTAATTACATCGTTTTTGGACAATTTTGCCATATCTTTTTTTATGAGTCATAATAGTGATACGCAAAATAAATATATATATATATATATATATATATATATATATATATATATATATATATATATATATATATTGCATTATAAAATCCAATATATTTAATTTTTTTAATTAAAAATAAAAAAATATATATTTAAATTTACAAAAGTAATCAAATAATACAATTATTTTATTGGGTAATATTGAAAATATTTATAATTTTATCTCTGTATGATAAATAAAACTTTAAAATTATAAGCCAATTATATATGATTTATAAAGAATATATTTTGTTGGTTTTCATCTATGGCTTTTATAATAGCAACTAAGCGACGCACCACTGAATCCACCAAAGTTTTGGTCACTGATGGCGCTATATTCTGCCAATCTTTTTACTTCTTATAATATATTTTTTAAATTTTTCTTTGGTTTTAATGGTATTATTTTTATTTCAAGAATTTTTTGCTTAATCGGGTTTAAATCTATAATGACAATGGAGGATAATTGTGATTGAGCTTATTCTTGATATTATACATAGCAACCAGCCATACCATAACCTTTGCTATTCATTATTATTGCAATAAAAGCTAATTTTCCTACTCTCGTTGATTAAATATTGTCACCACCGTATTTAACGGTTACTTTAACACACGTGGAAAATCCCATTACGGGGAGTCAATTAAATATAGCTATCTAATTAAAAAATGTGTTACTAAGATAAGAATGTTAAAAAAATAAGTCTAAAAAATAACATTTATTTATTCGTTTTTTTTTCTGTAATTTGTATTTTGGCATTTGTTCGTTGGGTGTATTAGTGTGCATACGCCCACGCCTGATTATTTGTTTTATTGATTGGGAGCGAAGGCGATAACTCAACAACCTTCAGGAAACACACGCCACTTGAGAGGACATAGAGCCAAGGATATCATACATAGCAATGGAAGATTTCCCACATAGTAAAGGATATTTTTATTAGATAAACTTATCACTAAGTAAATAGATTACAGCATACAAGTATTATGTCTGCGAGGTACCAAACTACATAACACTCTAGTTGCATAGCTACTTTAACAATGCAAAACACAATTCAAGGTTAAATTTTTAAATGCATACACAGTTTCAGAATTTTTGAACATATGACAAAAATCAGATATGTGTAGGACTCCGTACTCTGTGTACTTTTTTATACCGAACTGCGACCGCATTTTGCATTGCGATTCAGTATGCCTCCGTGTGATAAATCAAGACACAAATTCTGCTAACTGTATTCCTTTCGTGATCCCAGTGCCGTTTTTAAGATTTTCGGGCCCTTGGGCCATTAGTACGTAGGGGCCCCTCCCCTCCCCCCTATAATTTTTTTTTTCAACAAAAACAGATATTATATAGGTTTATTATCTTTGTCATACAGATTATTAGACAGGTTTTCTTCGGGACTTTTGTAACACAAAATCTTCGATCACATCTTTAAAATCATTTTTTTGCAAAATATAATTTTCAATGCTCATCAGAGATAAACATTTTAGTCGCTCCTGACTCATACTGTTCCGCAGTTCATTTTTGATTAGCATGAGCTTTGAAAATGATCTTTGGCCACTGGCGTTGGTAATCATCAAAGACAAGATAATCCTAAACGCGACTTCTACGTTGGGAAACGTCTCAACAAGATTGTTAATTTTGAGAAGATTATACATATCATAGATAGGTATGTGATCAGCAACCATTTTTTCCTGTAACAAATAATGCTTAAAATGCTCACATTCCACCAGCAGTTCTTTTTCATTGACATCGTTTACATAAAACTCGCTTCTTGTTTTTCAGGGGCCCCCAAGAACCTTGCAGAAGTATTCACAACTTTTGTTTGTTTAATGTTTGATCAAAAGAAAAAAACAAAAAAATGTCAATGATTTTTTGTTGTGACAATTTTTTTTTCAATCACACAAACTTTTGGGGGCCCAGGACGTCGGGGCCCTGGGCCTGGGCCCAGGTGGCCCGTGCCTAAAGACAACACTGCGTGATCCATTATTTTATTTATTGCTAAAGGGTTGGGACTTAATTCATTACGAAAAGTTACTGCTCAAGATACACGTGCATTTAGAATTTTTGAAAAAAATAATAAAGATACCTACAGAAGTTTTTTTCCAATTTTCAATTAATTGAATAATAATTAAGCTACACTATTTGACAATGAAATAAAGTTTGTAATTTGAAAAAATAAGAACAAATGATTATTTTATTTATTATTGATTTTGGTGTTAAAATACTGGTTTCTACTTCATATTCCATCAATTAATCTTAAGCAGTTCGAATTATTCAATCAAAAACAAATGATACATCATGTCAAGTAAACGTCAACCTAATAATACAAATACAGTAACGCTTTAAAATTTTGAAAAATAAATCACTAGAATAATTTTTGATGAAAATGAAATTTGGCTTTGGCTTCATTATACTGCAGTATAAAGCTAATTTAAATTACTTTCTCAAAATATAAAGAAATATGTATATTATATCATGCCATTTAATAAATCAACGATGATATCACTTCCGGCTAAACCAGAAATGTAATTCAGGACCTTTTCACTCCAAAATAATTTATTTTTTATATTCTGACATTGACATTTATTTATTTTATGTGTATATCCTTCACAACATTTATCTACTGATAACACGTGAATGAACCTTATGTCATATGTAGGTATGTACGGAATGAGGCTATCTATATATAGCACGGTAAAAATATTCGTACGACCACCGTACGGTACATTAGATTTTAAAAATATGCTTCCTACCACACAGTACAAGCAGAAGCAGACATCCAGGCACCAAATACAGTCTGGGGGATAACAATTCTAAGAAATGGAATATTATTTGTTCTTCAATTCGTTCAAGTTAATTTTTATGAGCTGGCAAAGATTAATAGCTAACTATGAGAAAACAGCTGCAGAAATTAGGAATATTATCTTTAACAAGTATTTTATACGCTCTACTTCTTATTCTAGAAAACTCTTTGTGAAAATTAAAGCAAGACTTTCCTTACAATTTTAAGAATTGAGATGAATATCTTAATATGTAGGTACATTAATTTCTTAAAATCTAAATATGTATTTGTTTTTCCCCATTGAATAATATATTAGAATTGAAGACAAAGAACCAATTAATATTGTAGAGTACACTAAAAAATAACACAATAATACAAAGAATAATCAAAATGATTTTTTCTTCAAGCGTATTATAATATTCAGATTATGCTACTGTACACACACTATAGAAGATATTCATTATCTTACTAGTAAAAGAATGTTGTTCATTATTGTACTAGTAAAATAATGTTAGCTTCTTAGTTCACCGCAGCAACAAGGACCATATTGTAAATTGTTATTTGACAGTTGCATCATTTGTTTTTTGTAGTGTACACAGCCAGCTTTGACTAAAATTAAAACAATTCCAACAAAACATGAAAAAAAAATCCTCAAACTTTTCTTTCAAACGCTTGAAGAAAAAATAGTATATGTTATTCGGAGTAGAGCGCCCTTTTTGTGTTTCACTCAGTTTGTCTGGCAATAGCTGGGTTCAATACAAAAAGACCGCTATCTACTTCTATTATTTAACACGTTATTTTCTGTATTGGCTTTACACGAAAAGTTAATAACTTTTATTATCAACATTTGTTTAAAATATTTGTTAGAAGTATTTTTAGAAGTCACTAAAAATGCTATTAATATTTGTGACTTTTGTTTTTCTAATAACATGTTAATAACATTGTTGCTAATTTTGTTAATAACGGAAATTTTGCGAGTACTTTGAAAGCAATCTAGATCAAAGATGTTGATAACAATGTTACTGACAAGTTATTTTTGGTAATAATAGCGTTAATAATAACAAGCTATCAATAATATTATTAATAATAAAATTAGTTCAGCTCTATATTTGTTAATAACATGTTAGTAATAATAACTTTATAACTTTTAGTTTTTTCTGAAAATTTGTTATTAAAATTTTTGTTTTTAGTTTATCGTCTTGATAAACAAATTTTTGTAACTTATTTATTATTAACATATTTGTTAACCCACCGTCACTCGCGCGAAGTGTTAGAACGGCATTACTCGCGAGTTTTTTAACAATACCTAAATGTAGTTTAAAAAATGAAACCAATATTTGGAAAATATTTTACTTAATCACATAAGAATGCACAATAATAGGGTAAACAAAAAAAATATGTAAACTATGTAAGAACAAATACACAAAAAAAATATATTGAAAATGTTTTTATTTTGCCATGCCAGAGATTCCTTGTTGTAAATAAGTAGTTCGGAAATTTTGAAATTCATCACATTCTGAACTTGACTCTTGACTGGTGGGTATCCGTGTTATACTAGGTGATCCATCGGTTTTTTATTTTTAATAACTCGATAATTTTAATTATGATGGAAAAAAATTTCAAACGAAGTTTATTTGAAATTAAAATATCTATACATCTGCAGTATAGATTTTTCTATACTGCTGTCCATTTTTACCTCTCGCTAAGAGAGGTATTGGATTCATGCTAAAAATCGCATATCCAGATTTTATTGAATAAGCACGTTTTAAGGTCCCTACAATCCGATTTTAACATTTTTACGATGATGTCTGTGTGTGTGTGTGTGTGTGTGTGTGTGTGTGTGTGTGTGTGGATGTGTGTGTGTGGGATGTTGGAAGGACGGTTACTCAAAAACTATAAGACTTAAAATTTGTTTAACAACGTATTTCCCAATCGGACATTCATGGGAAGATCTGAAAAGGTTTTGGTAACAATTGGACAACCGGAAGTAGAAGATTCTTGAAAAAAAATCTTCTAAATATTATTTTTTGAAAATTTTTCTTGATAATATTAAAGAAAAATAAATTCTCTTTCTGATACATTTAAATATTTTTATACATATTTTATAGATTTAAAGATAAAAGGAATATAATATATAAAATAATGTTGTAATTAATTTTACAACCGAAAGGATGCCATGAAAAATAGTTGCAAATTTAAATTATTTGTAACTGACAGATAAATGTCAGTGTCAGAAATAATGAGTAATGAAAAAAAAATGTATTTGGAGAATCCCTTAATTCTTGATCTGTGACTATTATGGAGATGACAAGTCTAGGTTGAAGGACTTAAATTTGTTTCAAACATTATTGGACAATGTACACCAGTACTGTAGACTAGAGTAACTTTGAATTGCGAAAAAGCTATCAAATTCTTCTCAAGTAAGTTGTAAATATTGACAAAATTACACATCGATATAAGAATAATCGGAGTGCAATCTATCCGTCACTTTATTAAAGGGAATTAAGGTTATTTAGATATAACAAGTATGAAAAAATAAAATGTAAAAGAAGATATATAAGAATAGATGCACAATCCAGATATATACATTTTAGACCGCCCAAAATTAATGTTTTTACTAGAAGAATATGAAGAGAAAGTAAGTAAGTTTATACGTCATAGACTTATATGAATATATTATTTGTATTTCTAAAAATATCCTTTGCTTTATGAATAGAGCCAGGTAAAATATACGGCGAGAGGTTATGTGCTGGCCACATCAGATTTTTATGCAATGGTCTGTAACTTTATATTTACAAATGGACTACCCTATATATGTTTATTCAAATTATGAAAAATACTTGAAATTTTTTATCCAATAGTATAAAAACAATCCTATGTTATATTATTAAAAAATACAATAGCGAATGATTAAAATATTACTTTAATTATTCTTTTAATTTTAAAGGTGTAATGTAAAAATAATGAAATGCCTTCTGTATCTAATAAATGTTGAATAATTAAATTATTTACCATTGTATTTTTTACTAATATAACATATGATTGTTTTATGCTATTGGAAAGCAAATTTCCTGCACTTTTCAAATTTGAATATATAGGTATTCCATTTGGAAGTATAGTTACCATTGCGTAAAAAAAATATACTGCAAATTTATGGACATTTTAATTTAAAATAAACGTCGTTAGAAAAGTTTTTCCATAATATTTAAAATAATGGAGTTATTGAAAGAGGACAGAGCGATGAATCATCCTGTACAGGCTATGTTCTGATGGAATATCTTCGTCCGATTTATTACTTTTAAAATTAGACAAGGTTTAATTTTTTTCCACAAGTGTAGAAGGCGTTATTACTCCTTCTCGTACAAATAAAAAAAAAATACCTGACATTGACTAATATGAATAATATTAGGATACAACTAAGCAGATAGTAAGTCTACAGCTACGTCCCCTACTAAGGCATCCACTCCTCCCAATTCAAAACGAAAAAATTTGAAAATGTTAGATGAAATCTAATAACGCGAGTGACAGTGAGTAAAAACAATATTTTGGTATAAAGCCAGTTTATATGTAGTTTAGAGACGTTCCTCATAAATTTTGTACATAATATTAGTATCGTAAAACGGAAGCTGGATGGCGGCCATAGATGATCTGTCAGCTGATATTTATATATATTTATTCGTATCTATTGATATGTTTTGCAAATTAAATTAAAATTGATATTATTTTTAAAGTCGGCAAAACAAAAACTCATCAATGTTTTTAAATATTATTCAACAATATTCTCTCTTCCCCGTTTATTTCAGAACTGGTGTCAGTTGTGTTTTTTTGTTGTCGCCGGAGAAATATACGTCACACACGCAAAATTTAGTAATTAAAAAAAAATGTAACTCGTTTAAATAAAAAAAGCCGTAGAATACCCACCCATTACTAAACGTACCTACTTATTTTAAGCGGGTGTCTGTAGTGTAACAAGGTTATACATATATGTATTTATATTTTAGGAGTTTACCAGATGTTTCCTCGCGGGCATTCAGAACTGTTGTAGAGAGTACACTAACATAATTAATTTTATATAATAAATAAATTATGTTATAAATAGGTAGGTATTATACTTGTAAGGATATAATTCATCTCTAAACTCATTATGATTTCAAATAAAATTGCTAAACAAAGCCAAAGTTTAAAATCAAATTTAATTCGAAACGTTACAATGGGCTATTATTAGACCTTTCTCAAGACAAAGGAGAGTTTTATAAAAATAAGACAGTCTAGATTAATTGAAGAATATTGGCGAAAAAAAAATATGACATAATGTTTTGTTATACTAACAATGATTAATGTAACATTTTAAGGCGTCATTTGTCCGAATATGATTTAGAAACGCCGCGCTAAATAGCGTGTCTGTAATGAGATACACTAGCCCAGGCGAATTGTTATTGTAATGTAAAGATTGTAATGTCACTATTAACCCACAATTTTTCATCAAAGATCAAAAATTGTAAGTGGAATAAAATGTTGTTTTGTGTATGAAAAGAACTGAAGACAAATTGGTCCATTAAGAGATCATTATATGTAATAGTGTATCGTTATTCGGCAAATAATGCATAGGTTACTAGATATGTACGTGAAAGTGTAAATTTTAGTTTTTTTCTGAATTCAATAATTAGTGCATTTTTGCTGTTCGCAACAAGGGAACATAGATAAATTACGGTATATTTTGTTGCAAAGTAATAAAATATTTTTCAAAAAATGTACCCGTAACTTTCAAATTAAAAATAATTAAAAAGAAATATTTCCTCAAACAAAAAAGGATGGTTATCATCATAGCTGGCTGATTTATGAAATTTAATACCTTTATAATTCTTTAACTCTATATCTATTGAATATGAAGTATAAAATGCGTTCAAATCATATAGAGAATAATATATTCTTTAAGTTATAATAACGTTAAATGTCAAGATATCATTAACTGTTAAAATTTTCAAATGAGGCTACTTCCGGTTGACCAATTATAACCAAAATCTAATCACTTGCTCGCCTGGAATACGAAAAAAATATAATTTTTGAAATCGTGGTATTGAAGTTATGCGATCCAAAACTTTCGTCACACACACATAGACACGAACATACATACACACATCATCGTAAAAATGGTAAAATCGTATTACCTAAAACATGCTTATTCACTCATCATTGAATTTTTTTGACCCAAGACAATACTTGCCTTACCTAATGGTGATGGAGGTAAAAAGTGAAAAAGTTTAACACAATTTTTTTACAAGACAATAAAATTTAATGTTAAATTTGTACATTTTTTGATACATGTTAATTGACTATACATGTTTATTATCAGGCCTGATAATCCGTTACCCGTCTTCTTGATTGAGCAGAATATTCGATATCCGGTTTTTTGAAAAATTGCTACATGTTGCATCATTATTGATAATACATTAAAGTTAATCTAAATTACTTTCAGAAAATATGTATAAAAATATATACAGTATATTTTTTTAAAGATATCCGATCTAGGTCATCTACTAATTGTATAAGATTTTAGCTCCGCCCATTCTTGTCAAATTCAGTAGTGACGTTTACTTAGTATGGTTTTTATGAGGGTACATAAAACACTACTGTTTTTTATTATTATAAAAATATATGTTACATAGTAAAAGCATTCAAAACTAAGTCAATTGGTAAGTTTATTAGCAAATGTAAAACCAAATATGTGAAAAATAAGATACTCACACTTAATCGAAACAATATAAATTTTTGAAAGACAAGCGTGTTATATCCATTCTTGTCGCACATGCTTGAAGTCTTTGCAAATGACAGAGATAAATGTATGCCAATTTGTTAATTCGTTCATGATACAGATGACCTTGGTCGTACATTTAAAAAAAAATGACTGTATATACATTATTCCGTTTAAATAATCAACGATATATCGCTCCAATGAAACCGGAATAGAAATCAGTTACTTTGCACACCACAAATTAATTGTATTTTAAACTATAGGTCTATAATTAATAGTAAAGCAAATAGCCATTTGTCCCTATATTTTTAAATACCTATATAAAAATAGGCAAAAATAATCATAATATTTTACTTCATTTGTTTTAATCATTTATTTAATTTAATCAATAAAATTAAAAAACTAGTTTTATATTTACATTAAATTTTAATAAAATTTAAAAACAAGGTTCATATGTATTAAACTTTAAAAAGCCGAGAAAAATTTCAAATGAGCCGCATGTAGTTTTACGTCACAAGTGGCCATAAAATTAATCGCTAAAGCCTTTTTTTTCAATTAAGAGAATAAAACTAAAATTTAATTTCTTCTGGTCGATCGGAAAAGTTTTGTTAGATTATAGTATTAAATTGCAGCAGTTTAAATTGGTTACCCCTGTTGTAAATTCTTTGAAAGCTTGTCAAGAAATAACTAAAATCCTTGCCCTTTGCTTCACGTATGAGCTGTAATGTCTATTATTATTTATTGTTGAATTTCTACGCATAAGTTGCAGTGTATCCTTGACTACATAGCCAATAACTGCACTAACGCATATAAACAAACTCAGCTCGTAACGTAAAGTGTATTTCCATTTCCTTGACGCCATATTGTCTAAACAGCAGGAATTTTCCGAGCTGGAAAATATCAACAATGTACTAACTCAAAAATAACACACATCACATACCTTCAATTAGATTCGTCTAGTAATGACGAGACGTCTTACTTACAGTACATATAAATAATCATCTTCAGAACAATTTAAGTAATCGTATATATTTGTGTATTGCAGTTCTAGTTATAGATTTTATAAATTCAACTATACATACGTAAATGTATGATTACACCTTTAACCCGTGAACAGATTTTATGAATAACAGTTCTATTATTAACACAGATATTGTAAATGACGTTTTTAGTTTTATATTAATTTTTGGCAAATATTTGAGAGCATTATCATATGAAATGTATGTTAATATAATTAATTACAATATGATTTATTTTTTGGCAAAGGCGCTTCCACCAATTTTCTTCATTTGAACATAACTTATGGTAGTTTCTTATGTATTACTTCCTATAATAATAATAATATATAAATAATATGATGGTTACGCTAGACTTATTAAGAATAAGACACATTGGGCCGAATCCAGCACTCTTTTTTTTGTGATAGTCTCTATAGTCTGTTTTTAATCTATACGGGGTCTATTCAGAAAATAACCGAACATTTTAAATTACGTGCCAACGGAGATATTTAGTGATATGCGGTTGGCAGCAATGCGTTCCGCATAACCTCCTCTGTAACCACATGTTCTTGGTTTGTTGATATCTCGTTTAGTTTTCGTGATATTGTTATTTGAATGCAACGTGTTTAAGTGTTAGTAGCGATTTTTTAAATGCGCGATTTTCTTGAGCAACGATGCAACATAAAATTTTGCGTAAAACTTCCACAGAAACGTTTCAACTTTTGAAACAAGCTTACGGAGATAATACCCTGGGTCATACGCAATGTTACGAATGTTTCGTCAGTCAATTGAAGATGATCCTCGGCCAAGAATGCTTTTGACTCCTACGTTCAGAAAATCAACGATCTGGTGCGTGCAAATCGTCAATTGACTGTCAGAAAAATTGCAGAGGAGATTAGCATCTCAACTGGGTTATGCCATGAAATATTGACTGAAAAATTGAACATGCATCGAGTTGTACCAAAATTTGTACCTCGTTAGATGCGCGAACAACAAAAAGAAAATCTAGTGGACATTTGTCGGTAACTCCTTGAATAAGCTAATGACGATGAAACATTCATGCAAAGGATTATAACGGGAGACGAATTAAAATCAGTGCTGAAAGGATGCCGTTTTCAGACTATTGATGACATCAAAGTAAATTCGTCACAGACATTAAAGGCCATTTCAAATGAAGTTATCCAGGACTGCTTCGCGAAATAGAAGCACTGCTAGGAAAAGTGTGTGAATAGGGGAAGGGAGTACTTTGAAGGGGACAAGGACCAATAATCTTTAAAATTAATAATAAAGTTTTAAAAAATAAAGTTCGGTTATTTTCTGAACAGACCTCGTAGACAGTGCTTTAAAAGTTTGGCGCTGAAATCAACGCTTGTGAGTGGCTGTTCCACAAACGGTTTTAGATGGTCAAACCACTGAACGAAGGTTGAAACTGAAATTTCGTTGGGTGTAAAACTGTCTGTAGAACAGCTACTCATAAGCGTTGATTTCAGCACCAAACTTATAAAACACTGTCTATGGGTCACGGGCTCATACGTGACCCTTAGTCTGTAGCCAATCCATCATTGGGGTGAGACTGTCACTTTACGTTGGTGGTAATTTGAATGTTGGTGTAACCATCAAACTGACGTTTAAGAAGTTAGGTTGTTTTTATCTTCCGTCACCTTTAGGTAAGAAAGGTATTGTCTTTGGTAAAAAAATTCGATAACGAGTTTCTAATGAATAAGCACGTTTTAGGGTCCCTTAGAATAAGAATTTACTATTTTTACGATGATGTGTGTGTGTGCGTCTGCGTGTGTGTTGTGTGAGTGTGTGTTTATACTATTAATAGACAATTACACTTTGTACCTCGTGTGTCCATCGCAGAAGGTATGCGGAAAAGTGACAAATTCTACTTACTGGATGCTACACATCTCACAACATAACAAACTCCTACTACACGAGGCATGGTTTACTTAAAAAGTAAATCTAACAAATACTACAATACAACACAAACAATGAATATTAGATAATTTCAAAGCACTAAAAGAGTAAAAAAAATACTTCAAGCGAATACAAAAAACAACTTAACTTTTTAAATGTCAGTTTGATGGTTACACAGAACACTAACATTCAAATTGCCGCCAACGCAAAATGACAGTCTCACCCCAAACATGGATAGGCTACAGACTATGGTAATCATGGAAACACCTTATATCTCTTTGTTATTAATGTATAAATACATATATTTGCTATTTTTAGATAAGCTTCTTTAGTTAAAGAAGAGTGCTTAATTTCGTCCATTATTCATATTTTTTACATTTTTATTTTAAGTACGTTCACAGTACTTCTCATCCTCACTACTCTTTCCTTCCACTTTTCGAGCTCTCAACTAATGACCAATCTTTTTTTGGAATGCTTTCAAAATAATCATGGATTGCACAATTGTAGAATCAATCATCAATCTCATTTTCAGATGAAAACCTCCGACTCCGTAAATTTTGCACATTGCCAAAAATTCCCTGTGGTTAATTCCATTTTTCACTCACAACGATTGATGAACAAAGTTTTATTTAACTTAACTTTAGCAATTTAATTTCAAATGGGAAATAAATGTTTAAAATGATGGTGCAAATTTTCTTTTACATGGCCTAACTGATTTTATTTTCTCAATTATTATACTCGTAGCATGACTCTCGTCGTACACAAGTTTTCTTGTGAATAATTTGATTATTTCTTTACTTTATAATTAAATCAAGATTTCCAAAACAAAGTTATATACTTTCGTCCCCCTTTCTGTTTACAGGAAGCAATTCAAAGTGGATTTTGGAATCGCGGACGGTGAACGTAACAACGTCATTCCAATATCGAAGTTTGGTAGTTAACAAAGTTGAAGCTAAGCAGATTCAATTTTACGTCACACAGAACTTTGCTTATGGGATTAACTAGAAATATAACTGCTACTTTGCTGAGGTTTCTAATTTATCAACAATGATACAATACAATAACTTTAACTGACTTTTCTATTTTTACAAGTACACATTTTTTATTCATTTCATTTCAAATAACTGCACAGAAAAACTATTTATTACGAGTATTTCGTTCAAAATACATTCAAAAATGTACGTCTTCACAAACTAAGTATAAGATTTTAAAAATCTGATGTGGCCTGCACAATACCTTCCGCCAATCCTGTGTATTATGTATAAATTCCATACATAAATTTTCTTGCAAAATATTCTCAATTTCCAGTAAAATTATTTCATAAACAAACTATGCAAATTGTACTTGACACTGACATATTCTTCTTCTTCTTCTCTAGCTTTTCCCATTCGTTATTTTCTTCTTCCACTCATTTCTGTTTTGCATGTCGTTCTCATTCAGTTCCTTTTCTCTCAAGTCTTCCGCAATACGGACTGTATTGCTGGAAGGACTTTCCATCTTATCTTTGGTCTTCCTCTGTTTCTTCAACCTTCTATTACTAAGCTATTCATTCTACTTCCAATATATTCTTCATGACATGTTCAAACCAATGTAATCGTCTCTCTTGTATCTTTCTAGAAATTTGTTACGCTAGAGTTATTTCCTTACCGTATCTTTCCGTGTCTTCCCCAACATCTACTTCAACATCCTCATCTCTGCCACATTCATTTACTTTTCATCTGTCAATTTGAATTATCTGAATATATTAGCAGTTTTCACGGTTAGCATAGCTGGCTGATTTGTGAAATTTAGTATCTTTATAATTCTTTAAATCTATATCTATTGAATATGAAGTATAAAATGCAATCAAATCATATAGAGAATAATATATTCTTTAAGTTATAATAACGTTAAATGTCAATAAATCATATTTAACTGTTAAATCTACAAATGAGGCTAGTCCCGGTTCACCAATTATAACCAAAATCTAATCAGTTGTTTTTCTGAATGTAAACTTGAGGAATACGAAAAAAGTATAATTTTTGGAATCGTGGTATTGAAGTTATGCGATTCGAAACTTTCGTCACATAGACACACAAACACACACACATACATACATACAGACATCATCGTAAAAATGGTAAAATCGTATTATAAGGACCCTAAAACATGCTTATTCACTAAAAATTCATCATTGAATTTTTTGACCAAAGACAATACCTGTCTCATCTAAAGGTGACAGAAGGTAAAAAGAGTTCCTCATAAGAATCGAACAAATTTAAATGATTTTTAATCTTAAAAATTACAGCATTAGGTTGACGTGAGCACCTACGTCACTTATTTAAACAATTCAAATAATCACAGCGGGCAAAATGTACACTAAATTTGTTTTAAATTTATTTGTGTTTAAAAATACGAGAAGACGTTTATACCCTGTAGTGCAATTTTTATAATTTATCATGGAATTAGTTTTGAGAAGGCACATTCTAAAATATGCCAAAATTCGATGTTGCTAGGGTTAATTATTTTTAGGTTAGAGTAATCTGGTGCTTGATCTTGCTTTTGATGTTTGTGATATGTAAATATGAGTGTAATGTTCGTTGTGAGTCGTAAATGACTTAATGGGTGACGTCACGAAAAATCGTGGCGGGAATATCTTAAAAAAAATTAAAAGTATTAAAATTTTGAATGTATTATACGAGGTGCTACCCAAAAGTTCCCGAACTCTGTGTGTAACTCGTCTAACTATTGTAGTACACCGATTTGCAGCTAGATTTCAACAATAGTACATCTCCCAAACCCTTCCTTTCGTTTTCACAACATTTTGCGTTCTTTTGTCGTATCAGTGTGGTGATATCTGTGTTACTGTTTGTTGTTTCAAGCTCGGGAAAACGGCGACCGTAACTCACCAAAAGCTTCGAGAAGAATTTGGTGATGTAGCCATGGGAAAAATCCAAGCCTTTCAATGGTTTAAGAGGTTCAAGAATGGAAGGATTAGTGTGGAAGACGATGAGAGCTCTGGACGTCCTTCAACTGGAATCAATGACCAAAACATTCAAATTGTGCGTGAAACAATTCTCCGAGACCGTCGACAATCAATTCATGACATCTGTAATAAAGTTGGAATGTCCTATGGCACACTCCAAAGAATTTTGGCGGACGAACTTGGGATGCGCAGAATTGCAGCAAAATTTGTTCTCCGTTTGTTGACACATGATCAAAAGCAAAATCGTGTTCTCATTTGTCAGGAACTGAAAACACGTGCCGAAAATGACGAAAACTTCCTTGCGACTTTATCATCTTCCCAAAAATGAAAACCAAGCTAAAAGGCAAGAGATTTGAAACTGTTGAGGAGATTCAAACTATATCGCAGGAGGTCCTAAGCGCTATTGAAAAAAATGACTACAAAAAGTGTTATGAACAGTGGAAAAAAAGATGGGACAAGTGTATAACTGTAGGTGGGGATTATTTTGAAGTAGATAATTTGTTGGTTGTTTTAATAAATACAGCTTTTTTAAAAAAATAAGTTCGGAAACTTTTGGGTACCTCGTATTGCAATCTTCATTATCATGTGACAAACAGTTTCGAGTGGTTTCCTCTCAACAGAGCATTATATTATTTTATAGGAACAATGAATATTTAATAGAATTTAAAAGTATATGTTTATTTTACATTAATTTTAACATAATATAAATTTTGATAACACACCCCATTATAGTTCAAATCAGAGTTGAACAAAGCTGGCAATGACAATAGTCTAAATAGAGAACATGATATGTGTTTTAAATAACTACTCCAAAACATTATTCTTGTTATAATATGTCTCACATTCTTAAAACTAATGAGTCACATAATAGTGTGTTGCTGACAAATATATGTGACAGTATTTAGTATTTGGCAGTAGAAATTATTTAAAATTAGTTTCTGCACTTTATGTTACTACTGCAGTCGTATTTACTATTTATAAATTTATTATGAAGTACTACTGATCTATTTATGTGAACAATAGGTGCATATTTCTCTTTTTACACATAAATGTGAATAGAACATTTCGTTATCTTTCATACCTTAGTGTTATTTATCTAGTTGATGGTACTAAGTAGGCCGCCCTGTCGACGGTCTCTTGTCAGACCTGCGACCTGCCCTTGGCTAAGTTGTACATCGTCCAGGATCTACTAGACCTAGACTCGATTCTACAGCTCCAGATACTAGACACATAATCTAGATAAACTAACTGTAGTTCGGCACAGACACATCTGTGTCGATTTATCAGTAAATTGAAAACGAGAAAATAGGAATTTTAGATAAAAAAATACACCGATTTCGAGAATGACGACATAATCGAACCGTAGAGGGTAGAGGCATTTACCGCGCGTCACCTCACATGCAGAAGTTATTTTTAAACTACAAATGACTTCAACTGCATTTGAATAACGAGAACGAGAACTGGACGGATTATTTCGTGCACTCGTACCCCATATAATGGATAAGTGGATTATAGAATGAATATTCCATAAATAAAAATTTGAAATGGCTGAAAAATATTTATAATGAATAAAATATTTCTTATAAAGGTATACATGATTGTGACCGGCACAGCCGAACATAAGACTTTTAATATGTAAAATCATACTTTCGTAATTTCTTGCTTCTCTAATTATTTTAGGTAAAAAATCTTAAAATAAAAGTTGTAGAGTATACAGTAAAATTTTTGAAAGATGTCCGATCAAGGTTGTCTACGAATTGTATGAATTCAGATTTTTGCTCCGCCCATCATGACAAATTCAGTAGTGTCGTTTGCTTAGTTTTTATAAGGGTACGTAAGATATTACTGTTATTTTATTATTATAAATATATATATATATATATATATATATATATATATATATATATATATATATATATATATATATATATATATATATATATATATATTACAGGAAAAGCATTCAAAATTCAAAAATAAGTCAAATAGTAATTTTATAAGCAAATGTAAAACCAAATATGTTAAAAATAAGAAACTGACTACAATGTCAGTGTCAGTGACTCTGACAGAATATAACGTTATACGTACGGCTATGAATCCAGGTAATGTATCTGAATTAATAAATAAACTTACGTTACAGCGAAAGTATTATCAACAACGAGCATCGTTTATAAATGGAATGTCCTAACTTAGTCGAAACAATATGAATTTTTGAAAGACAAGCGTGTTATATCCATCCTTATCACACACTCTTACAGCCTTTGCAAAAGAAAGAAATAAATGTATGCCTATTTGTTAATTCGTTCGTGATACAGGTGCCCTTGATCGGACATCTTTCAAAATTTTTACTGTAGGTACCTGAATCAGTAAGCAATTTTTTTTTTAATAAATAAATAAAAAATCTGATGTGACCAACACAATACCTCCCGATATTTAATTTTTATTAATTTAAATACATACTTATGGGTTCTCGTTTACTTGAACCTAATAAAAATGAACTAATCTGACAGATAAAACGTTAAATATTTGTTATATTTGTTGTTAACATTCATGGCTATCGCTATTTTTGGGGCGATTTTCGACATTTTCATACCTAATTTCTGCCGTTACTAATTAATAATAATTATTCAATTGGAGATAAATTACAAATACAAATAAATTATTTTAACTTGACAGATAAACCGTTACACATTTTTTTTTGTTAAATTCCATGGCTATCGCTATTTTTGCGACGATTTTAGACATTTTCATGTCTATTTTCTGCAGTTAGAAACTATGTAGAATAAATTATACTTATTGATTCAGATGCAGAATTTTATGCTCTTCTAATTTTATTTGCAGCTGCTTTATCTAAAATAATTAGGGAAGTACGAAATTACAAAAGTATGATTTTACAAGTTAATGTTCGCCTGTGCCGGTTACCACCTGTATACACATACCTTTGTAAGAAATATTTTATTCAATATATATTTCCATTAAAAACCATGTCTTGTATTTTAAATTGTGCTACTTTTTTTTATTTCCTGCAAAATTCTTTCACGATTTTAATTTGTAAATGTCGCGTTATAAGTTCATTGCAAATATTTCAAACGAGATTGATTTAAAATGTTATCTATGAAACAAAAGACGAGCGATTGTATTTTTTTTTGCTGGTTACATTTATATGTTCGGCTTACCACGTTTCATTCAAATTGAAAGAGTTTTGCAGTTTCTACAAAGGTTTACAAGAAAATTACTCAAGTGAAACAACCTCTAAATCAGTGCTGCGCAAGTGGTGGCCATTTTACGATTTTTAGGTGGCCCTTTAAGAATATATATTAATAAAAAAGTGGCCCTTTGGAAAGATGATTTTTTTTTGGCCCGCGAATTAAAAAGTTTGCGCACCAATCCACAGAAGTTGTAACAAGAAATGTAAATTGTAAATGAAATATGTAAATAGATAATAAAAGTATGTGTAATACCATACCTAAATTATCAAAAAATGTAATTTTGACGTAAATAATAATAAAAAAATGGTAGCAGATGAAAGTGAAGAACTCCTTCCAGTTGTTACCAAAAACTAATTAACAATTTCCATAGATGTAAAAATGTGAAATGCAAAATTATTTAATTTTTCGTCTCATTTAAGAAATAATGTCATCAATTTTCACAAACATCAACGCAGAAAATTTAACGCGGGAAATCCCATCCTAAACTTTGTCGTATCACGATGGGTCACGAAGTGACCCGCGTGAACACGATTAAAAGTTAAATTTTGAGCTGTGACTGAACGTGATCTTGAGGGACTAAAAACATATCGTGAGTGATACGGTGTAATTCAAATTTTATCGGACGTACAAGATACTTTTTCAGTAATTTTTTATCAGAAATATTCTAGTTTTATTTTCTATATTTTATTTCACATTCTTATTATGAAAAATAAGTCGAAATGTGTTACCAACAGTTTTTTTTTTTTTTTTGCTTGGAAACTGTACTTAGAATTAGTTCCAATTTTACTAGAGGTATAATGTAAGAAGTTATTATTTTTTATTTAATGTCTTTATTTCCTAAAAATTGTAAAATAATATTTTAGAAGTTCAAAATCAAAATAAGTCAAAACATTGTTCTTATCAAAATGAGATTGTTGTTGTCAAAGTGACACGTGCACAGAAATCAGCTGATTCGAAGCACTTCAAGGTAGTCACGTGTCTGCTCGCGACCTATACTTTTCGAGTGATGTGAACCTTACTAATTGCGTACGTCTTGCACTTATTGCACTCGTCAGTTCTTGCCAGTGCAATCTGTCAAATTAATATATTAATATATATAATATATATGACTTGTAAAAAGTATGAATATAAAAAAATTAAGTCTTCACAGTCCAAATCTCCCTACGTAACCTCTTTATTTTACAATGACAGTTAACAAACATGCACTGGACTTTTGTAACATGTTTCATTTCAAATGCACACTACGTATGTGTTGAACAACAACTAGTGCCGGGCATGACGTTATTAACTGCACTAAGTGCAAAACTAAATACATAAATGGAAAACGCTATCAGATTTGGAAACAATTAAATGAACACGAACGTTAAGCGTGAGTGTTACAAATTCGTGAGCGTAGGTGACTGTGACTCAAACATACAAAATTGTGCGTGATTGGCTGTGATTATATTGGTTTCGTGAGTATGAACAAAAAGTTAGTCACGTATCCACCTCTATTTGTTAGAACGTGTAATAAGTGCATAAACTGAGACGATAATGTAGAAAAGTGATTATAATAAGTTTCATTTTGTACAATATGCCATAATTTTTTTACTTTCTTCTTTATTCATTGTCCGATGTACCAATTTGTTTCTTTTTTTACATATTCTGTGATGCACTCTTTGACATTGCTTTGAGTGTTCAAGGTAAACGTCCTCTATTGTACGAATATATTGTCATTACTGAATTCTTCGAAACCATATTGTTCCATCTATTAATGAATAATAAGCCGGTATATTTATGAATTAACAAAGTTGAGTTTTTCAAGCAACAAGTAGTAGATAAATCATTATTTCGCTGTCTACTACAACCTACAACGTGTAATTTTGTTGACGTGTGTAGATTAAGTGTTTTTTTGGCAGTACATTGACATGAGTTCCTTGAAAATAGTAATCAATACAACATAAAGAAACCTTCAAAGTGTATGTAGGCTGTAGCTAGGCACAGGAACTACAAATTGATTTTCTACAACACGAAGGACGCGTAATTAATTTATCTTCTAAAGCATTTAACTTAATTCATTAAAAGCTCTATTCAAATAATACCATTCAAGAGCGCTTATCGTTTTCACACTAAATATACGAGTAATAGAAACATGATAACACCATTTTCATCATCATTACTATAATAAAATATATATTAATATATCTTCATCTATGTATAATATACATATTTTATATTTTTGTGAATTAAAGTTATAGATAAATTTGTGTCGATAAATACTTATTTGAATATGAATAATGTTACAGATGTTTTAATTAATAATTTTATAAATATAAAATTATTTATTTTATCTTAATTTTTATAACATATGGCATCTCTGTCCTTAGACAACGAACATTACCGTATAAAAAATTAAATATTCTGTTCAACTTTTTTACCTCTCGCTAAGAGAGGTATTGGATTCATGCTAAAAATCGCATATCCAGATTTTATTGAATAAGCACGTTTTAAGGTCCCTACAATCCGATTTTAACATTTTTACGATGATGTCTGTGTGTGTGTGTGTGTGTGTGTGTGTGTGTGTGGATGTGTGTGTGTGGGATGTTGGAAGGACGGTTACTCAAAAACTATAAGACTTAAAATTTGTTTAACAACGTATTTCCCAATCGGACATTCATGGGAAGATCTGAAAAGGTTTTGGTAACAATTGGACAACCGGAAGTAGAAGATTCTTGAAAAAAAATCTTCTAAATATTATTTTTTGAAAATTTTTCTTGATAATATTAAAGAAAAATAAATTCTCTTTCTGATACATTTAAATATTTTTATACATATTTTATAGATTTAGAGATAAAAGGAATATAATATATAAAATAATGTTGTAATTAATTTTACAACCGAAAGGATACCATGAAAAAAATAGTTGCAAATTTAAATTATTTGTAACTGACAGATAAATGTCAGTGTCAGAAATAATGAGTAATGAAAGAAAAATGTATTTGGAGAATCCCTTAATTCTTGATCTGTGACTATTATGGAGATGACAAGTCTAGGTTGAAGGACTTAAATTTGTTTCAAACATTATGGGACAATGTACACCAGTACTGTAGACTAGAGTAACTTTGAATTGCGAAAAAGCTATCAAATTCTTCTCAAGTAAGTTGTAAATATTGACAAAATTACACATCGATATAAGAATAATCGGAGTGCAATCTATCCGTCACTTTATTAAAGGGAATTAGTGTTATTTACATATAACAAGTATGAAAAAATAAAATGTAAAAAAAGATATGTAAGAATAGATGCACAATCCATATATACATTTTAGACCGCCCAAAATTAATGTTTTTACTAGAAGAATATGAAGAGAAAGTAAACAACGTTGTTCGAATTGAAAATTGCTGTTACCAGCCTAATATTTATATATAGTACTCTACTTTGTAATTTATTGTAACATAATTTATGGTAAAATATCTTCATGTTGAGACATGCTATTATTGAATAACAAAGAAGTTTATACGTCATAGATTTATATGAATATATTATTTGTATTTATAAAAATATTCTTTGCTTTATGCATACAGCCAGGTAAAATATACGGCGAGAGGTTATGTGCTGGCCACATCAGATTTTTTTTCAATGTTTAAAGCATTAATAAAATTTTAAATTAGATTATTTATATTCTAATAAATTTTGTATTAGTCACTTTTCAAATTAAAACAAGTACTAACTCAAAGCTAAAAAAACTATGAAAGTGAATGACAAATACGAACAAATAGCTATTTTCTTTATTATTAATTTAACATTTACAGTTAAATTTACAAAGTTGAGAGCGAACTTAAATACAACTATTTGGCATGGAAAGGTACTGAATTCTATTTCCGGTTTCACCGGAAGCGATATCATCATTGATTTTTTTTAATTGTATGATATATTTTTTTATATTTTCTGAAAGTAATTTAAATTAACTTTACAGTGATGTCAAATACGTGTATTTAAATTAAAAATTAACCTAGTTATACATTTATCAAAACTAAATTAATGACATTTGTACCTTCTTTGTTGGAGGAAATATTTTGATGGTTGCCTGATTATTATTTGATTATGATTATTATGCAATGGCAAAAAATTAAGAAAAAAATATTTTTATTTAAATTACTAATGGCCAGCTTAAACTGTTAGTCTCATTTATAATTTTTTTTTTTTTGATCAACAAAAATATTGTAGATTTGCTTTTATCAGTTTTTTACATATTTACAAATCTGTAAAGGCCGATACAGACTATGCGTGTATTCGCGATTCGTGATGCGATGTAGTTCCGAGTAATTCGAAAATCAGTCAACAGACTATGCATGTATTCGCGATTCGTGATACGCGTTGATATGATTCGTCGTGTTTATATTAATTCGCTGGAGTTTATGAACAAAGCCAACAAACTATTCGGTATATTTTAAATTCAGGGTATTCTATTCTGATAAAATGGAGAGCGACGACAATCGGACAATAACTAGTGCTATTTTCGTTATCATGGCGCAAAAGAAGAAGAAATCAACACCAAAATGGAAACAACGCAGACTATACACAGACCACTCATATTCTTGTTCGGACTCTTGAGTACTCTTGGGCCTTTACAGGGGCGGATTTAGGCATGGGCTTTATGGGCTGCAGCCCAGGGACCCGCAGGTACAAAGCCCCCCCCCCCAACGCTGTTATTTATTATGACGAGAATTTCTTGTTTCTTTCTTTTTTTTTGAACAAGTGAGGGATTTTTTTTAATCCAAAGTGAAAAGCATTATGTTATGTATTATACAGAAATATATAAATAAATAATACAGCTATATTCATTTATTTATGGAATAAATATTGAAAATATTCATAAATTTATGACAGAAATGTCTCTGTGCGATAATCAAAACATTAAAATTATAAACCGTTTATATATGTTTTATAAAGAAATATAATATTTTTTGGGGTTTCTTTTGGTTTTTATAAAAGCAACTAAATGACGACGAGCAATTTAAACTACCAAATTTTGATTCAATGATGGCGTTATATTCTATCCTTCTTGTAGTTTATTTTTTAATTCTTCTTTAGTTTTAATGGTATATATTCTTGTTACCTTCAAGGCTTTCCCGCACTTACTCAGTCTGATAAGGGGGAGAGGGGGTATGATTTAGCTTATTTTTTTATACAATATCCATTCTCTTACAAGACGCGAATTATTTGTAGAATCATTTTCATTGGTTAGCTCTATTTTCCGGCACATAGCTTCAAATTTACTTTTAAAATATCAAGGTAACCTTTACTATTCATAATTGTTACAATATAAGCTAATTTTTCTACTCTTGTTGACTAAATAAACCCTGGAAGATAATGCTGGAATGAACACCGCTAAACAAAGTTGGCCCAGGGCCCCCAAAATTCACGGTCCGCCCACGGGCCTTTATTGTGAAATTATTAATATAAATAATGTATCATACACAAGATCCTGGAGATACTCTGGAATTAATTAAATAACGAATAACATCACGACCTAGCGCACACTAAAGTATATATGTATATATATATATATATATATATATATATATATATATATATATATATATATATATATATATATATATATATATATATATATATATATATATATACTAGCATGCATCAAACGCGAATTACCGCCTCCAAGAGCGAATCACTGCGAACAGATGAACCACGTTGTTTATGAATCGATTTTGAACGAACAGGTTCCTACACACTGTTTACAATTTCCCGCGAATCATGCATTGCGCTACACGCATAGTCGGTAACATGCTAAAGCCTTACAGTTTTGAACACGACTATTAATGTAATTTTACTCTTTACTGAATGTTAGACAGGACAGTTCTAAATATTCGAAATATTCAGATTATCAAACGCAGAACCACAGACAAACATAATGTATGTCTGTGGCAGAACTAACAATATGTATTCGAACTATTATTACTATATATTTTGACCTAATTGTATATAGATCTATGTTCTTATATTTTATGAAAGACTATCATTGCTTTGTGCAAGATCAGTTCAAATTGAAGGGTTTTCTTCTTCTAATTATATATCTCGACAAAAACAAGTTGGTTAGTGACGTCAACTTACTAATTATAAACTACAAGAGTATAGGATAATCACAGGTTAACGACCATATGGAAAGCACACAAGAACATTCTACCCATCTTTTCATTTTGAAAGAATACTCTTTCTGTAGCTTCTAATGATATAAAGTCCTCTATACATGCTTTGATTTGTCCTAGAGATGCTAGTGTTTTTCAGTGTTGTATAGAATTAGCAGTTACGTCATTGACGGCATGCTAATTTTCACTTTCCTGCCCCGTGGCAATCCTCCACGCTCGAAATCACAGCAGGAATAGAAATAGTGATATATTAGCAGGAGATAACAAAATTTCATATAACATATGTGTGGCATACTTTTTAAAAACATTACTCATCAAATTGAATACGTACATAGGTATACCTTTATATTGATGGTAACGGTTACGTAAACTGTAATTATCTGATAATTAATGTGAATTAAAAGAAACAAATTGCATTTCTGGAAAAATGTATCTAATATTTAAATACATATATGAATTTTCAAGTAGGTATAATATGTAATATTAGTGTAAAGGCACACGTATTAAAAATTAAAATAATATACCTTTTCAATTTCCAAAAGAGTAAATCCTATTTCAGGAAAGGTAAATTCAATTTTAAATATAGATATTTTTGTACAAAATAATCACACGTAAAAGTCACAGTCATCGTATGCTTGAAATATTTGACATGAACTCTGTTCAAGTTAATTTTTTACCTTCCGTCACCTTTAGGTAAGGAAGGTATTGTCTTTGGTCAAAAAATTCAATGATCAGTTTTTAGTGAATAAGTATGTTTTATAATACGATTTTACCATTTTTACGATGATGTCTGTATGTATGTGTTTGTGTGTGTGTGTGTGTGTGACGAAAGTTTCGGATCGCATAACTTCAATACCACGATACCAAAAATTATACTTTTTTCGTATACCTCAAGTTTACATTCAGAAGAACAACTGATTAGATTTGGTTATAATTGGTGAACCGGAAGTAGCCTCATTTGAAGATTTAACAGGTAAATTTAAAGTTATTATAACTTAAAGAATATATTATTTTCTATACGATTTCATTGCATTTTATACTTCATATTCAATAGATATAGAGTTAAAGAATTTTAAACAAATTAAATTTTATATTTCAGCCAGCTATGCTAACCATGAAAATTGTTAATATATTCAGATTAACAGATGTCAGTATCAATAAAAAGTAAATTAATGTGGCAGAGATGAGGATGTTGAAGTAGATGTTGGGGAAGACACGGAAAGATAGGTAAAGAAATAACTCTAGTATTACAAGTTTGTAGAAAGATACAAGAGAGACGATTACATTGGTTTGAAAATGTCATGAGGAGAAATGAAGAGTATATTGGATGAAGAATGCATAGTTTAGTAATAGAAGGTTGAATAAAGAGAGGAAGACCAAAAATAAGATGGAAGGACTGTATTGCGGAAGACTTGAGAGAAAAGGAACTGAATGAGAACGACACGTAAAACAGAAGTGAGTGTAAGATGAAAATGGGAAAAGCTAAAGAAGAAGATGTTAGTGTCAGATGAAATTTATAGTTTGTTTGTGAAATAATTTTACTGGAAATTTAGAATCTTTTGTAAGAAAATTTATGAATGGAATTTATATATATTACACAGGATTGACGGAAGGTGTTGTGGTGGCCACAACAGATTTTTTTCGAAAAAAAATAGAATATGAATTTACTTTTACTGAAATTCATGTTACTTTTTCTGAAAATCATTTTACTATTTCTGAAATTAATATTAATTAATTTTCTGGAATCGAATTTACTTTTTCTGAAATTAAAGTTGAAAAAGTATAATTATCAAGAATATCGAGTTATATACAACGCCAAGTTACCATTAGGGTTAAAAGTGTTAGCAGAAATGTAATTAAAATTTCTAAAATGGAATTAAGACGCATAGAATTAAAATGTATGAGTGTATTTAGGGAGAACACAGTGTTAAAATTATTATATTACATTAATTTCTAAAATTCTCAAATTACTTATGACGTCCTAGGTCCTAGGATATATTTATTTTTGAGCACGACAGATTTTCACATATATTTTGCTTTATGAATATAAAAAAAATCCAAATATTTATTTTATTTAATTAAACCTAACAACATTACAATATAAATTCGTTTTTAAGTTTTTCTTGAATTGTTGGTAAAACTATGTATAATTTCAATTAAAACGATAAAATATTTTACAAAACATATCTTACTATGTGTTATTAGAACGACAAAATGTCCATAATATTAATAAAAATTGGCGATAATATATGCTAGTTATTATTTGTATAATAAATTAACTAAATAAAATAAAAAAATTCGAGACATATAGAAATGAAGCAAAATTAAAATTTTAGGGCCCCTTTTTACCTAAGATACAACGAAACAAAGCAAACATCTGAAACAAACAAGCATGAATAATAATTTGTCACACATAATAATTTGCTGAGTATATATTTTATGTTATCATTACACGAATAGTATTTCAGCGTCTTTGTTTTTCTTTTAAATAGATAAGAACATATTACATTACATATACAACAATATAACGTACGAGAATTCATACCATTAAACTTTTACTTCATATTTACATAGAATACTATGTACTTTGATATAAATATTACGTAATCGTACTTTAAACCTTAGAAACGAAGAAACCTTAACCATATCTTTTAATATTACTTGTATTTTTAATATTATTATAATACTTGAACGAAATTGTGTTTTAAGGTCGAGTAAAATAATTTTAATGTATGCTTTTAATTTTAAAATTACACGTTTCAGTTCATATGCCATGAAATTATGAATTATTTTTAATATTTTACTTTCATATACGAGTATAAACTGGGTAAGTTCCGTATTACTTCCGTAATAAATTTAGAAGTGAAAAATAAAGTAAATATTAATTAGTGTACGTCATCTCATTACTATGACGTCATTTAATTACTTAATTAACAATAATTAACTTTCGATTTCAAATACAAACACAACAAAGAAAAGAAAAATAACATATAACAATATACTTTCCATATGTGAATATGGATATTGTATTATTCCAACAAAAAAAAAATCTGTTGTGGCCAGCACAATACCTGTCACCATTTCCATTTTTGGTTACATAAGTAGGGCGCGAGCAGTCATGTGATATTGTTGGCCTTGACAAACAGATATGGGGCCACGTGTCAGAATGACAATTAGTAATTATGAAAAATTTCAAGATTTTCGAAATTCACGTGGTTAATTTATCACCAGGAGTGTGGAATTTACTTATCGAGGAAAATAAACCACATGGAATTGGAGTCACTAAATTATGGAATGAAAAATTATGATATTTGACATCTATGTACATAATTACAAGCTTTCATTCTGACACGGGCCACCATATCTGCTTAGGCCAACAAAGTTACATTTCTTGTATACCTACACTACACCAAAAATTCTACTTACATCTATAATTTATATTTAGATTTTTTAATTTTAAATTCATTCCATGAAGAAATTTTGTTCCCTTCTTATTCTTCAAAATGTTTCCAATTCATTGTCGAGATTTCTGAAGGGTAATCTATAATATTAAATATTTAACTATTAATACAATAAGAAATAATATAATGTACCTATGTACTTCCCAGAAAAAATCTTCAGTAATGTCTCTGGATTTCTGACACTGACATTCAGTTACATACATTTCAATTTTTTAATTGGTTTCCATGACATTATTTGTGCTGTGAGATTTATTATACTGAAAATGATAAGGCAGAAGACTCACGTCATCAGCCTGAAAAAACTTTATAAAATGAAATATATATAACAATCGTTATTCCTTTTACGGAATATAAAAATATTTGAAATAATTCTAGTTTATTTTCGTACCATTCGTTGGCACTACTGAGAATGCTCATATTATGTCAAATAATTTTATATTCCGTAAAAGGAATAAAGATTAATTTAGAGATAATTGTAAATTAATAAATATATGTTTCTTTAATACTAGTATATATTTCTTCTTTTTTAAAAAATAAATAACAACTAATAATTACTACAAGTTATATTTCTTTTTATAATGTTTTTTTCACGTTGACGACGTGAGTCCTCTGCCTAATCCTTTCCACCATATTACTCGGTTTGACAGTTTATTCGATATTCATTTTTTAAAATATTCGCCTACTATATCCATTTTAGTGTAGGTACGTCTTTAAATTAGGATTACTTGGGCACCAAAAGCGTAAAATTAATTATTTTGCCACTCAAAAATTCATAATTTTATACTTTATATTTTCATGATTGAATAACATCATAAAGTTTCACGGGACAGATAATATTTGAAAAAAAAAACAACTTTTGTTCTATATTAAACGCCTGTGTTATGGAGTTTCCTGTTCACCTTATATTTTAATTATAACAAAAGAAAACAGCTAATAATCAGTTAACGGCGACAATGAAATATTTCGGGGAACTCCCGAGCTATAAATTCTATAAACTGACCTCTGCACGACGTTGCTCTAACTAAAGACAGACATCTTAATAATCGCAAATAATAGTTTTTAATAATAGACGATTACGATTCACCGTGAAATGCTCATAATCGGCGATTACGATTAATTCTAATCGTATTCACTAGAGTAATACCAATTTACACTTATCCGTATAAGGTATATTTGTTATTTTTATTAATGTATTATCAGCTTGCCTTGACATTTACACCTGCTTCGTTGGAGGAAATATTTTGACGTTTACCTGATGTATCCTTTTGTTTTACTTATTTTAATCTTAGACAGTTCGAAATAATCGAAAACATTATATTCTTCACCCCGTAAATGTTTGTAATTCATAAAGATAGTGATATATTTATAAAAACATACTATATTAATTTTCTTGTAATCTACATGCACATGTTTGTATAATTAGTATACGAGTATATTATCTGTACGATCTGTCTAAATACAGAACTGCTATTATATAGAGGCAAAGGATGTGAAGATATTTTTATTTAAAAATTGCGCGTTGTGTAATCAAGGAATATTCCCTTCCTAGTTATTTTTAATCTCCCACACAAACAAGCATGCTGTAGTATCGTAGTCACACTATAATATTAAAATGTTTTGTTGTTTTATATTTTAAGAATTCCCAGAAATCGCTCGAATTAATAATAAAACAGGTAAATTTCCTGTTTATTTATGCATAATTCAGTTTAGACAAATTATACAGGATATACAATTTAGTAATGTAGTTCAGTTACAGTACCGCCAAAAAATATTGGTACATCGTACATCTATGTAGACTACAAATCAACGTACACTGGCTTGCAAAAAAATCGCATACACCTTAAAAATGAAGTAATCGAGTTTTTACCTTTTTTGAGCTATGTAAATACGACTTTTTAAAAATAGGTTAATATCAACTCAATGGAGTTGTCACCGTTGTCACTGTCATGTCATTATTTTAGGTATCGTGGAGCAAATTCTTCATTGTGCTAAGTTACTACTGAATTACAAATATATTCTAGAAAAATTAAAGAACAACCAAGTATTTATTTTAAATGGATTATAAATAAGTAAAAATTATGACTGAAACAAATTATGGACGAAGTAACATTAGTAATTTACCATCGCTCCATCAGTGTCTAGTACTTTATTTAATCTTTGAGGCATGGAGGAAATAAGATTTCTAAAATAATTTTCATCCTGACTCAAGGTTTCCCAGGTGTTGACCATGACCCTGGAAAATTTGTTGCAAAAGCATCGTCTCTTGCTATTTCAAAAGGATGTTCCCATAAATGATTTAAAAATACTTCATCTTGAACATTGGTTGAAATTTTGGGACGTCCGGAACCTTCTTTCCTTTTTATACTTCCTTCATTTTCCCACCTACTCTTCACCCTCATACCAGTACTTTTATTAATATTAAAATGTTCTGCTATTGATCTGATTGACCACCCCTCTTCTAACTTAGAAAGTATTACAACTTTCTCGTTTTCTGATAATTTTGACATCTTAATTGACGTTAATGACACTGACTTGTGACACTGACAAGTTAACAATCGAGACCGACTCAATACAGCAAAAAACAGGTGTACGCGATTTTTTTGCAAACCAGTGTATTCAAATGGACTTTTTCAATTTAACAGCTATTATTTTCTATCGCTGCACATAGTAAGTAAAATGGCGCCAGCAACTGTCAGCTGAGTTGTCAAACGAAACGTTAAAAATATTGCAGACACTAAAATACCTGTATTCTTGGTAAAAATTTGGATTTTGTAACTTCTTTCAAGAAGTTTTTTTAAATTTGTCAAAGACTTTTCTCACATTTTACGTCTAATTTTGGAAAAAAAAAATAAACACCATAAATCTCAGCAAGGAAACACGTAACCATAACTGCCGCCATTTGTTGGCGCAGATCTCATTCTGCATATTTTCTTTCTCTTTAAATTAAAAGTCTATTGTTTCCCTTACGAATATAACTCCTAATGAAAAACATACAAAACACAATAAAACTGAACACTGAACATTTTTTCTTCTGTTTGCTTTTCCTTTCTTCGAACCCTGATGCCTATACTAACAAGAACAAAAATTATTAAAAAATAATATTTAGAAGAATTTTTTCAAGAATCTGCTACTTCCGGTTGTCCAATTATTACCAAAACCTTTTCAGCTCTTCCCAGTCATGTGCGATTGAGAAATACGTAGTTAAACAGATATTAAGTATTATAGTTTTTGAGAAATCGTCCTTCCAACGTCCCCACATACATACACACGCACATCCACACAAACGCACGCACATGCACACACACACAGAGAGAGATAGAGAGACATTATCGTAAAAATATTAAAATTGGATTGTACGGACCTTAAAACGTGCTTAATCATTAAAATCTGGATATGCGTGAATCCAATACCTCTCTTAGTGAGAAGTAAAAATGCCTAGACTTATTATCGAAGCCGGAACAGATTTGGCGAAGAAAGTGGGTTTTTCTTAGTTAAAATAAAGATATGGTTATTTATTACTATTCCCGTAGTTATCATGTGAATCCATATTTTTTGTCAGAAAATGCACCTTTTATTTCTTTTATTTTAATGTATAAAGTAGTAAGTGTACAATATAAAAAGTAAAAGAATGAGTTACAAAAACCAGTATGTGTCATTTTTCAGTGTTTAACATTTACATTGATGTTTTTTGAATCATCTTAATGGTATAATTTTGTGAAGTTATGTCATTAGAAAGAACGTCAAATACTTTTTCAATTTGTTATAATTTCAGACTTACAAAAAATATTGTACGTAATTCGAGTAAAAAGTGTATTAAATCATTAATAGGTGTTAACAATTTTTTATTTATTTGTTTATTTCTTGTTGCGTAAAAGAACTATTAAAATACAGGGAAAAAAACTTCTTCAGGAATCCCACGTATTTTTGGACACATACAACATTAAAAAAAACATTTCTCTTTAAATTAATGATCTGTTCTGAATCTAGAGATGATCTAATTCAAATAAATAAAAAACTCTCATAAAAACATTTCGTGCAGATATTTTTTGTTCGCGTTTTTGTTATCTTTTATGACAGTGCTGCCATTTAAGTGAAGTGAGGAAATCGCGAAACAATGCTTATTAATAAAAATGTGTGTAAGTGCTCAGGTCACGCAAATAACGTCACTGGTATTTGTAGATGCAGAAGCAACATCGATCAGGTAATTGTTGAATTGTTGAGGGAGGGAAAACACAACCTTTGGACCACAGAACTTTCTGTTGTATAAATATTTATGTCGTTCACTTACATTATTTGAATGTTTGTTTGTTATTGAGAGAAAGTTTATTGCTATGTTTATTATTTATTTTGCTATTTTCATAAATCGGAAAATATACAATCTGTTTTATTTAAAACTGCCACCTTTGTGACACCGATAATTATAAGAGCTATATATAACTTTGCTTATAAATATGGTACTTTGAGAGAGAGAGGATTTTATTTAATACACTCAGGTGCAAAGAAATCGAACCACTTTTTATTTTCATTTTTGTTAACAGCATTGTTTTTGAAACATTTTAAATAAAACTTTTAACTTTGTCCAGTGAAAGACAGACTATTGCAGTGTACAAAAAGGTAACAGATGGTACTTCTCGGTTTATTTAATAGACATTAATAATTATCAAACATGAAATTGTAAGGTTAGTTTGGTATTGTAGTTTGAAATCTAATAATGACAAAAAATGAGTATCGCTGTTCGAAAGAGCTTAAAAAAGTGTCTTAAAAAGTGCAAATCAAAATCTAGAATTATTTCATATTTAAAATATTGCAAAAACCAAAAAAAAACTGCAATATTTACATATTTGTCTGTGTTTAGTGACATATGCATTTCTTCTGAAAAAACAATAAATTGATAAAATTAACCGACTTCGTAGCTCTTATACCTAGTTGTCGAGTAAAAAAAGTAAAAAAAAAGTGGCCCGTTTTCTTTACACCTAAATGTATATAATGACGTAAGACTGATTTTACTCGTTTTCTTCTGTTTCGGTTTTAGATTCGGGTTCGAATATCGTTTCAGGGCGGTAAATAAATAAAAGCACAAAAATATATTTAGGATTATAGGAATTCAGTGGTACAAAAAATGTTCACATGAAATAAACTGCTTATATATTTGCGAATTTAGAAAAAAATAATTATATACAGTATATAAATTTGTATTACACGTTAATGTTTTATGCATAAATTGTAAAACACCTGTATATTGTAACGTAGCCCTCGCCGCCGCCGCGCCATAGCAGGCGCCACTGAGTCGCGCCCGACACGGACGTGTTCTAACTTGTCGCGGTGACGTAATCTATTGTGCATTCTGTTTACCTCTAGAAGTTCTCCAGGAGGTTCTAGAACTAAAGTCGCCAGGTATATAACCAGTCGCCAAAGCTAGCGAACGCATTCTGTATTAGAGAAGCAACGAGTAAAGAAGTCTGATATAAATAAGCGTCGTGAATAGTTGGTGATATAAACAACAGTCGACAAGTGAACATAAATAAATGTAATTAGTGACATAAAGAGTGGTGTTAATTGTTTAAATAAATAATCTTAGTTTAAGTGTCTTATAATATTCTTAGTCTTTAAATTAGTGTTAATATTTGTTTGTCATAGTGTTAGTTACTTTTATAAACCTTTAATTATCTTTTTAATATTTATTTATCGTTTAATAAACGTATTCTTTTAATTAATAATATATCTGTTATTTGTACACTTCACCCATATAAATAAAAACGTTACAATATTTAACAAACCCAAATCGAATATGAATATAAAACGGTTTTAATTCTGTTCAGGTTTATTAACCTTGAAAAATAAATAGGGAAGAAGAAATTACTGGATATCAGTGCATTATTGTTTATTTCCGCCTCTACCGGTTTCGACACCTCATGTGTCTTCTTCAAGAGCTACAACAGTAATTACAATTTTTATAAAAAGTTGAAGGACAAATCTGTTTAAAAACTTACATGGAACTTTGAATTTAAATAACATTGATAAATAAATAACATAAATTACATACAATGGTCGTCAAATTAAAAATAAATAAATAAATACATTAAAAAACTCATATAGTCGTCAGATGAATAAGATATATTGAAAAATAAAGGTTCGATTCGGGTTCAGGTTTATCAAAATTTGTAGGTAATTCGGGTTTTCGGTTCAAATTCGGGTTTGTTTCAGGTCCCCAGATATACGACATTTTTTACAAGGTGCCTACTACTGGTACATTTATGTGTCAACTATTAAAAATTTGATAACTGCTAAATGTCAACTACTAATACATTTTATTTTCTCATTTTAATAATTTTATCTTATAAGCTAATTATTTTTATATTAATTTCTACATGCTTATTATTTACTAAAACATCAATGAATGCAAATAATTGCCTGTATTTTTGCTAAACAATAAAACATGTTTTTAATCAACAATATTATACATTTTCATTTCTTAAAGTGTCAACTTGGCTTAGTGAGTCCGTTTAGAAAAGGGTAAACAGCGACAGCTGTAAACAAGCCCTAGACTAGATAGAGATATTTTTGAACGACTGATGAAAATGATCAACTAGAAGTATAATAATTTATAATACAATCTTCGCAGGGTTAAAGAGTAATCAATGAAAAAAAACTCGGACTATATGAGATAACATCAGGACAATTTTCTGTAACACACATTGTACATATTATATTTTGACTTTACTCTGTTTTGAATGAATTAATTTATTATTTTATTTTTATTTAACCTTCTCAAATATACTACTTTAACAATTTTATTATTTATGGAAGTAATTCTTTGTTCCAATGTTATCCCACGTATTTTTTTTGTGTTTTCTCATTGATTACTGAAGAAGATTACATTAGTAATCGAAACGTTGTTCTAAGAATGAATTGTTGTCGAAGCCTGTCAGTCGGATTATTTCAGTAACCCTCAGCAGTCGATTATCGTTTTCGAGTAATAAAATACATAATTTTATTTGAAACATTTATTAATAGTTGTTTAGAAGTTATTAGAAAAATAAAAATCAACCATTTTCGTTAAATAAAAACATATGGTCTCTCAAGATGTACAAAAAAACTCCATTTAACTGAAATTCCTTTTATATAACCTTCGAGATTCCAATGGTGGTTTTTACATGAAACACATTATCTTCCTATTCATGAAAATTTTGTCATTATCTAGCAGCCTATGAGAATTTCTGGGAAAACAAGAGCACATACATCCAAGATAGCCTCCCAGGCGCACAAAAAATTCTACTTAACCGTCGTAGTTTTTATATGTAGTTTTCGTTGGAGATCGCAATGGCGGAAGTTTGAAAAGGAACATACTGAATAACCTGTGTTCTTCAACAATAAAATAAGTATCGATTGAGACATTAATATCACTAAAATTAGGATATATAGTGATACGTTTTTTTATTATTATTATTTAGATCCAGCAAGGCACTTCCTACTTGGACACCATCTCAATATTTTTGAATCGCTGAAACATGATTTAAATATAACTGTTTACAATAGGTCATTTTCAACATAAACATACAAAATTTTCCTATCTCTCCAATATTAAATGGGGTATATGGCCTTGATCAAATTTAAAGAAAATATTTATATATTATTAATTTAGAGTTAAAAATAACATACTCGTATTTTTTAAAATTATTTAAATATTAATAGAATTCGTCGAGAAAACAAAATTAAAACTTCTGTGTCGTCAACCGCTGAAATAATACAACGAGAGAGAAAAATATAGGTCTATTTATTTCATATAAAAAAAAAATACTATAAAAATGTAATTGAAAACCCTGGTGTACAAAAACGGGACAAGTTACATTTTTAAAGTTTTGTTCTAGGTAAAAAAAAAAAGATTTTATTTTTCAATCTCCGATTTTTTTTGCAAATTTAATGTATTCATACTGCTGTACTGTTTTTTTTTTTGCATTATAACTTAAGTTTTAACTATATTTCGCAATTTTTACATTTCGGCGTATGGAGATATGTACGAATATTTTCGAATAATCCCAATAAAATCAATGTGCAAGAATGTGATACGCAAAAAAATAGATCCGTCCTTGCGTCAAAACTACAAAGGGACATGTGTCCTAACGTTGTGGTTCCCGTATGCGATATAATACATAACCGTTCTTGGTTCCTGTATGCGGCATAATACATAACCGTTCTTGCAGTATAGACGCAAACACTATTTTAGATCAATTTTCTGCACAAATCACTATTTTTCCAAAAAATGTAACTTGTTTCCTTTTTGTCTTTTGTCTAAATAAAATGTAAACACGGTCATAAGGGTTACAGCTTACAGGGCCGTGAGGCGGTATTTTTGATTTTAGTCGCACAAAATACAAATACTTATACAGGATGTTAAAGAAAAGATAAAAATATTTAAGGGTATCCACATTTCGATGTGCTGATCCTCAATTAAAATTTTTTTTTTTTTAATTCGGAAAATTCTTTCTTATTTTTCATTTAATTCTTTTTTTCTTATTAAAAATAATGAATTATTCGACGTCTGTTACGTGATTAGAAAAATCATTAATACGTCCCGCTACCCTTGGTAACGGAGCTATAGGGATCGAAATAAATATCGCATATCGAGGTTTTGGTAAATGACCACGTTTTAAGGTCCCTAGAATCCAACATTTTCACGATTATGTCTGTGGCTGTGTATGGGTGTATGTATGTGTGTATATATATATATATATATAGTGTGTGTGTGTGTGTGTGTGTGTGTGTGTGTGTGTGTGTGTGTGGATCTTCTGGGCGCTCTGACTCAAATACTATCAATTAGAAAGTTTTGAAACTATATATTTCTACCTTACTCTAATATGGAAAGAAGCCATTAGATTTTAGTGTAAATCAGATAACCGGAAATGACACTTTGGGCGCTCTAACTCAAATACTATCAATTCGAAAATTTTGAAACTATACATTTCTACCTTCCTCTAATATGGAAAGAAGCCATTAGGTTTTAGTGTAAATCGGATAGCCGGAAATGACACTTTATTTGAAACTCAAAATAGTTTTTCCAACGAAAAATACCTTTAAGTGTTATTTTTTCGTAATTTATGTTATTAATAATAATAATAATAATAATAATATTTATTTCGTTTTAAGGTTCACAGCCTTATACAAAAGAGAGAGAGAAAAATATTATTTACAATAAAAAAAGAAAAATATATATCCAGTATATAGGTTAAACTATACATATATACACACATAGAAATATATTAATAATTAATACCCGCTAATACATGCATTAAACAAATAAGAAATTTATAATAATAATATGTTTTGTGCAATACAATGTTATTATATTAATTAAAGATTATTAATTTTTTCATATATGCATTTATAATTTTTCTACATATTTTATGGATAATTATCTAATTTAAATTCCGAAGCCTATGCTTTAAAGATAAACACAACTCCTTGGTTACACAGTTCAGATCTCAAATGTATGTAACTGACAGATAAATGTCATTGTCGAAAAACTAATCATTACAAATTATAATAGTAACGTTTTAAAAAGAAAATAGTAAATAGAAAAATAGTTATATGGAAAGGAACTTAATGTAGTTTTCAGCATAAGTAAATATATAGGTATGTATTTAAATTCTTCTTCTTCTTTCTCATAGCCTTTTCCCGTGTTACGCAGGATAGGTATGTATTTCAATTAATAAAAATTAAATGGCGGGAGGTATTGTTTTGGCCACATCAGATTTTTTTAATAAGAATTTCATGTTGACAATGGCGCAGTAAAAAAGAATTAAATGAAGAATAAGAAATAATATTCCGAATTTTAGAAAAATTCTTTTTGATTAAGAATCAGCACATCCAAATAATGGATATACGCTCAAAAAAATTACTCTTTTTTTAACACCCTATATGTATGTTATGTAAAAAGTACGTTACGAGAAGTAAAGTTACAGTCTTAGTCATTTGTGATATGGAACGTTTAATCGTTTTACGCAGATCGTTCGAGTTCTTTTTTTTACCATAACATAATTAAAATTGTAAATTGCACCTACATACTTCTAGGATGATATTAATAATATCCAAAATTAGAGTAGATAAACATTTTGCTGATTCACCGTTAAACTAAACATTTTACCAAAATGTGGAATATTTACAGAGTATAATCATGTCATAAAACATTGGCTTGTTGCATCTTCATAGCCAATTAAGTTGCGTTTTCCTTTCCAATTATGTTTCTCATAAATCCTGACCAATTTATCCACACGGAATGTTGGCACCCTTACCAGGAATTCAAAACGTCATCAAATAATTATACCTACACCCGCCAAAGACAAAAATTAAAATGTAAGGAAATCTAAGAATGCTCAAGGGAACAAAACAAAACTCTCGCGTGTGAATGTTTGTGGATCATGGCCAACTATTCACAGCTTTTTTGGAGGGATTGATTTATAGAATGAGAGGATTGCAAAATGGGAATTCGTTGGGAAATTCTGTTGAAATGTGGGAAGATAATAATTAGTAATTAAATTTCATTCTATATGGTTTGTAATTTTAATGTTTCAACATTTATGAATATAATAATAATATATTAACATATTATAATTTTATAATAATAAACTACTAAAAACAAGCGTATATTTTTGAAATAAATATACATATAATCACGGTTTTCTACCCATTGCTAAATGTAAAATTACAATGTAATATTTACCTTCAATAAAGTTTTTAGAAATATATAAACAACAGCATTTTTACCTCTCGCTAAAAGAGGTATTGGATTCATGCTAAAAATCGCATATCCAGATTTTAATGAATAATCACGTTTTAAGGTCTCAAAAACTATAAGACTTTATATCTGTTTAACTACGTATTTCCCAATCGGACACGAATGAGAAGAGTTGAAAGGTTGTGTAACAATTGGACAACCGGAAGTAGCATATTCTTAAAAAATTCTTCTAAATATTATTTTCTGAAAATTTTTGTTCTTGCAAATAAATGAAAATGAAATTCTCTATCTGATACATTTAAATATTTTATTATATCTTCTATAGATTTAGAGATAAAAGAAATATAATTTAAAAATTAAAATGTTTGTAACTGACGGATAAATAAAGTCACTGTCAGAAATCCGGTGACATTACGGAAGACTTTTTCTGGGAAGTACATACATACGTATATTAATTCTTTTTGTATTAATAGTTAAATATTTAAAATTATACGTATATTACACAAACCCTTCGGCAATATTGTTAATCCCGACAATTAATTGGAAACATCTTGAAAAATTAGAAGAGTAGGACATAATTTCTTCATAGAATTAATTTAAATTTAAAAAATCTAAATATAAAGAATAGATATAAGTAGAATTTTTGGTGTAGAGTGTAGGTATAAGAAATGTTAAATACAATAGGGCGCGAGCAGTCATGTGACTTTGATGGCCTTGACAAGCAGAATTGGGGGCCCGTGTCAGAATGATAGCTAGTAATTATGTACATAGATGTCAAATATCATAATTTTTCATTCAAAATTTCGTGAATTTCCAATGTGGTTTATTTTCCTAGACAAGTAAATTCCACTCTTGGTGACAAATTAACCATGTGAAATTTTGAATGAAAAATTCTGACATATGACATTCATGTACATAATTACTAGTTGTCATTCCCGGGCCCCCATATCTGCTTGTCAAGGCCAACAAAGTCACACAGCGCTCTATACCAAAACGGAAATGGCGAGAGGTATTGTGCTGGCCACAACATTTTTTTTTTTAATTTTGCTTTCATAATGAAGTCATTTCGAAACCCAATTGCGTATCGAAAAAGCCTTCATTTCGAAATTCTCTAAAACATTTATTTGAAGTATTATTGTTTAAAATGAATAGGCTATATACTTTTGCGCAAGGAAAAACTGTTTTCTCATGTAAAACGCCTATGACTCACTTTTCATGTTACACCCGGTATAAAAGACACAAAATATAAAAAAATAGTATAAAGGACTTTTTATTAAAAAACAAGTCTTATAAAACTCGTTATTAACTTTACTATTTTGGGTATATTAAATAATATTTGGATTTTAAATATTTTAGTATCTTATAGTACATAACATCGGTAAAGATAATTCCGTAGATAACGTTACGCACGAACTAAATATGCAAAGATATATATTCATTCTTTAATAAACTAGAGACGAAAATAATCCTTTTAAAATATTTTAAATGTATAGTATTATGTTTTTCTTTGTGTGTATTTTGCATCGCAAATAGTTTTTTGCAGCTTGCCGTAACCTTGTAGTAATCACTTGAACTTGAATTTAGTCAAGTTGGCAAGTGGTTTTAATTTCTAAGTTTTTATTCCACGTCTTCAATGTTTGTCTTCACGTTTAGTACGTTAAACTTGTGAATCACGTCTAATAATACTATGAGTATTTGGATACAATATATACAAAAGAAAAATACAATAGACAAACTATGCTACAGGGATGGCAATATATTTAAGGAAAATATTACTTTTCGAAGGAAGTTTATTTCTTTTTGCCAAGCCATTTGTTCAATCAATAGAAAATAATATATTTCACCACTTCTATACGGAGTTTGTATTGAAACATAACAAAGGACTACAGATTTACAGAATTAGAAAATAACTAAGTTTTAACCAATAGTGCAGGAAATCTACTACAAATAACCCTAACTTTGAAGAAATTGCAACAAAACCGTATTTTACGTAATTTATAAAAAAAAAATATTCAAAAAAATAAACAATATTACGTATTTAATACTTGTTTTGGGGCTGAATTTAATTTTTACTCCGAACTCTGTTTTATTGTAAATAGTGGACTGTATTTTAATTAATCACATAATATGAACAACAAATATCACATTACTTTAACAAAAAACGCTATAGGTAGTTACGACTCATTTCTATTTTTTCATCAACCTCTTCGACACGTATTAAATACGTATTAGTTATCTTTAATCGTGACGAAATTTTGGATGAAAAAATGTGAACTGTACCTATGTGCATATGCTTAAAATTTTAGAGAAATATACCACCATTTTTCCCAAATGGCGGGAGGTTCCCTGCTCCAATTTCCCGGAAACCTTTGATATGTTGTCCAGAGCATTTTTCTGTACTGGATTTTGTAAAAAAAGCTTTTGTTACAATTTCTTTGAGGTAAAATCGTAAATTTCCTGAATTACAATAATTTATCTGTAGCAACTTAATTTCCAATGACAGATCAATATATTTAAAATGATAGTGTAAATTTTGTTTTCCACGGCCTACCTGATTTTCTTAATAATACCATACAAGATTATTAAAGAAATAAACTATACCATCGGTGTCGTTGCCGCGTGCTAGAATGTCTGTAGGCGAACCTGGGGAACCAGGTTCGATCCCGACCGACGCCAAATATTTAGAATTTTAAATGGCACAAAATTGACCCCTGTGGTGTACTCTCCACGTCAGTAATGAGCGCTCATGAGGTGACGCCTGGTATATGTCTGCACGGGATAAATATGTCATCATCAATACTGAAATCTGTGTATAAAGCAAATTGGCACACCTAGCAATGGATAATATGCAGTGATAATATATTTATTTACTTTATTTTATCGGTGTGGACAGCAGTAATGCGGTTCCAATGCCCAAGGGGTTGTGGGTTCGAATCCCATGTAAGGCATGGTCTTTTCAATTCATCAATCATTTAATTTTTTATTGTATGGCCAAAACAGCTGCGCATCCATCCATACAATAAAAATTACATTTTTTGTATGTCTCTACTATTATTATTTTTAATATATTACTTATTATTAATTGAATGTGGGAAAATAAATACATCAAGGAAAATATTGGAGTATCTGCTACATTGTTGCATATTTACAATTTATTGCACGATTAGCCTTCTCATGTTGTATATTGTTTTCATTGATATAAATATTCGTCGTCCTAGTTTTTCACGGCAAAGGATTAACTCGTTGTAGAAAATGAAAATAACTTTTGAATGTGACATCTCCGTTGGCGTTGGAGTGTGCGTTTCAAGGCCTGGTTACGTCACCAACTATATAACGCATTTCCATACCATAGCACACTGTGTTGATGATTCTTTCTCTCACTTACTATGATAGGCCACGTTTCACGAAGTGATTTTCCATTGTGTTCATTCAATAGCAATAGCTAACTTGAAGCTAGATCAACAAGGTTTTTGACTTGCTTTTTTGCGATGTTCTCATTTTTTGCAACGCCCACTTTCTTTAAGAACTGTTTTTGCAAAAGTTGATTTATAATTTAGAATACAGTGCTACCATTGTGACGTCAATTATTTATTAATGAAAGTTACTCCTGTGGTTTATAGTGGGATTCTGGGCATTATCTTAAAAATCTGTAACTTTTAAGATCTATAGCTTAATAGTGGGATTCTGGGCATTATCTTAAAAATCTGTAACTTTTAAGATCTATAGCTTAAGACAAATCTATAACTTGAAGGCTTATAGATTTTCATAAATCCGTATTCTGAGCGCGCGTCTATAACCTTGAGTTTCTGTAACATTCCCTTAAGATATCTTAAAACCACGATTGCCACTTATTGGAAAATTAAACATGTATCATGGTTTAATATTTATAAAATAGAAGTAATAATTTATTCATAACTATTTTAGTTAACGTTATTTACATTTGAAAATGAATTATTACTATAAAATAAATAAAAAATACGAGTTTTCCAAAATCTTAATTGCATATGCACAGCATTTATTTTTCTGAGGTTAACTTTACTGATTGAATACTGTGACAGAAGATTTACGTCAAACTTGTTTACAAATAGTCATGCATGGTCACATAGCAGTCATTAAAATGAGTTAAGAATTTGTTATTATTTGGCATTTTATATATTTCTCATATTAAGGTTATTCAAATTGTTTGGTACGTAATTGTAATTATATTATAAATAAAAATATAAAATTATGTTACAGGAAAAGAAAAATTGCTAATTGTTGGCTGGCTCATTAACACCCAAGTGCTATTTCTAACACTGCTTTGGTATGAACCAGATGCACAAAAATGTAATGTAGCAAAAATATCTTGCTATGAAATGGTTTTTGAGATGTGCGGTCGATATAATGGAGCTGCAAAGTCTGAATTATATTTCTCACACATTCCCTTATAAGACGAAACATTTATTTAAAATGTTTGGCAATTAAAATGTATTAATATATAAGCAAATTTGACGTACTTTTCAAATTTGTAAAAAAATATAGTATATTCCATTTGAGATTTCAAAGTTGATATTAATTACTAATAAACCGGAAGCGGTATCATGAATGTACATCCGTTATCAAGTAGCTTACATGTTGCTGTATAAATAATGTTATATGAAAGAAATTACTAACTTAATATATAAGCGATATATTTGATGGGTCCACTAAAATATTACACCCCTGTATGGGATTAGTTCTGTGTCATTTTAACCGATTCGTGCCAACTGATCCCAATGTCAAATTTAGTGTCAACTAACTTAGATCATTCAGCTGCGAAGAAGTTGATAGAACATTTTTCTAAAATATATATTTTGGGGGCAAGATGAATATGGCTCAAAATAGGTTTTAGAAAAATATTCTACTTCTATGAAATAAAGCATAGCTACTTCTTAGGAGACCAAGCGTCAGTAGAGATAAGTTGGTACTAAAAACAGACTTGGGATCATGCGATCAGTTGACACCAATCAGTTGAATTTGCATCTAGTTCAAAAGACACTTAAATTCAACTGTTAAATGCACGTAAAATTTGTCCAACAAGCAGGTACAATTTTCGTTCCTTCAAATAAAAATTGTGAGATGTCATTATTAGATTTTTCAATTAAATTTACAGTTTAAACATAATTACTATTATTATCTCTTCTTTTATTTGTTTGGGATTTTTCATTTCTAAAATGGTCATTTACCTGTTAAACAGGAACTGGTATATTAAATGCAAATCTGTTTGACGTAAAACATTTAAAATCACGTTTTTGAAATGTGGTAAACAAATAAAAAATGTCATTAATTGCAAAAAAAGAATAACATTAACACAGCCTCCTATATCAATATTATAATCTATTGTTTAAAAAACTGCGTATCTGCGCGAACTTGTTTTGCTCCATTTTTGTTTGGAATAGAGACCTTGGAAATATATAAATACTACATAATTTTCTTGATAACCACTACATTATATTATCATGAAAATATAAAACATGTTTTGCATGAAACAAAAAAATAAATATACAGATGTCCCAAATAAAACGTTCCGCACGCATGGGAAAACTATGAGAGATTTACAGATTATATTAGACAAAAGTTGTCATTAGTAACACATATATTGATGTTTAGTTTTTCGGAAAAAAAAGTAGTTTTTTTTGACATATATTTATTTGTTTCTTACCATGGTAACCGAAATCATAGAATGATAATTTTAATAAATAATGTAATATACTTAAAACTAAAACAATTACCCCTTAACCTTAAATAATAATATAAGCTAAAAGCAGAGTTGTTAGACCTCTGACATGGTTTACATGTTGAGTAATCTTAACTTCTCTGCTTAAACTTTTGTTTTGTTCTACTGATGATGAGAACTTAGTTCTCGAAATACGTATTTAGCTTTTAGCTTATATTATTATTTAAGGTTAAGGGGTAATTGTTTTAGTTTTATATATATTTTTAACCTTAGACTCCTCCTATTATTGTAATGTAATATACTATTAAATGACGCAAATATATCAAAAATATTGTATAAAAAATAATCGTAAATCAATTATGATAAACCGTGGAATAATTTTAATCGACTCAGTAAATTTTCCAATTATTTATCAAGGCATGCATGTAACGCCATAGGCGTACCTATTTATTTTTCTGGATAGTAATTTCGGTATTCCACCTGTTTCCTAGTCATAAATATTGTAGAGTATAAAATTCTACATCGGAATCAATAAACAAAATTAATTTTGCACAACGGCATAAATTAGGTATGAAAATATCGAAAATCCCCTTAACAGCCATGGATTTAAAACAAAAACTTAACAAAGGTTAGCGATTTATCCATCAAGCTAGGTTAATTTATTATTATTATTTGTAATTTCTGTTAAAGTGAAAAATGATTTATTTAAATTAATAGATAATTGTTAACTTGAACATATCCAGAGTTTCCTGCCAGAAGGGCGTAGTGACAAAACACAACTTTACCAGCAGAAATAAAAAACGTTTCACATATCGATTATTATTCATTTATACGGCACCGCAGTGGCCGAGCGTGTTAGGCAGTGTGTTCCGACAGTGCTCAAAGTGACCATCCCCGCTTGGTTCCTGGGGTCGTGGGTTCCATTCCCACCAAGGAATTGGATGTTTGTGATTGTCCTTTTATTGCATCTCCATCAACAAAAGTGTATGATTGTACATCATCAATTGTAATAACTGTAATAATATTTATATACAATAAAGGTTATTTTTATTATTATTAATTTATACACCGGTTTTAGCTAATACCACGTGACATTGTTGATATGTCTTGGTGGCACAACATGTATATTGCCGTAAGGAGTAAATTTATGAAATAAAAAAACGTAAAAATATGTATTACAAATAATACCTAATAAAAATATATTAACTTGACAGCTAAAACGTCAAACATAATAATTTATCTCTTTGAATTTCATGGCTATCGCTATTTTTGGGGTGATTTTTGCCATTTTCATACCTTATTTCTGCCGTTACAAAGCATTTCAAATTAATTTTGTTTATTGATTTTGATGTAGAACTTTATACTCAACAACATTTATTTGAAGCAATTTTAACGGAAGCAGGTAAATAGAAATATATGATTTTACATATTAAAGTCCTATGTTCCAGGGTCGCGGTCAACATCCTGTATTTTAGTTTTTTAAACACAATTATTATTATTAACCTGTTTAACGTTACAGAGCCATAGTATTTTACTATTACCCTACTGATATTTGATATTTTAAGCCCGAGTCACACAATAGGTTTTTCATCCAATCGTCAGTATTTTAAATGTTAAACCGTTTGATCAAATTTTCTAAAAAAGATAGATCCTAATTCTATCACTCATTTGACACTGTTTATATACCGACGTTTGAGAATGAGGTGAAATATTAATATAATTTTAAATATTTGTTGACATGAAGAAATTCGATGTTTAAGATTTTATTGCCAAATTTTCAGTAATTCAGTAGTTCGATTATAGCCAAGAATTTTTCAGAAATAGAATAGTAAATATTTTTTCGTTTACGAATTATAGCTCGCATAATAAAATATTTTCGCATTATACTGATAACAACAAACAAATACCAAACTGGAAAAAAATAAAAACTATTAAATAATAAAAAATTCCACTATTTTATTGAATGTTATGGTTTTGTGTTTATCACTTAAAAATTATGTCAGGATTTTTTTAATAACATAGTAAGTAAACAGATTAAAATATTCCGAAATATGTTTCAATTATATCATAGTTTTTCAATATACAAAATGATGCTATTTTCTTAAAAATTAGTGCAGCCCTCTAATAATAATTGTACGAATTACATTAGAGAAAAAGAATGACCGTTTCACACACCATTCAAACAAGAACATATTCATTAATAGATAGATAAAATAACCGTCTGATATGAGCGTCAAGTAAGATGTGTTCAGGTATTCTTCGCTTCTAGGAGGAAGAGTTGGTTTACACTTCTACGGTGATCAAATTCGGCTTAAAAGCGGTGAATGATATAGATGAAACGCTACTATTACGTTACTTAATTATTTTAAATGTGTAGATTCATAAAATAATTATAACGACTTTCAATTCCCTGTTAAGTTTACGAAACTGTTCAACACTAATTTCAATAATGTCGAAAATTTTTTATCATATAACGAACGAGTTTACAAGGCCTGAATTATAGAATATTTTATAATTATCGTACTATTTAATAAGATATATATATTAATTAATAAGATATATAGTACTACAGTATTTTTGCCTGTTAAAAATTCCCACTCCGCTGTCACTGTGTGCGTAGATAATGAGTGCTCGCCAAACTGTCTGGCGCGGTAGACAGTCCGGCTAGTCTAAGCGCGGGGACTATTTCGTAATACGCCTTCAGGCTGGGACTTTCGCAGAAATCACTCAATTCAGGTCATACGTCACACTATACTCGTACGAGATGCAAGAAATTAATTATCAAATTTAGAATAGGTTCTAAGAAATAGAAACTGCTACAAAAAAGATGAGAATATTTAATAAGATCTTATAAAGATTAATTTTGAAAGAGATCGTAAATGAAATATATGAATAGTTGAATTCATTATTAAAAAGATTCCAACTTGCTGACGTCACTACCCTCTCAATATCTTACTGACATTAGCAAATAAAAAATATCGCATATATATAATATGAAGAATGCAAAATTACTTTTTTTCAAATTTTAGCACATTTACTCATCATACATAAGCAACCCGTGTATTGTTTTTGTTTTATCTGTATTATCTCGATACATGTGTGGTGTTTGTGTATCTGATTACAAAGTTGATAATTATGGGTATGTTCTTAAATTTGTTAATATTACAAGTAATTAAATAGTAATAAATTAGAGTACTTCAATTATTGATATTAAATTGGTTTTACACCAAATTTAGTAACTATATACAGACCCGGCTCAAGTACCACAGCAAACGGGACAATTATTTGCGTGAGCCCCACGCCTTCTGCGGCCCCATATTTTCTGATCTTTCACTTTATGCTTACGTTCAGACGGACGCTCAACACTATTCCAGAACTTATTTATAATTATAGTTATTATCTTTCACAAGCGATATCATTATAAAAAACTAAGAATTTTCCGACGTCACGAAAAGTATTTCTTTTGTTTCTTTGTTTAATTTTTCTTTTTAAATTGTGATATGATTCCTCGTTACAATACATATTTTTGGAAAAAAATAATTAAACCCTAGAGTAGTCGCATAACACGAGCAGTCACGCCGGTCTTACAGACCGGGTGATCCTAATTTTTAATAATCATTATGGTGTTTCGAACGACCATTATGGTGTTTTGAGATTAGAATAATATCTAGGAGTCCATCAAATCAAATTTAAATATTCTGTACGTAGTTTATATTACTTAAAATAGAAAAAACGACGTTACAATAAAATTAAAGTTTTAACTATTAAAAGAAATCTGATGTGACCAGCAGATTACCTTCCGTCAAACCTGTGTATTATGTAAAAATTCTATACATAAATTTTCTTGCAAAAGATCCTTTATTTCCACTAAAATTATTTCATAAACAAACTATGCTAATTGCACTTGACACTGACATCTTCTTCTTCTTTAGCTTTTCCCATTTTTTATTTTCTTCTTCAACTCATTTCTGTTTTGCGTGTCGTCCTCATTCAGTTTTTTTTTCAAGTTTTCCGCAATACAGTTCTTCCATCTTATCTTTGGTCTTCCTCTGTTTCTTCGACCTTCTACTACTAAGCTATTCATTCTTCTTCCAATAAATTCTTCATCTCTCCTCATGACATGTTCAAACCAATGTAATCGTCTCTCTTGTATCTTCCTAGAAACTTCTATCACTCAGGCCATTTCCCTTATCCTTCAAATCCTTACCCTATCTTTCCCCAACATCTATATATCAGCATTCTCATCTCTGCCACATTCACTTTCGTTTCATTGATACTAACAACTGTCAATTTGAATTATCTGAATATATTAGCAGTTTCCATGGTTAGCATAGCTTTATAATTCTTTAACTCTACATATATATTGATTATGAAGCATAAAATGCAATTCAATCGTATAGAGAATTATGCTTTAACATTTGTAATAACATTTAATGCCAATATGATATTTAACTGCTTTTTTTCAAGAAAAAACTGTTAAAAGTTACAAATGAGGATACTTCCGGTGGACCAATTATAACCAAAATCTAATTATATCTGCATATGGATCCATACTTGAGGAATACGAAAGGATTATAATTTTATGAATCGTGGGATTGGAGTTATGCGATCCGAAACGATCGTCACATACAGACATCATCATAAAAATAGTAAATTTGTATTCTAGAAACCCGAAAACGTGCTTATTCATTAGAAACTCACAATAGAATTTTTAGACTAAAGACAATACCTTCCTTACCAAAAGGTCATGGAAAGTAAAAAGGAATATAAAATATAGGAAAGTAACTTAAATTCAAATATTAAGATGTACGGAGATATAAAAATACATTAATAAGTTGAACTATTCATTTTCTTCTCTATTTTCTATACAATTACTATATATTCCCGCGATATGCTGCAAGCACCGATAACAGGAAAATTAAGTTTTTCTGTTCTTTTTCAAAGTTCTCTAAAAACATTGGCCATGTTTATTTTTATATTGATACAGTAGCTTCTATTTTACATATATCTTACAATCGGTATTTTAATGTTTTAGTCAAATTTGACAAAGGATCTGAATCTGAGTTAAAAATGGTACACCAGTAGTCCCTCCGGTATCAGAGCGGATTGTACCATATGCCGGATACTACTGAACATAAACAAACGAAAATAAGCACTGGAAAGTCAGATATAATAGTTAAGAAGGTATGTACTTAGAAAGATGTTATTTAAGCTGTGAAGTTAGGAATTATTCAGAATAATATTCGTGGCCGGTCTCACAGACCGTGTGCGCTTACTGTAGGATTAAAGGTCTCCGCAGTATTCAATAAAAGCTTAAAAATTTAACACATGTAATCAATGTGAACAACCCGCTTTCTTAAGAAAAAAAAAAAACTGATGTGGCCAGCACAATACCTTCCGTCAATCCGGCGTATTATGTACAAATTCCATACACAAATTTTCTTGCAAAAGATTCTAAATTTCAAGTAAAATTATTTCATAAACAAACTATGTAAATGGCACTTGACACTGACATCTTCTTCTTTAGCTTTTCCCATTCGTTAGGGGTCGCTATTTTTTATTTTCTTCTTCCATACATTTCTGTTTTTCTGATTGTCCTCATTCGGTTGCTTTTCTCTCGTCACAATACCTTCCTTACCTATAGGTGACGGAAGGCAGCACACTAGCACACACCGTGTAGTAATATAATCTTCTTATTAATATTTATGTATGTTGCAGGTTCCAGTTGAATACAGTTCACAGCAGAATAAGTGAGAATACTGCAGTAGTGCGGGCTGCAATACAACCGGCCCACTGGGAAACGTCCCAACATTCAGCAAATTCGCCTCTGGTTGAATAGTTTGTTGTTTACATTAACCGTAGTTAATGCTTAGTTGCACCGTTTATAGTTAAACTTTAACTGTTTATTAAATTGACAATAAAGCATCGAAACGAGGTGTAAAATAGCCTGTGCTGTCAAAATTTCGATATGTATACTTTTTTTTGTTAACCTATAGTTAAGAATTTAACAATATTAATTTTTATTTACGAACATCATCATTTAAGCACTTAATAATTCATTATCGTTAAATTTACTGAATTGCATTTTTACTTTGTGAAATAAAATTTATTATTTATGTAATTCTAATAAATTAACATTTTCTTTACGAGTATTGTATCGCATGTACAAAAGTCATCTCCTAAAATGTATACAGAGTATTTCACGGATACGGGACACCTCAATTATTTTCTTTATTATTTGGAATAGAAGAGAATCATTTAAATAAAAGTTGAAGTAGATTGACGGTGACATTCACTTATTGAAGTTTTTTTTTAAACAAGTTGTTCTAAATCTATAATATAAAGTTATTTTTACCTTCCGTCACCTTTAGGTAAGGAAGGTATTGTCTTTGGTCAAAGAATTCAATGATGAGTTTTTAGTGAATAAGCATGTTTTAGGGTCCCTATAATACGATTTTACCATTTTCACGATGATGTCTGTATGTATGTGTGCCTGTGTGTGTGTGTGACAAAAGTTCCGGATCCCATAACTTCAATACCACGATTCCAAAAATTATATTTTTTTCGTATTCCTCAAGTTTACATCCAGAAGAACAAGTGATTAGATTTTGGTTATAATTGGTGACCCGGAAGTACCCTCATTTGAAGATTAACAGTTAAATTTGAATTATTGACATTTAACGTTATTATAACTTAAAGAATATATTATTCTCTATACGATTTGATTACATTTTATACCTCATATTCAATAGATACAGAGTTAAAGAATTTTAAAAAAATTAAATTTTATAATTCAGCCAGCTATGCTAAACATGGAAACTATTAATATATTCATATAATTCAAATTGACAGATGTCAATATCAATAAAAAGTAAATTAATGTGGCAGAGATGAGGATGTTGAAGTAGATGATGGGGAAAACACGGAAAGATACGGTAAGAAAATAACTCTAGTATTACAAGTTTCTAGAAAGATACAAGAAATATGATTACATTGGTTTGAAAACGTCATGAGAAGAAATGAAGAATTATATTGGAACAAGAATGAATAGTTTAGTAATAGGATGTTGAAGAAACAGAGGAAGACCAAAGATAAGATGGAAGGACTGTATTGCGGAAGACTTGAGAGAAAAGGAACTGAATGATAACGACACGCAAAAATAGCGACCCCTTACGAATGGGAAAAGTTAAAGAAGAAGATGTCAGTGTCAAGTGGAATTTGAATAGTTTTTTATGAAATAATTTTACTAGAAATGTAGAATCTTTAGCAAGAAAAATTATGTATGGAATTTATATATTATACACAGGATTGACGGAAGGTATTGTGCTGGCCACAACAGATTTTTTTAAATGGGATAGTAATGATAGTATAAATTTTTTTAGGCCCCTTCGAGTATTTTTGTCTGAATTCAACCATGTAATTATTTTATATCCTTACATAACAAAAATACTCAAGACTACTCAATTGAAATTTAAATAAATTTTATTTTTATATTTATTTTTCAGTACCTAGGTTATGTATGGAAAACAATCGAGTTTAAATTAAAACGAAACCCAAATATTTATTAATAAGTTTATAAATAGTGTTCTATTATTATTATTATTGGGGATTACATACGTTAAAAAAATAATGAACAAAATGTGAGTATGCGTTGAAAAATAAATGAAACAGGTTATGATTATTGATGAATAACATGTATTTAATGAATTAATAAAGTATTGTATTAAAAGGACATTCTTATTATTTCAATTACATATACACTAAATAATATAAATTGACAAATAGCAGACTATACAAATAAAATTTATTTAAATTTCAATTGACTTTTTATCAATATTTTTGTTATGTAAGGGATATAACATACATGTTTGAATTAAAAAAAAACTCTATGATCCTGAAAAATATATACCATCCCATTTAAAAAATGTTTGCTATAGTTAGAGAACCACTGGTTTAAAAAATCTTTTATTCAATAAGTGACTGTCCCGTCGATGTACTACAACTTTTATTCAAACAATATTCTTCTATTTCCAATAATAAAAATAATACAATAATCGAGGTGCCTCAGATCCATGAACACCCTGTATATGCAGATAATATTTAATTATTTAAATGATTTTTTTTGGGTCCAATTTATTTGCATATGAAAAAATAATACAATAAAATAGAAAACTAGAAAAGTTGCACGCTAGGAAATATTTGTTCAAACGACAAAAAAATGTATGAGAGCGACAAAATACTAGTTTTTTGTGCAATTTTTCTAAAGAAACCAAACAAAACTTCCACCGCATAACTCGAGCGTTAGATTAAACCGATTAGAGTAGTTTAAAGTACTTATATTATGTTCATTTGCCTAAAGTGCAAGAATTCTATTTTTATGTATAGTTTGGTTCACGAAAGATGACAATTCAAGGACATTTATTAACCGTATGGTATAATATTACTAGCAGATAACTTCACTGCATTTCGTATACATAGACGTGCAACATGAAATATTTATGGATACATTTTAACTAAAAAAAATAAGTGTAATTTATTTGAAAATTATGTTTCTTTTTAAATAATGCCTTTCTCAAGGATTTATGTTCTTCACTTATGTATTTGCAAAACCCAAAAACATAAACTTGACAAAAACCGTGGAATAATAATTTGATTTAAATGCCAACGTCACTGGGTAACTATTAGAACAGAGGGCAGTGCAGTAGATAATTAGATATCTGTAACTCTACGACATACGTCATTATTATTTGCAATGTCGTCATTTACGTATATCTGTCACACAACATAAACTATATAGACATACGTCAAATAATCTTTCTCTTTCTAACATGAAATGTTGCTAAGCTACTACTGTATAAAGTGCTGTGTATTCTTTCTTCGAATAAGTGACATTGAATAGTCATCTTTTGTGAACCAAAGTTTACACATCAAATTTTTTTATTGTTCATTTGCCTATTCTAATATTCCCAATTTTTTATATTCTCTAATTATTTCTTCCCCTTTTTTGAGTATTAAAGCGCAGCTATTTTATATTAATATTTGTAGGTATATTTTAGTTATGAAAAAAACGAACAAATTACTCATGCGTTCGGAATTAAGATATGTATTTTAATGTAATCATCCGGTTACCTAATAACTATTACCTATTTCCACTTTCCAGGGTATTAAAATGAAAAATGAACTACCTAGATTTTTTAAGAATATAACGCTAAAGTCAAATATAAACTTAAGTTTTATTTTGTTTTTTTAAAAAAGTGAGATCTATTGCCAATTAAATTTCTTTTTTCTTGAGATAATTTTCATGAAAGTTTTCTCATTCTGGGAGCAAATTCCCTAACTAATGAAGTTTTTAATGAAAATGAAAACTTGAGCTTGAGACCGACATTCTTCTATGATCATAAAAATAAAAAATTTCACATAGTTATTTCCGACATTCGTACTTGGATTAGATCATCTTGAATTCATTATGTATGTATACGAGTATTGCACAACACGGAAGGAGATAAATATAACTGATGGTGCTTGGAAGATAGGTCATGGTAATCTCTTTAATATTGTGTGAAGGTTGACTGGCGACTTTGTTTATTTTGGATTTAATTTTTTTTTTTAATGAATGAATAACAGATAATGTTTTGACTAGCAATAACATACTTGAAAATTGTATAATATATCATCAAACTTTTGATTCAAATTTAAATAAAGAAACTTATTATTATTATTATTATTCCTTAATTTGCGGGTAACACATTGTTTCCAGATAAGAATATTTTTGGAATATAATTTAGCATAATGGTAGAACTATATTGAAAGACAAGTATTACAATTATTCTTTTTGTAATACGAGTACAATCGAGCCGTAGGCGAGTTACGCAAAATACGAGTATCACAAATGGACATTGAAGTAATACGTGTTTTCATACTATTTTTCCTATTTCACATTTAGTTTTAATAAACGTTTGAAATTTAATTCATTTTAACATTTGACAATATTATTTAGAAGTTAGGTTACAGTTAAAATTTATATTTATTATGTTACGAAACTACAAATAAATACTTTTTATTTTAATTTAAAAGAGTTCTTGACTGTTTAAAGTAATTATTTTACTATTAAAAAATATAATTGCGGTATTTTTTCAAGGTTATTTACAGGTTATAACAACTAAGATGAAAGATATATTTGACTATTGGACTAAGTTACCAACTTCACAAATACAAATATCCCCAAATTGAACAAAAATTGTTTATTGTAACACTGTTTTTGGGAAAAACAGTTGTACAAAATTCACTTTGTGAACGTGAAATAGGTAAAAATATATTATCTATGAGATCTATCTACCACGTAACGACATATAAAATTCTTAAATGAATATAAATAAATATATCATCACGGCTTATTATCGATTCCTGGGTGTGCCAATTATGCTTCTATTCGCTGAATTCGGTAATGATGACAAATCTGTATCGTTCAAGGAGTTTAGTTGGCATTAATTTTTTTAAGTTTCATAAAATTCTTAAATGAATATAAATAAATATATCATCACGGCTTATTATCGATTCCTGGGTGTGCCAATTATGCTTCTATTCGCTGAATTCGGTAATGATGACAAATCTGTATCGTTCAAGGAGTTTAGTTGGCATTAATTTTTTTAAGTTTCAAGTTTGAACTCGGTCGAAAACGAATTCGGGCCGTCCGAATCGTAACAGACCACCTAACGGCGAACTCTTGATACATAACTCAAAATATTTATTTTGAAAGGATTATTTTCATTCATAATATATGTAATGCATTATTTTTGTAGTAAAAATATCTATTTTGAAATATTTTGTAAAGAGTATAATTTTGGCAAGCAAAACAGAATTTAATACTTTCGTTTTTTATTTTACGGTGTTTACATTTTTTGTGAAAATAAAAGTGTAAATTCTTGTTAGTCGTGTAACTGCGTTAGCTGTCTGGTTTCGATTCCGACCTATGTCAAAATTGAAATAATAATTCGGGAAGGGACAGACATCCGACGGTACCACTAAATCCGGCTGATCCGGCTTAAAACCGGAACTACCGGTCCGACCGAACTGAGCTTATGATTCGGCAATCCGGCCAAATTTATACGCTCTAAAAACAATGACCGCTAGTATGAACAAGTGATTAAGGGTGATTAACGAGCATTTGACTAGCATTGTTTTATCCCTGTCAACAGTTTATTTATTATTTTTGAGAAAAATATTTTAAATAAAAGTTATAGAAAAATTAACTGCACACATCTTTTATTTCAAGTATTTTTCTCTAAAATAATAAATAAACGAACGACAGGGATAAAACAATGCTAGTCAAATGCTCGCTAATCACCCTTAATCACTGTTCATACTAGCGGCCAGTATCATTCAAAAAATTTGAAACCATGTATTTCTACCTTATTCTAATATTTGATTTTGGTGGCAATCGGATAACCGGAAATGGCAATTTACTTGAAGCTCAAGATAGTTTTTCATCAAAAAATACGTTTAAATGTAATTTTTTCGCAATTTGTTATTATAAAAATTAAAGATTATTCCATTTTCTACAGGTTTGCTTTAATACTTTTTCTATATATTTTATGGATAAATTTATAAAGTAATATAAAAATTATATCTCCGAGCTTATGCTTTAAACACATCTCAATGGTTACATAGTTCAGCCCAAATGTATGTAACTGACAGATAAATGTCACTGTCAAAAAAATAATCATTTCAAATTAATAATAGTAACGTTTTAAAAGGAAAATTGTAAATACAACAATAGTTTTATGGAAAGAAACTTAATATACATAATTTCTAGAATTAGTAAATATACAGGTATGTATTTAAATAAAGAAATAAATAAACATATTATCACGACATATTATCCATTGCTGGGATTGCTAATCTGATTTATACACACATTTCGGTAATGATGATGATACAAGGGTTAATTTTATGCCGAATTCGAATTATTTTGCGTTGATCGGAATCGAATCGGATTCCCCAAATTCGCGACCAAGCACGCGACAAGGAGACCCCATAGGTAAATGGCGGGAGGTATTGTGTTGGTCACATCAGATTTTTTTTCTAAAATAGAATACATATTAATATTTACTAATAATCATATTGTATTTATTTAAATTAAAATTATGTATGAAGAGTACCATTTCTGTATTCTCTGATCTAATCTAATTTACAATATAGATTTCTGAAAATAATCGTTCTGAACAGACACTATTACCTGGGCTAGCTATATTTCTTATAGCAAGAAATGTTTTTATGATGATTAGCCTATTGTAAAATTTAATTTCATTTTCTTTCTACAATTGCATTTTGTAGAAAAGATTAAATTGAGCAAGTATATTGTTCACAGAATTTGTAGTCTGTATATGTTGCCGATGACACAAAATCATTGTTACACTACCACAAATTCAATAAATAATCCATTCGCTCTCTGTTTCATAGTACTCGTATAGTTAAGGGGAACCCATCTGGCGATTGAAATAAATCTGACGATTCGGTCCGGCCATTAACGGGATAATCCGGTTCCGGTTAAATCCCGATCCAGTACATCCCTAATAATAATTATTTCAAATTTTCAAACAGTACAAAAGTGACTCCTGCATGTGGTGTTCTCCACATATTTGAGAACACGTGTGGTACCGCTTCTTAAAAGCCCTAAATATCACAGATTACATCGTCATTACCGAAATCTGCAAATAGAAGCAAATAGTGAAATAGGTACACTTATTCTTGTTTTTTTTATTTTATTTTCACGGTTATACATAATAACGTTCACAATGAACAATTACAAACAATCCCCAGGGACGTATTAATGAATTCAATTATGTATTTGTATATGTATAACTACAATACTGGATAGCCAGGATATCATGTCTAAAATCTTGATATTGAGAACTTAAACTTAACACATACGACGAGGGTTAAATTAAATTAAACAAAAGTTGCCCCTTTAAGAGTCCATTTAAGTAGCGTATCGTTTATCCGAAAAAAAATGCTTAGGTCACTATATATAAGCGAAAATGTAAATTTTACAATTTTTACCTCTCGCTAAGAGAGGTATTGGTTTATTGGATTCATGCTAAAAATAGCATATCCGCATTTTATTGAATAAGCATACGTTTTAAGGTCCCTAGAAATCGATTTTAACATTTTTACGATATATGTGTGTGTATGCGTGTGTGTGTACGTGTGTGTGTGTGTGTGTGTTAGGATGTTGGAGGTACGATTTTTCAAATTCTATACAACTAAAGACCTATATAACTACGGATTCCTCAATCTAACATTAATGGGAAGAGTTGAATAAGTTTTGGTAACATTTGGACAACCGGAAGTGATAGTTTCTTAATAAAAAATTATGTTAATACAATTATAAAGATCTTTAAATTCTCAATTTGATACATTTAAATTTTTTATTATATTTTCTATAGATTTAGAGATATATTTTATAATAATATAGAATAATCTGTTGTAATAAATCTCTCTGCCCAAACAACTCCATGGAAACTAGTTGAGATATTTAAATGTTTATAATTGACAGATAAATGCAAAATGTCAGTATCAACAGTTTTATTAACATTACAGAAAGCTTTTTCTGGGATATAAGTACATTTAAAATTTCTTATTGTATTATTAATTAAATATTTAAAATTATATCCTTAAGAAATACCGCTAATACCGTCAGTGAATATAAAGAATTTTGAATATATTAGAAGAGTAGGAAAAAAATCCTCATAGATCGAAAGAATAGGTACAATTTGAATTATTTGCATGTACAAGAAATGTTAAATTCTGTAATTATGACCCGGGTTCGATCCCGACTGATGCCAAAAATTACTTCGAATATTAATAGCATAAAATTGACCCCCTGTGGTACACTTTCCACGACAGCAATGAGTGCCCGTGGGGTAACGCCTGGTAAGCGCCCATACGGTACAAATATTTCATCATTTACCGATATCTGCGTACAAAGCAGATTGGCATAACCAGCAATGGGTAATATGCCGTGATGATATATTTATTTATGTAACATAAAATGGAAATGGCGAGAGGTCATGTGGTGGCCACATCAGATTTTTTATTTTTCAAATAACTTCCAAGGATGAAAATAAGTTTTTACTTTCTAAAGATGTACAATTTGTACAAATTCATATACTTAAAAGGGCTAAAGTGTAATAATTATCAATTTTTGGGGTAAAAACAATGGTAATATATTTTTAAATAAAAGAAACATTTTTCTATTTTTACAGCATGATCATTACTCTACTTTTCTAATCCATAGCCCTTTTGCAGAAACAATTTTTTGTAGATAGCGAGTCATAAAACAACTAAACTTTTTTCCAGAAAAACTACACATTTAGTATCTCTAGAGTAGTTACAATTTTGAATATAAAGTACTTCCGAGAACTTTAATCCTAATTCGCCTCGAAAAGAGAAAGGAAATGCTTTATTATTATTCCTGCTTGAAACTTATTAGTTTTTTTCTTACTGCGAATAACGGAATTAAATTAAGCTGTTGTACTAAAAAAAGCCAAGATAAAAAATGTCTTGCTTTGTAATAATATTTTATCTGCCCACGACATTGAATTTGCAATTGGGGCTATACTTTCTCTAGATTTCCCCACATGTACGCCCAAGTGCACACTTGACGTCACGCCCTCTGACGTTACTGCTGAAAAATTTGCTGAAATTTGTTGCCAGGGATGATCGAACGAGGTGAACAACCTATCCCTTCCAGATAAAAAAGAGAGGAAAATATATTTTATACAATATTAAAGTATTGAGCGAGATAGATTAAATTATTCAAGTTCAAATTTAGCTTCACATAAATCAAATTAACTCCACAAAATTCATTGGTGATACAATTTTGAATTCTAAATTAACCTATTCTTGAAGTTTCAAATAATTTCACAAAACCTAAACATCATTACGTCTTCTTGTCATTGTATCAAACCGTTTGATGAGCTGTCAAATCAGTGAATTTGATAAGATTTTCTAAACAGGACTAATCAGAACAAATTCTAATTATATCGTACAAAACTGACACTGTTTATTGACGTTTGTGATTGAAGAATTGATGTTAAATAAAAGTAAATGAATAAATAAAATGATAAAGGGTGCAAAATTTTTAAAAAATTCTAGACATACAAAGAAACAAGATATATGTATTATTTCCAACTGCCCAGTTTTCATTAATTAAGTAGTTTGATTAAAACCAAGGGTTTTTAAGAAATAAAGTTATAAATATTTATTCGTTTATGAATAAACGAATAAAATATATTTTATTGATAACGACTAAATAATATCAAAATGAAAAAATTAGAAAACTGATAAATAATAAAAAAAAATATGTTAAATCTCGTTTCACTATTTTATAGATTGTTATGGTTTTTTGTTTGTTTATCATCTAAAAATTAAATATTTTACATAAAAATTATATCAGGATTTTATAATTTCAATTATAATTCAGTAAACAACTAAGTTATTACTGGAAATTAGAAAACTGTTAATTAAATCAAAACAGATTCAAATTTTGACAAACAAATGTTTAAATTTTATCCTAGTATCTCAATGGTGCTATTTTCTCGAAAATAAGTGCCCTCAAATAATACAATTGTAAAAAAATACATCAGTGAAAAACTGCCGTGTGACACATTCTTCAAACAAGAATCTTCAAATTCACTGATGTTACTAAAATTACGGGTAGTTCGCGTAATCAGCTAAAAAAAACACTATATTTTTACCTCCCATTTCCCTATGGAGGTACAGGGATCGTGTTAAAAATCGCATATCGAAATTTTGGTAAATGACCACGTTTTAAGGTCCCTAAAATCCGATTTTAACATTTTTACGAAGATATCTGTGCGGGTGTGTATATGTGGTTTCTATTTACGCTCTAACTCAAATTCTATCATTCAGAAAAATTTGAAATCATGTATTTCTACCTTTTTTTAATATGAAAAGAAGCCATTAGATTGTGGTGTAAATTGGATAACCGGAAACGACACTTTACTTTAAGCTTAAAATAGCTTTACTTCGAAAAATACCTTTAAATGTTATTTTTTCGTAATGTATGTTATTATAAAAAATTATAAAATGATCTATAATATAAATCCCGAAACCCACGCTGTAAACACAACTCTTTGATTACCCAGTTCATATCTCAAATGTATGGCAGAAAAATGTCACTGTCAAAATACTAATCATTTCAAATTAATAATGGTAATGTATTAAAAATAAAATAATTAATACAACAATAGTTGTATGGACAGAAACTTATTATAGTTTCCAGCATCAGATTTTTATATGCAAGAACAATCAAGTTCTATGGAAATCGTGATCCTTTGAAACAATGTCATCTCATAAAAAAAAAACTTATTGTAATAATAACCAATGTATACGTAGATATGTCAGCTTTAGTGCTACAGACAGTTTAAACAACAAAATTAGTGACATTTGAAGTCAACATTAATAGTACAGAATATCAAGCCCGAGGTCTCGTATTATCCCTGCTCACATAACTTGGTTATGTGCTCAGGGACTAGATGTTGTAACTTTAAATTCTACTCGATTTCAAATTCGATCAGAATTAAGAGTTTTCTTCAGTCTTTCTCAGAGTAGATTTCAAATTCTACTAATCCGGAGAAGTAGAATTCGTTTCTGTCGTTTATGCTTGACATGTCTTATTTACGTCTAGTTTAAAAAATTGAGTTACAATCATATTTGTATTAATTATTCTTATTCAATTCTAGTAGTATTTGAAACCCGTAGAAGTTACAAAATTGACACCCAGGAATATTATTATTTTTACTTTATTTTTTATTCTGTGATAATTAGAATATTATACTAGAAATTTTTACAGGAAAAAATTAAAATATTTAACCTGAAAATATTTGCATACTGTAACGTGCGCCCCTGACTTAAGAGTATGTGAGCACCACCACTGGTAGAATATATCCGAGCGATGACGTAATCTCCGGCGGGGGAAAACTCTTACGCATCTAAACTGGTTTAATTACATCCGATGGACTGATCCTTTATATTCAATGTCATTGTGGTGTCGGAAAGTTCGAGAAGGACATCGCCGCTATATAAACCCGTCGCCAAAGCCAGCAAAAACAGTCTGATATATAGGAGCAACGAGAAATGAACAGTGGGTGATATAAATAGTTTACGAGTAGTGAACATAAATATAGTTATATAAATAAATATAATGATATAAATATTGTTTAAATAAATAATCTTAGTGTTTAAGCATTTAATAATATTCTTAGTCTTAAATTAGTGTTTATAATTATTTAACCATAGTGTTAATTATTTTTATTATCTTTTTAATATTTATCCTAATTTTTTATCGTTTAATAAACGTATTATTTTAATTAATAATAATTCTCTGATTTTTACACTTCATCCAAATAAATAAACATTACAATACTGTAGTAGTGTAGTGTATACCATGATGGATGTGTGTATTATTTAGAAATACATACGTATGTTACTTTGTTTTATTCATTACTAACACGCATATATACCTATTTTTAAATAAATAATAATAAACGGCATTTACTTAACAATATAAATAAAAATAAGCTTTTCAGAAAAACGTATTTCATAAAATTTGATTTAAATCAGTTGATTTAAATTATAATTTGACAGTAATTTAAGTGAAACAATTTATATCAATCAGACTAATATGTTCACGAGTATTTGTACGATATGTATTCATAGATTTCGTTAATTATTTGGGAACAATTATTATCAATTAATATTTTAAGAATATTTAAACAAAGAAATCTGTAACAATTATATGCATAATACCTACATAACCAAAAAAATAACATATACAGTACCAATAAAAAAATACTTCTGCAATATCATTAATAATTATTATTCATATCTATAAATATCCCTGAAATATTTCTCGTAATATGATTAATTTTGTATCTTGGTATATTTCACACGTTTTATGTAAAACTAATATTAGAACTCTCTATGATTTAGGTATGCATAAACTATAGCTGCTTAGTAATCAGAATCCATCGTTTCTTTAAATAATAAAATGGCGGAAGCAACGTGACTTGGAGAGCAAATTATCCTAGTTTCCAATGCTTTAAAATATTGGACGACCATTCTTATATCGATTTTATACTAATGTTTCAATATTAATTAAGCTATAAATACATACATACAAAGGAACAAAGGTACTATTGTCTATAATTTATATAAAAACCTGATAACATAATTTACCGTTAAATGATATATTATCAACCTCAAAAGCTCGCTAAAAAGAGTGTATTGATGCGTAACCATTCTTTTAAATTTTACACTCTATTATATACAGTATCTACATATACAAAATATTATTACATCTTTTTACTAATTACTATTACCTACCAATCTGTTTGAGTCAATTAGTAGGAAATGAATATTTTACGAATATAAAAAAAATGTAAACACATTAATGGATAAACAGTAATTTTTTTTAAAGATGTCCGATCAAGGTTAACTGTATCATGAACGAATTAACAAATTGATATACATTTATCTCTCTCCTTTGCAGTCTATAAGCGTGTGCGATAAGGATAGATATAACACGCTTGTCTTTCAAAAACTCTTTTTTTTTAGACTAAGTTAGGACATTCCACTTTAAAACGATGCTTGTTGTTGATAATACTTTCGCTATAACGTAAGTTTATTAATTAATTCAGATACATTACCTTGATTCATAGCCGTACAAATAACATTATTTTCTATCAGGGTCACTGACACTGACATCGTGTCAGTATCTCATTTTTCACATATTTGGTTTTACATTGCTAATAATTTTTGAATTTTGAATGTTTTTATTGTAACAAATATTTTTATAATAATAAAATAACAGTAGTATCTTATGTACCCTCATAAAAACTAAGCAAATGACACTACTGGATTTGTCAGAATGGGCGGAGCAAAAATCTGAATTCATACAATTCGTAGATGACCTTGATCGGACATCTTTCAAGGATTTTACTGTACATTCTCCAAAAATGAATACATATTTAAATTTGTAATTGCAACATACACAATTTTAAACAAAAAACATTATTGTGATGTGACCAAAAAAACTGAGAGGTTTCCCACAAAAAAACGAACATGTCCATTTATTGAAGTTCCCGATTTGTAGCTCTATACCAGGGTTTCTTAACGTAGGCGGTACCGCCCACTAGTGGACGATATCCGACTTTTGGTGGGTGGCAGAAATTAGGTTTGTTAATTTGAAAACTGAAGAAAGAGCAGATCCTCGACTTTTTACCTTCCGTTACCTTTAGGTAAGGAAGGTATTGTCTTTGGTCAAAAAATTTAATGAGTTTTTAGTGAATAAGCATGTTTTAGGGTCCCTATAATACGATTTTACCATTTTTACGATGATATCTGTATGTATGTGTGTCTGTGTGTCCGTGTGTGTGTGACGAAAGTTTCGGATCGCATAACTTCAATACCACGATACCAAATTTTTTTTTTCGTATTCATCAAGTTTACATCCAGAAGAACAACTGATTAGATTTTGGTTATAATTAGTGAACCGGAAGTAGCCTCATTTGAAGATTTAACAGTTAAATATGATTTATTGACATTTAACGTTATTATAACTTAAAGAATATATTATTCTCTATACGATTTCATTGCATTTTATACTTCATATTCAATAGATATAGAGTTAAAGAATTGTAAAGATATTAAATTTCATAAATCAGCGAGCTATGCTAACCATGAAAATTGCTAATATATTCAGATAATTCAAATTGACAGATGTCAGTATCAATAAAAAGTAAATGAATGTGACAGAGATGAGGATGTTGAAGTAGATGTTGGGGAAGACACGGAAAGATACGGTAAGAAAATAATTCTAGTGTTACAAGTTTCTAGAAAGATACAAGAGAGACGATTACATTGGTTTGAACATGTCATGAGGAGAAATGAAGAATATATTGGAAGAAGAATGAGTAGCTTAGTAATAGAAGGTTGAAGAAACAGAGGAAGGCCAAAGATAAGATGGAAGGACTGTATTTCGGAAGACTTGAGAGAAAAGGAACTGAATGAGAACGACACGCAAATCAGAAATAAATGGAAGAAGAAAATAAAAAAAATAGCGACCCCTAACGAATGGGAAAAGCTAAAGAAGATGCCAGTGTCAAGTGCAATTTGCATAGTTTGTTTATGAAATAATTTTACTGGAAATTTAGAATCTTTTGCAAAAAAAATTATGTATGGAATTTATACATAATACACAGGATTGACGGAAGGTATTGTGCTGGCCACAACAGATTTTTTTAAGTAAACTAAAAACAAAATTAAAATATTTTGGCTGCAAAACTTCTTGACTGGAAAGGTGATTGGGAAGAAGAAATTACTGGATATCAGTCAATTATTTATTTCCGCCTCTTCCGGTTTCTACACCTCAACTGTCTTCTTCAGGAAGTGTCGAAACCGGTAGAGGCGGAAATAAATATTAAAATATTTTCCTCACTCCCGATATCGGAAGTAAGCTATTAGGATATTGTTTGTAGGAACATATGTTCATTTTACCGCCAAGGTATCTGTTTCTATTAACGACGGGACGTATTTTGTTAAATATCAACATTTAGATATTTTAAACTTGTCTGAAATATTTGCTCATTTTCATTATTTACAATTTTGAATTTAAGTTCTTTCAAACTATCGTTTTCATGAATATTTTACTTGTCAAATGTGGCAGATGACAGCGTTATTCTTCTTAAATTTTCTAAGGAATACTAAGATCCTTTGTTTCAATCAAAGATGGAATAAATCTTATATGTAACTATTGCCAGCTTTCGCTTCGCTCGGGTGACAAACACATCCTCGCTGGTAAATACTATTTACCTCTTTTATAGCATAAATAACTATTGTTAATCAGCATCAAATGCAAGACACTCTCTTGTTAAATTATTTATTTAATTTTTTATTTTTAGAATGCATGACAACATGATTAATTTGATTTCTGTACCCAATTGGTTACAATAACTTTTATATTTTATATTATTCCAAAGTAAAGTGGATTGAAATTATCGCGAATTATGTAGTGCTATAAACAAATTACGTCACTTTAAAATATGACAAACTGGGCGGTAGACAAAAAAGCTTGAGAAACCCTGCTCTCTACTTTTCGATTCCGATCGCGTCGCGTTATGAGCAAGGTTTTATCAAATACTAGGCAAACAACGAAAAATAAAATGTTTGTAATTCTACGAGAACCTAATTAATCCCTAGTTTTGAAAATATATTTATAAGGGGTTTGAGAATTTTATTTTAACAAAATAATAAAAAAGTTGAAAAATACATTATACAGTAAAAATTTTGAAAGATGTCCGATCAAGGTCGTCTGTATCATGAACGAATTAACAAATTGACATACATTTATCTCTTTCCTTTGCACAGGCTATAAGCATGTGCGATAAGGATGGATATAACACGCTTGTCTTTCAAAAATTCCTATTGTTTCGACTAAGTTAGGACATTCCATTTTAAAACGATTCTCGTTGTTGATAATACTTTCGCTGTAACGTAAGTTTATGTATTAATTCAGATACATTACCTAGATTCATAGCCGTACGAATAACGTTATTTTTTGTCAGTGTCACTGACACTGACATTGTGTCAGTATCTTATTTTTCACATATTTGGTTTTACATTTGCTAATAAACTTACCAGTTGACTTATTTTTGAACTTTGAATGCTTATTATTGTAACATATATTTTTATAATAATAAAATAACAGTAGTATCTTATGTACCCTCATAAAAACTAAGCAAACGACACTACTGAATTTGTCATAATGCGCGGAGCAAAAATCTGAATTCATACAATTCGTAGACGACCTTGATCGGACATCTTTCAAAAATTTTACTGTACCTACCTAGCTTTATTTTTAAAACATTATTTCTTCATTTTCATCGGGTAAATGCAAAATTACCATAAAAACCAAATTAAAACAAATTTGCGTAAATTTCCCGACTGTGGTACAGTTTAGGCTAAAGATTAGGTGTTAACAAATACTCGAAATTTGAGTCACACCACGCACTATCACACAGCACTTATTCTTACAAAATCCGACGTTTCGATATGCACTTCGTCAAGGTAAGATCTTATAGATTCATACATAAATTCATATATACATAAATATATTCGTTTAAACATTGAGTTTTACATTGTACAACCAATTACCATAAAATAAATACACATACATATGTGTGTTCTGAAAATCGACAACCATAAACCGTTTCGTTGAAATTAAGTTTTTTTTACTAAAAATATTAATATTTGGACATATTCGGTTTTTGTGAAAATAATCATGACTTTCTAGACACTTTGTATAATGCCTTGATCTCACTTCTTTTTCATTTTCTAAACAAGTATATAACGTCATAGCCGGCTAAAGAAATTACCAACGTCTGCGTTTGAGACCCAAATTATTTTTATTTTATTTTCTCCGCAAAAAAATTCTACCTGACTATATGATTAACACATAGTAAACAAGTTTCTTACAAAATATACTCTATAATTCTATATTTTCGCGTTCATTTGCCCAATAATAGGACTCGTGTGCATGTACCCGACAATAGCTAGATATTGATAAAAAAAAGTGTAAACAGGAGAATTGAAACTGAAAGACCTCGAGCAGAAATTTTCAAAAATTATAGTGTATTATATTTTATACATTATACAGTGTAAATTTTAATAAAAATTTCATGTCTGCCATAGTAGCATGAAAAATGTCCCTGCTCTTTAAGAATCATGTCCTTAATTTTGCAAATTTTGAAAAAAAATCGACTGAACACATCAAAATGTATGTACCCTTAAAAAAATACTCCTTTTAATATCCTGTATATTATCCTCGATATTACCCTTCTATTAAAAAAAATTGTAGAATACATTTTTTTTTATTTCTAAATCAATCATAATATTAATTGTACATAATTATTAGAAAGGAAAATTTTAAAAACTAAAACAAAAATATCAAAAATAATATTTTTCAGAAAACAAAAAACTTCTTATTTCAATGTTCATTGTATGACTTCAACAATTTTTCTTCATACATTATAACATACATAAAAACAAAGGCCAGTATTACGACCGCACTTTTATAAAAATAGCGCTTTTATGTAGCACACTCCTCATACGAATATAATGTAAATACGCGCTCCATAAAAGCGCTTTTATTATAAAAGTGCGTTCGTAATACTGGCCAAAGTGTTCGGTTTGAAATTTTATTTTATAGTTCCATCATTTATTAAAAAAGAAAAAATATGATGTGGCCAGCACAATACCTTCCGCCTTTTCAGCTCTTTATTATTTTGTCAAACAAAATACACTCCTTACAAAAATATTTTCAAATACAGGCCAGGAATAATTTGATTTTTGTAGAATTCAAAAGGTACACCCTCACACATATTTCTTGTCTTACTTGGTTTTTGTTTTTGATAAAACATTGTTGTTCACCGGAATCAAGCAAAATGACGTCATAAACCTGAAACTTCAATAAGTGGTCTTGTTCGATTTTTGTAGGAAACCTCTCAATTAAATGTTTATATTGGTGCCCTGTTCAGAGATGAAATTGGAAGAGATCAATTGTTAAATGTTTAAATTTTGAAATCTTCTGCTAAGGTAGCCTATGATAATATTTTTTAGCATATATTTTTTTAAAACGTATATTTACAATTAAATTATGAAGTTATATTTACAAAATTAAACTAATTGCCAATTATTTGGCGATTTTCCATAGTTTTCTTTTGTTGAATGTCGAAGAAATTCAAACATTTGACGATCGCTGTTTATAATTTTGGTTTTGGAACTGAACTCTACGTAGTCTCTTTTACAAATCGCCATTAGAGGACAAGCTGTACAAGATAAAATTGATATTGATTTTTGACTTCCAAAAAAAAATTTGACCAGATTCATAAAAAAATGTAATTTAAAATATAGCAAGAAAAATATCATTGCAGGAATAGATGTTCTTTGCTTCATGTACTTTAAAAGACGCTTTCTGCCCTTAACGTCATATACAAACGAGCATACAAATTAATGAAAAACCGATTAAAAAAAACATAATTGGTCGTCAAGTGGAGTACGTGAATTAAGGGACACACCCCTAGTGCATCTCAAGGACAAACAAAAGCTATCGCATTCTGACCTACATCGACTCGCACCTAACCCAGCAAGGTCGTTCACCATGTAGCTCAGTGACAAAATCGATGTACAGGGGTTGAAACGAGGTTAACCCCTCACAAATTGAGGTGGGAAATGAATATTCAATTTGGGAGGAAAATATATACCACAACGCAAAAAGTGATACAACCCCCAAAATAGCGCACAAATACAAAATTAGCAAAATTTGGAAAACGCAGATCAGAATATTCATCAGTGGACAGAACGCAGATAATATATTCAACTATAAATGCAAAAAAAGTTTACATCATATTTTAATCAAAGTAATAAAATAGTGTCGAAGAATTAACAATAAAAAATATTCAGAAAACATGTAAATAAATATTGTATAATACGAAAACATTTCATAAAAATTAAAAACATAAGAAGCAAAGATATTTTGTTTTTTTTTTACAAAAAACCATAATCCTTTATAAATACTTCAAATTTTATTTATCCAACTAAAAATCTACGCAAACATTTTATTTGAAGATAAAATCAAATTTCAAAATTAATATTTTCTAGTATTAATCAGAAATTTCTTATACTTAAGATTCGTATCTCCAAAAACAATTGTCTGTGCATTATCTTCAATAACAAGTGAACACATTTTGAATCTTCTTACCTTTTCTTCTGCCGAAAGGGCCGTAGAAGGCATTATTCTTTCCTATGATATTGTCATCTATATATCTGATCAACTTTGAAACATCTTCCTGTTTCTTGTGTAACGAAGTAGGTCTTGGTTTAAGTCTAAGTGGTTCGTCAAATGCTAAGTATTTTCTATTGTTATAATTGTTCTTTCTAACATTAGCCATGTCTAGAGTATCATACTAGCACTAACACACGACAGCGAACTTAAGAAGAGAACATGCAACGCATACGAAGCACAACTGAACACTGAAGAGTGCCTTCCATGAATGGACTGTCTCTACTGTCAATAGTGCTAGTTGTTAATTTTGCCGTGAGATAAGATGGCAGCAGTAGGTGGATATTTTCATGTCTTTTCCCACCAAAAACGGATTTTTATGATGATATTTCGTACTGAGAATAGCATTTTTTTATCTTTTATATTCAATAAATTATTTTCTCAATAATATATGAACAAATAGGTGTAATTTGTATCCGCAAACATAAATAAATTTGTTGTGAAACATACTCGAATCAATATTATTTATTCAACAGGTTTCAAAATAGGGGTAGTGATCGTTTAATGATCTATTACACCGTAAAAAATATATATTTACAATATCTATACGACACAATTTCATAGAAAATATACAGGTTGGTGACCCGAACATGAAAACTTATATTTTCGTAATTTCCTGTTTCCCTCATAATCTAAGTAAAAAAGGTTCCAACTGAAGCTTAAAAATATGCATCTAAATTAATGAATAAAATTAATTTTGCACGTTTTATAACAAATGAAGAAGTGCTTGTGAGGCCATGTTGAGTACAAAATTTTTTTCGCGGTCCTGAAAAAAATAAAAATCTATAGATCTGCATTATTTGGTTTTTATTGCGAGGAAATAAGAAATAAAAAAATAAATAACTGATCGCCATGGAAACATTCATTTCCGAGCTAGTTCTATAAAGAAGGATTTACCGGACTAAAAAGTGATCAGAAACAGCTTATTTTCTAGGTAAACGATTGCGAAAAAAACAATTTTTAAACGATTTATCTTTCAAGTTACGTTAGTATATTTTTATTAGGTGTTATTGCCTGAGCGTCTGGTCGCGAATCTGGGGACCCGGGTTCGATCCCGACCGACGCCAAAAATTACATCGGATTTTAATGGCACAAAATTGACCCCTGTGGCGCACTCTCCACGCCAGCAATGAATGCCGGTGAGGTGACGCCTAGGAAGCGCCCGCACCGTAAAAATATTCCATCATTACCGATATCTGTGTACGAAGCAGATTGGCACACCCAGCAATGGGTAATATGCCGTGATGAAATATTTACTTATTTTATTATTTATAATTTTTGTTGAAGTAAACAATTATCTACTAATTTAAAAACATAATTATTCACTTGAAATTAAATTACAAGTAATAATAAATAATTCTAACTTTACAGATAAATTGTTAAACTTTTGTTAATTTTATGTTTCAATTCTATGGTTATCGCTATTTTTGGGATGATTTGCGACATTGTAATACCTAATTTCTGCTGCTGCAAAACATTAATTGTATTTATTCATTTATATGTGAAATGCTCTACAACTTTTATTTTAAATCTTTTGCCTAAAATAAATAAGGGAACACCATCCTGTGTAATAGCATATTATTGTACCATTTATACATACTTTTAAATGTACACACATTACTGGTTTTGATGAATTTTAATAATTTATTTTTTCTATTTCGATCTCTTATGAGTCTATAAACGCGCTGAAAATACGTCATTAAGATCTATAGACGCACTGTTTTTGGCGCTTTTCGTTTTCTAAAGGTGGTAGGACTGCTTTCAAAACTGACATATACCCTCAAATTGCTGTCAGTCAACTATGAATTTTCATCTGTGAAGTAAGCGGGAAGGGCTACCCACAACTGATAAAACACAAGTCATATATTTTTGATATTGCATTTTTTAAAAGGCTTGTTACCGCACTCGTCCTTTGTAAAACTCGCCGTACAGCGGCTCGTTTTCTAAATTTGGACTCGTGCGTTAACAGATTGCCTTATGAAACTTGTTTTTTAATATACTATTATTCTTTTCTCATTTTTAATATCATACCAATTTATAAATATTTTTATCGCACAGGAAGTTTTTTATATTTCAAATAAATAAAAAATATCAATTTGTATTGTCTTTATTTTTACTGTACAGTGCGTGTTAGCACCAATTTTTTTAGTAAATTAATTTATTGAAACAAAAAATACAAAAAATAAAATAGTACAAAAGGTAGGGAGAAAGAATAAAACATGTAATTCTCCGTACTGGTTTGGTACAACAATGCATTTCATATATAAAACATTTGGTTAATAAATATTGTATACAGTTGAGAACTTATTGCTAAAGGAAAATTGCCAAATCTAGTCCTGCTTGTTAGTTATGAGTCTTGGCTTCGATTTTGCTTGTATGCATTTTTTATGAAGGGTCGAGTCTTCCCCCTCCGGAATTCTATGCTACCTACAATCAATATTTTTCAATTTTATCTTAAAATATTTGTATAATTTCCAAGTAAAGTACCTGAAAAATCTTGATTGTCGCTACTAAATCTTCCTGAATGCTTTTTGTCTTCTTTTTCACTGGTAATGGGGATGCAGTCGCAATGTAATACTTCTTCAAAGTTGCCATATTCGATAAACTCTACCATGCAGGTCTTATTTGTTATACCCGTTACTACCGCATTGTAAAACTAGAAGAAATATACAATAAAAATATATAAATTTGTTCATATAACATATAATCTAAAAAAATTCGTATACATATAAACAGATTTCGGTAGATCATAATTATATTTTAGATTTGGAGTTAATACCAAGCAAATAACAATAAAGTTTCCCGTTTTCAACTGTCACTATTGAAATCTCGGAAAAAAGCCTATGATTTAAGTTAAATAGGATATTTTGTGCGTTTTTGGAAGGCCGTTTAAATTCTCATAAGACATTAGTACAGTCCATTCAAATCCGAGACTCACCGCGTAACATTGATCAGCGCATGATTTGCACGTGCTCAACTTCTTGGCACGTTATGATTGGTTCTGTTGTCATATGACAACATACAATATACAACTAGTGCTATAGGTATATTGTTTGTACCAGTGATGCTCAAAGTGGGCAATACCGCCCCCTTTTGGGCGCTGGATAGATCCAAAGGGGCGATGGAGGCCTTAAGGATAACAGGGGGGCATTGAAGGGTAGTAAGTGGGCGATGAGAGCTCAAAAAGCAATAAAAACGGTCAAAAAATATAACTGACTAAAATATTTTTAATATGCAATATACAGCAATGCATCGTCGCATTAGTTTTAAATTTTCAATCCCAAAGTGCTTTATTTCGAAACAAGATTTTAGGAATTAAATATAACACCTAGTTTATTTTTTAATACTCGAAGGAATGATATAAAACCATAAAACTCTCCTCATTTACGAATACAAAGACTTAAAATTATAACCACCATAATTCAAAATAGAAACACTGTATCTGGTTTAATAAATGCTGCACACAGTTGGACTTTCTTATTTTGAATATATATTTTATTTTCATCATAGAAACTATTATAAAGGACTTCCAGCGAATATGAAATCAAATATCCTTTTATAAATATAACATCCCCGTCGGACAATACTAATTTATCCCCATTTATTGATTTATAAATTCCTTTTTTATACTGAGGTCTCGTGGCCGTGTGCCTGAGTGTCTGGTCGCGAATCTGGGGACCCGGGTTCGATCCCGACCGACGCCAAAAAAATTACATCGCATTTTAATGGCACAAAATTGACTCCTGTGGCGCACTCTCCACGCCAGCAATGAGTGCCCGTGAGTTGACGCCTGGTAAGCGCCCGCACGGTACAAATATTCCATCATTACCGATATCTGTGTACGAAGCAGATTGGCACACCCAGCAATGGGTAATATGCCGTGATGAAATATTTATTTTATTTATTTATTTACAGAAAAAAAACAATTTGAGTTTTTTAAGCTAAATATTTATAAATTTGAACATCAAGGTATTTACGAATTGCCATGCTATATGCTGTTGCCAAAGTGCCATAAATAGAGGGAAAACCAGTGTTGTTCCAAGCAGTACAATTGTACTAATTTAGTAGAATGTGTAACAAGTTAGTACAACAGTACAATGCACCATAAATTTAGTACAATTTCACAAAACATAAATATGAGCCTCATACCTCTGTTCTAAATTTTAAATTTGAAAATAAACATGAAAGTAGTAACATTATAAAAGAAGCAAGGGTAATGGTTATATTAAACATTATAATGTTGGTCACATAAGTCAATTTGTATCTAATTTCATATCTGTGAAATGGAAGATGGTGGAAGCGTGAAAGTATGGTGAAAGTGTTGTCTGTCATTGCCGTTGAGAACTAGAGACGTAGAAGCGTAGAACGAGGAAAACTTTACCTTATGTGAAGGGCTCATAAGAGTTAAACACGTGTTTTATGTTTACAAATAAACTATTATAATAAATAAACTATTATAATAAATAAACTATTATGATAAATAAACTATTTATTATAAGTAAATTGTTATTTTATTATTTTTTCATACGGTTTTTAAAATTTAGTACAATTGCGCCATTTAGGCAATACACTGAAAAATAACCTTGGAACAACACTGGGGAAAACATTCAAACCTCGTATTTTGTACAAATCTTACAGGCATTAATCATTTTTTGTTAAGGATGTTGAGATTTCTTCATAGATTTATAATACAGGTGCGTGTTATCGTTCTAAGCGATGGGAAATAAGCAATATGACATCTGGTGGTATTTTCGGAACTATAGTTGTCGGGATAAATTATACACGTGACATTTTCTTGATTGTATAAACACAAGTGTTATCTATTATGTTTATAATATTTACGTTTACATATGTAATATCTCTTAATATTATATACTTAGTGCATAAATACAATTAGTAAATGTCAAATTATCCCGTTAACATTAGTTCCATTTTGGCGCTGCATCTTATTTCCCATCGCCTATATGCCGATTAGAGATTAGATTTTTTTTTTGAGGGGGCGTTGAAAAAATATATTTTGGAAAAGGGGGCTGTGAGTACAATAAGTTTGAGAATAACTGGTTTATACGATCCATGTCTGTTTATTGGTCAGTCTAACATGTAGCAAAATCACATGCCAGCCGCATACATTTGTTTTGACGCGATGACTTTTGGATTTGAATGGATTATATGATAATAACAAAAAACTAAAGTTATACATATAGTGAAAATGATTAGACAGAAGACGCACGTCGTCAACCTATAAATTACTTTATAAAATGAAATATAACTTGCAGAAATTATTGGTTGTTAATTATTAAAAAAAAAGAATAAAAAATATACTAGCATTAAAGAAACGTATATATAAATGAATTAGCAATTATTTCTAAGTTAATCCGTATTCCTTTTACGGAATTTAAAATTATTTGACATAATATGGTCATTCTCAACTCAAAAACATGAACTTGATAAAAACCATGGAATAATAATTCGATTTAAACGTCACTGGGTAAACATTAGCACACAGGGCAGTGTAGTAAATAATTAGATATCTGTAATTCTACGACATACGTTATTAATATTTGTAGTGTGTTTGAAAGCATTGATTACAATATAGTATCGTAATCAGATTGCTCAAGGTCCATATAAATTTTAGCAACCGCTGCCAGCCGTGCCTCTAAGAGATGGCAGCACTAGGTTGCCGTCCGTCAATAGATGGCAGAACTTGAGTACTTCATTCTAACTCGCTTAAGCGTTCTTTCAATTTCATATTTGTGTAAGCAGTCGCAAGTAAACATTTTTTTATACTTATTTGAGAAGGTAAGTTATTTTTTATAGAAATTTAGTGATTTATTTACTTAAAAAAAAACGCTGGTTAAATACAATGCCTGGAAATTTATGTCAATATATGAACTGCGAAACAAACCAAAAGAGTGGCTTAAAAATGTACCGATTTCCATTGAACGATGGCGAAAAACTTGAACAATGGATATTAAATTCAGGTATACATTTTGCATTTCGTTATATTTTTATTACTCAATAATAAAATTATTACTGTATATTTTTTATTGAAATACAAATTAGAAAAAACAGTGCCGCACCGTGGGTAAAAGGCGCCTTTGTGCAAAATTATATATTTTGTCACTCTATTTTATGTATTTTATTGAAAAAATATTTTTTTGGTCATAATAAATACTTTTTCATTTATAATTAATACATTTTATACTTAAATCTATCTCTAATATATCTTCGTCAAAATTAGGAGTACCTACATGACAAGTGCCTTGATTTACAGGCATACAGGATACAGGCTAACATTATACATGCGCGCACAAAGCAAAACCAATTCATGTCAAGTTCAAGTGAGTTAGAATGAAGTACGCAGGTCAAATTCCATTGCCAACAACGCGCCGGAATTATTTATTTCGTGGTTATTAGAAACATCTTTCGGCAGTGTGGGAACTATATTATTTAATGAAACTCATATAAATGGCGAATTTGAGTATAAAAGATCAATGTTGAAAGTAATGTCACCATTTACGTATATCTGTCACAAGTCACAACAACATAAATTACAAAGGCATACGTTAAATAATCTTTCTCTTTTTAACATGAATTACTGCTAAGTTATTGGTGTATAAAGTGCTGTGCATTCTTTCTTCGAATAAGTGACCTTGAATAGTCATCTTTCGTGAACCAAACTATAATCGATTTTTTTTTCATACAAATTTTTAAATATAGTGAAAATGATTAGGCAGAAGACGTACGTCAACCTGAAAAAAACCTTATAAAATGAAATATAACTTGTAGAAATTATTGGGTGTTATTTTTAAAAAAAGTACTAGTATTAAGTAATGTGTATATTAATGATATTTACAATTATTTCTAAGACAATCGTTATTCTTTTTACAGAATATAAAATTATTTGAAATAATTGTAGTTTATTTTCGTACCATACGTTGGTAGTACTGTCAAATAATTTTATATTCCGTAAAAGAAATAAGGACTGACTTAGCAATAATTGTAAATTCGTCAATATATACGTTGCTTTAATACTAATATTTTATTCTTTTTTAAAAAAATAAATAATACCCAATAATTTGCACAAGTTATATGGTTCTTTCAGGTTGATGACGTGCGTCTTTTGCCTAATCATTTTCACTATATTACTTATCGAAAAAAAGTTAGATATTTTTGACTTTTATTCAGACGCCTACTAAAATAAGTTTTGTCTTGTTAATTTTTTGGGGGGTTAATACAAATTCATATTGTAATAAAACCCATATTTCATTTTAACTTTTGACAATTATTGATATTTTTATTTTCAATGGTACATATATAAATTATTTCGCTATAATGAAAATGTAACAAATATTATAAAATAAGTGGTGACAAGAAAAAAATTATTAAAAATTTCAAAAATTCATAGTTTAAATATTTATGTACTTCTAAAAGGTAAAATATGACCTTACATTTTCAGACAAAAAATGTGGGAATACCACATGGAGTTCTTTTTGCATGTTATCATTACTGGTATACAAAGCAGTCAGCAATGGGTAATAATATGGCGCAATGATATATTTATTTATTATTAATCTTGACAAAAAATGAGACCCCTATTATTTTTAAATTTGTTCAAAATTGCTTGTGACGTAATACCTCCACATGAGAAATGGAATGATAAAATAGAGTGGACTTAGCAACAAGTAGAAGCACATACATAAACAGTGGCTTAGAAATCGGACATAAACCCAGGAGCGAAAGGGGCCCACGGGACAATAATCATTTTTTTAAGACATAAGGATGAAAGTAGTTTGTCTAAATAAAGTTGTAGACACAGTGATTTTTTTTTATTTCCACATGGGTCTATTCGTTTTTGCTATATCAAAGTTAAACATTCAAATATAAGAACAGAACATGCGCGCAGGCCTCAAGAATATAAAATTAATAGAAATCGAACATTGACGTCGCCACATTATTAAATAATTTTTAATTTCACTTTTTTAATAAAATATTTTAGAATTAAATATTTTCTAGTTAGTTTAATTATAACATTCATTTTTGACGGTATCACAAAATATGCATTCCATTTAAACAATATATAATTTATATTATAAGTAGAAAATTTATAAACAAAAAAATTAACCTTTTTCACGATTATTACTATTTTAGATGTATAAACAGAAAAAATAGCTGAAATTTATTATTCTGTAGTCAATATCCGGATATTTTACAATAAAAAGGCATAATTCATATATTATTAAATTTCTGTTTATATTTACCTTGTCATCTTCCCAGTATTTGGCCATACACCTATCCCCAATTTTCCATTTCCAGTTTTTATCCGCTCTATTCATTACTTCTCTAATATTATTCTGTTCTTTATTTTGATTTCTATTTTGTTTCAACTTCTCATTTTCATATTTGCTATTATACAATGATATGTTGTTAATCTCATTCGCTAACTTATCCACGAATATATTCGTATTCGGTTTCGTTCTCTCCGCAAATTTATTAACTTCTTGTTTTTGTTTCTGGAACCGTGGAGGTCGTTCATTCTGAAGGAACCGATCAGATGTTTTGGGTTTGGCTTCAAATTCTGGTTTCGAGTAGGCGGTGGGGGAAGAGAAAGAGGGTTGAGGGGGTTTGAATTTGGGTTCGCGCTCGCGCGATTTTGGGGGTTCGTATTTCGGCGGTGGATTTTGTCTGGGAGGATTTTTCTGTTCTGGGAGTTTATCTTCCAGAAAATCGAACAAAGAAACTCTTTGGGATGGTTTTTCCATTTTTTCTGGTTCTGGTTTTTCTTTTTTTGGTTTTGGTTGCCTAGGAGCGCGATGGTTATGATTATAGTTTTCTTGTTGGTTGAAAGATGGTTTAACCCCTCCACCAAAAACTTTTTTAACGGCTCCTTGGGTAGCTTCCATGATTGCGTCTTGTCGCAGGTTCTGAAATTCAGCGTTCTCTTTTGAATTCTCTTTGTTTTTGTTTTCTAACGATTTAAATCCTCGATTGTCTAAGGTATTAACAATTTTTTTACCAAAGTTTACCCACGCTGGTGGGCCATCTTCATTGTGACGAATATGTGAAGGCATTAATTTCGAAAGCTCCCATTTCTCAACTAAAGCACTCACATTACCTCCTAGAACTTTACAATTTTCCGGGCTAAGTAAGATTGACCCAGAAAGCACAGGAGCTCCGTTTATAAATATTTTCGTTCCGGGAATAGTTTTTTCTAAGCTTAAAAATGATAAATGTTTTATTTCGACGCCTTGACAATTAGTATGTCCGTCTGTTAAAATTAGTTTTAACATTCGAGGCGCTCCTTGCGAATTTGGCTTACATTTCGGAGCTGAAATGTTTCGTAATTTTACTATTTGTAAGTTAATTGGGCCAAATAAAGTTTTATTCAACTCTGAAGAAATTATAGGAGCCCCAAATTCTCGAATATCCACCTTCAGCAAAACAATAAATAATTATTTGAAAACAGAGCCACAATTTTGTAACTTTATATTTTATTAGAATTGGGTAAGAATAATTAATACAATAACGCAACTTTTGAAACTAAACGTAAATAAAGAAATGTCAAGGATAAACGACAGAAACGAATTCTACTGCTCCAGACCAGTAGAATTTGATATATACTCTGAGAACAAATGGAGAAAAATCTCCATTCAAGTTAAATTTGAAATCTAGTAGAATTTAAAGTTACAAAATCGAGACCTATGTCAATAATACAACTTACATCTAACGCTCTACGTGTTATACTTCTAATATCTGCTCCAGTTTCTGATAAAACACTCAAACCTTCGCTCGTGATATGCCTACATAGAAATTTTGACAAATTAATAAATAACCCCAAAAAATTAACAATTATTTTACCATCCATGGCTACGCAGACTTTCTAAATTTGCCATGGGGGAAGAATATGAACATTGGTTTCTTACTGAAATATCTCAAATTATGTTCATTTTTAACACTTTTTTGTTGACTATTTATAAAAATGACATGAGTTAAAAGAATTTTTGACAATTTTCCGTCAGCCAACCTGTGACGGAAGAATCTAAAGGTATGTACACACAAAACCTAAAAAAGTACCCCTTTAAAACTTATTTTTAAATTAATAAATAATTGTTTTACGAGATATAGTATAATTATACATATTTGGACTATTATTTTTCAAAATATTATTGTATTTTAAAAGAGTTATATAATAAATAAGTTGGGTGCAATTGTGTAAAACTGACTTAAGTAAAGTAAGTCTAACCTCACTTTTTGTGTGTCAACTCTGTAAAATATTTTAGCAACTTGTGCATAAAATAGGCAAAATGTTTAAAAAGTAAGCAATAAAAGTACAAATTCACACTTTATGCTAATATTATGCGAGGAAATATATAAATTATAATTATTTTTGTGTAGATTTGATGAAAAAGAAAGTGTGTCCGGCATACAACAGTTAAAGTCTTCGGTTCAAAAGGGCATACGCTCAAGACTTTTAGAACTATACCCATTTTTAGAGTCACACGTTGATAGTATTTTACCCAAAAAAGACACATTTCGAATTGTTAAGTGGTAAGAATTAAAATAAATTATTGACAACACATGGAACTACTGTGGATCTTGTTTTTATTCTAGCCATGATCATATAGAAATAATGGTGAATAGTGCGGGAGAATTACTGTTCTTCAGACATCGTGAAGGGCCGTGGATGCCTACTTTACGACTTTTTCACAAATGTAATGACTTTTATACGAATATCATCATTTTGTAAATTCTGTTCTTAAACAGGTCTCAATGGAAATGTCCTCCATACTAATCTGTCCTGCGCCCCTCTCTTCAGTCTCTCGTAATTCTGTCCGTCCTTAATTTTAGTTAATATTCCAAATTTTGTTCGTCCTCTTCCCATTCTTCCATGTATTTCCTCTTTCGTATTTCTCTCAAAATTCTTCTCAACACCTCTTCGTTTCTGACTCTCCTTCCACCCAACCGTCGCCACAACCACATCTCAAAACTTTCCAAGTACTTTTTCTCCTTCCGTAAGATCCAAGTTTCGCAACCATACAGTACAATACACCATAAACACTTTCAATAACTTTGTGCATATTGTAGATCCATTTTTCTTGCCTATGGAACAAGTAGATAAAGGCGCAATTCGTTTCGTATTAAGTGGAGCTAATATTATGTGTCCTGGTCTTACTTCTCCGGGTGCGAAGATGACTCCAGTGCCAAAAGGAACTGTTGTTGTATCCTTTTTGAACTGCTCTGCAGAACAAGTGGCAGAAATTTAATTTTTGATAAGTTTTATTTGTATTTTATTTCCTTAACAGTGTTTAGGCCGTTATGGCTGAAGGAAAACAGAATGCCTTAGCTATTGGTATTACATCCATGTCTACAGAGGATATGTAAGTAAATTTTATCTTATATATTTTCTGCATGTAAATGGATTGATATCAGTTGTTTGAAGTAAACGCATTTTCATTATAATGTAAAATCTCTCTTCATTCTTAACAAAATTGCTGCCTCTATGCCCGTCTGTTCTGCGCCTCTTTCTTCATCATCTCATAATTCCCTCTCTCTTTGATATCTTTTAGCAATTGAAACTTCTTTCTCCCTCTTCCTCTTCTCTCATGTATCTTGCTTTCAATGGGGTGCTATACTATTTTTTTCTGGAAAACCAGGATGAACTAAGAATTTCAGTGTAAACCCCACTTAAAAAATTTTCGTAATAAGAGAGATATGTATTTTTAAAGTTAAGAATTTGGCGTGTGTCGTAGTGTATCCTCATCAGTGGTCGATAAACTGTTAATTCTAGAAGGTACAAATATTTCACGTTCGCAGAGCTGAATTTTTTTTATATATAAACTTATACGTTATATTCAGGAATAAATTATTATAAGTATAAATAACATAAATAAAATGCTTTTTTTCTAATAAATTATAGAACATTGAAACAGTTTGACCATTGATTGAAAATTTATTTGCTAACCGAAAGTTGACAGACCTTTTTTCGTTTTTGTGAACTCGTGCATTCTTACCAATCAGAAGGCAGTATTTATTTCCATACCCAAACCAACGCATTTTTCTTACGAATAATGAATTATAATTAATATTTAAACAAAACAAAAAATCATTTAAACTCATTAATTTACGTATATTTTCGCTGTCTTTTCCAAGATAGTTAAAATTTAACTGTGGTATAGTACCCCAATATAATAAACCGAGTATTAAATTCGGGTTCAAGGTTCATCATCCGGTTCGGGTTCATTTTCAGTTCGAAACGTAAACGTAATAGTAATTCTTACAGCTGATCATGGACGCCTGCTGCGTCTGCGTTGCTGCCTATGTTGACTGTTAGTAAAACATGTGTACGTGTTCTTGTCTTGCGATTCATTATAAATTCCGATTAGCATTTTAAATTATTTCGAAATAAAGATTGTTATTCAAAAGCATTAATTAAATTTTCATTAGGTTGAACCGAACCTGAACCCGGAACAAAACCGCAAATTTTATTAATACTTGAATCAGAACCGTACACGAACCCATCTCTCAAAAAAATTAACCTAAACCGGAACCGACCTCAGTTTTTAGCGGGTTCAATGCTCTGCTCTCAAAATTCTTCTTTCTTCAAACCTTTTCAGTACTTATTCATTCCTGACTCCTCTCACCATCCGTCGCCACAACCTCATCTCAAAACATTCCAAATACTTTTTCTCCTTCAAGGATCACGTTCATACAGCACAATACTTCATATAAAACATTTTACGAAAGTTTTTCCCATTTCTATGTGTGCGTCTTGCTGTTAGCAGTTCCTTGATTTATTAAGAAAATAGATGTATGATGCACTCAGGATTGGGTATAAATACGTCACTTCACGTACATACATAGTTATAAAAAGTGTACCGTGATTTTAAACGAGTGCCGACTCACCATTGGGATCTCGGTTACCTTAGAGATATGAAGTTGGTTAAATTAGGTCAAAGTTATCCCATTAGTAAACCATTTTAAAGACGTATTTGTTTTCCTGAAAGCTGCAAAGGTCTCTGATATTGTTGATTTTTATTTATAATTTCTAATATTGAAATAATATTAAATTTTAATTTACACTTCTTTAGGGCACTTTTTCATGCTCAATTATTTTTATCTCTGTTGGATTTTTACTTCAGTTATAATGCCAAAGGGCCAAAGTTGTAATTTTTATATGGATACCATAGTTAAAAATGCAACAATTATTAAATTTATAGAAGGGGTAACTGCCCTAATTTAAAGGACTTCGTATCTGTATAAAAGGTTGAAAAATATATATAAAAGCACACTGTGGTTTATAAAGTTTTTATTTATAAAAATTATTCCAATGATCGATTTCGGCTATGGATGGCCATCTTCAGATCGAAGGCGTCAAGAAAAATTAAAGTAATGTTAACATTGTTGAAATTATTTGGAAAATTGATGAAGTTTGAAAATGTTTTGAAAACATGTGTAAGAGTCAAGAGATGGAAATGAATGTTCATCACAGTGTGCTTTTATATATATTTTTCAACCATTTAAACACTCATCATGCACTCTGAACTGGAGCCTTACATCAAAATGACTTCGTATCTCTGAAGATAACCGAGATTCCAATGCTTGGCGTCGACAAACGGGTACCTGTATATTGATATATACGACGGATGTTACCAAAGTTCTGGGAATTGTGTAGTAATTTTTTTTTTTATTAATTACATTACATTACACTACCAGATATTTGGAAACATCCCTCGTATATTTATAGTTTGCAGAATATTTCTAAATAAATTAATGGGATTACATTTTATATATTTATATTTTTTAGAGCGCAAGTGAATAAAGGAATAGGAATAGAAAATTGTCACTATCTCAACGACGGATTGTGGCAAATGAAACCAGTTAAATAATTTGTATTTATTTTATATTTTGTATCACAATAAACATTTAAACATACCGCCAGCCTAGTCTTAATTTTTTACTCATCTCAGTCATTAAATCATTCAGTTCATTATTTTTACCTAAATTCATATTTTCTTTAGGATCAATTCTTAAATCGTATAATTCTCTATCATACATTTTGTCCCATACTGGTTTAAAAATTTTATTATCAAACTTTACCCATTCTGTATATCTGTGTGTTTTTGTGCGAATAGAGTACCCCATAATTTTTATTTCTCTCAGTCTTGGTTTATCTGAATTTGGATGTAAAGATGGATATACACCTGGTCTTGGATATTGATGAAAAATTGCAGTTTTACCAGAAAACTCCTACAAAATAAACTATAAAAGTGCCGTACATGAAATATTGAAATTCTTACTTTTTCTTGTACTTCTGACACAATTAAAGGCACTAAACTTTTTCCTTCGGTACAAAGCTGAGTTTTCGATGAATTTTTTGAACAAATCGGAATATTTTGTCCAAAACTCAAGTCTATTAAAGTAGGAAATATGTCTACCAGTTCTACTAAATGATTTGAACGCAAAATATTATTACTTTTTCTTCGATTAGTTAAATTAGGCACATGTATAATTAAAGGAATTCGTACTGCATTTTCAAAGTTGGAAAACTTTGAAAATTCACCGTTGTCTCCTAAATTCCAACCTATAAAACAAAAATAGAGTCGGTATGTTTATCTGTGAGATCGGAAAAATTGGGAATGAACACAAAGTAATAAGTATATCGGGTGTAACACGAAAAACGGACCATAGTCGTTTAATATGGAAAAAGTTTCTCCTTGCCAAAAAAATGGTCTATTAATTTCAGACAGTAATATTTTCAATAAATGTTGTAGTCATGGGCGTACGCAGGAATTTCTTCAGGGGGGGGGGGGGGGCAAGAAGAAATTATGTTTAAAATGCTTTTGTTAAAGATAAAGGTTTACTTAAATTAAATACCAAAGATAATCATTTTATTTAAAAAAGAACAAATAAAAATTAATATATTTAGTGAATTTAAACTTTCTAAAATATTAACCGTAATGGATTTTCAGAAAATCTTTGTGTCACTTCTACCTCTATACGTATAAAAGTATATGTTCCTGGTTATTATAAAATGTACTGTAATTTTTTTAAAGATGTCCGATCAACAAATTGGATGAATTAGGATTTTAGCTCCGCCTATTCCGATAAATACAGTAGTGTCGTTCACTTAGTTTTTATGTGGGTCCATAAGATACTACTGTTATTTTTTTATTATAACATATGTTAATGCAAAAGCATTCAAAATTCAAAACGGAAATGGACTAATACATGTGAAACAAAAAATGTGAAAAATATGATACTGACACTGTTAGTGTCAGTGACACTGATAGAAAATAAAGTTATTCGTACGGCTTTGAATCAAGGTAATATATCTGAATTAATAAATAAACTTGCGTTACAACGAAAGTAATGTCACAAACGAGCATCGTTTTAAAATGGAATGCCCTAACTTAGTCGAAACAATATTAATTTTTGAAAGACAAGCGTATTGTATCCATCCTTATCGCACACGCTTCGTGTTATGTAAATGAAAGAAATAAATGTATGCCAATTTATTAATTCGGTCATAATACAGATGACCTTGATCGGACGTCTTTAAAATGCTGTATGTTATTATACCTGTACAATACACATGTATTATACATTTCATACTGTATAAAACGTATTATTCCTTTTGAGCAGTTTAAAAATATTTAGTATTGATCATATTATATCATTTCATACAAGTATATTATATTTTTATACAGTATTTTACGTATGTATGATACATGTGCAATATAAAATGTATAATACTTTTATTTTATACACATATATACAGTAAATTTTCCATTTTACTTTTTATATGGAAACTTTAGGGGGGGGGCAACTGCCCCACCTTGCCCCACCCTGCGTACGCCCATGGTTGTAGTTGTAAAGAATTAAATTCTGCATCCAATTAAATAATCACATTTTCTTTTGTATGCTTCGTAATCAAGCAAATCGAATTTAAAATTTTATAAATGTTACTGCTTTATAGTGTTATCCATGGAATTTAAACAAAATCACAAACAAATGTAATAACGTGTTTTTCCGTCGATCGTTTATTAATAGGCTATTTTAATGTATAGAAAATCATTCATTAATGACCCCTATTAATGCATGATTTTTTATTAATAAACGATTTATTGGGTGCGTTCACCACATGGAACACAGCATGTTTTGCTAACGCTAAGTTGTAGCAAAAAGGTAGACAGAATTAAAAGTCATGCTTTTGACACTTACTAGCTAGGTATATTCACGTAGCATACCTTTAAAATGAATTTGAAAGAATAAAATTCCTCAAATAACATAAAAAACCGCTTGCGTTGTGTAGCATTAAGTAAACTGAACGCACCCACTGAAAACAATTGATGACAAAACTTATTGATTTTCTGACGTAAAATTTGACGTTCGGTCAACCATTACTAACCTAAAAAAATTTGTCATGGAATAAAATTAGATTTTCCATTTAAGTAAGATACGGTCAACGAAAAAATATTGTAACTAACACGTGTGTTAATTGGCGATTAATGATCTCAACAATTAACGCGTGAGCGTAGCGAACGCGTTAAAATGTCTCGATCATTAATCGCCCTCATTAACACACTTGATAGTTAAATAACTATTAACGATCGGGGTTTTTTATTTTTGCAGATAGGGTTTCCAAGGCAGAAGGCTTTATTTAAAAATTACAGATTGGTAAGCGATGTGAATCACTTACCGACCTGAGGCGGTAAGTAAATAAAAACAACAATCAAAGCTTACTTTAAAATTACAACCAAAATTTTTTAATGTCAATAATTTTTAAATCTTATTTTGTTTTTTAATTTTGCGCGTCGATCGTGCAAAAATCATAATAAGCATTGCGGTCAGTAAGTGCTCTTCTACTTGTATCGGAAGTATTGGACATCTCGACTTTGTCTCGATCTCCAAAATCATTTACAACCTGTATAAGTACTTCAATACTTAAATAACTATTCTCTACAAACGTGCAGGAAATAAGTATTGTGTTCTCAAAATAAAAATTAATGCGGGAAATAGCGGATATCCACACTAGTGCGGGAAATAAGATTTTTGTATTGTTGTCTTGAATGTTTAAAATACCATGCACAGCCGCCAAGGGCTAAGATGTGTCAAAAATTTAGAACACATTTCGTAATATTTCTTATTTTTGAACGATTGGATAAAATATTATTCGTAACATATATTAAAAAAATATAATATGTTAAGAGTGCAGATTTTTTGTACGATGTTTATGTTATTATTTTCGGGTTTATGCTAACCCACAAGTGGGACGCGTGATTTTATATATGTACGTAACACATGCGAAAAACGTGTGCTCGTCTCAGAAATTTGCATTCATATCGGAATAACTAATTTCTCGCACTTGTTACAAAAATAACTATTCGATTATACAATACTATACTATAAAAATTGACTTTTATAAAGTATTAAATTAATTATTTTATAATTAAATCCCGATTTCGTACAAAATGACCTTATGACATATGACGTGAATAAGGTATATAACTTATACATATACATACCGTGATCTCCGGTTAATATAATGATTGTGTTATCATCAATCCGTTGTATTAATTCTCCTATTAAATTATCCACGTACGAAACAGCGGCGTTATAGCTCTGTATAATTTTTTTTGTCCATATATCTGGCATTACCCCGTATGGAAATGAAATATTTAGTGATTTAATATCATCCCTGATTCTTAAATCTTCCCAATGATTCCATGCTACACTTGGAAGCGAATAAGGTTTTTGCCGAATAGCAGGCAACGATATATTATCAACAGGATGAAAATCTACAAAAATATATTGTAAAAAAATAATTTAGGATGGTTCTATTTGCATTACTTAGATAGTTTATAGGAAATTTTAATGGTACATGAGGTTTATGAAATCCGACTGCCAAAAAATATGGATCTACAGAATTATTTCTATATTCTAGAAAATCTAAAGCTGCGTTTAAACTTTCCATGTCTGGTAAAGTTCCCATTGGTTGTTCCTTGACTATTACTGGGCAAACTAAGTTCCTAGCAAGTTTACCATCCCTTTTTGGACAAACTTTTGCTTCTTTGTATTGTTCTGTGGGTGGATGGTACGGCAAATCAGACCAGCTATACCGAAAATCATCGGTGAAGTTAGAAGAAATTCCTGGGTGAAATACTTTACCAATGGAATGGGTAAAGTAGCCATTCTCTTTAAAATATTGTGGTAAAGTCGTAAAATTACCAACTGTATTACGCCAGTAGGAATAAAAGTCGTACAAATGTAAAGTATCAGGACGACGGGAAGTTAGGAAAGAATTCCTACTTGGTGCACATAAAGCTTGCTAAAATATCATTATGTAATATGAATCTTTAGAATCAAAACCCCTTAAATCCACTTTAGTAAAATTTTCAGAATCACAGAAACACTGTTTAACTAATTTCTAGCAGTAATTATTTAATGAGTATTAATTTCTAGTTTTGTTAATTTTAACAGTGCCCTTGATCAATAAATAATAACAAACATAAAGCATTTATTTATTAGAAACCCAGTAATTCAAAAAATTAAAATGGAGTTAGTGGCGTTTGCAATGGAATATGGAAGTGAATACAATGCAATAGCATTTGACAGAGCTCAAATTATAGATAAGGCACAGAAAAAACATCGTATGAATAACAAAATCTATAATATAGAAAAATAAATACTATTCAAACAAGAGACACTATTTTTCAAAAATATTTACAAGAAAACTTGCAGTTACTTTTTGAAACCGATTTAGTGGGTTTCGCCAGTATTTAAACATAAAGAACGGTAGAGAATTATCCTAAGAACATTTCGATGTATTTAACTCATTTTTTACTGAAAGTGGATTCCAAGGGTTTTGATCCTAAAGGATTCATATGATTATAATTCTGAGAATTCGAGTTCAAATTGCATAATAGTGATTTATATAATCTTAGCAATAGCTACATGGGTATAAATATTTCGTCAGTAGCGAAATATGTTCAATGCATGCTGCCACTACCAAAAATGGGAAACAAACATTGGTCAAATATATTTTTTTAAATTATTAATTCTATTCTATTTTTTAGTACCTGAGCGTAAGCGTTATTAAATACTATACTCCTTTCAGCCAATTTATCTATATTGGGTGTGAATGCATTTTCATACCCATATACGCCCAAATTTGGACGTAGATCATCCACAACTATAAATAATACATTTTGTTTTGCTTGTAAACTTAATTTAAGTAATAAAAATACATAGAACAGTTTAATAAACATGTCTGAATTATAAACATAACCTTTGACCCCTGTTTTGACCTAGGAAATCAATAATAAGAACAGCTGATTTATGAATTATTTATTTAAAAAAGTATAAAAGAATATAAGTTATTTCTTGGCAGCAAAGAACTGAAAAAATATACTCTATTATTATTAATTTTTAAATTAAAAATTTCATACATGCCTTGCATATTTGAGAGAACGCAGGTCCAAATTTTTCATGAAGTACTAATGATCTTTGAATCCAGTTCGGTAAAGATTGCTGTGTTTTCAAACGTGAATATCGATTATCTAATAAAATAACATTAGCATAATCATTTTTATGTCGTACAGCACGTCCTATACACTGGTTAACGGCTTTCATACAAATGTTTTCATAATAAATATTACCAGCATTGCTACCCTAGAAAATAAAAATTTAAATTGTCTATTGAGTGGAAATTTATACTTCATGAAATTAAAAATAATTTACGGTAAATTTAATTCAAAAGGAGACAACCTATTTGAACACATTTTGTGGCAAAAATTTGTATTCTAATATTATCCGTTGTTAATAAAGTTAAATGTTAATATTGGTTTTTATCAATAAAGGGGTCATTTAAAAAAAGTTGTTGATATTTTTTTTATAAAATCATCTCATTTAATAAATATAGTAATATAAAATAATTTGAAATATGCGACATTTCATTCATAAATATCCTAAAACGTCACAACTTGATACTCTACAAAGATATTTCTCTCACACACATTTACCTTAGACTTAGATCATATAGCTTACCAGTAGCTTACGAACTGGATGGAAGATGTAGGGAACTCTTATGCTGGCAGTACACTCTCGCCGAGGCCGCTCGCCGAATGTCTCGGCGAGACTTTTGTTATGGCGAGGAAGCACGAGTGGAGTGCAGTACACTCTCGATTTGCCTCGTCTCGGATTACACAATACGCATGCGCAATAATCAATATTAACCGTCATGAACGACATTGAGGTTGAGTTGCTGCTGTTGCAGCTTATTGTGCAATTGCATAATTATGTTAATATATATTAGAAGTTCACTTAAAACGAATCCATGCATCATTAATATTTTTTATCTTTATGAAACATATTATGCATAGGGTCCCACAAAATATGCTTGTTCTGATAAGCTTCTAAAAAATTTAAAACGAATTCATTACTCCATTCTCCCATTTTGCATTATAAAATAATTCTTAATATTATTTTAGCTTGCGCGCTAATATGCTGATCAACACCATAAACGAGAGTGTACTGTGTATGCTTACGCACGCCGCTCGGTTCCTTTGACTCGCGCCAGAAAAACCGACACGAAGGCGAGCGACTACGAGGCGAGGCGAGACACCACGAGGCAAGCCGAGTACTGCTAGTACACTCTCGTGCTCGTCTACGCTCGCCTTGCCTCGGCGAGAATGTACTGCCGGCATTAGAATTGAGACAGAAAATGATGGACGGGCTTGGTTACTGCGCAAACGCAGGAATACTTGTGGCAGTGACGGCGACGAAACTTTTGTGCTTTTTTATATCGTGGTTACTCTGTTCTAAGTTGTTGACAAGTTGACATCAACAGAAGAGCATTTTGCTTTATAATTTAACGGCATAAGAAAAAATACAATAAATAAAATAGTTTTTTTTAGTAAACTTCTTCCTTGTTTTACTATTTTGCGTTATATTTGTTCCTTTCTTGAAAATCCATGCCGACGTCTATGGTACTCCGCGGCGCCTGCGTATTACACATGGCCTTCCCTAAGTTGTTTGTATCTTTTTCTCTCTTATGTACATGTATCTATCTCACTTGATTCTAAGCGATCCTCAGAAAAGCATTGCAAGGCATAGGTTTTCTCGTATCCAATTTCGTAAGCTATATGATCTAAGATTTCATTTATAAATTTACTAATACGTCACAGCTTAACACTCTACAAGACATTCACAAATCACGGGCGTCACATTCAGACATCTGTATATTACCTCATTTTTGTTTAAATACGCCATCTTTTCCTGCAACTCAGGACTTTTTATATTTGCATAGGGCATTCCTATAACCATTACACATCGCCCTAAATCATCACTGAAATTCAATCCCTCACTTAATTTTCCGCCTATAAAAATACAATTTTAACCGTTATTTCTTATGTAAAAATAGATATATAACCTCACCTACAACGCTAAACATTAGCGCACCCGATTTCGGGTGCTGCGCATGTTTTATCGCTTTTGAATATTGCGTCAAAATTTTATCAACTTCACTAGAAGTTTTTGGTTCTCGAAATATCTGTTTCTTGATTGATATTGTTTCTAGAACTTTATTACTTTGAAGATGATTATAGATTAATTTTTCGTAATCATAAGATGGGAAGAAACATACTATTCCTCCAGGAATAATATTACAAATATTTTGTAATACTCTACCAACTTCGTTAAGCTACAAAATATGAATACTATATACTATATCATAAAATATTATCACTGAAATTTGAGTGGTAAAGCAAACATAGATCACTAACAATGGAAAATGGAATTTTCTATCTCGGATTTTTTTTATCCAATTAGATTAGAAATGTAGATGTAAAAAATAAAATTTTACGTTCATCTTGTGAGATATATATTTAAAAATATGGTTTAAAATGATAGTTGAATGAAAGGTTTGTGGTTATTAATTCTTACCATTTCTGTAGACTTTCTGTTTGCAAAAGAAAAATCCAAACATTTTCCTGTAGGACCAGACGTTAAAATAACAGGAAGAATATTTTCTTTAGGTACAATATGATCACAAGAAAACTCCAAAATTCTTTCTAATTTTGCTCCAGATGATAAAAATAATCTCTGTCTGAATTCGTTCATTGGTTGCATGGTTCCACCAGCAACTATCACCTACAAAAAAATTAAAGTGCTACATTATTTGCTTTCACACTAAAATAATCTTTTTATATTTATCTAAAATTACATAAATTACATCGTCTACACAATTTAACTTTGAGTGATGGTGAGGTGACGTCTGATAAACGCACTTAGATTACATACGTATATTAGGGTCACGCTAGAATTATTGAGAATCAATTAAAAATATTTTTTGAAGATTCGGAAAATAATATCCTACTTTTCATTTATTTTTTTTACTGCGCTACTACCGACCTGAAATTTTATTAAAAATAATGAATTATGTAATCACGGAAGAGACTTTTAATAGGAAATAATTACGAATTAATTTATTACCTATTCAACGTCTGTTACGTGATTAGGTAATTCATTATTTTTAATAAAAAGTTCATGGTGGCAATGGCGCACTAAAAAGAATTTAATGAAAAATAGAAATAACTTTCCGAAATTTGAAAAAAAACTTTTTGATTGAGATCAGCACATCGAAATGTATATACCCCCAATTTTTTTACCCTTTTTTTAACACCCTGTATTAAAGTAATACAACACCCGCCATACTTAACTGATTTGGCAATGTGCAATTTATTTGCACATCAATAACATTTATAATGATTTTGTATTACTATTCACAACTAGTAAATAATCAAAATAGAATATAAAAGCACTTATAATTTTCATTCATTTGTTTATTGTTTTAATTAAACGAAAACTTGAAGGGAAGACAAGTTGGCAGATCAAGAAATTATGGTTAATAACATACTTTCTTCCTATTGATTGTTGCAACGTAACGGGAACGAGAAAGTTGAATCTTGGCAAACTTTACCGTTCTCATTCACGGGCGACGTTTAACTTTCCGGAATCTGGTTGTGCATGTGTACATTTAAAACGTACTATTCATTTTCCTTATTTTTGTTCTCGTTTCAGGCTAATTGAAAAGCCGCTCTTATTCTCATACGTAATATAACAAGTGATATGATTATCATCGATGATATTCTCGAGTGAAACCGAGTTGCAGATTTCACAAGTCCGAAGGACGAGTGAAATGTGCTGCTTCGGTTTCACGAGCAATATCTTCGATTATTAATCATATCACAAGCTTATATTTAATGAGAGAATATAATGAATTTTTGTAACACATTGTGTGTGCTGCTAACCTAACTTTTGATATACATATTCATGATGTATTAAAACATAGAACTTACGAGTTTTATTTAATATTTCGGAGTTTGAATTATTATTACTTATTTTTATATTCAAAATTAACTGTAAATGTCGTAAATAAAGACAACAAATTCCTTAGCAACGACTATAAATACGGTGATAATTTCTTTGTTTTTTATCATTGCTGTAATAGACATGTAACTAGGGAGATTCTGTATGTTGATTGGCGGTAAACATGTCACGTGACTAATGAATTATATTCTCAATAAATATAGCGTGGCCCTCGTATATCATCATTAGAAAGTTGCTTTGAATTAGAATGATAAAAAAGACGTCATAACAAACATACATAAATAATTTTCTTACAGATCTTGCTTCCTGGACGATTTTCTCAAAATGGCATGACGGATTTAATAATAAAAACTTTAAAATTCCTTTCCCTACAGTATTTTGACGAATACAAATAATTCTGCCGTCTTCCGATCTATGCGTAAGAGTTTCTAAAAATTGTATAACATATAAAATTGGATTACGGGGTGTATCTTCCGATATAAATTCTTTTATTGGTTCCTGTACTTCTTCAACTGTAGAATTTTTACTTATTTCTTGTAAAAAAGCTTTAACACCAATTTTAATATTCTTTTTTTCATTAATAGTTACTGTATTTTGATATTTTAAAGCAAAACCGTTCAACTTTTGTGATATTTTACTTAAAGCACAAAATTTTAATATTTTATACAAATTTAAATGTTCTATGTCTGATTCTACCAAATAATCTTCTAATTTCATCATTTTCGATTCTTCTTTGCAAATTTCGTTTGTAGAACAGCCTGGTTTGCCTCCTACAAATTAATACAGGTTTATAGAACTTCTTATCTAATTTGAAATTTTTTTTAGGTTACATGAAATATATCTACCTAGCATTTTGATAAATCTGGCGACGATAAACAGTATTTGATTAATGTAGAGTATGTTTTGAGCTGTGAAACGAGTCTGATATTTATTTTTATATTCTGAAAGTTGCGTATGTGCGTGTAAGAGTTGATGGCCGGTAATGTGAGAGCTATGCATATCCGTTAAAGCTTCTAGTAAGTTATGGGCTTCGTCAATTATTACTACATTATTTTTTAATTTAATACCTGGAAAAAAATATTTGTTTACTGATTTATATGCAGAATTTTATGTTTTGTAACTTTTATTTGAAGTATTTTTTCTAAAATAATTTGGGAATCTAACGTATTTCTAACGCAACCCGGTATTTTATCAAAGAAAAATATTTAGGAGATTTTATATTTCTAAATTCGCAAAATGTAAGAAAGAGTATACTATCATTTGTTCTTTTTTTCAACTACAGTATGTTCAAAAATAAAAAAAACTCGGGAGTAGGATACACTGAGAAAAATGTATTTTTGAAAGTAAATTAGTGCATTAACTATTAATGTATGAAGCTTTGCAAGTAACGTATTATACGATTAAAATATACAAATATATTATGTATAAAGAAAACTTGTAATAATTTAAATCAAACAATACATACTTTAATAGTTAAAGTAGAATTTTTTCTAGCAACGAATAAAGTTATTCAGTAAAATATTATTAGTTAACTATTAATGTTTATATTTTAATTCATAATGATTGACGTTAATTGTAGATTGTCAAGATATAATATTAAAGCATTATTTAAGTTAAAAAAAATAGTATTAAATCAAATTATATTTTTTATATATACCGGGTTAAAGCGGGCTACCCCTAGTAATTTCTTTATTTATAAAGATATCTAATTGAAAATTTATATGCGTAAACAACACAATGTAGCATCATTTTTAACCGGAAGCGGCATCAACTTTTTTATATAAGTGGAACAGCTACATATTTGTACATTTTTAAATTCTACGTTAAATTTTGAATACAATGATGTGCTACAAGTAAAATATTGAAGCAAAAAATAATATAAAAAAAATAAAATTAAAACAATATATGGCTTTATTTAAAACAATTGAACCGTGTAACTTCTAGAGAAATTATTGTTACGCATTTTAATTGTTGCATAAATAAATAATTTCATCAAATGCAGAAGCTGTCAGTGTCGAAGTTATACGATTCAAGTTGTTTAAATAAAGCCACAGCCTACCTTTGTTGTTTTAATTTGATTTTTTCTTGTATTTTTTATACCCATTATTATTTACAAATGCAAATGCTGTGGAATTTTTTATAAAGAAATCATATTCAAAGTTATCCTCAAATCTTTTTAGCGAAAAAGCTATGTGAATATTTTAACTGAGAGCTGTTTGCTGAAATATAAAAAAGTAATAATATTTATACATTGATAAATGTCTGTTTACATATCTTATTTACCTTCGAACGAGCATAAATAGGGTGAAAATTTCTATTTGTTTAATAAATTCGAGATATCACTCATTTTTCTATTTAATTTAATAAAACTCGTCGAATCACTGGTACATCCGACGCTGCAGATACAGATAAATATGTTATACTGTCCATTCACAGAGGTAACAAGTTGCTTCTATGTTTAATAGATACTTATACAAGTGCAATTTGCACATAACGTATCTAGCGGCACTGCTTAGACGTAATGATTGCTATGGTTACGGCAATACAAAGAACTGTCATCATCCATTCACAACAAATTATGATGTATATGTCATTTGATAATTATTATGAATAATTATAGTAGTTGCTACAGGCAAATCTTCTAGTTTTAGACTCATTTAATGCAATAAAATAATTCGGAATAGAAACCTGAAATTTACGAAAGTAAACATGTCGGTGAAATGTTGTTTTGTGCCATTGCGCCAAAATACTAGCGAAAATATATTTAATTCAATGTTTCGCGTGCATTTCTATAGCTAAACAAACTTCTAGCGTCTATATCTCAAATCTTTACAAAGAAACATAGATGACATGACGCGTGGATAACTTCGCGCCAAATGAAAATTATATTTATAAAAATGAATGATGTTATATTAACATATTATAGCATATTTAGATATGTCTATGTATTTTTTTCTTCAGAAATTCTGTGTTCATATGAAATGAGTCTGAAACTTGTAGTTCTGAAATGTGACGTCACACCATAGCTTATAAAAATATCATACTTTAAAACAATTTTATACAACGAAAAATGTAAATAAAACAATTTAATCATACAATACGATAAATTACACTATGCCTATTCGATTGAAACAAAAAAAGAACAATTATTTTTTTTGCATGACCTTATTCTGTAAGTGTTAATTTGTTTTATTAGTAATTTTATTGCTAACAAAACATTAAATACTGTTTATAATACGTTACTTGCAAAGCTTCGTTCGTTACGCGATAATCAAAGTGATTAAACAATTAATACTTAGTTAATGATACTCTTTTAGTCTTTACTTCCAAATATAGTGTGTTAAAAAAAACCTAACTCGGAGTAGGCTATGGACAAAGAAAGGTATGTCTTGATTTAAAAGTATTTAATTAAATGTCAATTTGACACTAGATTTTGTCAAAAATAAATCAAAGCTTTTCTTCTTGAATTTTATTTTAGTAAAGGAAATAAATTAGAAAACAGTCAATGGCAATATTCTTTTGCTGCCTGTTACAATGAATTTTAGGAAAATTACATTTCATAATCAATTTTAACAACTTGACTTTTGAATTGGATACTGATTAGACATACGTTTCTCTGTTCATAGCCTACTACGAATTAGGTTTTTATTTAAACAAATTGGGTGGTAGCATAAACAAATTATTAAGGGTGATTAACGAGGAGTTGATGAACAGTGTTTTAGCTCTGTCAGTCGTTAATGGATTATTTTAGAGAAAAAAAACTTCAAATAACAATTAGAGAAAAATTAATTGTACGCAACTTTTATTTGAAGTAGTTTTCTCTAAAATAATCAAAAAACGATTGCTAAAACACTGCTAATCAACTCCTCGCTAATCACCCTTAATCACATAGTTATGCTACCACCCACTGTACTTTTTTCCCAGTGTATTATGAACAGAGAAACGTATGTCTGGTTCATTTCAAAAGTTAAGTTGGCAGCAAAAGAATATTGTCTTTCTAATTTATTTCCATTTCCATAATATGATTCAAGAAAAGCCTTAATGGCCCGTACTACGATAACAGTTTTAACTAAAACGCTGTTTTAAGAAGTGTCAGATATCATTATTTAATAACAATAATAAATAATATCGAATTAATCAAAATATGTTTTAAAAGCAGAACATAGTTTGTATTCAAACTTCAAACAAATATTTTTTAAAAAATCGATCTTCAAGCATACGTGCAAAATTAAATGTTGAAATTTGAATTTGACATTTTTTAAAACAGCGTTTTAGTTAAAACCGTGATCGTAGTACGGACCATTATCGTTAGATAACATTTTTGATAATATGTTGTGTTAAATTCACATTTTTGTTATTTAAAAAAAAATCAAAGCTTTTCTTCTTGAATCTTATTTTAAAAATGGAAACAAAGAAAACGGCGAATGGCAATATACTGTTTCCTTCTTTATTATGGTGGAAATGATTAGGCAGCTCTTGTCATCAACCTTATAAAAAGAAATATAACTTGTAAATTGTAATTATTAGCTATTTATTTTTTTAAAAAGAAGAAAAAATATACTAGTATTAAAGAAACGTATATATTAATTAATTTACAATTATTTTTAAGTCAATCCTTATTCCTTTTACGGAATATAAAATTATTTGACAGAACATGATCACTCTCAGTAGTGCCAACGTATGGTACGAAAATTATTTCAAATAATTTTATATTTCGTAAAAGAAATAACGTTTGACTTGGAAATAATTATAAATATCGTTAATATATTCATTACTTAATACTAGTATTTTTTTCTTCTTTTAAAAATAAATAACACCCAATAATTTCCACAAGTTATATTTCATTTTATAAGGTTTATTTCAGGTCGATGACGTGAGTACTTTGTTTAATCATTTTCACTACACCATTTCTTCTTAAAATTACTTTTCAAGATTAACTTTGACAATTTGACTTCTAAATTGAATAATGATCAGACATACGTTTCTCTGTTTATAGCCTACTTCGAGTTAGGTTTATTTTTTAACACATTGTAAGGTGCTAAGGTGGCGCCATAGTTACACATTAGTACATAAGAAACATGTTTCAAATAAATAAGATATATAGATATTTTTGTTGTTTATTCCAGTAGAGTATTTTTGCAAAAAAATATATTATTCTCCGTAAAATTTATTATTATGTACTTTAGAAATATCTATATTAATTCTTTATATTTTTCGTTATGAATACTGCATTTTTTCAAATAATCTTTATTGTTATGTAATTTTAATTGATAGTTTAGAAATAATTTTAAAAATCGATAAAAAAATATTTTTCTTTATAATAGTGAGCTATGCTTTTTTCTAGAAAGAACAGTTTATATATTTTTTCCTATTGGAATATGGAACAAGTATTCCATTTATTTCACTACTAATTATACAGATGTTTGTCAAGCTACAGATTATTCAAGAGACGTATAGTCTGTAGTGACCACCAAATTACTTTCCACATCGATATTTCTTAGTTAACAGTTTGTTCTTATTCTTACCGCTTGCTTCCCTTGTAGATTGATGCAAAACTAAATTGTAGGGTAAAAAAATCACTTGAGCATCTTCTACAGCTGATCTAGCTGCATAATAAGGACATGCATTTAATTTCTTTCCTTTTTGTGTCAACTCTTCAACATCTTGTATCTCTATTAACGCTGAGGTTTTCAGTTCTTCGATTTTCTGACTTTGCATATAGGGGCATTTACAAGATGATTTCTTTTTCTTTGTGGCTTTTCCATTGTTATCTACGGAAGTATTCTTAGGTTTCGAAGATTTTTGAAGATCTAAGCATCGCTCGTTGATCAAAAATGGATTGGTAAGTTTTGAAACTGATGTATTTATGCAATAATTTTGACGAGATGCTAAACTAATAAGTCGTATATCAGAAGAGAAAACAGTTTTTGAGACTTCATGGACCAGTTGAGATATTTGAGAATGTGTACGACTACAGATAAAAATCTGTGAAAATAAATCCTATTTATATACGTTTAGTTTACTTGTGATAACAGGGATTAACCCATTTATAACAAATTTTGTATTGTAGTTAAATTGTATATACATTATAAAAGATGTTTCAAATACCGTGCCCTGCTTGGAACCTCGAGAACTAGAATATTAAATTAAAGGAAATGCCCAAGCCCAATAAGAAGACTATTCAAATGATGTATTTGTGTTGCAAAAAATGAACTAGTTAAATGCAAATATAGTTATTTGTATATCAAGGTCGCGATATCTCTCATTAGCGTTCAGAGAAAAATTGTCCCCGAGGCCGTTTACGGCCGAGGCTGGGCAATCTCGAGATCGCTAAAAATATTTAATTATAATTTTTAGTGTATTTAAAGAGTTTCATTTAATGAAATAGAAAGGCGGCTGTGATGTGATTGACATTTTATTAACAAGACAATTTTGTAAAAAAACGTTGAAAATAAATTATACCCTGTTCCACTTAAGATCTGTTCGTTTGTCTTACTCTAAACATGTAGGAGTACTCTGATATTTTTCTCTTATTCGCTTACATCAGATTTGAGCAATTACTCATAGCGTATACAAACAAACGTATTTTTTGTAATAAAGAAACAAATGTTTGGTATTGTAATGTCGTCGTATAAAAGCTATAAAGATGAAATTCTTCACAAAAATTTAGATCGTTTAAATATAACATAAGAAATTGTATGGAAAATTATGCCAAAATATTTTATTCGACTCAAATTTTCGTGCTATAAATATTTTTTTCACTTTGTTTATGTACGTTACATTAACCACATTATTGAGATTGATCTAAACACAACCTACCAGAGAAAATTACCCACAGTACTTGCTTGCTCTTTCTTACTCCTCCTTTCTACATGGTGTAAGAAAATCATGATCTAAGTAGAGATGAGCAATGGACCTTTTAAATCAAAAGAGAGATATAGAGAAAAATGACAAGTGCGCAGTAGATTGTTTGCGATTTGGGGAGGCCAGATATATTTCAAACAAAATTTGAAATGGCGGATATAAGAATGTAACTATATTAAATGAATTCACACAAAGCGTTTGTGATGATGAATATTTCGAGACAAGAGGACGGGTAAATGGGAATCAGAAATGTGGTTATATGTTCTAAAGACGCAAACTAAACACCACATAAAGTGACAGATAATTGCGTAGTTGCCAGTTTGTTATTAAGAAAGTTCAAAAAAATTTCACTACGTGGTGCACTGAAAAATGACGTCACGGTGCAGAAAAAATGTAAAAGGTTCATTGCTTGATTGAAACCGAACAAAATTCAAGCAATATCTGTGACAAACGAACGCGTATTTCAGCATGGGGTAGAAAGAGTAAGACAAACGAACATATCTTTAACCAATTCCGTAGTTGGCGTTCACAGCGGCGCCAGTTTTAAGCCGATGAAATTAAAAATGGCATTATTCAACTGCTGTCATCTGATATTTTATTAAAATATTATACCGTGTTCCACGTTACCAATTCAGTATTGTACAGAATAGGGCATAGTTCTCAATGTAATTTTAGACTAGTGCCAGTGTAAAAGACATGTGGCATCTCGTGTCTCCCCCCTGCCCCCTTGGCTACGCCGATGACATTACACATAAAAATGACAGATGTCAAATATCATGTACACTGACACTAGTCTGAAATTATTACATTGCGTAAACTTGGCTCCAATTTCAGCCAATCAGAGTTCAAAACTATGCCCTATTCTCTACAATATTGAAGGCGTAAGGTGGAACACGGTATAAATAATTTCTAAAGCCTGTAATAAATAATTTTTTTTTTCTTTTTAAGTGACATGAAAAGTGTTACAACGACTCTTATGACACGACAATTGTTCCATTCGGCCAATCTCGTGACTCGTCGGCTCTCTCCGCCTCGAGTCGGCGGTACACGGCCGCCACTTTACTTGTGTGTATCGGTATATCGATGTCATTTTCTCTACACTATACACTCATTGCTTTACTTATGTGTATATCGGTGTATCGGAGCGAATTTGAAAAAGCAGAGTGTCGATTCGAGCAATAAATACTTCAATAAAAATAAATTTCGATGTTTCACATTTGCCAGGCGTGCCGTGACGGCACACTTTTTACATGCATTAAATAAATAATTTAAATTCGTGAAATCATACTTTGTTAATAATAAATATTTTTATCTGTAGAAATGTACAAGATCTGAGTTTTTAAAGTTACAGTAAAACAACTGACAGGTGATATTTTTTTGTTTTTGTGAACTAGGTTTGCATTCTGACAGGACAGAATTTATATCCCTATCTAAACCAATGCAATTTTCTTACGTGAAATGAAGTATAGTAATTATGTACAATGTCAAATGCCATAATTTTTCATTCAAAATTTCAAGATTTTCTGATTTCATGTGATTTATTTGACACCAGAAGTATGATATTTACTTGTCAAGGAAAATAACCACATGAAATTATAAAATCATGAAACTTTGAATGAAAAATTATGACATTTGACATGTATGTACATAATTTATAGCTGTATCTGACACGGGCCCCCATATCTGCTTGTCAAGGCCAACAAAGTCACATGACTGCTCGCGCCCTCTTTATGTAGGTATAACTTAAATTTTGATACTAGTAATTCACGTAAAACTTGATCGTGTAAATAAACTTATAAGGTCACTTAAGCGTTTTTATTTTTAAGTGACTTGAAAAGTTTTCCCTCTCGCACAATGATGTGAGTGCAAGAGAAAGATGAATAGATTTTTTTTACCAAAAACTGACCAATCAAACGGCAGAATTTATATCTATCTAAACCAAAGCTATTTTCTTTTGTAAAACGAATTATAGAATAAGTTTTTTAAAGAAAATTCCTGGCTATGTGCGGCACGGTATTTGAGACAGCTTGTATATTAATGTCTTTGTATTCCCTATTCTTTGTTCTAAATCTTCCAAAAGGGATTTTTTTATATAATTTAGGAAGAATCTGATAAGATATAAAGGAGTATACATACTTTTAAGTTTTCGTATTTATCTTCTTCAACTTTTTCGTCATCAGAAAGTTCATCTAAATTTATATTTTCTTCGAGTAATAACTCTAATTCTTCATTTTCATTCTGCTCAAACAGTACATCATCCTTTTTCTCTTTGTATTTAAAATTGTTCTTTTCCAATTCCTTTTTCTGTTCTTTTAGTTTACTGATTTTGTCGTCATTCTTTTGAATTTTATTTAAAGTTAGCTGTAATTGTTGCAATTTTTTACTAATTTCTATTTCCTGAGATTGAGACGTAAGCCAATCGTCCCCAGAATTCAAATGATCTTTTTCTTTTTTAAGTTTGTCTATAGTTTGGTCTATTTCTCTACGTTCTCTAAGTTCGTGGTCTTTGAGCCATTGCAAGGCTCCGCAAATAATACTCAAAGATTTTCCCTTAAAATGATGATATGCAAAGCATTTTTTTATATATTAAGATAGAATTGTTACTTACAGTTCCCGTTGGGCTTTCAAATATGCCTAATTTTCCTTCTTCCAGTACAGTGTACAAGTTTTTCATGAAATCATATTGTATTTCATACGGTGTAAAAGGAAATTCAAAATCTGTTGGTGTATTTAACTTTTCACAAATTAATTCTATACTCATTTTAAATAGCACCACAACACAACAAATCTTCAGTTTCAAGTTCAAAGTTAAAATCACAATTAAAATAGGTTAAAATCTTTCTTCTTTTTCTTCGAATGAAATACTGGTTAAATGTAGGGAAACATGCTGTATATTTTCTTGGTCGAATGTATTATTTGACAATCCAACTATTCAACAGCTGATTATAAAATTTATGTGCTGTTTATGTTACAAACCGATAAAATATTGCAACATGTCTATAACTATTATACAAAGAAACTGCAAAAATATTACAATCTCTCACAAATTTTAGGTTTGCAACAATTAGTTTGCGAAGATTATTCATACATCATGGAATATCTCGACAATGGATAGTATTTGTGTTATTAATGTGCATCATTATTGTTATTTATCATATATTAACCAGTTCATCAAGTAAGTATTTTTACGAACTGATCCCGCTTAGTTTAAAAGTTTAGTTTTCAGTGATCAGTATGCAAGAAATAAAATACAAGAGTTGGAATTGCGAAATGATATTTTATTAATGCAGTTAGGATTAAATCGCAAGAAAATAGATGGAATTCTTATTAACAACAGTCAAATTGAACAAGAAATTATATCTGCATCCGAAACACCTATTTGTAGTACTGATAAATTGCAAAAATGTGAAGTAATTCACATTGCTATGGTTTGCGCGGGTTATAAATCTAGTCGCTCAGTGGTTACCCTCTTAAAATCTATTTTATTCTATCGAAAACATCCTTTATATTTTCATATTATGGTGGATGACACTGCAGAGAGAATATTAAAGACTTTATTTGAAACTTGGGATATTCCCAATGGTAAAAATTATTACCAATTCTCAAAAATAGTTACTAATTTTTCTGTTTTAGTAAATGTGAGTTTTTACTCTACAAACACTGCTATACCATATGTTAAATGGATTCCTAACAATCATTATTCTGGTGTATATGGATTGCTGAAGCTTACTTTGCCAAAAATATTACCAAAAAGTATAACGAAAATCATTGTATTAGATACGGACTTAACGTTTGCAGCTAACATTGCCGAATTATGGATGTATTTTACCAAGTTTCATAATAAACAGGTGTGTATAATAAATAAAAATTATAAATTATTGTTTATTACGGTTCCTATGATTTAATTTCGATAGGAATGTAGATATTTTATTTTTATTGCATGTATTTTTATTGTGCGAAGGTCGGTCTGTATGCATGTTTTGGTGAACATATTCTGTAATCTTGATTCCTTTATAAAAACAAAACTTGGCGATTCATCATTTGATTCTTTGAAAAAAATATGTAAATGAAATTTAAGTTTAATTTTTTTACTTCTCGCTAAGAGCGTATTGGAATCATGCTAAAAATCGCATATCCAGATTTTAGTGAATAAGCACGTTTTAGGGTCTCTAGAATCCGATAATAATTTGTTTACGATGATGTCTCTCTGTGTGTGTGTGTGTGTGTGTGTGTGTGTGTGTGTGTAAGGTTGTTGGAGATACGATTTCTCAAATTCTATTCGATTAAAGACTTGTATAACTACGAATTCCTCAATCTAACAGTATTGGGAAGAATTGAATAGATTCTGGTAACAATTGGACAACCGGAAGTAGTAGTATTTAGCAAAAATCGTCTAAATTTTTTTTTTTAATATTTGTTATTAAAAATATTAAAAAACAAAATTCTCTATCCGACACATCTGAAATTTTTATTATACCTTCTATAGATTTAACACTTTCGCTGCGTACGACGCACACTTTGCGTCCTGTATGTTGTTGAACCATTGCGCACGCCGCAACAGTTGCGTCCAGTACTCTATCTTGTTTCAACCGGCATCGTTTCGTCAGCCTGGTAAAGAGAACACTGTGCGTTGGTCAGCATTGTCAGACGACTACAGAAAAGTGATTTGTGGGGTTAGTTTACAGTTTGTTTTTTTTTTTCGTCATGGGAGACAACGACCAAAAATAGATAGAAAAAAATGTTTCAGACAAATATTGTAGTAGAAAGTTTATGGATTTTATAAATGTTTTATTTTCGAAAATCGATGGGGTGGTTTTCATAATATCTTGTTTTGAAATTTTTGATTGGTCGCCATTTTGTTATTTGATGAAATAGAAAATAATTGTAAATACAAGAGTTTTAGAGAACCGAAAGCAAATGCTGAAAGTTTTTGTATTTTTTAAATATTCCTTAAAATAAGGGAGTTATGACGATTTTTCGAAAAACAAGAGAACGCCAATAACTATGACCTGGGGCTCCAAATCAAAAATTTGAGCTAAGAAAAGTTGTTTGTTTTAATGAGTTCTATCTACCATTTTCGGGTGTAACGACTTAGTATTAACACCCTGTATAACTCATAATAAGATGTATACTGTAATAAAATACTTCGAGCAGCACGTCGGCACTAAGTTGCGACGGAAACAGTAAGGGTAACGTCACAGTGGCGGGAACTGATATATGTCCGGTATTTTCAGTAATTCTTTTCTCATTTTAAAACAAAAATTGTGCAAAATAAAAAAATATGGAAAATTTAAATATACTTGCTTCTAATAAAAAAATCAAAAAAGGCGTAACTACCCAATTGTAAATTGTATCGCCTTCTCAAAATGTTAAAATTTATTAGGTACCCAAAAGTTACAAAGTAGTCGTTAGAGGCGCTGACGCTTAAAATGTGCATATCGCCTGTAGGCCATAGTTTTGAACTCTCTGATTGGCCGAAATTGGTGCCTACTCTCTACAATATTGAATAGTTCAGGTGGAATAGAGTATAGTATAAAAAGTATAAAACATTCGTTAGAAAAAGCCTTATGTAATTTGTGTTTTAATATCCTATTTTTCCAGAAAAGAATAAAGCAAATAGAAGATTGATTTATACTGTAGAAAATGAAAATTTTAGTTCCAAAATTACGCGCTAAATTTGAATCTAGTGATGTTATGTAATTGAATGAAGATAAATAGAAAAACGTTATTATAATAAATTAATCGTTGTTATTATTACTAAATAAACATGAATATTGTATGCAAGAATTACTAATTTACTGCACTTGTTACAAAAAATAAATATTTTAAAAACAAATATTTGTAAATATGTACGTAGCTTTTAATTTGTAAGCCAATCTCCTTTTTTTAGATATTGGTTTTTGTTGAATGGTTCCCCACCCAAATATTGCCTTTAGTGATCAAAGCTTGATGAATGTTTCTTTGCAGGCTATAGGGTTAGTTGAAAATCAAAGTGATTGGTATTTAGGAAAATTATGGAAAAATTATAAACCATGGCCTGCTATTGGACGAGGGTAAGTATATACATACAAGTACTATCAATTGCATATAAAACTGTTCCATGTATTTATTGAAATATGAAAAGCAAATTTGCATAATCAAGAATTAATAGCTATGATAATTTTATTTATATCGATTTTAGGTTCAATTCAGGAGTAATACTTCTCGATTTAGTAATTTTAAACGAAGTAGGATGGTCTAATTTGTGGAAAAACGTGGCAGAAAAAACTCTTACAATCTACGCAGCAACTGGGCTAGCTGACCAAGACATTTTTAATGCAGTTATTAAGCGTAATCCAGGATTAGTTCATAAGTTACCATGCCAGTGGAATGTGCAGCTAAGTGATAATACTTTAAGTGAAAATTGTTACGAATTTTCAGACGTAAAAGTATGGAAAATATTCTAGAATAATTGAAAATCGTTGACGAATATGATTTCATAGGTAATACATTGGAATTCGCCTAGAAAATTGGAAGTTAAGAACAAACATGTTGAGTATTTTCGAAGTATTTATTATACTTTTCTGGAATTCAACGGTAATTTGTTGCGACGGGGTTTATATGGATGTACTCCTATAGAAATTACTACAAAAGTACGTTATATTTTATTTTAAAAATATATTCCATGTACGCTTACCCTATAAATTTAATAGTTGTTGCATGTTTGCTATTTCGAAGAAATGAACATAAATTAGTTATACATTTTTAGAAAGCTAAAATAATTTTCTTGTCGGTGATATAACTTTCAATTATGACGTCCACGGTGCACACAAAAAATAAAACTATGACATTATAACTCGAAATTGAACAGTTACAAAAAAATATTGATCATCGTTATTTGAAAGAAAATAAAACAGTGACCTAATGGTGCGCAAACCAAAGTTCCATATTGTTTCACACTTAGAAATTATTTGTAAAAATAAAAATCAGCAAAATTTATTTTTTTGTATTTATCTAATAACTAATGATCTGTAGTTTGTATCAGAAAAGAACATAGCGTTGCTTAGGAATTAATTTTTGCCTCTTTAGGCCCTTTACACAGACACCGGTATAATCGAAATTTGAATACATTGCATCTGGTGCCGGCACCGGCCTGGTTTCGCTGGTGTGTGTGAAAACGGCTTATTGGTGAAAATGCACGCCTAGTTCACAAAAGCCAAAAAAATATCAGTTGTCAATTGCTAGTTTCCAAATAAAACTGACAGAAATAAATGATATTTAGCCGTGTTTTTGATTTCGACTTTTTAAGATTCAGGTATTGTACATTTTTACAGATAAAATACAAGTATTTAGTATTGAAAATGTTTGGTTTTACGAATTTAATTGATTTATTCACTGCATGTGAAAACGGTTGACGCTCAAGCGCCATCTACTATTTTCTTACCTGAAACGTACTATACGAATTTTTCAGGTAAAACAAAATGACCCGTACTACGATCACGGTTTTAACTAAAACGCTGTTTTAAAAAATGTCAAATTCAAAGTTCAACATTTAATTTTGCACGTATGTTTGAAGATCGATTTTTTTTTTAAATATTTGTTTGAATATAAAGTATGTTCTGCTTTTAAATCATATTTTGATAAATTCGATATTATTTTTTATTGTTATTAAATAATGATATCTGACATTTCTTAAAACAGCGTTTTAGTTAAAACCGTGATCGTAGTACGGGCCATTATGTATATCTTCAAAATGGTTACTGATGGGGCAATTTTGTTCTAATTTAACTTAAATTACTTCGGATCTCAAGATAAATTATCTTATCTTTGGAATCAGTTGGTTTGTGTGCACTTATTACTTTGACCGGAACAATGTTTTACCTATTTCAAAGTATTAAAAAAGTTATTTTACAATTTTTAAGCAGTAAAATACATGAAATTAAAAATAATTACTATTTAGCAGTTCAAAATCAAAATAAGTGAAAACATTGTTCTCCCCTTTGTGACAAGTCCACAAATTACAGACGCCGTCAAACAAGTATGGACTGATGCTAAATTTTTTCACTTCTTCGCACCCTGTTCCCTGCCTGCTGTATTGCCGCGTCTTCCATAACTTAGTAATGAAAAATAATGGACCTGTATTTTTAATTTTTCCACAAATCGATCTTTAATAACGAGAAAATTGTAATTAAAAATGTCATTGTTAAAAAAGCGGCTGTTTTTCCCCGCTTCGTCCCTCGCCCAGTGACGTCACAATTTATATCAACGTCTATTTTAATTTTCACACTAGATTCTAAACGTCAAAGTGACATTTAGAGATAACCTGAAATTTACGAAAGAAACATGTCGGTGAAACGTTTTGTGCCATCGTGCCAAAATACTAGCGAAAATATATTCAATTCAATGCCTCGCGTGCGTTTCTAGCTAAACAAACTTCTAACGTCTAATCTCAAATCGTTATAAAGAAGCATAGCTGATGTGACGCGAGGATAACTTGAGGCCAAATGAAAATTATATTTATAAAAATGAATAGAATGTTGTTATATTAATATATTATAGCATATTTAGATATGTAATTTTCAATATATAGTCCATATATCTTTTTTTTTTGGAAATTCTGTGTTCATATGATGTCTTTATGAAATGTGACGTCACAACTTGGCTGGTTTTTGCAACTTTTTAAAAATATACTTTAAAACAACTTTATACAACAAAAAATGTAAAATAAATATAATTGTACGATTTAAACAAAAAAAAATGAACAATTATTTTTTTTGCGTAATCTCATTGGCAACAGTGTAGAAATTTTCGCCTATACTTTTTTGACGGTAACTAGCTGATTCAAAGAAATTCAAGGTTGGTCGAGTCGCGTGACTGATCGCGGCTTAGACTATTTCAAATTATTTTTCTATGTTTACTTTTACTTTATACTACACAAATTTATTTGTATGGAGTGGTCGTTTAATGTTGCAATACATTTCATTATTTTTTAGTCGTATGAGTCGGATCTTTGTCCAGAATTTCGCAAAGCGCAACACAGTAAATGGCGGACTCATATTTTCATTCGAGAATTTTCTTACGAGCCCAGTTTAGACGAAATAGATATTACATTAGTTGCCCAGTTGTCGTGTGATCGCATGCAGATGATGGAAAGTCTAAGCCAACATTGGGAAGGTCCTATGAGCTTAGCAATATATGCCACAGATCCAGATGTGGAGCATGTTATAGATTTTATCGAAAATTCTGAAGTATTAAAAGACAGAATGAATATCGCTTATCATATAGTCTATAAAGAAGGCGTAAGAAAAGATGTATATTTATTTGAGTATTATTACTACATGTTTGTCTTTTTAGCATTTTTATCCTGTCAATTTGCTGAGAAATGTTGGACTAAAATATGTGAATACCAAATATGTTTTTCTATCCGATATAGACTTTTTGCCAATGTTTGGAATGTATTCTTATCTTAAAAAAGTTATTGGAAGCTTTAACAATGATCTCTTAAAGACGGTAAGGTTAAAATCACTGGCAATTTTAAAACTTAAAACTTTAATGCGGAAATAAATAATTATTTATACTTCTTACATTTTTTTTCTAAAGGTACACAAAATTACCACTTTTACTTAGTTTTAAAAATCTATTTTTAACTAAAGTTAATAGTGGGGTCATCGTACTTTTTACTTTTTCTTTCTTAAAAGGTTATTAAAACAATTAATATAAATATATGTATATACATATATTTTATGTTAAGGTGAGTTCGGGGGAGTGAGCACTACTTTTTTTATATTTTCAAAATTCTAGAATATGTAATGAATTGCACGTTGTATGTATTACTTGTTAGACTTTACTGTTTATATAAAAATGTTTGTATTCCTATTTGGACTGGCCATTTTTTTAATTTCCCTCACTAGAACACACTTTCACTTTCAATTGATCAGTAAGCTGTGCTTAAAATAATAAAAAAATGCTATTAGATTTTTAAATTTGATGTACATATACTAGATGGCACTGAGTGATGCCATCTATTTATGTATAGTTGAAATATGAAACATGCAAAAACTCACCCGACTTACGGGCTTCGCCGGGTTCACGTTACATATGTTTCTATTTTTTTTTTAAATATAAATATTAGTAAATATCTATATTAATGTCGGGGTTTTAGGCTTTATTAATACCTGCTTTCGAAACTCAACGTTACCGTAGTCTGTTTCCAAAAAGTAAAACTGAATTACTGCAAATGTTAGATGCCAAAAGTTTATTTACATTTAGATATCATGTGTGGGCTAAAGGTCATGCCGCTACTAATTATTCGAGATGGAAGACTGCTACTACTCCATATAAGGTAAATATTTAAAAAAATACTTTTTCTTCTTTTTCCTTAAGATCCACGTTTTGCATCCTCGTGAAAATATTATATATTCCACATTATGAAACATTTGATTTGGAATAACAAATAAATAAATAACAAAAGCAATGGTCGTCAAAAATTACAAAAATAAAATAAATACATTAGAAGGTCGATATGTCGTCAGGTAAAAGTTAAAAAAATATTTCATTTCAGTAACGTTACACTTTTTTAAAAAAATCATAGAGTAGTCCCCGTTTTTTATTTTTTTTATTTTTTTACCTGAGGAAGGCACAAGAGGAGCCGAAACTAGTAGAGGCCAAAAAATATAAAAAAAATCCGACAAGGAAGCTAAAAAGATAGTAATATTTATTTTTTAATGTCACCTATAGCTACAAATCTTAAATAGTAGAATATTCCATTATAAAATAGTTATTTGAGTATCAAGACACTGAAGTTTTATTTTTAACCACGAATGTGGAATTTAGTTGCCCAGACCGTAGGGCTAAGGAAAATAAACCATAGAGTTGTGGCGGATCAAGTATTCAATATATTTAGTAAGTTATCCGCCACGTTACCCTCGCCCATTGTTGATCAGCTGTTCCGAGGTTACCTTGGAACAGCTGACAACCAAAACATCATTAATTTTGTATTCATTATCCAAGACAGTCAAAATTATTTAATAAAATTATATTTACTATATTTGTTTATACAATTTAATTTCAAAAAGTTTATTTTACACATTGTAACGATTGGGATTATCAATCAAAGATAATCTGTTTCGCTACAGAGTCATATGAGTGATAAAAAGGAACTTCAGTGTCGAGTTGCATATTGAATTTTATTTGAAATCGAAAGGAATATTTATATGTATAGGTTATGTTGACAAATCAGTCAGTTGCTGTCAGTCAAACAAACGAACTTAAGTTGCGAACCTCTGGACATGAAAGTTTTTGTAATGAATTCTCAAAATTATGTGTTTTATCTCAAACTTCTTCATCGGAATTATTTAGTTCGTTCTTCTTATTTTTTGTCATTTTACGTACAAATTTATCTGTTGTATATCGTGTACACCTGCTCAAATTATCTTTCATGTACAATAATTATCATAAGGTTGACAACACTACATTTGCTTGAAATCATCGTATAGTGCCGATTTCTGAACTTTTAATGCCGATTTTTGGGCACTTTAGTGACGATGTCAAATAAACAATTTTATTTCGTATATATTACTTTATAATTAAATATTATTTGCGCCTCGATTTTCTAACTTTATATTATATTAAAACTAAACTTTTCAAACTAAAACGTAAATAAAAAATATCATGCATAAACGATAGAAACGAATTTTACTGCTCCAGATCAGTAGAATTTAAAATCTACTCTGTGAAAGAGTGGAAAAAATCTCAATCGTGGGCGAATTTGAAATATAGTAGAATTTAAAGTTACAAAATCGAGACCCTGTATTTTGATATTAGGTGAAATGGGAACCAGACTTCGAGCCGTACGTAGTGGTAGATTCCTCCGTGCCGGCGTACGATACCAGGTTCGTGGGTTTCGGATGGAACAAGGTTTCGCACGTGATGGAGCTGGAAGCTGCAGGGTACGACTTCCTGGTGTTGCCTAATGCCTTCATAGTGCACATGCCTCATGGACCGAGCCAGGACATCGCTAGGTTCAGGACTTCGCCGCTTTACAGAATGTAAGTCACAAAAAATATTTTGTATATTTAGAGAAAGAGTATTAAGTGCAATACAAAGGGTTATTAATATTCGATGTAAATTTGTATTATGTTCTACTTCTTAAAAATTTCAAATACAACGATTTTAATAAAACAAATGAAATGAAAATATAAAACAAATATCAAATCAATAATAAGATAAGATATACATACATATTTGAAAACCTAAAAAAATCTCTATTTGCACCATGGAGGTAGGAATAAATAAGGAGGGAGCAAGTTGCTGTAAAAGTGAAGCCATTTCCCCCACTCCAGGTAGCGCCTGTCAACCTTTAACAATGCGTTTTTGTTTCGGTTGTTTACGTTTGTGTTGTGTCGTTTAAGATTGTTCAGTTTGTTTTTCGTCTTCTTACTTTATGCAATAATTATTTTGCAAAATTTTGTTAATAGGACCATATTTTCACATTTAAGAAACCATTGATTAAAGCATGGATCTCTAGAGAAGCACATCACATAGTACATTTGATAAAAACTATTAGCCTATTATTTTAAAGTAAAAAAATCAGTAAATAAAACTGAAATATTCAGCATAAAAGTTTAACTGTATGTAGACATAATTTTATATTTGTTTAGCGTCATTATAAAATATATTTCAAATAAAATTTGAGATATTTGTTTATTATTTTGTTGTTCATAACGTAATAAACTTATTTAGTTAATTTGGAGAGGTGAAATAATGGAGATTCAGTCCTTGGTTAAAATATTATTTATTTAAAACAATACCAAGGACTGAATCTCCATTATTTCACCTCCAAATCATCATTAACAGTCGATTAAAACTTATTGCATTATTTAGTTAAATTGTTCGTTTTTCATAGAAGTTAAAATAATATACTCGTAATGTAATAATAATAAGTAAAAAATATATAAAAATAATTGAATATCATATTTCAATAAATAATATAAGTATAACACATTGCTTTCAGTATTTAAGTGTTATAAAATTATATGTGAACGAACAATGCAATTTCGTTTAAAAATTACCGTGTTTATCCCCTCTCTAGATTGAACCAGCAAAGGTTTTCGTCAGTCCCCAATAGGCTTCATTTCCCTGGCCATCAATATAACCTCATGCTCCCTCTTTCTATTCCTACCTCCATGATTGTACCAATATTTGAATTGGGAGTAGGGGTTTCCAAGTTTTTCATTTTTTAATATGTTAATCTATACATAAAAAATATTAGACTCGTATTTTGTATTTTCGCCGAAAAATTTCTAATACGCCGAAAAAAAAATGAAAGTTTCAATACATGAGACCCTAGAAAATCGACGGCGCGTGTGACTCTAAGAACAAACGAACATGCCGGTGGCGAGACAGACCTCCGGCTTTACGCGTTCGAATAGTCTTTAACCAATAGCATTTACCAGTGTCTAATACGTCACAAACATGGCTGATCCTGAATTTTAAGCGCTCGATTTAAATGCGTTAAAGTTTTATTTTGATATCAGGGTAATAAAAAATCAGAAAATAACGATTATATTCACCTTAATATTACTTATACACGACGAACATGGACATCCAATAAGAATAAAAACCACCTGTATATAATAGATTTTATGTTAAATAAAAAGCGGGCTATAGGCGTAACATGGTAAATGAGTTTTTACTTTTCATTTAATTTTAGACAAAAATGTTTCAAAAAAATGTTGTAGAGAATTAAATTTTACACCTATATCACTAATCAGATTTTATTTGCAAATTTAATAAGCTGTAAAACCCAATTTGAAATTTTATAAATATTGCTCATTTGTAGTGATAGTCATGGAATTTAAACAAAATTACAATGAAATTTTAAGTTTTTGCGCGTAATTCGAAAAAAAAGTGTAAAAAACTGAAATGTCTTTATATTCCCATGGGAATATATTTTAAAGGTCCCTTAGAACTTAAAATAACGATAAAATAGTCCCAATCCTTTTGGGAGCCCCTCTAAATATGGAAAAGTCGTCCTATATGGAAAAGTCGTCCTAGCCTAGTAATACGGTATAAAAATAAGACTATACTACAAAAAGTCGGAAATTTTTAATTTTCGGACATTTATACAAGGTGTCCAAATAAAACATTTTGACATTTGGGTACCTACTTCTGGTAGCCCCGCTAATTTGGAAAAATAACGTGTTAAATCGGTTTTTTCTATATATCTTCCCACAAGTAGGATTTTAGAGTAAAAATAATTATTATCAATTTTGCAGACGAAATTTCCCTACAACTTTTGTTAAACATTTTTTTTCTATAACCAATATCAACTTTTTCCACGGTCGCTTTAAAATTCATTTAATTGTTCTTTTTTCCCTGTCCACGAATGTACATTTTATTTTATATCCATTCATCTATTCTGAGATGGAACTATAATAATTCTATCTGTATCTACTGTAACCAGTGTTCCTAAAACAATGGTAACTACACGGTTAGTAGTGAATAGCAAATAGGGTGATAATTATCCGAGAATATAGCGCGTAATGTGATTTAGTAAACGTACTCACCATTACACTTGCTGAATGTGTCAGCCGGGGTAATTAATATACATAACCGGGTATGTGGTTATTGCACGTTGCACAATGCATTCGCTTGCACATATGCATCAAGAGACAGGAATTGTCTTGCAGAAAAGGCTAATTCAGCTAATTCATAGAAGGACTTTGTTTAGTTCCTCGTAGAGCTATAAATAAGACATATAATTCTGCGATTATTAAAAAACAAACCTTTTTAAACACATTTTTGTGATTTAAGTTGCACTTTTTTACGTTAGTACAAAAGTAAAATCCATGTTTCACTTTTGTTATTTTCTGAATTATTTTATTTAATACTTTAAGATTTATGGTTCAACCCCTGACGTTGCTTAAATGTACTGTGGAGGTCGAAGGCAAAATCAAATGTATTTTTATTAATGATTCCATCATAAAACTCAAATATCGTTTCTCCATCACTGTCTGCTACCATTAGAGCATGGGTTACAGCATTTGAAACTTAATCTTCTATAATTATCTTTTTTTTGCAAGATTAATTTTGTTTTCAAGTATAAATATTTTTAATGTAACATAATGTAACCTTGAGCTTCGGTGCTTTTTTTTCATTTTAGAATTAGAATATGATTGTAGGCCAAACAGCACGCAAGTCGAACAGAAAAGGTCATTTTTAAAACTCATTTAAAAAAAGATTTACTTTCTACACATGTTACGTAAATTAATATTTTGTGGTATTAATAATACAGGGTGAGTTTGGGAAGAAAGAATTGGCCATATAAAAGTTTTATTATTTTAAATATACTATTTGATGGGAGATGTAGATATTTTTATAAATTCAGGTTTCAAGATACAACTATCAACTTATATTTTTAAAATAGCAACCTATAATTATTTTACTAAAATATAAACCGCCATTTTTCTCTTTTCAACAATGTAAAAGTTTGTACATCAAAAATATGAAAAAAATGGAGAAAAATTATACAAGGTTTGTTCCAACATACAATCAAATCAGTACGGAACTGTCCGAAATAAGCGCAGTATTAAAATGGCATTTTCATTTGAATACTGCGCATGCGTCAGACAGATCCGTACTGATTTGATTGTATGTAGGAACAAACCTGTTATTGAAAAATATTAGAAATTATTTTTATTCAAATATTCAAGTTGGCTATGTGAACATTTAATTTAAAAGTTAATTTATTAATTAAAAAAACTCGTTCAAGTTACAATTAAATGTCTATTTTATTTTGTTGTTTCCCATTATTATATTTTGTTTATTTTCATATAGCCACATAGAATATTTGCATACAAAAAAATTCTGTTATTTTTCAATTCTTATTTTTCTCGATTTTTTTCATATTTTTGATATACAAACTTTTACATTGCTGAAAAGAGAAAAAATGGCGGTTTATATTTTTGTAAAATAATTATAGGTTGCTATTTAAAAATAAAAGTTGATAGTCGTTTATTGTAAACCTGATTTTAAAAAAATATCAACATCTGCCATCAAGTAGTATATTTAAATAAAAAATATAACTTTTATATGAGTATTTTTTTCTATTACTTATAATTAATAAGTCGCATTAACTATCATATTTCAAATGGGACACCTATATAATTTGATATATTTGGAATCTACGTAAAATTACGAAATCAGCGATATGCTTGACAGCATTTTTGTTGAAGAAATATACAAAAACGCAAGAGAAAATTTTGAATAATTTACCTGGTAAGTCATATCAGGCAGGCTATGGAAACAGTTGAGATAATATTGAGTAATATTTAAGTTAATTATTTAAATAGTAAGTTATTTTTGTAAATTTTTGTATTTTGTTACAAAAAAATGATCAATTTGTTCTCAAAGTCTACCTGGCTTTCCTCGTGAATTTTTCATAATTTTCTCTTAAGTTTTTGTAGCACAAAAATGTATTTCAAGATGTCGTTTAAATTCGTAATTTTACGTAGTTTCAAAATTTATAAAAATATATAGTGTCCCATTTGAAATATGAATGTTAATGTCACTTCTGGTTAAACCGGAAGCGCCATCATCATGCCAAATATACTTTGGTTCACGAAAGATGACAATTCATGGTCACTTGTTCGAGGAAAGAATACACATCACTTTATACAGTGGCTTAGCAATATTTCATGTTAGAAAGAGAAAGATTATTTAACGTATGTCTATGTAATTTGTGTTGTGTGACAGATATACGTAAATGGTGACATTACTTTGTAACACATTACAAATAATAATGACGTATGTCGTAGAGTTACAAATATCTAATTATGTACTACACTGCCCTCTATGTTAATGTTTACCCAGTGACGTTGACATTTAAATCAAATTATTATTCCATGGTTTATGTCAAGTCTACGTTTTTGTGTTTTGCAAAAACATAGGTGAGGAGCATAAATCTTTGCGAAAGGCATTATTTAATAAGAAACAGTTTGCAAATAAATTACACTTATTTTTTTCAGTTCAAATGTATCCATATAGTATATTACGTAACGAGAGATGTAAGAAGCAGATTACGTACGAGTAAAATGATTGACACACGAGACGCGTAGCGTCGAGTTTGTAATTTTACGAGTGAGTAACTGCTTTACATCTCGAATTATGTACTATACTTTTTCTACGCCCACTCATTAATATTTCTAAATTGAAGCAAAATTCAGATACATAGTTATAAATTAATTATTTTTTTATTGCATTACTTACAAGTTACAAATAATATTATCAACTAATTTTGTTTATAATAATAATTATTACCTCAGTAAATTTATTTGTAATCACACAAAAAAGCAACAGTTCGAAACGTCAAAAAGTTTGGTGGGTTTTATTTACAAAAATAAAACTGCGCAACGATCCAAGGGTTACTGCTAAGCGTAGGGATATGCGATGAAAAATAGTTCCCTACTGCAAATTTGATTGAAATGGAATATGTATTGTTGACAATATAATATTAATATAATAATAAAAAAAATAATGTATTTATATGTATGTCAGATAAATTTCATTCTATTATATTTAAATCTTAAATTTTATTTATCAAATTTTAATCATTTCTTACAGTTTGACAATCAGTCCTGCCAACTTAAATTTTCTGTTCATTATGTAACACTATTCATAAGCACGAACTTACATTGTTAGTAGTCTGTTCAGTAATGACCCTCTTACAGTAGTGGTAGTAGAAAAAATATTTTATGTTGCACGTTTATGTATACGAAATGCAGTGAAGTTATCTGCAAGTAATATTATACCATACATACATAAAGGACCTTGAATAGTCATCTTTCGTCCTATACCATGATTTTTAAGCCCTTAAGCCTAGTTTACAAATATGTCACGAACATTAAAAAATAAATATAAATAAAAAAAGTTATTTTGAGTGGCCCGTTTTTTAGTGACACCTGTATACAGATTTTGAATATTAAGCAAGTAATTTTACTGTAATTGTAATAAAGCGTATTCATGTATTCAACAAAATCCGAATATAGGGTTTTAACATGGGAAATCAGTTTATAATCCTAATTGCTTTCCATTTAATTGAAGCAACTTAAAATATTAGAGTATAAAATTTTGTATTTTTGGACATCAATTTTGTTTAATTATTTCAAAGACTTTTTAAAGGTTAAATTAGTATGTGATCATTTGAAAAATGAACACCTAGTTAATTTCACTACTGTAAAATAATAGAGTTACCAATACAGTGATTGCCAAATATAGTTTGGTTCACGAAAGATGACTATTCAAGATCATTTATAAGCCGTCTGATATAATATTACTTGCAGATAACTGCACTGCATTTCGTATGTATGGCGTGCAACATGAAATTTTTATGGATACAATTTAACTGAAAAAAAAAAAAAAGTGTAATTTATTAGAAAAAATATGTTTCTTTTTAAATAATGCCTTTCTCAAAGATTTATGTTCTTGACCTATGTTTTTGAAAACATAAAAATATGGATTTGACATAAACTATGGGATAATAATTTTGCATAGATATGTTTACAGAGCAATCAAAACATTTTCTAATTTTCTATGCTTTTAGTAAATAAAATTCGATTGTATATAACAATGTGATATTTATATTTCATTTGAGAAACTACATATATAATTTAAAATTAAAACGAGTATTGAACAAATAATTTAAATAAAAATAGAACCTACCTTGCAAGACGTATGAAACAATATTCACAGAAAAATGCGCAGGGCTTAGGGATATAATGCCTATGCTATTACTATCATTTTGATGTAAGGCTCCGGTTCAGAGTGCATGATAAATGTTTGAAAGGTTAAAAATATATGTAATAGCACACTGTTATTTAAAAAGTTTTTTATTTATAAAATCTTTTCAATTATCGATTTCGGCTATAGATGGCCATTCCCAGATTGAAAGCGTCAAGAAAATTTTTAGAATAAAGTTAACATTGTTAAATTTAGTTGGAAAATTACTGAAATTTGAAAATGTTTTATAAACATGTTATGCGAACATGCGTAAGAGTCAGGAGATGGAAATGAACTTAGTTCATAACGCAATATTAAATGGCGGAATATTTGAAAAACATTCAGTTTTAGTAAGTTTAAAAGCTATATTTTAATCTAGGCGAAAGAAATTTATAGAATTTTCTCACCAATTGCGTAGGTTTTATAATTTGTTTGTTGAAAATGTAAACCGGCGGAATTATTATTTCCATTTTATGCAAATGTCAAATAATCTTAATGGCTAATTGGTTTGCGCCTACATTCATACTAATGAAGCTAATTATAATATATTCATAACTTAGTTGTCTTTAAATATCACTTTCAATGCTGAGCAAAACCAAAACGTTGAGCCTGTCTTCTAACATGGAGGGTCGAAGCCTGTTTTTGATGAACATAAATTTTGAAAATGACAATTCTACACTATTGTTTGTGCCCGTAAGTGACAGATGCATTATACATTCTTAGAGCGACCTCGATATTAGGAAAATAATCTTTGCCTTTTTTCTAAGAGGAGTACATCCACCTCTTCTGATTACTGACTTTTTCATTTTCCTCATCATGCATCGACCGTTGACGTATTCTATGGAGGGCTCGCACCGCATTAAATATTAAAACAGATATTTTTTATTTTAGTCTAATCAAACAAATTATTTTTTGTAAAGTATTCTATGGGCGTTTTCTTTTTAGGCGAGAAATGAACTGATTTACCTCGTACTAAACTGAACTGAACTACCTACTCCTAAAAAAGAACAGTATGTTTTTTAAAATAAATATACTCTGTTCCATTTAACCAATTCAGTAGGTGGCGCTCACATCAGCGCCAGTTTTATATCGATGAAATTAACAAATGACAGTATTTAACTGCTGTTGCTCTTACCTAACATTTTATTAAAATATTAAAAAGGTATAATGCAATTGGAACTTTGTATATTCTAGTCAATAAATGTGAAATATAAAGTATTATTTACCGGCTTTCCATATCGGATAACGTTGATACTTGACACTGTATATAAAAATAACACTTTTTACATGTCATAATATACACTGATACTACTCTGAAATTATATTGCGTAAACTTGGCTCCAGTTTCACCCAATCAGAGTTCATCTATGCCCTACTCTGTACAATACTGAATTGGTAAGGTGGAACACGGTATAACGGTATAGAAAATAAAAAATATATAGCATTATATATATACTATTGGAGTTGTCGAAGGATAAATTTTCATCTCAGACACACATACACACACACACACACACTCACACAGACAGACAGACAGAATAATAATACGCATAATAATTTAGTTTCTTATCATAATTAACAAAAAATATTATATTTACAGGTGCCTTAAGATGCTGAAAGAAGAATTTGTGTCAGATCTTCAACAAAAATATGGAAAAGAATTTATTAAAACTATAGACGAAAAATAAATATTCTATTATTAGTTTTATTATTATTATTTTTATTACTTCATATATAAAAAATACATTACTGTTATTTATACATGTATATGTTTTTATCTTAATAAAAAATTCTCCCAAAAAAAACAATTATTTATCCTGTCGTACATGCTCGCTTCTGTTCGGCTCTTTTCGACGTCGGGACGCTCTGTTTGCGCGTCGCCGTCAGTTTCCCGCGGATAATCGACGGTCGCAGGCTATTCGATTCAAGTTTTCAAGTTTGTGCGATAGCAACTGTCGCAGAATCTTTCGCTGAAATAACGAAAATATTTCGAACTTTTCTTGGTGTTTAGGACTTAAAGTGTAGTTAAGTGTTGTGTAGTGAATAGTTGAAGATATATTTATAATATTTGAAGGTATTTTCAGTCTACAAATAAGGTAAGATGTTTTATATTTGGATTGAAGAAGATTTGAAGGTTAGGGACAATTGTTGATTCTAATATGAAGAATATTTTAATAAATTCTTTGTATTTATTTAGATACAGTTAAATATGGCATTTTTAATTAATAGTTATTTTTAATAATCGAATATATGAATAATTACTTTACACTTGTAACATTAGGAACGAATTTCAAAAAAGAGTTGCAGGGTATAGGAAATATGTTAAATCTCATAGCTTTTTACACATTTTCTTTCGCAATTATTATTAGACAGTTTTTGGTTTATTTTCTAGAACAGTTATAAAAGCATATGACGTGACATCTGACTAGAAAATAAACATTTTTCGGACAAAAATATATTACGGAATTAGTCTCTAAAATTATATATAATATATATTTTCTAGAATAATGTGACCCATTATTCATAAAATACATACAGGATGATTTCTAATTTGTACATATTTATAAAAAATAAAATATTTCGGTAAGTGATTTTACTTATTTAAACATTATTTGTTAAAAAATGTAATAATCCGTTTGTTAGTAATAAATGACAAACGAGGTGACAAATTAAAACATGTTGGATTTCAACAGAAATTTATTTCAGTTCTCACTCGTTAAGCTGCTGACGTCACAACTTTCGCGCCAAAACTTTAATACATTTTTAATTCATTCGTTATTAAGCTTAATTTCACATAATAAAAAAAAATACTGAATTTATATTTTGAAATTATATGAATAACAATAAAAAAAACTTGAATGGCCCATTGTACTTAATCTTATAAAATAACATATGAGGGTCATGCTAGAAGTATTGTGAATAAGAAAATTAGGTAGGCCGTAGAAACCAAAATTTACATTGTCAATTATTTATCTTTCATTCGAAATTAAGTTGCGAAAATTAGTTAATTAAGAACTTAGTTAATCATTTTTTTCAAAAAATAAACACTAAATTAATATTAATTTTAAATCGGCAAAAAAATAAAGACTGATATTATTTACTCTTAAACAGCGATGATTAAACTATGACTAAAATAACAAATTCAGTTGTTTTTAGTCATGCCAATGTATTTTTAAATGGTCGCCAGGGTAATTACTATTACGAGGATGTATTCTATCCTGAACCAGGAAGCTCAAGGAAAATATATTGTCTCAGATTATGAGAAAAACTATTTATTTATTTAAATAAAATCACACATTGACATGAAAAGAAAAACAAAAGAAATCATTACCTACTTCAAAAATATATCAAAATTACAACAAAGCTATTCACACTTTGAAAGACAAAGATATTTCGACAATTATTGCTTAGTTAGTTAGGGTGACTTAAATTACGAGTAAATACTACCAGTCAATGTGTTCAACACGGCACTAAACACAGATTTATACCAACGGCAGCCTCTGCTGTAAATCTGGTATTTTAGTGCCTAGTTAAAAAAAAACTATTTGTGGAATTCCTCCAGGGCATGCTGTACTAATGATTTCTTATAGGCTGGTTCAATCTGATCGATCGTTGGCGTTCTCTTGATCTTGTAGAAATATTTGGTTTTTTAAATATGTATATTCCAGAATTATGAGACTAAAAGGTTGTTTATTTATTTCATTACGAGTTCTGAAAGATATTGTACTAATTTTTACATTTGTTTGTTAATCTTCTATTGCATTTTTTACCTTGTATCAGCTAAATAGGTAATCTAACCTACTTAGCATTCGAATGGCGTTCCGATATAGGTACACATTGGAGCTTGCTACTACTGTAGTTAAACAGGTGCAAAGTTAAAATAAGTGCGTACGCCTCAAGAATACACAAAATTCAATTACTACACGCACCTACAATGATTTCAGTCCGACTCATTAGCCCGCCATTCGGACCAGAATCGTAGAACACAGAATTTCATCAAATATTTTAGAGCGTTATTGGTAGATATATTACTCAAGTTTCGAAAATCAATGTAATTAAATTTCTTAATTTACTTAATTAAACATTGAGATGCCGTATATCACAGGGAGTTTTAAGCCGTCCATGGACATTGTTTATAAGTTTCTTAATTGATTTAATGTCATTCTTTGCAACATTTTATTGTAACAAAATTTCAATGAGGATATTTTATTAAGTTGGTAAGTATTTTATAATATTCAATTTATTCAAAAGGTTTAGAGTTAATAGAAAAATAAAATATATCATCACGGCATGTTACCCATTGCTGGGTGTGCCAACCTGCTGTATACACACAGATATTTCGGTAATGAAGATGATATATTGTACCGTGTAGGCGCTTACCAGGCGTCACCTAACAGGCACTCATTGCTGGCGTGGAGAGTGCACCACAGGGGTCAATTTGTGCCATTTAAAATTAGAAATATTTTTTGGCGTTGGTCGGGATCGAACCTGGGTCACCAGATTCGCGATCAGACACTCAGACACACGGCCACGAGACCCCAAGAAAACCTATAATTGAAATGTTTGTTATTAATACGAAAAAAATATTAAATCAATGCCAAAAAAATAAAGTATAGTTTTGAATACGTTACTGAAATATTTCAATGGAAATCTTTTTTGTAAAACATTGCTTATACTGGAGTACAAAATAAATGTTAAATACTTTTTTGGCATTATTTTCATACGTAATATAACAAGTGATATGATTATCATCGATGATATTCTCGAGTGAAACCGAGCTGCAGATTTCACGAGTCCGAAGGACGAGTTGAAATGTGCTGCTTCGGTTTCACGAGCAATATCTTCGATTATTAATTATATCACGAGCTTATATTTAATGAGAGAATATAATGAATTTTTGCAATCTAACCTAATCTAACTTTTGATATACATATTCATATTGTATTAAAACATGGTACTTACGAGTTTTATTTAATATTTCGGAGTTTGAATTATTGTTATTATTTATTTTTATACTCAAAATTAACTGCCAATGTCATAAATAAAGAAAACAAATCCCTTAGTAACGACTATAAATACGGTGTTTATTTCTTTGTTTTTCATCGCTGTGATAGACTTGTAGCTAGGGAGATTCTGAATGTTGATTGGCGGAAAACATGTCACGTGACTAAGGAATTATATTCTCATAAAATTTTTGTTTCAATTTGAAAATTTATTTTTTAAAAATTTCTAGTCAAAAAATGCGCAACAGCACAACACGTAAATATCTTCGATTTAATTTTATTTATTATTTGGAAAGACTTTTTTCACAATTTGTTTATGTGAGATGAAATATATTTTTACATGACTAAAACTAATACAATTAACCCTTAACCTTAAAATAATAAAATAATCTATTTTATTATTTTAAGGTTAAGGGGTAATTGTATTAGTTTTAGTTATAATTTAACCTTTGACTCCTCCTATTATTATAAATATTTTTACATGATTGGCTCTGTGGAAATAATCACCGGGAATCCACGGTTCCTACATCAACGTGAATTCCACCATCTAAACAAAGGCAACGATTTGACGTGGTTTTAACTTTCAAAAAGGTAATTGGGCTTTACTGTTTTGAAGATGAAAATGACAAAATAGTTACTACCGATATGGAGAATTTTGTGCGTCTTACAGTAGAAGGCATATCTCAGATATGGTGGCAGAGCCAGAATGCAACTGCTAAGGTAGACTTTGGAAAAGTGAATAATTTCGCGAAATTCAGATTTCAGTTGCCCTCTACATTCGTCCGATTTGACAACACTAGACTTTTTCGGTTTCCTAGACGCGACAAGCCGCGGCGACTAGTCCCGCGACACCTCTGCTTATAGGCAAATTATAAAAAGTGGGTTCCTCGGCGCGAGGTATAGTGAGGAGTACCTACTTCATGACAGTCACCGACGGCAGGATGGTGAAATCAGCATTTTCAGCCGCAGATGATGAGAAATTAGTTGAAGAAGTTCGAGAAAATAATGTTTTATATGATAGTAGCAATGATAAGTATAAAGATGTAATATATAAAGACGAAATATGGAAGGAGATTGCAGAGAAAACAAGAAAATCAGGTAAATGTAAATGAAATAATATAAAAAAATTAATGCTGCTATAAATTGAAATTTACATTTGTAAAATGTAATTATTTTGTAAAATAATTCGCTTCATTTCGAACTGTCTGGGAAAACAGTAATGCTGTGCGACTAGCGATCGGAGTAAAGTCGCAGGTTGTAGCGTCTAGGAAACCGTACCTTTAATTTCAGGACTACCCAGCTCCAGCAGTTTGAGGACAACATTCGGAAAGAAATTCAAGCATTGGAGCTAGCCATCTTTAGATTTGTTATAGAAAATGCCATAGGAAGAGCTCGTGCTTGCGAAGCGAAAATGGAGGTCACGTGATATTTTTCATAGTTAAAAAGAATTATTTTGTACGTTATATTATAAAAAATAAATAGAAAAAAATATTCAATTTATAAATGATAAAGCGACTTATGGATCATCCCGCCAGTATAAAATAAATATGGATTTTATTTGGTGGGAGTTAATTTGCTGGTACTTCATATTTTTGTTTCATAAAGTCTGTATCATATATTTTTCTCTAACGTTGTGTGTATAATTTATATTTGTAGTGTTTGAAATGTACAGCAGGTATTTTTTGCTTGTACGTGGCCTGCATTCTGCAATGGCTGTGATTTTCATCTTCAAATTCGCGGTATTGCGTGACTTTACAGCACGAAAAGCTGCAGAGAAATGTTGTCAAATGCCGAAATAATCCCTCTCTGCCAACCTATTTTACTATTATTACAAGTGATTTTGTAATTTTTATGTTACATGTTTGCAAAAAATGGTTTAAAATATTATGAATTTAAATTGCTGTATATGACAGTTTCTGTAGGTTGTAGAGGATTGAAAAATTGTAAAGGGATAACCGGTGAGTAGATGGCCAATGGGAGGTTTTAGGTTTGTTCTAGTCTGTCATTGCTGATAGTTTGTGACTGTCAGGCACACGCGAAGTAAAAAAATATCGTTCCAACCGTACCACTAACAAGTTTGCAACTACTGTTCGACTATCACAAACTAGTTTCTGACAGTCAAAATAGTCAGAACTTTTTCTGCTGACTAAAAGTCAGAGCCTCCGTAATTATTGCAAATTCAGTGTTCGTTTTCATATTTCCCATCTGTCAAGGGAAGATGAAATTTATACTTATTAGAATTAGATTATTAGATAACAATAAAACATTCCATGTTATTATATTTAATATTATATTGTTCTTATAACATAATTTTATTTTATTTTTAGAAAAATGACCGACGACGGCATTTGTTAATTGTTGTTGTTAAATAATTTATTAACCCGTACTTTTCAGATTAGCTAGCTCTTATGTAACAAATACTCGCTTTGGTACCGTCACCATCTCATTCAGCGTTCCAACACTTAGGTGTTTCAAACTTGTCAGTAATTAGTTTATGTACACGCTTGTACATTAAAAAATCTATTGTGGCCAGCACAATACCTCCCGCCACATCCTTTTTTTGGTTACATAAGTATGGGGCGCGAACAGTCATGTTACATTGTTGGCCTTGACAAGCAGATGTGGGGGCGCGTTTCAGAATGATAATTAGTAATTATGTACATAAATGTCAGAATTTTTCATTAAAAATTTCAAGATTTTCTAAATTCACGTAATTTGTCACCAGGAGTGTGGGATTTACTTGTCGAGGAAAATAAACCACATGGAATTGGAAAATAACTAAATTTAGAATGAGAAATTATGATATATGACATCTATATACATAATTATTAGCTATCATTCTGACATGGGCCCCCATATCTGCTTGTCAAGGCCAACAAAGTCACATGACTGCTCGCGCCCTGATGTATTTAAATTTTTTGTATACCTACACTCTACACCAAAAATTCTACTTATATTATTTATTTATTTATTTATTTAAAGATGAGGCTTCTACTTATATCTATTCCATATACTTAGATTTTTTAAATTTAAATTCATTCTATGAAGAAATTTTGTCCTACTCTTCTAATTTTTCGAGATGTTTCCCATTCATTGTCGGAAGTAACAGTATTTCTGAAGGGTATGTGTAATATAACTATAATATTAAATATTTAACCATTAATACAATAAGAAATAAAATGTATGTACTTCCGAGAAAAAATCTTCTGTTTTCCATAGCATTCTTTCGACTGTATAATTTATTACAATAGATTATTTTATATATTATATTTATTTTATCTCTAAATCTATAGAATATATAATAAAATATTTAAATGTATCAGATAGAGAATTTAATTTTCTTTAATATTATTAAGAAAATTTTTCAAAAAATAATATTTAGAAGATTTTTTTCAAGAATTTTCTACTTCCGGTTGTCCAATTATTACCAAAACCTTTTCAGATATTCCCATGAATGTCCGATTGGGAAATACGTAGTTAAACAAATTTAAAGTCTTATAGTTTTGGAGTAATCGTCCTTCCAACATCCCACATACACACACATACACACATCCACACACACACACACACAGACATCATCGTAAAAATGTTGAAATCGGATTGTAAGGACCTTAAAACGTGCTTATTCAATAAAATCTGAATATGCGATTTTTAGTATGAATCCAATACCTCTCTTAGCGAGAGGTAAAAAATCAGATACATGTTGCAAAACTTGTCCAAAATTACCAGCTGGAACAAATGTATTAATATATTTTTTGTTTCTAGAGTATTCGTTTCAGAATCATTATTTTCCCCTATTTGTTACAAAAATAACTATTTTCTACAGTCGTGTGGGAAGTAAGTGTTTTCAAACTCAAAAATGAGTACGAGGAATTGTCAATTTCGGCACTGGTGCGGGAAATAATTCAGAAACTTGCGTTTCAGTCGCTAAATTTTCCGCATTTGCTACAAAAATAATTATTTTCTACAGTCGTGTCGGAAGTACGAGTAAGTGTTCTAAAACTTAGTGAGTGCAGGAAATAATTAAAAACCATCCAAGTAATAGATGTTAATTGTAATTTTTCTTATTTTTGTGGACGATAGCAGAAAACACCATGTTTGCAATCATCTACAAAAATTTGAATAATTACGGAATGTAAATTGTTGACATACGAGTATTATCTTTTGGCCGGCTAAGGATGAGATTTTTTAGTGATCATGGCTTTTAAGATAATAAAACAAAAATTGTATGTTTTCCCGCACTTATTTTGAGTACGATTGCAGAAAAAATAACTATTAACTACTTTCATATCATAATTTCAATTTTACAAAATGAAAATTCGTAAATAGGTTCCTCTGTTTTTACTGAGTTTTAAAAATAAAATAAATAAATAAATATAAAACATCACCCCATATTATCCATTGTTGGGTGTGCCGATCTGCTTTGTATGCAGATATCGGTAAGGATGATGACATATTTGTCGTTCTCATTTAGTTCCTTTTCTCTCAAGTCTTCCGCAATACAGTCCTTCCATCTTATCTTTGGTCTTCCTCTGCTTCGTCTATCTTCTGTTACTAACCTATTTATTCTTCCAATATATTCTTCATCTCTCCTCATGACATTTTTAAACCAATGTAATCGTCTCTCTTTTATCTATCTAGAAACTTCTATCACTCGCGCCATTTCCCTTATTTTTATCTTTCTGTGTTGTCCCTAATATCTATCTCAACATCCTCATCTCTGCCACATTCATTTTCTTTTCATTGACACTGACATGTCAGTTAGAATTTTCTTAATATAGTAGCTGTTTCCATGGTTGTAGCATAGCTGGCTGATTTATAAGATTTAATTTCTTTATAATTCTTTAACTCTATATCCATTGAATATGAAGTATAAAATGCAGTCAATTCGTATAGATAAGAATATTCTTTAATATTTATAATAACATTAAATGTCAAAAAATAATATTTAACAGTGTTTTTCAAGAAAAACTGTTAAAATCTTCAAATGAGGATACTTCCGGTTGACCTATTATAACCAAAATCTGACATGTCAGTTAGAATTTTCTTAATATAGTAGCTGTTTCCATGATTGTAGCATGGCTGGCTGATTTATAAGATTTATTTTTTTTATAATTCTTTAACTCTATATCCATTGAATATGAAATATAAAATGCAATCAATTCGTGTAGATAAGAATATTCTTTAATATTTATAATAACACTAAGACTAAGGCCCGGTTGTTCCAAGTTCAGATAAAGGAGCAGTTTACTATCTATTAGATAAATTTATTCTACCGTCTTAACTAGAGAATAAGATTTTTCCGTTGCTCCATGATGTTTTATTCTCCGGATAGCTAACTGGCAGATTGCTATCAGAAAGATTAAAATTGTGTTAAGGAGTTATTTTTGGCAACTTGGCTGTAACAATTTTAATAGAAGTTTGATTACTTTTTTGCTTTTATGTATTTTGGTGCAGTTGTAGTTTAAACCACAGTTTGAACGTTTAGAAAAAATGATAAATACGACTTGCAAAAATGAGTGGTGAAAATTATAGGTAAAGAGAGAGAGCAGTTTATTTTACTACCGCGGAAATAACTAATTTAATTAAATTAGTCGATAAATATAGAAATATAATTAAGTCCAGGAAGACAAATTCCGTCTCTTGGAAAGAAAAAAGACATCATCTGGAATCAATTACAAATTATTTTAGTTTTAGTTGTGGCCAGTATTTTCGATATACACCCTGTTGCATAAAATCGTAAAGCTATCAACAACTGGCATATCGAAGATACAGCGCGATTCGTGATTCAGAAAAACAAATGTAGACAAATGTGTTTATTTCTCAAATTATGCTTTCTTTAAACTTACTTAATAGATAAGAATAATATTAGGTCTTCAATTTTATCTAACAAATAAAGAACTGTAGTCTTTGACATTCAAAACCACAATAAAATCTGAATCCCATTTTTCAAAATTATTACATCTTTCTCGTACTAAATACTGTTTTCGAGAATTAATATTAACAAAAATGAAATCGAATACTTCATCATCACTGTTGTACTGATTTATTATAATAATTATTAACATTAACAAAATCATCAAAACAACACAAACGTTCCATGCCATATGTTCCGTTTCTCTTCACTTCGTGTTTCCATTCGTGTGCACTCGGTACGATATTCTTTGGATAAAACTCTTAACTGGTAGTTTGACTGACTGTTAGTTATATTACTGTTTAACGAAAATTTATCTTACTGGTAACTTTTAACCATAAGTGGAACAACGCAAACGAATGTATAACTATAGATGGAACAATCGGCCCTAAATGTCAAAAAATAATATTTAACAGTGTTTTTTCTAGAAAAACTGTTAAAATATTCAAATGAGAATACTTCCGGTTGACCTACTATAACCAAAATCTAATCAAGTCTGCATACGGATGTAAAGGAAGAGGAATACGTAAAAATTGTAATTTTTGGAATTCTAGGATTGGGGATACCGCAGCCGAAATTATAGTCACACACACACGAACACACACACACACACACACACACACACAACACACACATAGACAATACCTTCCTTACCTAGAGATGACGGAAGGTAAAAAATATTGTTCACTTCTATCACCTTACTGTGTAAGTTATAAAGTATTTTTTCTTTACGAATAAAACTATTTTATTGAAATGGCGCCCCTTATTGTCAGGCACCTTTGTGCGGGACTCAACCTACCCAACACTCAAACTTCGTATGGACTGGATAATAAAAGTTATAATTTGAAAATAAATAATTTATGGTGCATTATTTTTATGGTAACTTTAATACGATTGAGAGTTGTACTCGTATTGAAATTTAAAACAGCTCGTATAGCAGTAATATCAGTATACATATATTTGATTGTATAATAAGGGAGCATTGGCATTGCCACATTGCCTGTTGTTTAAGTAACGCTGTCGCCCTGAAATAAAAACCTTCGTGGGCTATCGAGCCGGCTATTTATATCCCAGGCAATTTGCACGTCCATGCTCAAGTTATTATGGTAAAATACTGGCGAGAAAATGATGGTTTGGCAAACATTTATAAGATGGATCGCAACCTAACCCACCAAGCGCCAAACACCTTTTCTTTTTCCTAAGGGACACCCGTTATTAAACTACACTTGAATTATGAATGAGATAGTGCGAGAATACTAAGTATCTGCATCCTTTCATATCAAATCTCAGAAAGAATGATAAATTTTTATACTGCAGTCATGTCATAAAAGGAGTAAATGTTGAAATGGGCTTTATATACCATAATCGAAATGTAATAAATGTATATTAAAATCGTAAAATACTATTCTATTCCAGAGCTTTATAACTGGTGTGCCACGAGGAGATTTCATGAATACAGTGGCGAATTTAACTTTCAAGGGGCCAGAAGCGTTATACATTTCTGGGGCCCTCTAAAATAAATCAATCATGCATTTTTCAAAATAATTCTGTTGCAGTTCGGTTTATTTATATTAATTTTTAATTCGCGGAACACATCCAAAGTGCTTCCGAAGCACCAGTGTGCGTTGGAACACCGGTTGAAAACCATTGCTATAGTCAGTCGTTTGTTTAAATACTTTAAATAGCAAATAAATTTAGTTGTTAACAATTACTCGAAAGTTCAGTCAAACAACATTTATTCGTACTAGCAACGTTTCGGTGCACCTTGCACCTTCTTCAGGGTCTACAACAATTATACAACAAAAATGTAATACATACAAAATAACATGGACATTAACACACTTACAGTAAGATCTTACATATTGTTACAATTCATGTACACAAAATACATTCGTACAAAACATTCGTTTAATTTGTTGAAAATCGTACCAAAAAAATTCAAAGAGCATACACACATCCATTTGCTTTCCAGATCAAAAGTGTGTTTTAGGGTATTGGAAAATTTCAAGATTTTGGAGTAAGCGCAGAATTACTTTAAACGTATTGTAACGTTTATTTATTTGGGTGAAGTGTAAAAATAAGAAAAATAATACGTTTATTAAACGATAATTAGAAGAAATATTAAAAAGATAATAAAAATAACTAACACTAATTTAAGACTAAGAATATTATTAAATGCGTAAACACTAAGATTATTTATTTAAACAATATTTATATATCACTACGACTGTTTATTTATATCACCCACTGTTCTTTGCTTGTTGCTTCTATATAACAGACTTTGTTCGCTGGCTTTGGCGACAGGTTTATATAGCACGATGTCCTTCTCGAACTTTCCGACGCCACAATGACATTGAATACAAAGGATCAGTCCACCGGATGTAATTAAACTAGTCTAGACGCTTAAGGGTTTTTCCCCCGCCGGGGATAATGTCACCGCTCGAGAATATTTTACCAGTGGCGGCGCTCGCATATTTTTAAGTCAGAGGCGCACGTTACAGTATGTTTCTTGAAATATTACATATTAGGAATGATTGCAATAACATCGATGCAAGAACTGATAGTCAAGGACTTAACAGCGTATATTTTGGTGTATTGGAAAAATTCAAAAAGGAAAAGGCAAATTTCAGACCAAACTGAGTTTCATTAATTTCCTTACATTTTATTTAAATTCCTACAACTTGCTGCATTATTATTGGTGTACAGACGACCAATAGGAGTCCGTATCAATGAAATGATTATTGTGAATAAAAATTAACGTCTAAATCGAAAATAAGTATTATTTTATATAGATTTTTAATCAATGACTTTTTGCTCGACTTTTCGTAAAACATTTTTTTTGCTGAAAACTCATCCCTTGTCCGTATAAAATCCGAGGTTAGTTAGGGGTAGATACCTGACCACAGATTCGTTCATTAGTGGTGTTTGTATATGAAGTTAATTATGTAGGGCTACAAGGGTGGTAAATAGGGCAGTAGAACAGCAGGGTATAGGAAAGATTTTCTGCCAAGTAAGCAACACTTCTTAATCACCTGGAAACTCTAATCAAGTGATCATTGAAGAAAATATTTAATTATTTTATAGCGAACTACGCAAAAAATATATACAAAATATCAATTTTCGTGGAAGAGCCAAATTCACCTAGCATAGCTAAAAAATTGTGAGATCGAACACTTACGCAAAAAACATAAATGCCTCAAATCATTTTTGTGTAACAAACTAAGTTTTAAAGATTTTAAAAGATGAACTAATCAATCATATTTTGTTTACCTAATTTTATAGTTGAAGTACTTCTTTAGTATTATAAAATTAAACATTGTTTTGTATAATAAGCATTCTAATTTAATACGTTGACAATGGCGGAGCCAGGATGTAGTTGTTGGTTTATTCTATGGACGTTTTCGTTTTAGGGGAGAAATGAACTGATCTTACCTCGTACTGAACTGAACTGAACTATTCATAAAAAGAACAGTATGTTTCTTAAAATAAGAAGTAGAAAATAAAAACATGTATAGCATTATAATTATAACATAATAATCTGCTGAATTGGCTTATGGCTATAATCTGTTGTATTACCTTATGTGATTTGCTTTGCCACCTTAAATTGTTTTACATTTTTATATTTTCAGTAAAATCATTTCACAAAGATATGTAAATTTTATTTGACACTGACATCTGTCAATTAGTAATATTTGAATAATATAACGGTTTCCATGGTGCAGCTTTTAGCAGCATAGGTTGCAAGATATTTCTTTATAATTATTTGTCTCTAAATTCATTTAACATGAAGAAAAAATCTGATGTGGCCAGCACATAACCTCTCGCCGTATATTTTACCTGGCTGTATGCATAAAGCAAAGAATATTTTTATAAATACAAATAATATATTCATATAAATCTATGACGTATAAACTTCTTTATTATTCAATAATAGCATGTCTCAACATAAAGATATTTACCATAAATTATGTTACAATAAATTACAAAGTAGAGTTTACCATATAATAATAATAATTTATTACCCAACAGAAAATATCCAGTTACAAGGTAAATAACAAATAAATATATAACAGTAACAAGTGATTCACAATAAAGATTAACAATCAATTTCAAAATAAGAAATTCCAGTTGAACGTAATGAATACAGTGTACAACAAAATATATCACATGAGGTACATATTTGGTTGTAGTTATCACAACAAGTGAAAATGGGCGACCTGGGCATTAAATTAGTTTTGGCAATATTGTTGTAAAAAGTATTTACTTTACGAGAAGCGTATGTAGGAACTGAGAATTTAAGTTCAGATAATAACGCACTGCAGTCAATGTCACTGTGTAATAATTTGTGTAAAAATGAAAGGCTGTGTAATATGAAACGTGTCTGTAGTGTTATAACACCAAATGATGATAATAGCAAACTATGACTAAAACCTCTTTCGGGATACACATTATGTACCTTAAACCAAAGATATTTCAGAAATTTTCTTTGCACATTTTCAACCTGTTGTTTTTGGTTATTGTATAGCGGGTACCAAACAATGATGCAGTATTCAAGAGTAGATCGCACAAGTGAATAAAAGAGTGATATTAATGCATTGATATTTATAAAAGGTTTACAATTACGTATGATGAAGCCGAGTGACTTATTAGCTGATTTTATGACATTATGAATTTGTAGATCGAATGTAAATTTAGGGTCAAAAATTACACCCAAATCTTTTATTTTGTATTCCCTGCATAATGGTAATGTATTTATGGAATAATTGTGTAATATTAAGTTATTCTTGCGGGAATAAGTGACAATTTTACATTTATCAATATTCAAAGCTAATTTGTTTTTTTCACACCATAATTGCATGTGACCAATATTTTGTTGTAAATGTAAGCAATTGTCAGTTGTTATAATTGGCTGGTAAATTTTAACGTCATCTGCAAACATTAATATTTCACATGATATGTAATTAGGCAAATCATTTATGAAAATCAGGAATAATAATGGACCAAGATTTGACCCTTGTGGTACTCCGGATTTTGCAATAAACTCATTTGATGTTGATCCATTGTACATTACCAATTGTTTCCTGTCAGATAAATAAGAGGAAAATAATTTAATTATTTTGGCGTGGAAGCCAATATCTGAAAGTTTGTTTAACAGGATACCGTGATCTATTCGGTCAAAGGCTTTTGCAAAATCGGTGTATACCACATCAACTTGACCACGATTATCTAACACGTTAATAACAAATTGTGAAAAAGAACACAGATTTGTCACCGTTGATCTCTTAGATATAAAGCCATGTTGATACGGTGATATATAATTTTTTTTTTGTGCAAATATTTTATTATGCAAAATTATCTCAAAAACTTTTGAAAAATTTGATAGTATAGCAATAGGTCGGTAGTTACGAATATTGGATGGTTCACCAGATTTTAAAACTGGACATATCTTGGTAGTTTTCCAACAATCTGGAAATGTGCATGTATTTAAACAACAATTAAATATGGTTAATAATGGATGTACCAAAACACTTTTACAGTCTTTGATTAAAAAAGAGGGTATTTGATCTATTCCAGACGTTAATTTGTTGTTTAATCTAATTATGGCTTGGAATACATCATATTCAGATATTTGGGTGACATTTACAGATGGAGAATTTACTTCGTTTGATACATAATTTCCGTCAAATGGCATCGAATTTACATAAACACTACTAAAATAATTTCTAAATGAATTCATGATATCTTTTGGGGTGTCGTGAACTTCGTCGTCAAAAGTCATAATGCCTGGAATTCTACTTTTCTTTCTCTTGGTTTGAATAAAAGACCAAAATGATTTAGGATCCGCTATAAAAGATTCTTCGGTGGTTTTGAGATATTCGCTATAAGAAATATTTATTTGGTTCTTAATTAAGGATCTTAAGCTCGAAAATTTATTGTAATCATACGCTTTATTAAACTTTTTGTATTTAACAAAATATTTACGTTTTAATTTTAAATTACGAATAATTTCTGACGTAAACCAAGGGGGATATGAGTTAGATTTTATTAATCGCAATGGTACATGTTTATCCAAAATTGAATAAAGGATTTCATAAAATTTATTACACATGACATTAACCTCAGTACAGGATGTTAAATCATCCCAAGAAATATTAGCAAGCTCTTGATATAACGCTGGAAAATTCGCTTTTCTAAAGTTGTACTGTTTGGAAGTGATACATTTTTGAAAATTCACCTGGGAAATAAACTGTTCTGAGAACTTAATTTTAATTGATAAGGCTGGATGATATTTATCCTCTTTAACTAAAGGTGAATATTCACGAATAACATTACATTCTTGATTGGAGTACACTAAATCAAGCAGTCGGCCATTTTCATTTACAACATTGTTACATTGTTTGACATCAAGGATTAATGAAAAATTAAATAAATTATTAAATAACATGTCGGACGGATCATTATTAATGAAAGTTGGGATATTAAAATCCCCAAATATAGCAATATTTTTGGTATATAACAACCTATTTTCTAAATAACTAAGAAGACAATTTAAGTCCTGAATAGTTGGAGTAGTTGGAATGTATATTACAAAAACAACTAGAGTGAAAGAATGAATTGAACATTTACAAGCAAGTATATCGAATAATGGCAATACATTATTTATCTCATCGACATCTAATATTTCGACATTTATAAAATTTTTAGTTGCTAACAATACTCCGCCTCCTCGCGACAAGTTTGTACTATCAAAGTTACGGTCACGCCTATGAACAGTATAGGTATTAGGAAGAATAAATTCAGAATTATTTATGTCATTTGAAAGCCACGTTTCTGTAAGTGCAACAAGATCATATTCGTAATCACTTATGGATTTAGTAAAATCGTTAAATTTATTCTTCAAACTACGTACATTTTGATAGTAGCAGTCTACTTGATTTACTTTTCGATTTCGTTTTGTTGGCGGTTTTCTAAAAAATTATTCTGGGACCGTTTACGGGGAAACCAGTACCGTTTAACTAAAACACCTCTAGGCCAAAATTCAGGATCTAGCACTTTGGGAAGTGAATCGTAATTAATTCCTAATTTGAAAGATGAAAAATCACCCGCATGATCTATTTTATCGCACTTGAACGGTTCTTTCAAACCTTGTGTTTTTAAATAGTCGATAATGTCATCGGGTTCTGCATCTTTATTGACTATTCGACTTATATGTAACCATCCTCGCATGGGGGCCCCGCACAATTTGCCGTTGGTCCGGTCCTGTGCCGTGCCGATTGTACGCACCATATATAAATATTAGGCTGGTAACAGCAATTTTCAATTCGAACAACTTTGTTTACTTTCTCTTCATATTCTTCTAGTAAAAACATTAATTTTGGGCGGTCTAAAATGTATATATCTGGATTGTGCATCTATTGTTACATATCTTCTTTTACATTTTATTTTTTCATACTTGTTATATCTAAATAACCTTAATTCCCTTTAATAAAGTGACGGATAGATTGCATTCCGATTATTCTTATATCGATGTGTAATTTTGTCAATATTTACAACTTACTTGAGAAGAATTTGATAGCTTTTTCGCAATTCAAAGTTACTCTAGTCTACAGTACTGGTGTACATTGTCCCATAATGTTTGAAACAAATTTAAGTCCTTCAACCTAGACTTGTCATCTCCATAATAGTCACAGATCAAGAATTAAGGGATTCTCCAAATACATTTTTCTTTCATTACTCATTATTTCTGACACTGACATTTATCTGTCAGTTACAAATAATTTAAATTTGCAACTATTTTTCATGGCATCCTTTCGGTTGTAAAATTAATTACAACATTATTTTATATATTATATTCCTTTTATCTCTAAATCTATAAAATATGTATAAAAATATTTAAATGTATCAGAAAGAGAATTTATTTTTCTTTAATATTATCAAGAAAAATTTTCAAAAAATAATATTTAGAAGATTTTTTTTCAAGAATCTTCTACTTTCGGTTGTCCAATTGTTACCAAAACCTTTTCAGATCTTCCCATGAATGTCCGATTGGGAAATACGTTGTTAAACAAATTTTAAGTCTTATAGTTTTTGAGTAACCGTCCTTCCAACATCCCACACACACACATCCACACACACACACACACACACACACACACACACACACACACACACACACACACACACACAGACATCATCGTAAAAATGTTAAAATCGGATTGTAGGGACCTTAAAACGTGCTTATTCAATAAAATCTGGATATGCGATTTTTAGCATGAATCCAATACCTCTCTTAGCGAGAGGTAAAAAAGTATAATTAATTCATATTAATATTAATAACATTCTTTAATATTTAAAATAACATAAAAGGTCAAAAAATGATATTTAACAGCGTTTTTTCAAGAAAACTTGTTAAAATCTTCAAATTACGGTACTTCCGAGTAACCAATCATAACCAAAATCTAATCAACTCATATGGACGTACGAAAGAGGAATATGAAAGAATTATTTGTAATATTGGAGTTATCGAAGGAGAAATTTTCGTCACACATACACACACCGAGACACACACACACACATAAACATACACATACACAGATAGATACATCATTGCAAAACAGTTAATTCTTATTCTAGGGAGTCTAAAATATACATTTAAAGGTATTTTTTGAAGAAAAACTATCTTGAGCTTCAAGTAAACTGCCATTTCCGGTTATCCGATTGCCACCAAAATCTAATCAGATATTTCCATATTAGAATAAGGTAGAAATACATGGTTTCAAAACTTTCTGAATAATAGTATTTGAGTTAGAGCGTAAACAGGATCCACACATGCATACATACATACATGCACACAGACATCTTCGTGAAAATGTTAAAAATGGATTCTAGGGACCTTACAACATGGTCATTTACCAAAATCTCGATATGCGATTTTTAGCACGATCCCTATACCTCCCTTACCAAGGGTAGCGGGAGGTAAAAATGTGATAATTTTGTCAAAAATCAGACGGCTATGGAAATGAAACATATGTGACATAATTACTGCAACAATAATGAGCAATAATACTTTATTAAACTGTCACGAAATTGTCACATTTAATTACAAATTTTATATAAGTATACACAAAATATTATTACCTCTCGCTAAGAGAGGTATTGCATTCATGCTAAAAATCGCATATCCAGATTTTATTGTATAAGCACGTTTTAAGGTCCCTACAATCCGATTTTAACATTTTTACGATGATGTCTGTGTGTGTGTGTGTGTGTGTGTGGATGTATGTGTGTGTGTGTGTGTGTATGTATGTAGGATGTTGGAAGGACGGTTACTCAAAAACTATAGACTTTAAATTTGTTTAACTACGTATTTCCCAATCGGACATTCATGGGAAGATCTGAAAAGGTTTTGGTAACAATTGGACAACCGGAAGTAGAAGATTCTTGAAAAAAAATCTTCTAAATATTATTTTTTGAAAATTTTTCTTGATAATATTAAAGAAAAATAAATTCTCTTTCTGATAAATTTAAATATTTTTATATATATTCTATAGATTTAGAGATAAAAGGAATATAATATATAAAATAAACTGTTGTAATTAATTTTACAACCGAAAGGATGCCATGAAAAATAGTTGAAAATTTTAATTATTTGTGACAGATAAATGTCAGTGTCAGAAATAATGAGTAACGAAAGAAAAATTTACTTGGAGAATCCCTTAATTCTTGATCTGTCTCTATTATGGAGATGACAAGTCTAGGTTGAAGGACTTAAATTTGTTTCAAACATTATGGGACAATGTACACCAGCACTGTAGACTAGAGTAACTTTGAATTGCGAAAAAGCTATCAAATTCTTCTCAAGTAAGTTGTAAATATTGATAAAATTACACATCAATATAAGAATAATCGGAGTGCAATCTATCCGTCACTTTATTAAAGGGAATTAGTGTTATTTAGATATAACAAGTATGAAAAAATAAAATGTAAAAGAAGATATGTAAGAATAGATGCACAATCCAGATATATACATTTTAGACCGCCCAAAATTAATGTTTTTACTAGAAGAATATGAAGAGAGAGTAAACAAGGTTGTTCGAATTGAAAATTGCTGTTACCAGCCTAATATTTATATATGGTAAACTCTACTTTGTAATTTATTGTAACATAATTTATGGTAAAATATCTTTATGTTGAGACATGCTATTATTGAATAATAAAGAAGTTTATACGTCATAGATTTATATGAATATATTATTTGTATTTATAAAAATATTCTTTGTTTTATGCATACAGCCAGGTAAAATATACGGCGAGAGGTTATGTGCTGGCCACATCAGATTTTTTGAATGGGGATAGTGGCTGGGAACTTGGGTGGGCACAACACTTTTTAGGGTAGCCACGTGATGAAAATTTATTCACCTGGCTCTTCAACTTATCCTTCCTACCTTTCAATTTAATTAACAATATACATCTTAGAAAATTTTATAAAAAAGTTATTTGCTTGTTATTACTTTGCACTCGCTTTGTCACAGTACATATTTTGGTATGCAATGACAATATTTCAATTTATTTTTAAAAATTCTTATTTAAAAAATCATTGATTAACCTTAATAATTTCTTGTAAAAACGTGGAAGAGTGATAATGTTAAATAAAAAAGGTATTGGTGGTGGATGTGTAGGAGTGGAGTGTTTTATTGATGTATGTTCGTTCAATACAAATACTACGACTTGAGTTAACCATTCGCACGTTTTACAACAATTTATCTCGTTTTAAAGAAAGCGACGATGTATTTTCAGCTGTCACTACTGGAGGTGATAAATACTGCACAACCAACTTTCATCCCAAGAGAATTCCCGGAAATCAAACAGAACTACACACTTACACTCACAACTATCACAGGGAATAAACACACACTATAGTAGAAAAGTAGGACAGAGGGTATATTTATTATTAAAATGCAAATTGATATGACCAGTAATTCTTTCTGACATTAAATACGTAGAAAGTAAAAAAAATCACTAGACCTGATGCGTCGCTCTGTATCTTCTCCGGAAATTTCTTCATGCCTGTGGAATACCATCCGCAAAACCCTGACAAAGAACTGGCCTAATTAAATTTTATTATACCGGAAAATAACGCAATTTAGTCCTGCTGTTGCTGTAGCCAGGTCTTCTTTTGTGCACTCTTTTTCTAAGACAGAGCACAGAAAACAGCTGTTTTCTTTGGTCAGAGCAAGCAAGTAGGGTGGGCCATTGTTAGTTCTGGACCATAATGATATATAGTGGGTTCTACTTGGTACCCTTAGTCCACACTTTGCTACTTGATTTCGAAGGCTTGGCAGAGCTGTTGTCTTCTTACTTTACATTTCATATTTACATTAGTCGTGTTCCCGCCTTCTTATTTTCTAATGGAGGATGCACTGAGTACTGAGTAGAGAAAACTTTGTATGTGTTTCTTGACCAAACATTGGGAGCTAAGGATTATGCAATATGAAATTAGATTAATAAATTTTACATAAATAATTATATTAAAATGATACAACCTTTTTAGTTCTGTTTATTAAAAAAAAAAAACATTTCGGCAGCATAAACTACTGCCTTCTTCAGGGAATAAACAACAAATCAACAAATATATAAATAAATAATAACAAAAACATTAGCAATAGGTAACCATGGTGACAAATTATAACATATTTAATATAGGAAGCCACGCTCGACTAAGATCTAAAAAACCGTCACAATGATTGAGATTATTTAGATGTAGGTAAACGACTGTGAAGAAGGGTGAATGTAAAAAAACTACTCAGGACTGCAGTCAAAGATATTTTTTTTATTCTAAGGCCAACGTTTCGCCCCCATTTGGAGCTTCAAAAGAAAAAAAAATATATGGAATAAAAATAATTCATAAAATACATAAATCTTGAAGATTTCTTCAAAGTAAATTTAAGTTTTACATCAATCAAAATTTTTTTAACAGCACATTGAAAAATTTGATTGATTTGTATAATTTAAATTTACTTTGACGAAATCTTCAAGATTTATGTATTTTATGAAGCTCCAAATGGAGGCGAAACGTTGGCCTTAGAATAAAAAAAAAATTGACTGCAGTCCTGAGTAGTTTTTTTACATTCATTGGGATTATTATTCTTGGCTTTGAAAATCTCAATGGCTTCTCTAATTAACCTGTTGTTTAGGTGTGTTGGTCTCGCTAGTATTTTTGTTTCTTCGAATTATATACGGTGGAATTATTCCAGGGCATGTTCTGCAACTCAAGATTTTTCTGGCTGGTTCAATCTGATCGAACGCTGGTGTTCATTCAATCTTGTTGAAATAGTTCTACCAGTCTGACCAATGTAAACTTTCCCGCAGACATATGGAATCTGGTAAATCCCTGATGACTGAAGAAGGATGGCGTCTTTTATTTGTCTCAACATATGTTGAATTTTAACATATGGCGAAAATGAAATCTTCATGTTCTTCTTACTAAGAATTCTACCAATCTTGTGTCCGTGATATTTTTGACATAAGGAAGCGAAGCAAACAATATGTTCCTTTCATTAGCATAGTTAATAGGCCTTATCGGTTTCAGATATTTTTCGATAGAAGATTTAGAAAAACCATTCTTCATAAAAATATTCTTAATTTCTTTCATCTCCTCTTCTAATATCTCTGAATGACAAATTTCTGGAGCTGTTCTCATTAGGCACTTAATTGTACTATATTTCTGAGAAGGATGATGATGTTGTAATTGCCATTAATATATTGATTATTGTGCGTAGGCTTCCCGTAGACTGAATGTAGTAATATTAAGCTCACTGTAGACGGCGAAGAAAATGATATTATTCCCTTCCTGGTTGTATTACTGGACAGAAAAGAAGATGGTTCTTTACTACATTCAGTCAGGCAGTAGTTCATGCTGCCAAAATAACAAACAGAACTAAAACTAAAAAGATATCATTTTAATTGAATTGTGAGTTTTGAAAGATTTTTTAATAATGTAAATAATTATATTTTTAACAAACTTTAGCCTTAAAATCTATAACCATCCTTTTGCCTCTGAGTACGAGCCCAACCCCAAATGTATTCGTACTCTCTGAAAAAAATATATTAACAGCAAGAAAAAATATTTTTTTAGATTACAATAGTTAAGTTTATATTTGGGCAATTTTTTATTTTATGTATTAATAAAGTATACTGGATTTAAATATAATGTTATTACCTAAATTTATCATTTTAACAATAATCTACGGGCAAATATATGACAACAGACATGTGCTAATTTTTTTTTAGTTCCAACAGTAAATAATACAATATTTATGTAGTATCATTTATAAAACTGAAGGTAACGGAAACTGACAATATATTAAATTAATTACTATATTAAATTTTATTTTTTTTAGTAAAATTATTCGCAAAGTGATATTTATTTATTAAAGTACCACCTACAATTATATTAAAAACAAGAATAAATAAATTTTTGGATGCTATGATTATTACTCCAATTCAACAAATTTTGATATGGTGTATTAATAGAGTGTATACAACTTGAATACATTGCTTATAACAAAATTTCTTAGGTTTAATAATAATAATTTGCAAATAAACCATTGTCTGCATGTGTTAAATGTTTTCGTCTTTAATAACTCAGTTTTATAGATAATACTAACATAAATATTGTATTATTTACTGTCTTTTGTCATAGATTATTGTTTAAATGAGAAATTTAGTTAATAACATTGTATTTAAATCCAGTACACTTTATTAATACATAAAATAAAAAATGCCCAAATATAGTCTTAACTATTGTAACCTAAAAAAATATTTTTTATTGCTGTTAATATATTTATTTCAGAGGGTACGAATACATTTGGGGTTGGGCTCGAATAACTGTTCCACGCCTCATTAAAAATTTAAAGGTATTCAAATATTAATTATTTAGCATATTATGTAATCTATTTATCTATATAGGCTTTCATATTTATCCCTATATAAATCTCTTCAAGCATGAATTAATTTATCATTTAAAATGTGATTTTATTCGTAAGCAGCGCTTTGCTAGTGCTTAGTCGACAATTCTGGAGTGATAACATCCCTTTCATTCCCTATTAACGAATTGGTTATGTACCCTAATTAACGCTCACGCACACACAGCGTATGAGAGAGATAACACACACACACACATGCTCTATAGTCCCGAGTAATGAACACGCTCTATGTTCCTAAGGATGAGCCAGCACATTCGCGGATAAATATTTCAATAAATAAATATATCATCACGACTCCAACCAAGCATATGAAACATAAATGGGGATGGTAAATACAAAGTAATTTGTATGAGGACATAAAGAGAACATTAAATGGTGATTTATTTTTATGAAGCGCCTCCACCTTATTTACTTACAGCGTATAAATAGAGCAAGAGCAAAAAATATATTTGTTTGAGTGGTAATTATATTTGTATTTCATACTGTAGATTTCTATAATTTATACTACCTTTCGAATCTCTTAGATGTGGTGGTAATAATAAATTTTGGATCATGTAGCTGAGTGCTTCATATGAGCAGATGTGATTTTGACAGCTCGGGTTCAAATTTTACAAATCAAAATTTGAAAATTATTTCCTGTTTTCAAAATGCTCTAAATAAGTGCGAATTAAATTCTATATTATTTCATTGTTACATTTCATTTTTTTCTTAATTCAAAAGTTATTATGCAACCCGTTGTTCAGAAACGAATTTTTGTAGTTCTACTTGTAGGCGAATATAGTGGTTATTTGTTGATCTCTCTCGGTCGGTTTGGACTTGCGGTGTTCGTTGCTTTCTGAATACAATCTTGATCAGAGTCAAACGATTCTCAAATTTCGTTATTTTTTACCTTCCGTCACCTTTAGGTAAGGAAGGTATTGCCTTTGGTCAAAAAATTCGATGGTGAGTTTTTAGTGAATAAACACGTTTTAGTGTCCCTAGAATACGATTTTACCATTTTTATGATGATGTTTGTATTTGTGTGTGTGTGTGTGTGTGTGTGTGTGTGTATATGCGTGATGTTTTTTTCATAGACGATAACTCCAACACTACAATTCTAAAAAATATAATTCTTTCGTATACCCTTCCTTTACATTCATATGAAGAGCTGACTAGATTTTGGTTATAATTGGTCAACCGGTACCTTCATTTTAAGTTTTTAACAGTTTTTCTTAAAAAAAAAACGCAGTTAAATATCATTTTTTGACATTAAGTTATTATAAATATTAAAGAATATTTTATTCTCTATATGGTTTGATTACATTTTTTTATTCATATTCAATAGATACAGAGTTAAAAAATTATAAATAAAATAAAATAAATATATCAACACGGCATATTACCCATTGCTGGGTGTGCCAATCTGCTTTGTACACAGATATAGGTAATTAAATATTTATACCGTGCGAGCGCTTATCAGGCGTCATCTCACGGGCACTCAATGCTGGGGAGGAGAGTGCATCACAGGGGTTATTTTTGTGCCATTAAAATTCGAAGTAATTTTTGGCGTCGGTGGGGATCAAACCCGGGTCCCCAGATTCGCAACCAGACACTCAAGCATACAGCCACGAGACCCCATAAAAAATTATAATGATATTAAATATCATAAATTAGCCAGCTATGCTAAATGTGGAAACTGTTAATATATTTAGATAATTCAAATTGACATATCAATGTCAATGAAAAGATAATGAATGTGGCAGAGATAAGGATGCTGAGATAGATGTTGGGAAGATACACAAAGATAGGATAAGGAATGAGAAGATAAGGAAAATGGCTCGAGTGATAGAAATGTCTCGAAAGATACAAGAGTGACGATTACATTGGTTTGAACATGTCATGAGGAGGGTTGTAAAATATATTGGAAGAAGAATAGTAATAGAAGGTAGAAGAAACAGAGGCAGGCCAAAGATAAGATGGAAGGACTGTAATGCGGAAGACTTGACAGAAAAAGAACTGAATGAAGACTACACGCAAAATAGAAATGAGTGGAAATCAAAAATAGCGACCCTTGAGTAGGAAAAAGCTAAAGAAGAAGATGTCAGTGACAAGTGCAATTTGTCTAGTTTGTTTATGAAATAATTTTACTGGAAATTTAGAATCTTTTGCAAGAAAATTTATGTATGGAATTTGTGCATAATACAAAGGATTGACGAAAGGTAATGTGCTGGCCAGATCAGATTTTGTTGTATTGAATTGGAGTATTTCGTGAATTTGAGGAATACCAATCTGATTGGGACCATTGAATCGTGTACACAAAGGAGATTGCGTCCTGCAGGGTTAATCCTGGATATATTTTGTATTACGATTGTCAGAAAAATCTACCATCTGAGGTAAATTAACTATTTATTATATCTAATTATAAACAGATAGTAATTGATTATTTCATATTTTATTTAAATTTTTTAAATTAGATCATTATAAAACATTTAAATCTTGCTGCCACGCGGTCGCCAGTGGCCAGTGGTATTCGCTCTCCATTTTATAACTCTTTCAGGCTATTTATTTTACACTTTATTATTATTGTATGGTATTCCACCTACATACATATAAATTGTTATCCGCTGGAGACGGAATACGGATCACGGAATAAATTGTCAGGAAATGGAGCACCGGACTTACCGTTGCTGCAATCATCAATACTATACACGTTTCTGCCACAGTACCAGCCGTGGGTAATAATTCTATTGACGCTCTTGTAACCGTCGACCCTTCATTACTACGAAACATGCACAACGTCTAGGTTCAAGCAGATAAACTAGTTTTCTTTAATTTATTATTTTAATATTTGTCTCAAGACTTGATTGTTATCAATAACTACATATTTGGTGTCGTCGTAATATACTAGTAAATAATTTGGTTAGAGTTTACAGTACTTTATAAATTTATTTCATATTAATATTACTGTTTCGATATTAATTAATTATTACCGATGTATCAGCATTGAACTTTACTTTTTAAATTTATTAATTAGCCACGAGCTGTACCGGCAATCCATTTGTAATTAAAAGTAGTTCTTCACAACAATGGAGTACAGGAGAGCCTAACCATATTACTGAAGCGAATATTCTAGCGTTTACTGTAGTGAGCTACGCGATATTCTTTAGCAATATTTTTACCGTACGATTTGTTGTACTCAAACTAGGGTGCAGTTAGTTCTCTACTCTATAGTTACTAGGACCTGTTCTAGAGTTTATTTTTTTTCTCGCATCGCATATCGCGAATTTTGGTTGACATCGGGTGCGCTATCATTTTCTTACGGTCCTCATCGTTATTGTCGCGAACGACAGCCCCCTTGGTTATTTTTTTTTTTTTTGGCCGGAATCATTGTGCCTCACGATCAGGGGCCCAATTCCTGAAATTTTTCGCATACGTAAGTGGGAGAAATGTGTATACGAAGTTTTTCTCTATACGATGTGATCGAATTTTATGCTTCATAGTCAATAGATATAGAATTATAAAGATATTAAATTTCATACATCAACCAGCTATGCTAACCACGGAAACTGCTAATATATTTAGATAATTCAAATTGACAGATGTCAATATCAAAGAAAAGTAAATGATTGTGGCAGAGATGAGGATGTTGGGGAAGACACGGAAAGATACGGCAAGGAATGAAAGAATAAGGGAAATAATTCCAGTGTTAAAAGTTTCTAGAAATATACAAGAGAGATGATTACATTGGTTTGAATATGTCATAACGAGAGATGAAGAATATACAGGGTGTTCCACGACTCGACCGACAAACTTATACCATATATTTCGCGGATCATTATGATCAAAAAATGTTATATGACCTATATGTGAATTCCTCTTTGTTTCGGAGATATCGAAGGAATTAAAAAAAAATTGAGTTAGCCTTGACGAATTAACGTATGTTTGACAAATAACAGTTTTTATTGACGTGTTTACTATCGTAGTTAATGCTGTATGATTTTTGTACTCTCTTATTAATTTAAGCCATTATGCCGCATTTTACTAATGCATAATATGCCGATATGGTTTTCGTGTATGATTTTTGCAATGGAAGTGGACGTGCTGCAGCTGCGGAGTACCTCAGGCGATACCCAGATCGCATTGTTCCTTACAGAAACTTACCTTCACTTTTTGCAAGAAGAATTGCCGAATTACATGGAAGATATTTCTCTGGAAGCTCGTCGTGGCATGTGATTCCAGCAAGATGGGGCACCACCACATTTTGGGAGACAAGTGACCATGTTTCTTAATGAAAATTTGCCGGAAATATGGATAGGACGAGGTGGTCCTTTACATTGGCCAGTTCGATCACCTGACTTGTCACCTTTAGATTTTTTTCTGTGTTCTCAAATCTCGTGTGTATAGTAATGGTAAACACGGGAAGAGTTGACTGACCGTATAGTTGAAGCTACTAATTCCCTAAAGAATGAATTGGCAGTAATTAACTGGCAACATTCTATGACTCGAAGGATAAATGTATGTTTAGAAAATGGCGGTTCTCATTTTGAACAGTTGCTGTAATTTTGTGTTAATTAGCTATCCATTGATGAATAATTTTTCTTTTATCATTTTTTTTAAATTTCTTCGATATTTCCGAAACAAAGAGGAATTCACCTATAGGTCATATAACATTTTTTGATTGTAAAGACCCCCGGAATATATGGTATAAGTTTGTCGGTCGAGTCGCGGAACACCCTGTATATAGGAAAAAGAATGAATAGCTTAGTAATAGAAGGTGGAAGAAACAGAGGAAGACCAAAGATAGATGCAAGGACTGTATTGCGGAAGACTTGAGAGAAAAGGAACTGAATGAGGACGACACGCAAGACAGAAATGAGTGGAAGAAGAAAATAAAAAATAGCGACCCCTAACGAATGGGAAAAGCTAAAAAAGAAAAAGATGTCAGTGTCAAGTGCAATTTACATAGTTTGTTTATGAACTAATTTACTGGAAATTTATACATAATCACAGGATTGACGGAAGGTAATGTGCTGGCCACATCAGATTTTTATAAAATTTTATATAGGTATTCAAGATTAATTTCCTATTATTTTTATTGAAATTTGAATATTTCATCTCTTCTTTCTTTAACATTTTTTTTATTCCTTATACAGGGTGTCCCTTAACTTCGAGCAAAAACTTTAAGGGCATATAGTACTGACCAAAATGAATAAAAAAGCTTCATCAACATAGGAATGATCTTCAACTGTTTCCGAGAAAAGCGAAAAATCTAAGAAAAACTGACAAAGATAACGTTCGAATAAAATTTTGTCTATGTCAGTAAAAAGACTATAAAAAACAATAAAATTTTATATGAAACATTTTTCTCAATTTCTTATAGTTACGTAGTTATATGAAAATTAAATATTGACCAAGGTCGCCACAACATTTCACTTTTGATTTTTATAAAATAACAAAAGGCCATCTAAGATTACCTCTCAAAGGTAAACAAAAAGTCTCAATTAATCAAAATCGTAATTCTTATAGTTTTCGAGATAGCAAAGGTAAATCTCGTAAAAACTCATTTTTCACTGCGTTATATCTGGGAAACTATTAAAGATCGGACACATTTTGACTGAGCTTTTTTTACTCATTTTGATCAGTATTATATGCCCTTAAAGTTTGTGCACCAAGTTAAGGGACACCCTGTATATGGCATCCCTCAACTGGTTTCCAGATAGCAGACTTTCTTAAACTTTTTTATACACAACTCTTTTGAAAAGTCATAATTTGCGGTAAAAAGTGAAAATTGAATAAACGCTTGCTAGGCATTTGAACGAGTTTGTAGTAAGAATTTAAGGAACAAGGAACTGTGTAAAAATAAGTATTATAAAATATAATAAATGGTTAATAATGAAATAAATAAATATATCATCACGGCATATTATCCATTACTAGGAGTGCCTGTTATATGGATCTCGATAATGATGGTGACATATTTGTACAATATTGGTCCTCATTGTTGGCGTGGAGAGTATACTATAGGGGCCAGTTTTGTGCCTAAAATTTGATATTTTTGGCGTCGGTCGGGATCGAACCCAGGTCCTCAGATTCACGATCAGATACTCAGGCACACGGCACGGCCACGAGTTATGTAATTATGAAACTGTACAATATAGACCTCTTGAAGATCAGTTGGGTTAGTCAAGAGGCCTAGCCGATCGCATTATGACGAAAGTATCTGGGAAGGGAGGCAAAATAAATGGATGAAAATAGTGGAAATGGCAGCATGCTGATTGGTTAAAACTTTTATTAAAGCATCTGAATAATAAATTAAGGATTTTTAAAGTTGAGTTGAATTCGAATTTTAATGACTGTATTATAAATGTATGTAAGTAATGAAAATTGTATTAAAGATATATCAAATCGTCCAGTAAATGTAGTTAATAAGTGACTGTCACTGTTCATCAACGACTGAACATCTTTTTTTTGCAACAATACTGTTCTTGTGATGTACCATAATTTAAATTTAATATATATTTCATGGATTAGTCTTCATACAGGATATTCATTTTAAATGGGCCACCATTGTTATCTCGAGAACTATAAGACGGTTAAATGGGCAAACAATTTGTATTTTACAAGACAAATTTAAAGAAAAGAAAAAATATTTCTTCCTACATAAAAAATAACATGTCTTCATTATTTTTTCCATTCGTGGCACTTTTATTAAATTTATTTTTTAAACCAATTAATATAAAAATTAATATGCATTTTTCTCAATCGTTATGCGAGGGTCTAAAAATGGTATATTAATGAATTCAGAATATGTTCCCATTTAAAATAAAATAAAAAAACATAGTTAATATATTTTGAGAATCACTGGCCGAAGAAACAGTTTTCTGTTCTTTAAATATATCTTGCAAAATAAAATTTGTTTGCCCATTTGACCGTCTTTGTAGGTCTTATAGTGCTTGAGATAATAGTGGAATATATTAGCAGTTTCCATGGTTAGCATGGCTGGTTGATTTATGAAATTTTATATATTTATAATTCATTATCTCTATATCTATTGAATATGTAGTATAAAATGCAATCAAATCGAATAGAGAATAATAAATTCTTTAAGTTATAATAACGTTAAAAGTTAATAAATGATATTTAACTGCGTTTTTTCAAGAAAAACTGTTAAAAATCTTCAAATGAGGGTACTTCCGGTTGACCAATTATAACCAAAATCTAAATACCTCTTCTTCTGGATGTAAACTTGAGGAATACGAAATAATTATATTTGGAATCGTGGTATTGAAGTTATGCAATCTGAAACTTTCGTCACACACACACACACAAACACACACACACACACACACACATACATACATATATACATACAGCCACCATCGTAAAAATGGTAAAATCGTATTATATGGACCCTAAAATGTACTTATTCACTAAAAACTCATCATTGAATTTTTTGACCAAAGACAATACCTTCCGTTACCTTTAAGGTAAGGATAGTCAAGATGATCAGAGGTCCAGATAAGCAGATTTCCATTAGTCGTATTGTATTGTAGATCAGAGTTCTAGATATTTTAAAAATTAATCCCTGTGTTTCTACTTTTGTGTTATTGATTCATGTTTAAAAATATGTTATTAATTATAATTTTTAAATACTCTGTATATATGCAGATTTTACTATAATCTATAGGTACATTGATAAATAAGAAACAATTTTAAAAACTGTAAACACAGAACTTAACTATAGATTGTTAGTGAAACAGGTGGTATTTTTCGATACATTTTATGTCGTATTTACATGTAAATTTTAATAAAGCTGTCATGTACCCATTTATAAAGTTTCAGAGCTCGACAATATCAGTATTTGTGTCAATACCGTCTTATTGAAAAAGAAATATATCATTCGGGGAAAATCTTAACGACATTGATGCATGTCATTTGATTGTATCAGTATCAGCGCCTGATAGGAAATCGATACAGAAAAACAGAATGCAGTATGCTTGCTAATCTGTTGGCTGTTGAGCTGCGTTAAACCATTGATTATCTTTTCGCCAAATTTAACATCCCTGTTGATTTATAATTCTCCCCTGATATTAATAATGCTGCTAGAGATAATACACAACTATAAATTAAATTATGAGTGTCTATTCATTACTCATCTGCAATACGTGAACTGTTGTATCTAATGCCTATGCCTGTCCACATATGCATATGGAATTTTTGCATATTGTCCCATGGAGTTAATAAATAAATTATAATTACACTTCATGAATGAATGCAATTGTTCTTTTTCATAAATAATCATATTTACAATGTGAATATGGAACAGTACTTCTTTGTTTTATATTGTAATGGCTTTTATTTATTTTTTAAGCGATGGGACAACGATATGTCAGATTTCATTTATATTGGACGCGCATTTGTATTCAATATGTAGGTAGGTTTGGTGATTTTTACCTCCCGCTACCCGTGGTAAGGGAGATATAGGGATCGTGCTAAAAATCGCATATCGAGATTTTGGTAAATGACCAACGTTTTAAGGTCCATACAATCCAATTTTAACATTTTCGCGATGATGCCTGTGTGTATGTGTGTGTGTATATCCTCTTTACGCTCTAACTCAAATACTATCGTTCAGAAAAATTTGAAACCTTGTATTTCTACCTTACTATTATATGGAAAGATGCCATTAGATTTTGGAGTAAATCAGATAACCGAAAATGGCACTTTACTAGAAGCTCAAAATAGTTTTTCTTTGAAAAATACCTTTAAATGCTATTTTTTCGAGATTTATGTTATATAAAAAATAAAGATTATTAAATTTTCTACAGATTTGCATAATACCTTTTCTATTTATTTTATGGATAAATTTATAAAACTATCTATAATTTTAATCCCGAAGCCCACGCTTTAAACACAACTCATACACATGGTTACACAGTTCAGATCTCAAATTTTTATAACTGACAGATATATGTCAATGTCAACAAACTAATCATTTCAAATAATAATATTAACGTTTTAAAAAGAAAATAGTAAAGGGAACAATAATTATAGGGAAAGGAACTTAATATAGTTTCCAGCATAAGTATATATGTAAAAATATAGGTAAGATAATGAAAACATCACGGCATATTACCCATTGATGGATGAGCCAATCTGCTTTGTACGCAGATGTCGGTAATAATGATAACATATATGTTTCGTGCAGGCGTTTACCCTGCGTCACTTCACGCGAATCTTGGGAACAGGTTCGATTTCGATCGACGCCAAATATTTTAGAATTTTAAATGGCACAAAATTGACTCCTGTGGTGCACTCCCCACGCCAGCAATGAATATAGGTAAGTATATAAATAAATATATCATCACGGCATATTACCCATTGCTGGGTCATTTTTGTGCCATTTAAAATTCGAAATATTTGGCGTCGGTCGGCATCGAACCCGGTATTTAAATTTAATTTAAATTTAAGTATTTACAAATTTACAGGAATAAAAATTAAATTAAACGGGAGGTATTGTGTTGGCCATATATATATGCAAAATATTAAAAAAATTATACGTCTTTATATTAATAAAGAGTCTTATATTATACATAGTTTTATTTTATTTTAATTTAGTTGACTGTTGTTGATATGTCAGTATGGTAATATTGCTGTAGAGATACTTATTAATTATACTGTATTTCGAAATTGCACCACGCTAACCGCGGTTACTGTTTCAGTAACTGGTTGTATTTTCGGAACGCGGTTACTGAAAGATCTGATCAAGCAATCCCGCTAGATCGGCGGTTGTGGTGTGGTTACATTCTGGCGCATGACAGATGAGCACTTGCGTGCAGGTGTCACCCGATTAGATTATACATAGTTAATAGATATATGGTTTAGATTTAGTTGGTCCTCATAGATTTTAACTTTTTAACTATCTTAAATTTTACAAGTTAGCTGGTTACCAAATGTTAAATGAAAAGCGTTCCGTTTTTTCAGCCCGGTGCTGATAACATTGTAACTTGTAACTGCGGTTAAACCATAACCATTTTCAGTGGTAACCGTGGTTCAAGTTCGGAATGCACTATTAGTTACCAGCCTACTTTGTATATGTATACAATGGGTTAATATCCTGAAACCGGTAAAAGAAATAATTGAATTCATGGTGAATTCAGGGAACCCTATTTTATTTAAAGAATGTTTTAATACAGATATATGGAGGATAACATTACCAACATGGAGATTTCGATAACTTACATGTAAGAGATAAAAGTAGGTTAAATTAGACATATTGCCATGATTTTAACCTTAACTATAATATCCTTTATTCTGCCCGTAACATCTAGGATAAAAAAAAACTCTATGAGGGTGGTTCTTCCCAGTCTTTATTAATCTTAATAATAGTTGTCATCGGTCATCCGGCGGTAATTACATTTGGAATTGGTGTAATTTTCCGCCTGAGAGCCACAGTCCCGCGACTTGGAAACTTTCCCCACTTTTCCCCACTCCCCGATGGTATTTTCCCTTCCAGGAAACTCATTTTAATGCGTCATCAGCCAGGGTAGTGTCACATTACACATAAATCATAAACAAAGACAGGAGAGTTTAAGAATGAAAGTTAAAGTTCACATTTGCATTTTTATTGATAAAACGCAAGGATGATTATTGCAAATGAAAAGCGCAGAAAGTTTGTAAGGGGCGCTTAATGCTTAAGGGAAGTGTAAAACGGAGGGTGAAGCCTTATTTGATGTGTGAAATTTAATGGCCGTATAAAAATTATTGGATTACTTCTGAATTTGTTAAAATGATTACATTATACGGTTTATACTTTTATTTAATTTACAAGGGGTGGAAAGCTTCACAAAATAAATATATGATTACGTCGTTCAGCAATTACTATATGTACAAATAGAAATCTACTGTATATATACTTTGAAATATTATTGGGGTGTTTAACTAAATGCGTTATATGAATTATTGCGATTCTGAAGAGTTGGATTCAAATCCAATTGAAAATAAATATATGAAAATTATTTCTAATTTTTAAATTATTTAAAAGTAAGCCCGGTATACTCTTTACGACAGTTTTGAGTACGCTAGCGAAATTTCTGGCAACAAACGGGAGTCTGAAACACTCGTATTAGCTTTGAATATACAGGATGTTCCGCGACTCGACCGACAAACTTATACCATATATTCCGGGGATCATTCCGATCAAAAAATGTTATATGACCTATAGGTGAATTCCTCTTTGTTTCGGAAATATCGAAGAAATTTTAAAAAAATGATAAAAGAAAATTTATTCATCAATGGATAGCTAATTAACACAAAATTCTGTTCAAAATTTATCCTTCGAGTCATAGAATGTTGCCAGTTAATTACTGTCAATTCATTCTTTAGGGAATTAGTAGCTTCAACTATACGGTCAGTCAACTCTTCCCGTGTTTACCATTACTATACACACGAAAACCATATTGGCATATTCTGCTTTAGTAAAATGCGGCATAATGGCTTAAATTAATAAGACAGCACAAAAATCATTCAGCATTAACTACGATAGTAAACACGTCAATAAAAACTGTTATTGTCAAGCATACGTTAATTCGTCAAGGCTAACTCAATTTTTTTTTAATTCCATCGATATCTCCTAAACAAAGAGGAATTCACATATAGGTCATATAACATTTTTTGATCATAATGATCGGCGAAATATATGGTATAAGTTTGTCGGTCGAGTCGTGGAACATCCTGTATAATACATATAAGAATTGCAACGCATATCGCCTAGCAAGATACTATATCTGTCTCTTTTTATTCACAAAATTATTATAAATAGCTAGTGACTCCTAACCCAAAACTGTGAACTACAATAAATCGTGCTGACAGCATTGCCAAATAGTACAGTTCACAGGTAACAAGTGTGCTGCGTTCTGTACAGTAAATTTTTTGAAAGATGTCCGATCAAGGTCATCTGTGTCATGAACGAATTAACAAATTGGCATACATTTATCTCTTTCCTTTGCAAAGGCTATAAGCATGAACGATAAGGATAAATATAACACGCTTCTTTCAAAAATTCTTATTGTTTTGACTAAACTAGGACATTCCACTTTAAAACGATGCTCGTTGTTGATAATACTTTCGCTGTAACGTAAGTTTATTTATTAATTCAGATACATTACCTTAATTCATAGCCGTACGAATAACGTTATTTTCTGTCACAGTCACTGACACTGACATAGTGTCACTATCTTATTTTTGACATATTTGGTTTTACATTTGCTAATAAACTTACTAGTTGATTTATTTTTGAATTTTGCATGCTTTTATTGTAATGTATATTTTTATAATAATAAAATAACAGTAGTATCTTATATACCCTCATAAAAACTAAGCATACGACACTACTGAATTTGTCATAATGCGTGGAGCACAAATCTGAATTCATGCAATTCGTAGACAACCTTGATCGGACATCTTTCAAAAATTTTACTGTGCGTATTACGTTAGTGGGTTGGTGCAACATCCACTTATTATGTATTTTTTGAACTAATTCAGAAATAATTCGTATATGGAGGGATAGATGGCACCTTCTCTCGAAATATTTAATCTAAATACATTACGTTGCCATTCTTATATGTATTATATATTCAAAGGTATTAGTACTAGTTTCACTTTTTGCCGACGGATGCTGCCAGCTGCCATATGTATTATAAATCCGAAATAAGTATGATGGTACGAATTAAGCATAAGTACGATTTAGGCAAGTTTACCCTGTATACACAGGATGGCTATAAAGTTTTAGGACTTATAAATGTTAAGAAAAAATAATCAATTCTTTGAAAATATGTTTTATTTATTTAAGACTGACAACAATGACATTTTTATTACAAAAACTATTTATTACTAAAAAAAATATTCTAAGCCACCTCTTCTATAATTTATAATATATCTTAAATATTGCTTTCTTCAACACTTTCCCTCAATATTTAATTATTCTTGTTATTTTACTCCCAGTGTATATTTCATTGTCTCAAATTTGTCTTTTGGCAAGCCCTTCGTAAAAATATTTGCCAGTTGTTCATTTCCAGGTAGATGAGTAACCAAAATTGTTCCAGCTTCAATCTGTTCTTTAATGTAATGGAGTCTAAGTAAGAGGAAAGCTGATATATCATGAAAATCACAATTTATTCGTCAATATACATCCCTTCCAAATTCACAGTGCTGGAGTGTACCTCCAGTTCATTCACGGCGTTCTGGAAGACTAAAACTGGGATGCTGTTCAATACCTTTGTCACGATGGTTTAAGTATGTGTTACATCGTCGTAACGGTTCACTTTCAGCTTCAAAATTATTTTGGGAAAGCAGAATAGTCAGCCTGGGCCAAATCAGAATCATACGGAGGATGATGCAACACAGTGACATTTGTCTTTAAATTTTGGACGATAGTCAATCTAGCTGTTTCTTTGTCGAAAGTCAACTACTCTGCAACATGTCGATCGAAACCCAACAGTTGTTGAACTTTTTCGTTGTTTTCGGCATTTCTGCTTGATACGGGGCGGTCACTCTTTGGGTCATCTTTTTTCATGTCTCATCCATCGCGAAATCGCTCTAGTGAGCTAAAAACTTTGCGACGTGTCCATGAAATATCCCCAAAAGCTTTTTAGACCAAAGTAAACGATTAGGTTGGTTCTTTGCACATACGAACACAAAATTTGATTGCGTATCGCTGTTCGACGGATGCATCCATGACGAGAAAATTCAGTCCTATATCTTTATAGTCACATTGTGTACAGTTGTTCAACATAGGGATCTTCAGAACTATAAGAGATATGAAGTCAATTAAATTAGACAAAAGTGTTTCGTTATTAGAGAAAAAAATGCAAATGTCACTAAACATAGGCGAAAATGTATTCTGGGGACCTAAAAACGTGAACATCTATCAATATCTCGGTATGTGATTTTTAACGCGATCCCTATGCCTCTCTTAAGAAAAGTAAAAAGTCCTGTACATTTTACCTTTCGTAATAGATTTTTCATTTGTTTCTTAATAATTTTCAATTTTGTGACCCTGAAAAATTAATACCTAATTTATGTTTTGCTCATGTTTAAAACAAAAGAATGTAGTCTTGTTATATATAATAGAAAAGCTTATATAATAAGCAAAAAGATGAAACTCTTTGCAACATAGGTTCCCATTAAAAAAAAAATATACGTCTGTGTTATATCTTGAGAATTATTAAGTTTTCAAAAATATTAACTACGCCATTTTATTCTCCTCAAAAAGCGGTACAAAATTTGTCTAAATAATTTTTCATAATAAATAAGATATGAGATATTTTCGAAATGAGCGAAAAACTAGTTTTTGCCTGTAGCTCAAAAACAAAATAATATCGGATATTCCTGTGGCGACTATTAAACTTTTCTGGGCATTAGTCGTGATGATATATTAAATTTTATTTATTTTAAAACTCGTCAGTTTCATTATCATAAAAATGTTAAAATCAAGCTTTTTCACTAAAATATGGATATGCAATTTTAAAAGGATTCCTATAGGAACTTCCTTTACCTATGATGGCGAAAGGAAAAAATGAGAAAAGTGAAGAAAATATTTATTTTAAAAATCATAACATAAAGTATACTTCTTTCGTGTTGATGCTCGTTTTAAAACATCTTCCATGATTATTTAATATTTACAGAGGTACCCTAATATTTCCCGATAAATATTTTCCTTCAGTTGCTCCAAACATCAGGGCTTATTCGTATAAACTTTTTCTTTTAAATATTCCCAAAGGAATAAGTCAGGAGCTCTGAGATCTGGGGATCTCAACTCATTTTACGGTTTATTAAATTATTTTATTCTGCTAATTTCATTTCGTTATTTATTTATTGATTGCTAACATTTTTAAAATAAAAAGTACCTTTGAATCTCAAAAAGGTTGCCTATTTTTGTATTAAACAGAGGAGGAGCGTGTTAAACGATTAGCAAATGTTACTTCGTGGATAAACATAGCTATTTGTGCTTTAAATAATTTATTTAGGTTGAATGGAAGCAGGGGTATTCAGATTAACACAATAACTATCTATCTAGGGATTGGGGTAAGTTCGGGAGAGATAGCTTACCGGGTGAGATGACTTTTGTTCCAAAATCCATATAATAGTAAGACGTTGTTAACGAATGTTACCACATGGATAGTGGGTTGGCCATATTCGATGACAAGATGTTTTTTTTTTAAATCATGGAAAAAACACATTTTTTGCTGTTCATGTTAAAAATCATTTAATTGGATTGAAGGAGATTTGTTTACACTTTTTGAATATGATATCTCGTAAATGGCCGCCTTGAGCGTCTACGGCGTTTTGAGCCCGTTTTGCAGCATTTTCCATGGTTTTATTCAACATTTCGGCCGAAATGGCGGCTATTTCCTGGCGAATGTTGTTCTTCAGCTCTTCTAGGGACCGTGGCTTGTTGATATAAACCTTTGATTTCGAATAGCTCTACAGAAAAAAGTCTGCAGGCGTTAAATCTGGTGAACGCGGCGGCCAGTCAAAATCAGCATTTTTCGACTTCAAACGGCTTGGGAACAATGTCTTCAATAAATCCATTGTAGCTCGAGCAGTGTGCAGTGGGGCGCCGTCTTGTTGAAACCAAAAGTCATCCATACCATTATCACGCACAATTGGCATAAAAAAATCGGTTATCATTGTCCGATAACGCACCTGATTGACGGTTTCTGTTCGGCCATCATCATCTTCGAAAAAGTACGGCCCGATGACCGTATCAGCACAAATTTGGACGCTTGGGGTTAGTAAGTGCCGCACCAGTTGTAAATCTATCATACAAACGATACTATGTGGTTACAGAAGGCGCACTTTTCACTTTATTAATTTTCCTCCATGCACGTTGCGTTTTCACAATTGACTTGTTTTGTTGAATATAAATTTCAACAATCTTAGAGCGTTCACGTGCGTGTACTGTTCCATGACGAAAATCTCCTTAGACTGACGCTTCAAACGCGGTATGTCATTAGTCGATCTAGCATCTCTGTCAGAAGTTACAGTGTTGCCCGATCTTTTCGTCGAATATGGCCAACCCCATACATATAGTCAGTCGGTAAATTGTAGTTGTGTTTCTTTAAATAAATAAACAAGTAAGTTATTACTAGAATTTTGTTTTGATACCCCGTAAATAAGTTTTGTATGTAATCTTTTTGACATTTTCTTCTTACAAAGTAATATATTTTTACAAATAATATAACTTCTCAAGCAGAAAGAGGTTCAACGTAACATTTTAACCTAAAATTATTGTACTTTTGCTGAACGTGTCGTTGTACAGATGTGAGCCATCTCACCCGACCATTTGGGATAGATGACCCAGTATACTGACCAATTATAAACGTACTTGACGGTCAAAAAGAGATTAATGGATGGAGAGAAACTTAAAAATGACATTGGATGCGAAAAATAGTAAATGTGAAAAGTATAGAAATAAAAATATCTGATGTGGCCAGCACAATACCTTCCGTCAATCCTGTGTATTATGTATAAATTCCATATATAAATTTTCTTGCACAAGATTCTAAATTTCCAGTAAAATTATTTCATAAACAAACTATGCAAATTGCTTTTTCTTCTTCTTTAGCTTTTCCCATTAGGGGTCGCTAGTTTTTGATTTTCTTCTTCCACTCATTTCTGTTTTGCGTGTCGTTCTTATTCAGTTCCTTTTCTCTCAAGTCTTCCGCAATACAATCCTTCCATCTTATTTTTGGCCTTCCTCTGTTTCTTCAACTAGCTACTACTAAGCTATTCATTCTTCTTCCAATATAGTCTTCATCTAAAGTTAGTTCCCTTATTTGTGTGTGTGTGTGTGTGTGTGTGTGTGTGTGTGTGTGTGTGTGTATATATATAATACTTAATAATTCTTAATCGAACATTACTGGGAAGAGCTGAAAAGGTTTTGGTATTAATTGGACAACCGGAAGTAGCAGATTCTTAAAAAAATCTTTTGAATATTTGAAAATTTTTGTTTTATCTGATACATATAAATATTTTATTATATCTTTTATAGATTTAAAGATAAAGAAATATAAGGTATATAATGATCTGTTGTAATAAATCTCACAGCCCAAATAATATCATGGAAACCAATTAAAAAATTAAAATGTTTGCCAGTCCGACTACACAGTTTTTTTTTTTTTCACCTGTTTTCCATCTAAAATGTTTGTAACTGACAGATAAATGTAAGTGTCAAAAATCCAGAGACATTTTTTCTGGGAAGTAGATACATTATATTATTTCTTATTGTATTAAGAGTTTAATATTTAAAATTATAGTATATTACATATACCCTTTAAAAATACTGTCAATCCCGACAATGAGTTGGAAACATTTAAAATTTCTTCATAGAATGAATTTAGGATTTAAAAATCTAAATAAAGAATAGATGTAAGTAGAATTTTTGGTGTAATGTGTAAGTATACAAGAAATGTGAGATATGAGGGCCCGTGTCAGAATGATAGCTAGTAATTATGTACATAGATGTCAAATATAATTTTTCATTCTAAATTTAGTGATTTTCCAATTCCATGTGCTTTATTTTCCTCGACAAGTAAATTACACACTCCTGGTGACAAATTAACTACGAGAATTTAGAAAACCTTACAACTATTAATGAAAAATTGTGACATTTGACATCTATGTACATAATTACTAGGTAATTGGCATCTGACACGGGCCTCCATATCAGCTTGCCAAGGTCAGCAACGTCACATGACTGCTCGCGCCCTATACTTATGTAACCAAAAAACGGAAGGGGCGAGAGGTATTGTGCTCGCCACAACAGATTTTATGTAGTACAAATCATACATTGTCACATTGTCGGCCGATGGGAATCTAACGCAAAGAACATGATTCGTATGACGTCACTACGAGGTAGAAGATGTGCTCTAATCCGTTCGGCCACCAAACCGACAATACAATACAATTATTTAATTCTATATTTAACAACTTTGTGTTTAATTTAAAAAACGTAACTCAATTATTCAACTAATGTTTAGTGTTATCATCCCCATATTTTTATTTACAATGTTGAAAACCTTGCACTTCATAAAATCTCCAAAATTTTCGTAATAAAAAGAAAGTGTGCACATTTTTTGGTTGCGGTGCGTTAAAAGCCTATAAACATTATCCCTTTAAAGGGTAAAACAAACATAATAAGCCCGTAAAAAGGCTGGAACTCCCAGTTAACACACGCGTATATACCTCATGCCTTAATGAGATTAGAATGGAATGCGGCAGATTGGTAATTAGGATTTATTTTACACCCCCACGTGCAAGAGTTGTATTACGACCTATTCTTCAGATGGAACGCAACAAGTACGTACCAGACCAGATTTTAATAAAAAATGTTTATAATTACGAGTATTACGTCTAAAGCAACATTTTATATTCTATGGCAGCGGTCCTCAAACTTTTTTGTCTCTCGAACATTCAAGAATTTCTCGCATTTTTATGGACTCCTTCTAATTTACTATTATATAATTATAACCGACAAGCAAAGAAAAATAAAGGCAATCACGAAAGGGTAGTGAATTGTGAGCCGGTGCACTATTGTGGTGCAAAATCCAGGAGCTGATTGCAGACAATAGGGCCTTTCACCTAGTAACAAATTAGACCATGGGTCATTTATATTAAAACTAGACTTTAAACCTGTATATTAAAAACTATCAAAGATTAAAAAAGTTATAAATTTTTAGAATAATCTAGTTTTTAATACCTTTTCTTCATCTCTATATCTATGTCACACATTTACTCTATTCCAAATTCTCACTACGTTCAAGCTATGAGTGGTATCGCCTTTAAATACGGTATTCATTTAAAAGTATATGAATGTCGAAAATAACAATAAAACAACAGAAGTAAAGCAAAAAACACTTGTTTAAATATATGATGCCACATCAGACTTCATGTGTTGGTATGAAAGTGAAAGATATGTTGAATGACATAGACTGTCAGTGGCACTCAAACCTTGGGCTACAATATACGTAGTTTTCTATTAATTATTATATTAAATTGTTTATTATCCACGTATATTTCCAATTATTGACCACAAAATTTTTTTTGCACAGGATTTGATGGCGGTATGTAAAACAAATGAAAATATTTAATGAAAGATAAAGAACGATCGGACTCTTCTACGGTAAGTATCGGAGAGACAGACGGCTGCATTTCTCTATACGCTGTACATCTATTTATACCCGAAAATTTGAAAATACGGATATCGCATGACTTAAAGAGGGATGATAATTTAAAATCTGATAATGTGTGGTGGCGCTGCTGACGCCCACTCGACGAAAAACTAATTTATCAAAAATCGTAACATTCGCAGACAGTCACAGTTCACTCTACAATACATAAAAAATGTGATGACATTATAAAATAATATTTTATAATAACAACAATGTTTCAGCATGCCATTGAAAAGCGCTGATCACTTCTCGGCGGTAAAACATAAACATAAGAGCTGATAGTTTTAGCGTGAAGTAAATGTGAAAACAAATGTATAATAAACACAAACTATTAGGTTTGTTCCTACAGGAGTACAAAACTGTCCGTGACAGTCCGGAGTCTGCGCAGTTTGATTTTAAGTGTTCCAGCAGCGGTTGTCAAAAATCCCTGACTAAAAAGTTTTCTGTTCCAACAGTCCACAAACCAGTTTGCTGACAGTCAGAAAAGTTTGCTGACTATCCACAAATTCTAAATCCCCGCATGCGCATTGTGTTAAGAATAGGTTGTTGACAGTTATCAAAAAGTTTGCAATAGTAAAGTTTGATTTTTTCATAAGTAATTATAATTTATAATTAAAAAAATTGTACCTACCTTCCATATTATTTTACAATTATGTTGACAAAAAATAATTATACGTTAAATCTGAATTTTATACAAACGCCGAAAACCACGTTATTCTTCTGACTGTTGATCATGTGTTCCAGTAAATAATCACTGACTAGTTTCAAACCAGTCATTGCTCGTGCATGCGTACAACAAATTAGTACGAAACTGTCAGCAACAAGTCAGGGATTTTCTGTAGGAACAAACCTATTATCAACTGGACAACAAAAAAACGGTACATCAGTTATAGACAACAATGTACATGCTTTGTACAATGATTTTACAACACATAGATACGCCTAATAATAATACAGTAGTTTGTAAATCTCGGATCCGGGTTGTTTTCAGTGTGCAGTGTTTATTTACTATCAAACTCGATTCTTGGATCGTTTACGGACTGCTACTGCCACAAACTGGGACAAGGATTTGTATTGTCACACTCGCTATCACAAATTTCGTCGATAACATCGATATTTATTTATTATTAATTTGGAGAACCACCAGTTTTTACAAACTAATTATAGGTTGTGATGATACATACCTCGTCACAGTATTGTTGTGTAGTAACAATTTTGGTCAGCCTTAAACGATGTATCGTAAATGAATCGCAGCATGCTGGAATTATAAATAGTCAGAGATTTACAAATAAATGTATGTTTGACTTACCTGTGTAATGTAAAACCATGATACCAAGCGTGCACATTGTTGTATATTATTGTTATACTGTTTATTGGTTGTAGATAGGATTTGTTACACATTTATTTCATCGTTAGGACTGTCATTGTTTTTCTAGGTTATGATTCAACGCCGTGAATTGAGTGGCATGTGTCAATGGCATGCTCAATTCTTATTATTGTAAAATATTATTTTATAATGTCTGTTACAATGTTTTTATTGTATTTTACGACAAACTGCGACTGCCTGAAATTATTACAACTTCTATTAAATTAGTTTTTGTTGAAGGAGCGTTTGCAGCGCCATCAGTCATATGTTAAAGTTTAAAGTATCTCTCCTCTTAAAAGTATGCGAGATTTTTCCTGATGTTTCAAATCTCGGGTATAAAAGACCGCGCATCGTCCAGAGAAAGCAGTTCTTCGGTTCGTCCGACTGGACCTAGTGGCTGGGTTCCGGACTAGAGCTGCAGCTTAGAGCGACTTGGTCGAGTCTGAGAAGAACGTTTGAGTCGTGGAGTTGTACCGCCGAAGTTCTAAGTCGAGCTTGGGTGATTGAAATTCACCACTCGCAGAGATAAACCGCCGTCCGTATCTCCGATACCTTATGTAGAGGAGTCCGTTTGAATATTATCTTTTATTAGATATTTTCATTTTTACTTACCGGCGTCAGAGACTGTGCTATTGCCGTATCGCGGGAGCACAGTCCCCTAGTAGTTTAAACACAGTCCGTCACAGTTTTCACAAAGGGTTTCATTCTTTATTTATTTAAGTTACATTTTAATTTTACATACGTTGGGAATAATAAACTAGTTAGCTAAGATAACTACGTGCTTTTCTGAGACAAAGCCTAACCTACCTCCGCAGATAGCTATCCAGCAACCCTCCCTCTCCTTCAGCACCCGCCGCCGAAGGCGCCCGAGCAATCCGAACCTTGCTGACAGAGAGGAATACGATAAGATGGCCCCACCACAACTAACCGGGCTACCGTCACAAATGGCGCCCGAGCAGGGACCGTCGCAAGGTTCCCACATATTGGTATTATGAATAAATATATATACAGTGTCTATATCTTTACTAAGTAAAAGTAGCTACTTAGCATAATGAAAAGATTTAATGAAATACAAGAATGGATAATCAAAAATACAAATTAACATACAATACAAATAGATAAGCAATATAAAAATGAAGACAAAGAAATGTACTCCTATATAATCATATTATCGATATTTCGATTTCATTTCCGTGATATGGACGGCGAATGATATCGATATACTTATTGATATTTTTCTCAGTCCTAAAATGGAACCTAATCGTAAACGCACGAAATTCAAAATTTCTCGTTATTTTTGTATCAAACCTCGTACATCTTGTATTAATCATTTTTATGTTGTCGTTAAGCCTACAGTTGTTGCATGGGATATATACTCTTATTTTATAGTAAATTTTGAACCATTCAAAGACTGTGGTATTTTATAGTTAATTGTAGATTTCGCGGGAATTAAATCCTGATTTCCTTGCACAATGTGTAAACGCGAAAAACAAAGAGCCTCCATTATGCGTAAATAAATCTTACAGATGATACATTTCTGTTTCAGGCTGACTATTAAGCATCATTTCAAAGCTATTCACGTATAGAAACCCAAGTGTTCTATTCGGGTACTTTTTCCCTTATTTATTATCTATTTTACTAGCTGGGTTCCCGAGTTTGTGAGATTTTTTTACTCGTTTCTAACTCTTTAGCCGCTCTTTGTCGGTCATTACGGCAGTGAAACAAGACGTTCCGCTCAATACGAATTCCCTGGCATTCCTGCAAGGAATTTATTCACTCAGGTTCGCCTGAATTTACACAAAAACTACCCAGCGGTTTACTACTAGCCAAGATAATTACATCCACAAATGCTTTGAATGCAAACGAGAAACAGATAAAGTAGAATTTGCTCCATGTTATAAACAATAGAGTGTACGCCATTTAGTTCTACGTTTACTTTGACACTATGTGTAATAATTTATAAGTAGAAATTGGGACAGATATATTAATTATTAATTATATTAATGTATGTTAACCTACATATGTAGATTTGTACCCATTCTTCTAATTTTTACCTCTCGCAAAGAGAGGTATTGGAATCATGCTAAAAATCGCATATCCAGATTTGAGTGAATAAACACGTTTTAAGGTCGCTAGAATCCGGTAATAACATTTTACGATGATGTCTGTGTGTGTGTACGATTTCTCAAATTCTATAAGATTAAATACCTGTGTAACTACGGATTCCTCAATCTAACAGTAATGGGAAGAGTTGAATAGATTTTGGTAACAATTGGACAACCGGAAGTAGTATTATTTTAACAAAAAATTTCTAAATATTATTTTTTGAAAATTTGTATCATTACAAATATTAAAAAACAAAATTCTCTATCCGACCCATTTAATTTTTTTATTATACTTTCTATAGATTTAAAGATATAGATATATAATCTATAAAATAATCTGTTGTAGTAAATCTCACAGCCTGCTTACAGCCCAAACATCTCCATAGTAACTACTTGAGAAATCAAAATGTCTGTAATTGACAGATAAATGTCACTGATGTCAGTGTCAAAAATTCAGAGATAGTACTGAAGGCTTTTTCTGGGAGCTATATTTAATATTTTTTATTGTATTATTAATTATATTTAAAATTATAGGTATATTACTTGAACCCTTCAGAAATACCTCCAATCCCGTTAATGAATTGGAAAAAACTCGAACATTTAAAAGAATTGGAGAAAACTTGCAAATAGAATGAATTTAAAATTATTAAAAATACGTAAATATAAAGATTAGATGTAATTAGAATTTTTTGTGTGTTTATGTTAAATACAATATTTAGATATACCACAATAGAAAGGGCGAGAGGTATTGTGATGGCCACAACAGATTTTTTAAGTAAAGTAAAGGGAATATTTTTGAATTTGCTAAATTGCTAGCATTTAAATTTTATACTCTGCATGAAGTACTGTTTATAGCACTCTTCACACGACTTATACTCAGCGTTCTCGTTCTGTACTTGAAGTATTTACCTTCGAAGGGATCAAAGTACCAAAAAATATTAGATTATAATACGAAACTGTTCTATGAGTAAGGTTCAGTATTTTAAGAATGGTATAAATATAAATTCCAGATGTCGTTGAAATATAAAGTATATAGAATTAATTTTATGAGCATGGGGTTGCGTATGTAAATAAGTATGTACAAATACTAAAATATTTTGATTTGTACTTTGAAGGGTTTTTAAGTGTTTAACAAGCGTTTGAATAAAAAAGATAGAGATATTATTGGTAGTAGTTGCAAATACATATTCAATAATGCTGGCAAATGTATCAAATTACTTTTTAAATAAATATTTCCAATTTTATTATCACTATTTTCTCCAAAATTTTGTGATAGTATTTATATCTGTATAACAACTGTTTTACTGAGTTGCTATTTGACATTTTATTACAGTACATTAAAACAAGTTTCATAAGGCAATTTGTTAACGATAACTAACCTGTTTTTTACTTCCCGCTACCCTTGGTTAGGGAGATATAGGGACCGTGCTAAAAATCGCATATCGAGATTTTAGTAAATGACTTTTTAAGATCCTTAGAATCCATTTTTAACATTTTCACGATGATGTCTGTGTGCATGTATGTATGTATGTATGTGTGTATGTGTGGATACTCTTTACGCTCTAACTCAAATACTTTCGTTTAGAAAATTTTGAAATCTTGTATTTCTACCTTATTCTAATATGGAAAGAAGCCATTAAATTTTGGTGTCAATCGGATAACCGGAAATGGCAGTTTATTTGAAGCTCAAAATAGTTTTTCTTCAAAAAATATCTTTAAATGTTATTTTTTTGCAATTTGTTATTATAAAACTTATTATTTCATTTTCTACAGGTTTGCATTAATACTTTTTCTATATATTTTATGGATAAATTTATGAAATAATATAAAAAATATCTCGGAGCCTAATGCACACAACTCCATGGTTACACAGTCCAGTTCAAATGTATTTAACTGGCAGATAAATATCACTGTAAAAAAATAAATCATTTGAAATTAATAACAGTAACGTTTTCAAAAGAAAATTGTAAATAGAACAATAGTTACATGGAAATGAACTTAATATACATAATTTCAAATTAATAATAATAATAATGTTTTAAAACGAAAATTGTAAATAGAATAATAGTTATAAGGAAAGGAACTTAAGATACATAATTTCTAGTATTAGTAAATATGTAGGTATGTATTTAAATAAGAAAATAAATAAATATATTATCACGTCATATTACCCATTGCTGGGTTTGCTAATCTGCTTTCTACACAGATTTCGGTAATGATGATGACGTATTTGTATCGTGCGGGCGTTCACCATGCCTAACCTCACGGGTACTCACTTTTGGCGTAGAGAGTGCATCACAGGGGTCAGTTTTGTGCCGTTTAAAATTCGAAATATCTGATAGTAGGAATTGAATCCGGTTCCCCAGATTCGCTACCAGACACTCAGGCACGCGGCCATAAGACCCCATAGGTATATGTATTTTAATTAATAAAAATTAAATGGCTGGGGGTTTTGTGTTGTCACATCAGTATTTTTTCTGTTGAGGTAATTTTATTAGACTTTTAAAAAATGCGACTTTTAAAAAACAATCTTGGTGTTTTTATCTCTCGCAAAAAAAGGTATTGGATTCATGCTAAAAATAGTATATTCAGATTTTAATGAAAAAGCATGTTTAAAGGTCCCTACAATCCGATTTTAATATTTCTACGATAATGTCTGTGTGTGTGTGTGTGTGTGTGTGTGTGTGTGTGTGTGTGTGTGTGTGTGTGTGTGTATGTGTGTGTGTGTGTGTTTGAGGATGTTGGAAGGATGATTTTTCAAAAAATATAATACTTCATATCTGTTTAACTACCTACTCGTATTTCTCAATCGGACATTACTGGGAAGAACTGAAAAGGTAATAATTGGATAACCGGAAGTAGCAGATTCTTAAAAAAATAGTCACGGTTGCTGAGCAACGAGTGATTAAAATTTTTGAACATGCTAAATTTGTAAAACCAGGATGAATATTTTGATATCATAGCAAACTTCTCATTTAATATTGTGATCCTAATTCATAAATAAAAGTATTTTTTAAATATTTATTGGTTTTTTTTCATTATATCGTAGATAAAATATTGTACGATACACATACGTAAAGCATCTTTAGTCACTCAGGGGTCTTGAAAATATAGGCTATAAGATTTATAAAAATAAATTATTTTATAAATTTATATTTTTGTATATGTATAAAAAAGACCTTTAGAAAATTCAATAATATTTAATTTTTATAATTAAATAAATTGCGAAAAGTGACATTTACAGGTATTTTTTAAAGACAACTATTTAGACTGAACTTCAAATAAAATGTAAAATGCTACTTCTATTTGTCCGATTTAAAACAGAATCTACTGGAATCTATCCATATTAAGAATACAAGATTTTAAATTTTCTGATTGATAGTATGTTTACTAGATCTACACATATACACTACTCAGATCATCATGGTAACAATAAAATCACATTATAGGGACTTTAAAACTTACTTATTTAGTAAAATCTGAATATACGATTTTTATCTCGATCCCTAACTCTTACTAAGGGTAGCGGGATGAAGGCACTTAGACCTCTTTGAATTTAAATATTTAAAATGTTGGAAGTAATATCTGAATATGTTTCAATGTTTTAACACAGATCCTTTTCGGGTTTTATAAATGTGGGACAGGATGTAGTAGATACTGGTGAGTGTTATACATATTGACAGTAGCTCGATATCTACATGTCCTATATGTCGAAAAAGACTCAATGTTGACTTTAAAACTTCCATACAAGTTATACATTTTCTCCTGCTCACAATTTACTAACATTTCACTTCGAATTCATACTTTCAGAACAAATATTTGAAACTTAGACTTCAGGAAGCGGATATATTTAAAAAAAAGTACCTTCTTTTCTATTTTTATTCAAACAACAATAATAATAATACTTCTGTTTATAGTGCGACACACAGCATATTTGAAGTTGAAAACTATGTATAAACATTATGATGAAATATTTATTTACTATTGGATATGATGCTGAATGTATAAAGTGACAGGATGTTGCTTTGATGATCAAAGTTTAAATTTGACTGAAGTCATATAATAATTATTTGATTCACAATATTTCAATTAATAAATATTAATAGTTATTTGTGTATCAAACCAAACAAAAATAATAATAATAATAATAATAATAATAATAATAATAATAATAATAATAATAATAATAATAATAATAATAATAATACCTATTTAGTAAGTTCAATTCAACCTCAACCAATTTCTGTTTTGTGTTGTGTGTAACCATGACGATATGAGTATCCAAGTAAATAAATAAATAATTCTATTATCAGCAATCAATGGGCGCGTTCAGCACCTCTCATCGCTGGCAGCGATGCCAAGCGCTGACCGCTGACTGCCCAGAAAACAATCGCTGCACGCATCGCTGCCAGCAACTATCCAGCGGAGTTTAAGATAGCTTTCAGTTTAAACACAAAATGGCGGCATCTTAGTATATCTTAGTCAATTATGAATATGAAAATTTAGTGATATCTGTCACTAATTCGGCGGAAAATCATGCCAAAATCCAAGACGGAATGTAAAAAAACATTTCTGAGTTTTATGAAATTTACAATAATGAAATGAAATATATTTTCTTTATTTATCAAACACTGACTTCGCAAAGAGTTATTTTCAATCACTAATTGTAAATCAGCCAGAATTACAAACAAGTAATAATAATAGGTTTTTTTTTACCAGCTAATTGTATAATTATTACGCCAATAACATCATTAACCATATTGTCGTCTTCGAAAAGATCTAAAATTACGTAAATTTCAATGTTCATTATCGACAATTAACTGTCAAATTCAAATTGAATTTACGTTTAATGTTTACCGTTGCTATGATAACAACAGCGTACTCCGCACGTTCAAAGCGAACTAAACATCAGGTTTGTTCGTTTGTCTTACTCTAAACATGTAGGAGTACTCCGATATTTTTCTTTAATTCGTTTAGATCAGATTTGAGAAATTACTCGGGGCGTATATAAACGAACGTAATTTTTGTGTAGTGCAAGAAACTTGTCAAAACTTTAGTTTATCATAAAAAACAAATGTTTGGTAAACATATACGTTTTGGTAGAAAACAAAATAATACAACCTAAAAAATTGTATAAAAAATTATAAGTAAAAATGTTTTATTCATTAATAAATATTTTGCACTTTAATGCCTATAAACGACAAACACATGATTGTGATTAATGTACGGATTGATCTAAAAACAACCCTACTGACAATATTTCGCATGATACTTGCTTGCTCTTTCTTACTCCTCCTTTCTAAATGGAGTAAGAAAATCATGATCTAAGCAGAGATGGAACCGAACAAAATTCAAGTAATGATCTGTGACAAACAAACGCGGATTTCCACAGAGTAGAAAGAGTAAGACAAGCGAACAGACCTATTGCTGCTAGCGATGAGAGGTGCTGAACGCGCCCATTGTTTATTAAAAGTTTTCACTCATAAATCAAAAATGTGCTCAAAAATAGTGAAGATAGTGATTTTCCCTGCACTCCTCCAGATATATTTGAAACGGCGCAAAATGCTTCCTTGAGTTTATTATCTGCAATATCAAGAGCATTATATGAAAAGAATTAAAACGCCTTCATTGAAAAATGAAGAATTACGTTGAAAATGTTTTACTAGCTTACTTTTTGGAAAAATCTAATGTAATGAAATCGTCTTCTCTTTTGTCCATTTATTCCATACTAAAATCAACAATAGCAGTAAAAAAACGATGTTGATATCAGCAAATTCAAGAAACCATAACTGCTTTTTTAAAGCAAAAATCAGTTGCTTATAGACCAAAATAATTTAATTTTTTAATAAGAGATGAAATAAATAAATTCTTGACTGAATCCCGAGACAAAGATTGCTCTTATGTTGGGTGCTGCTGGAGCATACCGACGCGACGAATAAGTTAAAATGACTATGTAGATGATATTGAGGATAATGGGTCCATTTTAATTGTGAAGATTGCAAACTCGAAAACTAATGTCTAGGGAACATCATTGTTGATGATCATAATTCAATGAATCTTTTGTCAGTGTATAGAAGATATGTTGCTCTTCGACCAAGTTCGGCAAGTATTCATAAATTATAAGCGTGGCCAATGTACCGCACAAGTTGTTGGAATGAACACTATAGGAAAAATACCATTTAACATTCATTGCACAATATCTTAATTTACCTGATTCGAAATCATTTACAGGCCATTGTTTCCGCAGATTCTCTGCCACATTACTAGCTAATTCTGGAGCTGATATTTTGACTCCAAAACGTCAAGGAGGTTGCAGAAAGTTATCGAGTTATTAAAAAAGAACAGACCGAAGAACCATCCTGTATAGAATCAGTTCTCGTCTACCTTACATTACTATATTTTTGGTCCATCGAGTTTAACATTTCAAAATATTTTTTTTGAGTATTTGGTAATTCATTAATCAATTTAAAATTACAGTATATTTTTAACTGAGTATTTGGTAATTCATTAATCAATTTAAAATTACAGTCCATTTATATCCCCCCTTTATTACTAAACAAAATTGTAAGGTCGTACTTATCTTGATGAAGGTATAAATATATACCGAACTGTCGGTTTTGTAATAATAAATGTGTCACTGTTAATTTAACATTTATAATAATAATAATTTTAATTACGTTTTTAACTACGTTTTAATTCGTGAAAATAAATAATTTCTTTGACTGATATTGTGTGAAGAATTTGGTTAAATTTTTACTTTAAAAAATTCTAATATGCACTACGAAAACAATGTGGTTAATAATTTGACAATTTTATTTAACAGTGTAACTAAAACATTTTCTGATTGTATGTAGTTTTTTTTTAAATATTTTTTGATAGCCGAAAAAGATATGGTATGTAATGCTTACAGAAAGTACATTTGTTTTATAAATAACTTTTAATATTAGAAATTTTGCTTTATAATAGCTATGTATGTGTATGTGTAAGTCTTATATTGAATATTGTGTGCATTCAGGAATGTATTCACCGTTATGAAGCTTTGCGTTGCCATGACAATTGCATTTATAGTACGAGTCGTGCATTTATCAAATCCTGCAGTGCATGCTGCCTCGCCTTAATAGCGCAGTAGGACTCATTCAATCAGCTACGACACTCGTGTCGTGACGCTATGTAAATACGAAGTACATGCATTCAGAACCAACCGTTTATAACATATAAGATGACTTCCACAAAGTTTATAGAGATATGGGTTATTAAGTTATTGATATTATTGCGTTCTGAGCAGGGGTGGGACAACGCTAACAATTTTTTTAAAATTTTCACAATTTTTCTTGAAAAAACGCTATTAAATATCATTTTTTTACCTTTTGTGTTATTATAAATAAAAGAATATATATTTTTCTTCGATTTAATTATATTTTTTCTTCATATTCAATGAATTTAGAAATAAAGAATTATAAAGAAATATCTTGCAACCTAATGCTGCTAAAAGCTGCACCATGGAAACAGTTATAATATTCAAATATTACTAATTGACAGATGCCATTGTCAAATAAAATTTACATATCTTTGTGAAATGATTTTACTGGGAATATAAAAATGTAAAATATTTTAAGCTGGCAAAAACAAATCACAGCTTATAGCAATAAGCCAATTCAGCAGATTTTTATGTTATAAATATAATGCTAAATATGTTTTTATTTTCTACTTCTTATTTTAAGAAACATACTATTCTTTTTAGGAGTAGTACAGTTCAATTCAGTATGAGGTAAGATCAGTTCATTTCTCCCCTAAAAAGAAAACGCTCATAGAATAGTTTGCAAAAAAATATGTGTGGAATTTATAAAAAATATGTAGAATTGACGGAAGGTCTTGTGCTAGCCACAACAGATTTTTTAATGTGCAAATAAATTCGAGACGTTCTGAATTGCTTAGGTTTGTTGCAACAAAACAGCACATTGATATGAAATCATTAGAAAACTTAACTTGAACCACTAATAATACCTTCACCTCCTAGGTACTCGTCTGTTGTAAATAGAGCATTACATAGATAATTTTTGCGCAATAAATAATTGAGTTAACTCTTTTTATTGTAGTAATTATTTTCCCGTGTTGTTAATTGCGATGTTGGTGTTTTTCTTGATTAAATTTCTGTGTGTAGGTAGATTTCTTTGTCGGTAATTTTTTGCTAGTGGATTTTGTGGCAAACTAGCACAGCACAACTGCAATTCATTACAGGTAGAAAAATTACCGCTCTTTATATTCATAAGAACTAGGAATGGAAGGAGTAAACCTGTGCTGAGTAATGTGGTAGTGGATTCCGCACAGAAACACTTGACATATATAACGCTGGAGAACTGAATTCATAGCACCTACACACTAGAATCACTACATGTCGAGAAGAACTATATAAATGCAATTCATACGCATCTCATAAATAAAACAAGACTTTTAATTTTAAATTCTGTATTAAATAATTAAAAATAAGTGGCTATTTCTAGGTAACATAAATAATACGAGCATATTATACTGAAAAAGAACATTTAAAAATAAAACAAAATTTATAAATCTATTCAATATATCAGGGTTACCTAAAAAGTTTTGAGCCTAATATAAAATCGAGCATTTTTTCTAAAGCTGATTTTAGAGTTTGATTTTTTCAACTCAAAATACTGGATTAAGTAGCACTTTAGCAGCAAGGGCAGATATAGTTATTTAACTATTAAATGTGAGGGCGATTAATGATTGAGACATCACTAATATGTTGACTAAGGCCCACGTTACAATTGATATAAACTATAATATAGCTATCGGAGATATAACTGTATTATAATAACTTTCAATAAACAAAACTTTTACAATGCATTTTTACCTTCCGTCACCTCTAGGTAAGGAAGGTATTGTCTTTGGTCAAAAAATTCGGTGGTGAGTTTTCATTGAATAAGCACGTTTTAGGGTCTTTACAATATGATTTTACTATTTTTACGATGATGTCTGCATGTGTGTGTGTGTGTTCGTGTGTGCGTGTGTGTGTATGTGTGTGTGTGTGTATGTGTGTGTGTGTGTGACCGCGTTTTCGGGCACGATATCTCCAATACTAGAATTCCAAAAATTACAATTCTTGCGTATTCCTCTTCCTTACAACCATATGCAGACCTGTTTAGATTTTGGTTATAATTAGTCAACCGGAAGTACCCTCATTTGAAGATTTTAACAGTTTTTCTTGAAAAAATCAGTTAAATGTTACTATAACTTAAAGAATATATTATTGTCTATACGATTTGATTGCATTTTATATTTGATATTCAACAGATATAGAGTTAAAGAAGAATAACGATAATAAATTTTATATAAATTTCATAATTCAGCCAGCTATGCTAACTTAACCATGGAAACTGCTAATATATTCAGGTAATTCAAATTGACAGATGTCAGTATCAATAAAATGAAATCAATGAAAGAATAAGGGAAGTAACTCTAGTGTTAGAAGTTTCTAGATATAAGAGAGACGATTACATATTGGTTTGAACATGTCATGAGGAGAGATGAATATATTAATAGAAGGTGGAAGAAACATAGGAAGACAAATATAAGATGAAAATACTGTATTGTAGAAGACTTGAGAGAAAAGGAACTGAATGAGGACGACACGCAAAACAAAAATGAGTGGAAGAAGAAAATAAAAAATAGCGACCCCCTAACGAATGGGAAAAACTAAAGAAAGATGTCAGTGTCAAGTGTAATTTGCATAGTTTGTTAATGAAATAACTCTTATTTCATGTGGTTTGTTTGTTATCAGGAGTATGGAATTCAGTTGCCGAGAAAGGGAATCTCATAATACCAAAAATTTATAATCTTTTGCAAGAAAATTTATGTATGGAATTTGTATATAATACACAGGATTGACGGAAGGTATTGTGCTGGCCACATCAGATTTTTATCTATTAGATATTTATACCGGGAATAAGGGTAAATCACTTTAGGTTGATATTGACACAATAAATTATCTTGTTGTTAGACTATGTTTGTTCAATCTTATTATTATTATTATTTCCGCTCTTTTGTTTCTCACTACCACAGGAATCCTGGGTACCATTGACCTGCCTTTCAGCAATTGCTGGAGAGGCTAGGCGCGAACGATATGACCAGATGGTCAGGGCAGCCTCCCAGGTGGTCGGGGTGACTTTGTGTAGTACGCCTATAGACGAGTACTCAGGGTGAGGTAACGGTGTACACACCTGGTACGGGTTTTCACCAAGTAACCAGGTGGATGATGGCGAGAGGTGAGAACAGAGGGACCAGAGGGTGCGGCGAAGCCAGGCTGTACCCCTCATAGTCGCGCTTCTGTCGCAGCCAGGACCAAGTAGCTGGGCAGTGGGTGAGCACAATGGCAACACAACACTGATACCAGTTTTCTGTGGTCATTCTGGAGCGGGCCTCTAGAACCAGGTAGAAAAGACAGAGAGCCTGATGGGTGCGGCGAAGCCATGCTGTAGCCCCTAAATATTAGGTCTCTGCCATGCATAGGCGCCATCACCTCATGAGACTTACAGACTGCGGGTGGGCCTCCACACAATGGGAGGCAACACTTCGCAGACACTGCGCACCCATATGGGAGGTGACTAGTGCTAGGTTCATCCACCTTTTTAGTTCGGGTACGCGGGGTCACTAAGCCCGAATAGACTGCTGTAGGCCAGTGTACCCCTGCGGGATTATTATTATTATTATTATTATTATTATTATTATTATTATTATCCTTTATTTCACAGATACAGGTTATAGGTACAATATATACACAAACATTTGTATTTTTCGGGTGTAATCTCAGTAGTATGCGCCCACTTCCTGTTCCGGGATTTACACTCCTTCCAGCTGCTTACCAAGCAGCTCAGGTAAGGGTGTTAAGTAATTGTTTTTCTTATTATATGTGCAGTACCGTATATTGCAGTTTTTTGAATTTCCAGTGCGTCATGTTTACCAGGGATTTTTTCTATAGTTTTTTTAAATTCTGCATCCACAAATCCTGTCCCTCCTACGATTATTGGAATTATAAATGTTTTTGTCTTCCACATTCTACTAATTTCAATACTTAAATCTTTATACTTTAGCAGCTTCTCAGAAAATTTTGATATTATATTTTCGTCTGCTGGAACTGAAACATCCAAAAGATAGGTAATTTTTTCTGTTTTTATTATTATGTCTGGTCTATTGGCTAACACAGTTCTGTCAGTTTGTATTCCAAAATCGTACAAAATTGTAACTTTATTGTCTGCACTAGTTATTACATTTACAGGGTTATGGTTATACCATTTTTCAGTTAAGTTTGTACATTTATAATGTTTGCATAAATTATAATGAATGAGAGTGCAAATTTTATTATGTCTTTTAACGTATTCATTTTTAGCAAGTTCCGAACATGAAGATATTATGTGATGTATAGTTTCATCATCCTTTTTGCATACTCTACAATATTTATTATTATTATTATTTATATTTATTTTATTATTATTATTATTATTATTATTATTATTATTATTATTATTATTATTATTATTATTATTATTATTATTATTATTATTATTATTATTATTATTATTATTATTATTATTATTATTATTATTATTATTATTATTATTATTATTATTATTATTATTATTATTATTATTATTATCCTTTATTCATTCTTAAAAGTTACAAAAGTTTTGTACAACGACCTTTCAAGAGGTAAGTATATACAAAATATGATTATGATTTTTAAATACATACATAGTAATAATATAGTATAATACATAAAAAATTGTGGTATAGGTCTTCCTGAAAGTTGAAGTATCCCAGCGTACTTTTGTTGATCGTATTATCACTTTGTATTTGAATTTTATTATTATTATTATTATTATTATTATTATTATTATTATTATTATTATTATTATTATTATTATTATTATTATTATTATTATTATTATTATTATTATTATTATTATTATTATTATTATTATTATTATTATTATTATTATTATTATTATTATTATTATTATTATTATTATTATTATTATTATTATTATTATTATTATTATTATTATTATTATTATTATTATTATTATTATTATTATTATTATTATTATTATTATTATTATTATTATTATTATTATTATTATTATTATTATTATTATTATTATTATTATTATTATTATTATTATTATTATTATTATTATTATTATTATTATTATTATTATTATTATTATTATTATTATTATTATTATTATTATTTACTTTATTCACCAAAGTCTAGTACATCTAAGAGCTACAAGGTAAATAATTATATACAATACATTAGCAAAATTGTACATTTCATTTTCAGGGCTGTAGGTTTGCTCGTAATGATGGCCTAAACTTCGGGTTGGCAGGATGGAGATCTCTTCTGCTGACTAGGATGTGATCTTTAGGTGTCCTAGTCGGTTTCAACCATATTCCAGCTATAAACCATACAGCTGAGGATATACGGGATTTTAGGAAAGTACTTTTCTTATAATGTGGGCTGTTCCATATATTGCTTGTTTTTGAATTTCATATGGGTCGTGATTTCCAGGGATGCGTTTGACATTTTTAATAAACTCCTTATTTACATAACCAGTCGCTCCAATTATTACTGGAATTATTTCGCATTTTGTTTTCCACATTCGTTTAATTTCAATACACAAGTCTTTGTATTTTAGCTGTTTTTCGGCATCCTTTGTTATTATTTTCTCATCGGCTGGTACGGAGACGTTAATTAAGTATGTAGTACAAGGAGTTCTTACAATAATATCAGGCCTATTAGCGTTGATGGTACGGTCAGTTATTATTATTATTATTATTATTATTATTGTGCCTTCTAATTAATTTGAATTTTTCACGATGTTAGATATGATATAAATGATATTTTTGATTCTGACAGTGATGATCAAAGACTATTGACACATCGCTTGTGTTTACGTATAGTATCCGTAACAACCAGGGATAAAGTTCTTCGAGGTTTATACGACTAATTTCCATGGGATAAGAAATACTAGTGTTTGTTCCTTTGTTTATTGTATCTCAGGTTTATTCGAAGTTTGTAAAATACAATTTTCAATTTTATATAGCGTTATATGAGGTATAATTATAAAAGAACACTTTCTACTTTCTTCTTTTTTAAACGCGGCTGTTTTTTTGCAATTTCTGCCTTGTAGTAGTCCCCCGTTATTGTTTAACATTTTTTAAGATAACCTAAAAAAACAAAATTGTGGGTTTAGTGCTGCCCTCTCTTTGGTACGCTGTGAACTTTTCAATCCACCCTCCTACAGCAAGGAAATATTTAGATTTACAATAAGTCAATATTTGGTGATTACGATGGCCAGATCTGTTATGTATCAAGGTATTAGTATCATAGGAGGTATTGTGTTTTTGTTTTTGAATTGTTATGTCAGTTATGTATTGTCACTTTGTAAAATAAACGAGTTGACTAAAATATTAATTTTCATAAATATTTATTAAACATCATCTAAGTATGATGTAACATGGTGTCAGGTGTGGACGACTGCAAATAAAGTAAAAGAAATATCAAGAAATATGGAGGGCTTCAATCCACCAGGCAAATTAGAATTTTCTGGAAATTTATCAAGCAATTGGAAAAAATTCCATCAAAAACTTGACATATTCCTAACTGCAACAAATAAAAAATCCGCAAGTGATGAAACCAAAATAGCAATTTTATTGAATTTAATTGGTGATGATGGTGTAGAACTGTACAACACATTTAAGTGGGAAAAAGAAGAAGATGAAAAGAAATATGAAAAAAACATTAATATGTTTGAAAATTACTGCAATCCTAAAAGAAATATCCTGTTCGAATATTATAAGTTCTTCCATGCTCATCAGCAAGAAGGCCAATCAATTGATGCATATATAACAGAATTCAAGAAGTTAACGAGTTGACTAAAATATTAATTTTCATAAATATTTATTAAACATCATCTAAGTATGATGTAACAAGATCTTAGTTCTGACAAATTTAATAAAAAAAGATGAGATACGTTAAAGCACTAATAACCCGCACAATATATGATTCAAAATGGGACATAATTTACTTTGAAGAATGAAGAGATATCAACAAAAAAAGGTTGTATCATCTTATTAACAGTAATGAAAGTTTATCAGAGTTGTTATAAAAGTAACAATTCGAGTTCAGGAAGGCAATCAATAATATATATAATAAAACTTTTGTTAATTTCGTTTTTCTTTTTTGGAAAATTTTCTTCATAAATATAGTGTTTCATAAACTCTTTGTTTGTTTTCTAAAGTTACTTTATTTTATAAATAATGAATAAAAAGAAATTTGTTTTGTTACAAGTCAACAAAGAAATTTTCTTTGTGTACTAGAGTATTCATTTTGTTTATTAAATTATTTTAAAAGAAAAATATCAGCATTTTCTACTCTTAGTAATTATCGTTTCTCTTCTATATAGGCGTTTTGTTTGTTTCATTTATTTACTGATATGAAGTCTAATAAAATAGAAATAAATTCTTGGATTCAGATTTGTTCGGAATTCTTTCTTCTACAAGAGTCTGGGAGGATTTGTAAATAGACGCGCCGAGTATAAACTGCACCTAATTTAAACTTTTACCATTTTCTATACCGTCCCGGAATAATCATACTTACCACCAAAGATTTATTCACATCGAGTTGATATAAAAATAGAATTGTCATTCTTTAATAAAAGATACCGAGTGTACTTTTTTGAACAGAGGAACAATAAGTAAATTACAAAACCATGTTTAGCTTCAATAGTATACGAACATTTGAGTCAGCACCCACGCCATCGTCAGAAGTCGGTCAGCACAACAAGTAACCACAGACGCGTTTCGTAATTATTGGTGCTCATCAGTGTGGTGTAATCTGTGGTCTCTGTCCGGTCCATAAGATCACCGCTAGCACAACGAGTCATTGTCTCTGACCAAAAGCCCACAATTATAATCAATGTGACAGTTTAATAAATATTTCCACTATAGTGTAAATGATTCGGTCACCAACCTGAAAAAACCTTATAAAATGAAATATAACTTGTAGAAATTTTTGGGTGTTATTTATTTTTAAAAGAAAAGAAAAAAAGTACTAGTATTAAGTAATGTATATATTAATGATATTTACAATTATTTCTAAGTCAATCGTTATTCCTTTTACGGAATATAAAATTATTTGAAATAATTGTAGTTTATTTTCGTACCATACGTTGGCACTACTGAAAATGACCGTGTTGTGTCAAATAATTTTATATTTCGTAAAAGGAATAATAAGGATTGACTTAGAAATAATTGTAAATTCATTAATATATACGTTTCTTTAATACTAGTATATGTTTTCTTCTTTTATTAAAAATAAATAACTAATAATTTCTACAAGTTATATTTCTTTTTATAAGGTTTTTTCAGGTTGATGACGTGAGTCTTCTGCATAATCATTTTCACCATACCTATAGTACAGTGTGTTAAAAAAAACCTAACTCGGAGTAGGCTATGAACAAGGAAACGTATGTCAATTTAAAAGTATTTAACAAGGAGCAGTATTTAATTAAATGTCAATTTGACATGAGATATTGTCATAAATGTTATCAAAAGAAATCGAAGCTTTTCTTCTTGAATCTTATTTTAGAAATGGAAATAAATTAGAAAACGGTGAATGATAATATACAGTATCCCTTCTCTATTATCTTTTCTTCTTAAAATTACATTTCAAGATCAATTTTGACAATTTGACTTTTGAATTGAGTAATGATCAGACTTACGTTTCTCTGTCCATAGCCTACTCCGCCATGGAAATATAATTTATGTTGCCATGGCCGACTGATTCTTGACGAAATTGTCATATTTTATATTTTAAATATTTCGTGCTGCAGGTGTGCTGTTATTTCGAATTTAAACTTATTTAATATAATATTTAATTCTAAACAACTTTTTAATCTTGTTGTTTTACTTAAAAATCCTATATTGAACTCCTATATTCCATGTCTCGGTACACACCCAATGTAGGTATCTTTATTATTTTAAAAAATCTGATGTGGCCAGCACATAACCTCTCGCCGTATATTTTACCTGGCTGTATGCATAAAGCAAAGATTATTTTTATAAATACAAATAATATATTCATATAAATCTATGACGTATAAACTTCTTTATTATTCAATAATAGCATGTCTCAACATGAAGATATTTTACCATAAATTATGTTACAATAAATTACAAAGTAGAGTTTACCATATATAAATATTAGGCTGGTAACAGCAATTTTCAATTCGAACAACTTTGTTTACTTTCTCTTCATATTCTTCTAGTAAAAACATTAATTTTGGGCGGTCTAAAATGTATATATCTGGATTGTGCATCTATTCTTATATATCTTCTTTTACATTTTATTTTTTCATACTTGTTATATCTAAATAACCTTAATTCCCTTTAATAAAGTGACGGATAGATTGCACTCAGATTTTGTTAATATTTACAACTTACTTGAGAAGAATTTGATAGCTTTTTCGCAATTCAAAGTTACTCTAGTCTACAGTACTGGTGTACATTGTCCCATAATGTTTGAAACAAATTTAAGTCCTTCAACCTAGACTTGTCATCTCCATAATAGTCACAGATCAAGAACTAAGGGATTCTCCAAGTACATTTTTAATTCATTACTCATTATTTCTGACACTGACATTTATCTGTCAGTTACAAATAATTTAAATTATCAACTATTTTTCATGGCATTCTTTCGGCTGTCAAATTTATTACAACAGATTATTTTATATATTATACTTCTTTTATCTCTAAATCTATGGAATATATAATAAAATATTTAAATGTATCAGATAGAGAATTTAATTTTCTTTAATATTACCACGAAAAATTTTCAAAAAATAATATTTAGAAGATTTTTTTTCAAGAATCTTCTACTTCCGGTTGTCCAATTATTACCAAAACCTTTTCAGATCTTTCCATGAATGTCCGATTGGTAAATACGTTGTTAAACAAATTTTAAGTCTTATAGTTTTTGAGTAACCGTCCTTCCAACATCCCACACACACACACACACACACATCCACACACACACACACACAGACATCATCGTAAAAATGTTAAAATCGGATTGTAGGGACCTTAAAACGTGCTTATTCAATAAAATCTGGATATGCGATTTTTAGCATGAATCCAATATCTCTCTTAGCGAGAGGTAAAAATGGGTGGTCACCCTTTCAAATATTTTTTTTGATTGTGTTCGCCCGCCCACCCTACATTTATTTCCTGGCGCCGCCACTGTCATGGACTCTCAAACCAGTTATGGAGGGAAGACTAGATATTTTGTGATTCTTGTGTTACATATTTTGATGTTTTAATGCCAAATGAAATAATAGGTACAAAGTTTTACCAGGCGTTATTTCACAGACACTAATTGCTGGCGCGGAGAGTGTACCACAAGGATAAACGTGTGAAAATATGTCATATACCGAAATCTGTGTACAAAACAGATTGGCATACTCAGCAATGGGTAATATGCCGTGGCCACTGGCCATGATGATATTATATATATTTTTTTAATATAACGCTTTACCAACAATAAAAGATAAACGAATGAAGTTTTAAAATAAATGATGTCATGAGTTTATCAAAGTTTAGAAGTAACATGCCACATAAACTTTCGGAAATTTTTATTAATAAAAGGCGATTTATTCAATCATTTTGATAAATAATATAAATTTTCTAATAAATTTGATTTATTATACTGTTAAATTTGAATCTTTAGTTAATCTTACAATTGAAAGTTACGTTATAGCGTGAAAAATCTTCATTAAATAAAAAAAAACTTCATTTACTATTAGGAATAATACTATTAAGTCATGATAAATGAATTTAACAAATTGGCCAACTAATGTGGATCAGGTCTCATTCAAGGGTTACTTTTGATGTCGGTCGGAATCGATCACGAGACGTCCCCACAATAGGGTGACCATATGGGCAATGGACTAAATCCGGACCGGACTCTGAAGGGGGGAGTTCATTTTGTTAGGACCAATGAAGTATACAGGATGATCACGCGAGAATGAACCGGCAATTATCTCCGTTATTAAGCGAGATAGCGATTATCTTCAAATAAACAAATTTACTATCGACAATACGGGCAATAAAATGTCGTATCAAGAAGCGTTCTGTTACTTCCGGTTGAATTTTCTAATGGAACATTTTATATTTTTTTATATTTTTGAAAAGCGTATAAAATTTTCTTTACAATGATAGTAAACAATTTTTTGCTTTGCGTGCTAGTGCCTTTATGTTACTTTCCCCCTATTCCGTTAATGAGCATTGTAACAGTTTGCAATATTTGCCCATGGAATTTTTCCATATCATTCAATTTTGGGAATTGACCCATTGGAAAACAAATTTATTATAAATACTTTATATCATACCATAAAACTCATTCTCATTAAGACCATTGATCACAACAAATATATAACTTTGGAATAGAATCACAAACTAAAATGGAACAAGAACAAAACTAAAAGATCACAATAAAGTAAACTTATAAAGGTGTATGAGTAAAGTTGATGCGCCTTTTTCTTCGCCCATTTATAAATTTTATTTTTAATTTTTACCTTCAGTCACCTTTAGGTAAGGAAGGTATTGTCTTTGGTGAAAAAATTCAATGAGTTCTTAGTGAATAAGCACGTTTTAGGGTCCATATAATACAATTTTATCATTTTTACGATAACGTCCTTGACGTAGGGAACTCTCAGATCTTCATGGAGGGTTTGATTGGTGACATACCAGGGTGCATTTGTGATCATGCGAAGTATTTTGGATTGACTCCTTTGTATTACCGTCACATTTGACTTACTAAATAATAGAAAAAAGTAAGAGGCATCATGCAAAATTAGAAGGACATTTTAACACACTACTACAACCACTATTAGAAATAAGAAGAAGAAACGAAAGGAGACTGAAAAGAAGTTGGCCAGCGGACCTGAAAGAAGGATAGAGAGGACTTGTCATTGGAGAAGTCCTTTACAAGCCAATCAAGGACCAAGTATTTCTTAAGACAGCACATTAGCTTATAGAATATGATGTAATTCTGATTGCTAATAAATATATATAAAAAAAAAAAAAAATTTTTACGATGATGTATGTATGTATATATATATACAGTGTGTTAATTAAAAACCTGGCCATAGGCGTTTAACATGGGAAATCAGTTTTTCCTTGCGCAAAAGTTCCCAAATTATTTTAGGCAAAAATACTTCAAATAAATGTTGTAGAGAATTAAATTCTGCATCCAGATTAGTTATAAGATTTTATTTTCGACGTTTCATAACCGAGAAAATCAATTTCAAAGTTTTTCGAAAATTGCTGATTTATAGCGATAGCCATGAAACTCAAACAAAATTACGAACAATTGTATGACATTGACACAATGAATTAGAATTTAACTTTTTTAGAATACATAGCTGTCAACATATACAAAATAAAATAAAAATGAAAACAAGAATAATGTATTTATTTAAAAAGAAAAACAGAAAACTAGAATGAATATAATTTTATATTAAATGTTCAAATAACCCTCCATTTTGCGCTAAGCAATACCCAAGTCTATTATAAAAGCCATGTCGAACATTATGCAGCTGTCTGGCATTTATTTTTCTACATTCATTGGAAATTACAGCTTTAAGTTTTTTTAATAAAAGATTCTATTGTGGTTTTACTTGGAATTTGTCGATGTGACCACATTACACTTATTAAATCACGTATTTTTCTATAGCTTTGTCCACAGTAACACCATTTTATAATCTGAAGCTTTTCTTCATGAGAAAACTGTTCCATACTTCCAAAAAAATATGTTACTGAACGAAAATCACAAAACACAAACTTTCTTTGACAGTTAAGATGTCATACAATTGTTTGTAATTTTGTTTGACTTCCATGGCTATCGCTATAAATCAGCAATTTTCGATAAACTTTGAAATTGATTTTCTCGGTTATGAAACATAAAATCTTATTACTAATCTGGATGCAGAATTTAATTCTCTACAACATTTATTTGAAGTATTTTTGTCTAAAATAATTTGGGAACTTTTGCGCAAGGAAAAACTGATTTCCCATGTTAAACGCCTATGGCCAGGTTTTTAATTAACACACTGTATATATATATATATATATATATATATATATATATATATATATATATATATATGTGTGTGTGTATGTATGTGTGTGTGCGAGTGTGTGTGTGTGTTTGTGTGTGTGTGTCTGTGTGTGTGTGACGAAAGTTTCGGATCGCATAACTTCACTACCACGATTCTAAAAATTATATTTTTTTCGTATTCCTCAAGTTTACATCCAGAAGAAGGGATGATTTTGGTTAAAATTGGTCAACCGGAAGTACCTGCATTTGAAAATTTTAACAGTTTTCCTTAAAAAAAACGCATTAAATATCATTTAGTGACATACGATTTGATTGCATTTTATACTATTCCATAGATATAGAGTTAAAGAATTATAAAGATATTAAATTTCATAAGTCAGCCAGCTATTCTAACCATGAAAACTGCTAATATATTCAAATAGTACAAATTGACAGATGTCAGTATGTCTAAAAGTAAATGAATGTGGCAGAGATGAGGATGTTGAGATAGATGTTGGGAAGACACGGAAAGATACGGTAAGGAATGAAAGAAGAAGGGAAATAACTCTACTGTAAGAAGTTTCTAGAAAGATACAAGACAGACGATTACATTGGTTTGAACATGTCATAAGGAGAGATGAAGAATATATTGGAAGAAAAATGAATAGCTTAGTAATAGAAGGTTGAAGAACAGAGGAAGATCAAAGATAAGATGGAAGGATTGTATCACGGAAGACTTGAGAGAAAAGGAACTGAATGAGAACGACACGCAAAACAGAAATGACTGGAAGAAAAAAATAGCTAGAATCTTTTGCAAGAAAATTTATGTATGGAATTTATACATAATACACAGGATTGACGGAAGGTATTGTGCTGGTCACATCAAATTTTTTATCTGGAGACAAATTTCGGACATTTTATATCAATGCTACGATTCCGCCTGGACCTAAAATTCAGCTAAAATTTCCGGACATACGGGATTTTTCGCACCCTACTTCACAACCTGTTACTGAACGCATTTAGACACGCGACTCCATTACAAATACAATGTAAAAAATATTATATTGAATGTGTTTAATTAAAATAATAATTATTTTTAATTATCAAAAAATCTTTCGGAACTCATAATACAACAAATGCAACCTTTCAGTTTATTGTAATAATTATTTTATATATTTTTTAATTAAAACAGTGATATATATTAAATTAATTTTAAATATTGAAATTATATATGACAACAGTTATCCATTAATTTGTCGCCAAAATCAAATTAAAATTGAATTCGTTTTTATTAAATTCATGCTAGTTGTGGTGGCAAATTAATCTAAATTTACAGTATGTATACGTTGCATTATAAAATATGAGTTAAAATATTGTAACAGTTTATTGTTTTATTAGCTATCACTACAAGTTACTTATTTTCATGACAAAATCAAATTTATTTATAATAATAATAATAGTTATTTATTTAACATAATTCACAGGAAAAAGATGAAACAAAATCTGAATGTAGGTATAGATAGTTTTAAAAATGGAGGTAAGTAATGTTGTACCCCCCATGTTAATAAATACTGTATTACACATCAAGCGTGAGAAATAAATAAATATATCATCACGGCATATTACCCATTGTTGGATGTGCCAATCTGCTTTGTACGGAGATTTCGGTAATGATGATGATATATTTGTACCGTGCGGGCGTTTACCAGACGTCATCTCACGGGCAATTGTTGTTGGCGTAGAGAGTAAATTTTGTGCCATTTAAAATTCGAAATATTTGGCGTCGGTCGGGATCGAACCCGGTTCCCCAGATTCGTGACTAGACACTCAGGCATGCGGGCCAGGGTGAGAAATGCATTATTACTTCCTTGTACGTAAGTAAAGGAAGTGTTGTAATCGCGAAAAAATTCGGTTTTCAGATTTCAGCGGAAATATTCATTTTGATCATCCCTGAATCCATTTTGACTAATTTCGTCGTGACGTCTGTACGTACGTACGTATCTCGCATAACTCAAAAACGGTAAGCCGTAGAAAGTTAAAGTTTTGTATTTAGGACTCCTATAACATCTAGTTGTGCAACTCCCTTTCTGGTTATTACACAATTTCTAGAAGTGGCACTTTACATGAAGCCTATATAATAGATTTTAATGAAAAACTGTTTTAAAATATAATCCAAAACTTTTCAAATTTGGTATACAAGACTTTTATGTTAATCGAAATAACATAATATATTTTGGGTAAAATAGGCTAACCGGAAGTGGTACATTACTTGAAGTTGTTAACAGTTTTTCTTGAATAAAATGATTTTATTTTGATTTTAGAAATAAATGCTTCAAATAAAAGTTTTAGAGAATTAATTTCTGCGTCTAGCACATTAAGTATTATTAAATTAGCCCTATTTATAAGCGAGATATATAAATTTAAAAATTATATACTTTTTTGTTTTTATAATAAAGCTTGATATGAATTAGAACAAAAAAATAAAAAAAATGTTCATGCCAAATTACGTTAAATACGTGAAATTTTATGATTCGTACAATAACAAATATTATATTTTTATTGTGAAATTAGTCATATTCATTGTTGTAATCAAATATTTCTTTGTTGTAATCAAAACTCTCTTTAAAAAGAACCGGGTTAGATTAATGTTAATTTAAGAATGATAGTAGTAAATGAATTATTTTTTGTTCTATATCAAAATATTTCTCGGGCTTGGATTAAGCCTGTCAATATTTTGTAATTTAATTATTAAAAAAAATTGTATAGGTTAATAGGCGCACAAAGAAGTCGTGTGGTGTCCACATCACTCATGACATGTTATTAAAAAAATATGTATAGTTTAATAATCGTACAAGGAAGTCGTGTGGTGTCCACATCAGATTATTTTTTTCTAGGTGCAAGAAGCGTTCTCTCGTGCCTGAGGTATATTATATATTTTCACCACCGGGAGTCGGGAGTACAAAAATCATAGCAATCTAAGTCTTAAAAACTTGTGATAAATTCGACTGTCATCTTTGACAATTCAATGAATTAGTAGTCTTTGAGATTCACACCTTGACGATACAGAGTTTTGTAATAAATAAGTTGAAGGTAGCTGTTAACTGGTTTACCAAATTTTAAGACAAAAGTGTTCCGTTTTTCCAGCCCGGTGCCGGTAATATAGTAACCACGGTTAAACCGTAGCAGTGGTTACCGTGGTTCAATTTCGGAATACACTATAAGTGAGGACATTCCATTTTAAAAAGATGCTTGTTGTTATCAATACTTTCGCTGTAACTTAAGTTTATTTATTAGTTCAAATATATTACCTTGATTCATAGCCGTACGAATAACGTTATTATCTGTCAGTATCACTGGCACTGACACTTATTTTTCACATATTTGGTTTTACATTTGCTAATAAACTTACCAGTTGACTTAGTTTTGAATTTTGAATGCTTTTACTGTAACACATATTTATATAATAATAAAATAACAGTAGTATCTTATATACCCTCATAAAATTCGTACAATTCGTAGATGACCTTGATCGGACATCTTTTAAAAAAATACTGTCTTTATGTGTTGATACATTTATTATTGTACTACTCACATTTGAAAAAAGAGTTGTCGGATTCAAATATTAATAGAAGGTGTGATGATATATTGTTATTTAAGTACTGAGTTTTTATTGTTCTCTGTTCTGTGAGGAATGTTATATTGCTCGGGCATACGGCATACGTACGTGTATGTATTTTAAAATTATTTGACTGCGTATGAAAGTGTAGACACGAATTTTGTGTCCGTACATTATCGAATCGCATATTTGACAGCTGCTGGCAAATAAACATGTCATAGGCCCATAATGAAAATTGTTGCGTACGATGTTTCAGAATAAATTTTGTCGAAAAAAAATTACCACTCGTTAGAATTAATGGATAATGGACAGACCTTGATAAATGAAAAAAGTTCCTCAAATGCTTTGTAACCCTGTAAAATAAAACCGCGAAATTATTTCAATTGTGATTCGCGGAATTTTCAATAGCTGATTACTTTTTCTATTGTGTGTGAGCATAGTACTAATAGAAATAAAATCCCAATATGCATTCCACCATTATTACCAATATTAAAAATCTATAAAATACTTATTAGGTGAAAAATTAACTCTATTCAATAATCAATATATGTAATTTAATTCTACATTATTATTTTATATAACATTTCTTGTAAATAGTTGTTTGTAATTCCAATAATATTTTTTATATAAATCGATAAATAATGTTATTTTTATTAGTTATACATGCTGTTTGATAGTTTCTTTAGTTAAATAACGAAGTTTTCGTTTGTATATAAAATATTGCAGCGCGCATACATCCGACATGCCTCCCCTAACGAACTGCCACTGAATAATATCATTCTTGTAACGTAATCTCATCGTTAATCTGAACCTGTTTAACTGATCTGTAAATTCGAACCAAGGTACTTCAGATGTGCTCGCAAATCCATAAATTTTATGTGATATATATTGCGAAATTATCACTGTGCGTATTATTTTTTTTATATGAAAGTATTTGAATAATACACAAGATTATTCATTGTTGATGACAACGCATATGCAGCGAAAATTAGCTTTGTTTAATGATAACTGAAATTTTAATAAATGAATTTGGATTTGGCCAATTGTAAATAACCGAACTTTATGCAGAATTAAACACGGTGGAATTTACATGCAAAAGCAACAATATTTGTATGAATTGTAGAAATATAGAACGATCAAATTAATAATTATTACATTTTAATTTTATACAAACCAGTGAACGAGATTTTATCTGTGACAAATTTTATTTAAATACGATTTTACTTCTGTTATTACTCGTATTCCTATGCCGAATATGTTGCAGAAATATTTCACTGATATTTTTTCAGGTTTTAGACTACAGTCCTCGTATTAGATACAATTTAATACAAACGCCTTTGTATTAGATTAACAAATTAGTAAATGTCTGACCAGTTGTTATGGACGTTCCAAGAAATCATTCGATTTACGTCATCAATTTGCGGAAAATGTGAAAAACTAAAAATCCCCAAACGTTTGAAATATTTTCGAAATATAAGCACTAACTTTGAAAATTAAATTCACGTATGTACATTATGGAATAAAACAGTAAGTAAAACTTTATTCGACGTGAGTCTTTTAAATATATATTTCTTTTTCAAGCTCCTGTTGCTAATACTTACTTTATACTATTTTGCGACTTTTATATACTAACATATTTAAAAAAATCTGTTGTAGCCAGCACAAAACCTTCCGTCAATCCTGTGTATTGTTCATAAACAAATTATGCAAATTGCACATGACACTAACATCTTCTTCTTCTTTAGCTCTTCCCATTCGTTAGGGATCGCTATTTTTTATTTTCTTCTTCACACTCATTTCTGTTTCACGTGTCGTTCTCATTCAGTTCCTTTTCTCTCAAGTCTTCCGCAATACAGTCCTTCCATCTAATCTTTGGTCTTCCTCTGTTTTTTTTACCCTTCTATTTCTAAGCTATTCATTATTCATCTAATACATTATTCATTTCTCGTCTTCCCCAACATCTACTTCAACATCTTCATCTCTGCCACATTAATTTACTTTTTATTTATACTGACATCTGTCAATTTGAATTATATGAATATATTAGTATTTTTCATGTTTAGCATAGCTCTGGCTGATTTATAAAATTTAATTTCTTTAAAATTCTTTAACTCTGTATCTATTGAATATGAAGTATAAAATGCAATCAAATCGTATAGAGAATAATATATTCTTTAAGTTGTAATAACGTTAAATATCAATAAATCAAATTTAACTGTTAAAACTTCAAATGAGGCTACTTCCGGTTCACCAATTATAATTTTTGGAATCGTGGTATTGATGTTATGCGATCCGAAACTTTTGTCACACACACACAGACACACATACACACAGACACACACACATGCATACATACAGACATCATCGTAAAAATAGTAAAATCGTATTATAGGGACCCTAAAACATTCTTATTCACTAAAAACTCATCAATGAATTTTTTGACCAAAGACAATACCTTCCTTACCTAAAGGTGACGGAAGGTAAAAATGATGTATTAAAGGAAATAAATCCAGTGTTACAAGTTTCTAGAAAGATACAAGCGAGATGATTACATTTGTTAATGTCATGAGGAGAAATGAATATATTGGATGAAGAATGAATAGATTAGTAATAGAAGGTTGAAGAAAAAGAGGAATACCAAAGATAAAATGGTAGGACTGTATTGCGGAAGACTTGAGAGAAAAGGAACTGAATGAGAACGACACGTAAAACAGAAATGAGTGGAAGAAGAAAATAAAAAATAGCGACCCCTAACGAATGGGGAAAGCTAAAGAAGAAGATGTTAGTGTCAAGTGCAATTTGCGTAGTTTGTTTATGAGATAATTCTACTGGAAATATAGTTTATTTTGCAAGAAAATTTATGTATGGAATTTATACATAATACACAGGATTAACGGAAGGTATTGTGCTGGCCACAACAGATTTTTTAAATTGATTTACCTAAAAACAAATAAAAATTCAAAAATTGTCCTTTTCATACCATAGGGAGGGTGTAGGTGAATGTGGTTATTGATAGAATGTTGAATACTATTATTATAATTAAAATACGAGTATTAATGCTTTTTTATTTGTATGGCCAGAAATATAAGCGCAAGCAACATTACCTTATGGATGACGTAATGAATGACGTCATATTGGTTGGATGCAATGCAGTTTGTACCTCTCCACCTTACGTATCTGAAATTGAGATCTAGATGGCTTGTGTTAGCAAGAAATCTGATCGCACCATGTTCCAATGCTTTTATTGCAGATGTTATCACATGAATTTCTATGGTAATGGATCCATGGTTAACGAAACTGGAGCAACTATTGTATTTTATTTACAACCGATATAGTTTATTTTTCTTCTAGTGTTCTTTACGTCACGTCATTATCTATTATGTCTCTTCCTTTATTTATACACATGCGTAATAAATAGGAAGACATGCAATAATTTGTCGATTATTACTTCGAAAGATAATGACGTTAAAAACACAAGAAAAATAAAATATAAATAATGTTAACGCTATTCTTATGAAAAACATTACTTATAGGCCTATTCTGTAAAATCGAATCGTTACCATAACGAAATCGTTATTATGAAAATCGTTATCTCTACTTAACGATAATCGTTATCTTTGTATCCGTATTATGTAACACATTTTGAAAAATAATAACCTTGGGATCAAGTTAAGAACTTTATTTCCTAAAATCAAATTATAATTTTAATTGAAATATCTAAAATAATTCAATATAATTCACAAAACTTCTAGGTTAGATGAATTCTGCTGTCAACCTGTCAGCGGTCGGACCATTATTTTTCTTTTTGTAGGTTATGCTAGAGCAACTACTACCATCTATAGACAAATTGAGAAGCTTGCGCTAGGCGCTATGAATAAAAACTTATTAAATTATTTTAATATTACCTTGCAGAAAACTGTAATATGACTGGTTTTTGAGATCACTATTCAACATAATAGCAATTTTATTTTGACATGAATTAAAATACTGAATTATTGCCAAAACGTTTTGATAACGAATGATTTTTCTAATCGTTAAGAAATAACGATATCGGTATCTTTTTTTCGTTATGTAGACTTAAATTATTGTTTACAGAATACCACTTTAACGATTATCGTTATGATAACGATTTAACAATGAAAAATGTCATAACGATCGTTTACAGAATAAGCCTATTAAACGATTTTCGTTATTACCATGACGATATAACGTTTTACCGATTCGTTATGTCATAACGATCTTACAGAATAACCCTATTAATATGCTTCATTATTAACCGAAAGAAATAAAAGTGACAAGTACTGCGGAAGGAAATAAAATGATTCAAGGCCATTGGCAGTAGGAAGAATTTTATTTTCCTAATGTTCAATTGTTAATTGATATTGATTAACAGATATGTCGAATATTATCATTTATATTTATGTTGGATAAAAAAATAATAATTTTTGTGAAATATTAAAAAAATAGTTTTTTTTGTTTATAGAAATGTGTTTCATTCTTACTAGTTTTAAATGCTGTTTATAGTGTCTTTTGTTACCTAAATAACATTTTTCTTCAAACGTCATAAAAGTAGCATCTTTTGTGACTTGATTCACAAGGCAGAAGTTTAATTTCTACGCCGCCGGAGTAGAAGTAGCTAATTTCTACGCCGCCGGAGTATAGAAATAAAATAAATAAATATCCAGACCCAGAGAAACTATACAGATCAACGAATAAGAAGTAACTTTAATAAAAGAAACCTGTAATATTGTCCTAAATGTCACTATAACATGCTAGATAACCTAAGAATAAGGTTACTAAATACCATCAATAGCTGTCAAATTTAGATATATAACCTGTGAATTGAAATATAAACAGAGTTTACTTTTGAGGAAATAACATTATTAAAGAATAGCAGACTTACAGATTACAATTACAGGGACGGTAATGACCATAAGAATACTTAGAATTAAAGTGATAAGCAAAGTTTATATTGTTTTTCACTGATTCCTGGACATATCTTTCAGCCACACTGTTAGATTTCCATCCAATGGAACAACTTCAGGGGACGTACATTATAATACTTAAAATTCGACATAATTGCACACAAGGAGGATATAAAACTCCACAAATTTTATTTAAACCCCAAAACGTGAAAATTTTCACTTCAATGTTTATAACAAAAAGTGAACAAATAAGTATCTATAGCTACAAGGCAATTGAAATCGCAAACGTAATTTACGTAAAATGTAACGTCAGTAGTAGATATTTTTCTTTAAATATCTACGTTTGAAGAAAAAATATGTGTCATTTGGAGTAAAAGTGTCTTTGTGTGCCTCGCGTGCATTTATCCGACTCGCTACGCTCGTCGTTTAAACTTCCACGCTTGCCACACAAAGTATCACTTTTACTCTTAATAACACAATATACTATTTTTTCCGTTTGTATATAAAATATTGTATATAACACTGGAGTAACGTGACATTATTTGCCTTAAGCGATTGCATCCCTCGGCCTACGCCTTAGAAATCAATCTTCTCTTTCAACAAATAATAACGAACTTTACTCCCTTGATATATAAACTATCATTATTATCTGGCAATTAAAAAATGAAAAAAAAATCAAGAAATAAAGTTTACTATATAGTTTACTAATATTTGAGTAACAAAATTGTTTTCCCTGTTAAATATGTTTATAATATAGGCTGATTCATAACGGGTTTGCAAAAATTAAACTCTATATTGGGGGAGTTATTTTGAGTAAAAAATGTTATATATGAAGGTATTTCCGGAAACGTTTTCTTACAGAATTACCGCCCTTTGAAGATGTATCTCATCAGGTACATTTTTGTTAATACCTCTGATAGGTACTGGTTACACTAAAATTTTGAAACTTGCCATATGTCAGAAATATAGGTTCCCATTTAAGATTACAAAGTTGTCTCTTTTCCCCGCCCCCTGAGAGTGAGGAGCGGGGGAGGATTTTGAAAAAATCGGATGTCCTCCTCCGAATTATCAAACTTTTGATTCGAGACATTACTTGATCAGATCGACCCTATAATTTTCCTCTTTTTAACATCTTGTAAAAAACTATATTTATTTGCTATTTTCTATAATAAAAAAATCTGATGTGGCCAGCTCAATACCTTCCGTCAATCTTGCGTATTTATGTACAAATTCCATACATAAATTTTCTTGCAAAAGATTCTAAATTTCCAGTAAAATTATTTCATATACAAACTATGCAAATGTCATTTGGCACTGACATCTTCTTCTTTAGCTTTTCCCATTCGTTAGGGGTCGCTACTTTTTATTTTCTACTTCCATTCATTTCTGTCTTGCGAGTCGTCCTCAATCGGTTGCTTTTCTCTGACTCTTCCGCAATACAGTTCTTCCATTTTATCTTTGGTCTTCATCTGTTTCTTCCACCTTCTATTCTAAGCTATTCATTCTTCTTCCAATATATTCTTTATCTCTCCTAATGACATGTTTAAACCAATGTAATCGTCTCTCTTCTATCTTTCTAGAAACTTTTAATACTCGAGTTATTTCTCTTACTCTTTCATTCCTTACCGTATCTTTCCGTATCTTCCCCAATATCTATCTCAAGATCCTCATCACTGCCACATTCATTTTCTTTTTATTAACACTGACATGTGTCAGTTAGAATTTTCTTAATATAGTAGCTGTCTCCATGGATATAGCATAGCTGGCTGAATTATAAAATTTAATTTCTTTATAATTCTTTAACTCTATATCCATTAAATATGAAATATAAAATGCAATCAATTCGTATAGATACGAATATTCTTTAATATTTTTATAATAACATTAAATGTCAAAAAATAATATTTAACAGCGTTTTTGCAAGAAAAACTGTTAAAACCCTCAAATGCGGGTATTTCCGGTTGACCAATTATAACCAAAATCTAATCAAGTCTGCATATGGATGTACAGAAGAATTGTAATTTTTGGAATTCTAGTATTGGAGATATCGCGGCCAAAATCACGGTCACACACACACGCACACACACACACACACACACACACACATACAGACATCATCGTAAAAATAGTAAAACCCTAAAACGTGCTTATTCATTGAAAACTCACCACCGATTTTTTTGACCAAAGACAATACCTTCCTTACCTAGAGATGACGGAAGGTAAAAATATTCGACAAAGCGAATGAATTTTACTGTAAATATTTTCTAATAAATAATGCAGATGTTGGAATCTTAATCTATTATACATAATTTATTGTTTGTATGTTGCCTAATTTGTTCTTGTTTTACGGAAGCGTAGGAATATTTACCTCTTTTTGAGTATAAATATGAGATCAAAGCAGGCAGGTGACAAGGCTGATAAGTGTGCAGCAGTGGGTAAATTTGAAACTGGGAAATAGAAAGCGAAAAACTGGAGTGAATTCGAAATACAGGGGAAGGCAGACCTTTGTGGCTCCCGCCTCCAGCAATGTTTTGTGTCATTTATAGGCCGAGCTATATTACGCGGCTTACAGCTTTCTACCTTAAACGGCTTCAATTATAAGAGAATCTATTTACTGCACAATGGCACGCACGTCAAAAGAGAGATTTTATTTATTCATTTTCACGTTTTATTCTTAAAGGTATGGTAGTTGATTTCATCAAAACTCGAAGGATTGGCCCAAAACTGATAAACTCCTCATAACTATAAAATTGCAAATAAATATTTTTTGCAGCTTTACGACAAATTACTTTTCGTGTATACGTACTTGTAAGTTTTGTGTGGGTTGTATTAAATATTTTTTTTTACGTGACAGAATTTATTTTTAAGAATATTTATTATTTATTTACAAGTATTAAGTAATGTTATTCTTGTCTTATTAATACGACTTTTTGGTGGATGGAATGTAAATTTCGAGGCTTTCTATCGAGAAATTAATTTTTGGAAAAGGAAATTATTCATATTACTTAATTTAATTCTATTTAACTACAATAGTTTAATATGTAAATGTTAATGAAAAATTCTTACATTTGACATCTATGTATATAATTACTAGCTATCATTCTGACATGGGCCCCCATATCTGCTTGTCAAGGCCAACAAAGTTACATGATTGCTCGCGCCCTAATGTATTTAACATTTGTTTTATACCTACACTCTACACAAAAAATTCTACTTATATCTATTCCTTATATTTAGATTTTTTAAATTTATATTCATTCTATGAAGAAATTTTGTCCTACTCTTCTAATTTTTCGAGATGTTTCCATTTCATTGTCGGGAGTAACAGTATGGGTATGTGTAATATACCTATAATATTAAATATTTAACTATTAATACATTAAGAAATAATATAATGTATGTACTTCCCAGAAAAAGTCTTCATTAATGTCTCCGGATTTCTGACACTGACATTTATCTGTCAGTTACAAACAATTTAAATTTTCAACAATTTTCAATTCTTTCGGCTGTAAAATTTATTACAACAGGTTATTTTATATATTATATTTCTTTTATCTCTAAATCTATAGAATATATAATAAAATATTTAAATGTATCAGATAGAGAATTTAATTTTCTTTAATATTACCAAGAAAATTTTCAAAAAATAATATTTAGAAGATTTTTTTTCAAGAATCTTCTACTTCCAGTTATCCAATTGTTACCAAAACCTTTTCAGATATTCCCATGAATGTCTGATTGGGAAATACGTAGTTAAACAAATGTAAAGTCTTATAGTTTTTGAGTAATCGTAACATCCGCATACACACACACACACACACACACACACACACACACACACACTCACACAGACATCACCGTAAAAATGTTAAAGTCGGATTGTAGGGACCTTAAAACGTGCTTATTCAATAAAATCTGGATATGCGATTTTTAGCATGAATCCAATACCTCTCTTAGTGAGAGGTAAAAAGGAAAATAAAATATAGGATGGTAACTTAAATTCAAATATTAAGATGCACGGAGATATAAAAAATACATTAATAAGTTGAACTATTCGTTTTCTTTTCTATTTTCTATACAATTACGACAAATGCCCGCGATATGCTGCAAGCACATGCATATACCGGTAACAGAAAAAAAAATCTGTTGTGGCCAGCACAATACCTCTCGCCACTTCCTTTTTTTGGTTACATAAGTATAGGGCGCGAACGGTAATGTTACATTTTTGGGCTTGACAAGCAAATGTGTGGGCCCGTTTCAGAATGATAATTAGTAATTATGTACATAGATGTCAAATGTTAGAATTTTTCATTAAAAATTTCAAGATTTTCTAAATTTACGTAGTTAATTTATCACCAGGAGTTTAAAGTTTACTTGTATGCCTTAGATATTTAACATTTAATTCTGCTCCACATGGAATTGGAAAATCACTAAATTTAGAATGAGAAATTATGATATTTGACATCTATATACATAATTACTAGCTATCATTCTGACATGGGCCCCCATATCTGCTTGTCAAGGCCAACAAAATCATATGACTGCTCGCTCCCTATTGTATTTAACATTTCTTGTATACCTACACTCTACACCAAAAATTCTACTTACGCATATATCTATTCCATATATATTTAGATTGTTTAATTTTAAATTCATTTTTGATGAAGAAATTTTGTCCTCTTCTAATTTTTCGAAATGTTTCCAATTCTATTAATACATTAAGAAATAATATAATGTATGTACTTCCCAGAAAAAGTCTTCAGTAATGTCTTCGGATTTCTGACACAAACAAATTAAATTTTCAACTATTTTCCATGGCCATTCTTTCGGCTGTAAAATTTATTATAACAGATTATTTTACATACTATATTTCTTCTATCTCTAAATCTATAGAATATATTGTAAAATATTTAAATGTATCAGAAAGAGAATTTATTTTTCTTTAATATTATCAAGAAAAAATTTCAAAAAATATTATTTAAAAGATTTTTTTTCAAGAATCTTCTACTTCCGGTTGTCCAATTGTTACCAAAACCTTTTCAGATCTTCCCATGAATGTCCGATTGGGAAATACGTAGTTAAAAAAATTTAAAGTCTTATAGTTTTTGAGTAACCGTCCTTCCAACATCCCACACACACACACACATACACACACACATCCACACACACACACACACACACACACAGACATCAACGTAAAAATGATAAAATCGGATTGTAGGGACCTTAAAACGTGCTTATTCAATAAAATCTGGATATGCGATTTTTAGCATGAATGCAATACCTCTCTTAGCGAGAGGTAAAAAATGTTTTTTTGTTCTTTTTCAAAATTCTCTAAACAAATCGACCTTGATTATATGTGGTACAATAGCGTCTATTTTACATATATATTGCAATCGGTATTTCGATTTTTTAAGCAAATTTGTTAAAGGATCTGAGTTAAAAATAGGGCATCGAACCCGCCAAAAACTGGGTTCGGTTCAGGTTAATCCATTTTTTGAAAAATGGGTTCGTGTGCGGTTCTGGTTCAAACATTAATAAAATTTGCGGTTTTATTCCGGGTTCAGGTTCGGCTCGACCTAATGAAAATTGAATTAATGTTTTTTGAATAACAATCTTTATATAGAAATAATTTAAAATGCGTGCCGGAATTTATAATTAATGCAACGCAAGATAAGAACATGAACACATTTTTCACGAACAATCAACACATACAGCGACGCAAACGCAGAAAGCGTAGATCGTCGATGATCGGCTATAAGTGTTACGATTACGTTTCGAACTGAAATTGAACCTGAACCGGAGTTGAACCCTGAACCAGAATTTTGATACCCCGGTTCGGTCCCGCCTCGGGTTCAATTGAAAAGTATATCTGATATTCGGTTCTGGGTTCGGGTTCGCTCAAATGTTACCGGTTGGTTCCGGTTTTGGTTTGGTTCAGGTTCGGGTTCGATGCCCTGGTTAAAAATGGTACGCCACTAGACACGCCGGTGTGTCAGACCGGAATGTACCGTAATGTAGGATAATACTGAAGACAAATCGGATATAATAGTTAGGAAGGTATTTAGAAAGATAGGTTATTTAAGCCGTGAAGTTAGGAATTATTCAGTATAATATTCGTGGCTGGTCTCACAGATCGTGTGCGATTACTGTAGGTTTACATAATGATCCCCTACAACATAATTTATTACAAAAAACGTAAAATTTCTAATAAACACATTTTTAAATTACATAAAACAAATAAGGAAACACGGCACCAAGACAAAGCAGTCCATGCCACTAAATTACCATAGTAACTACCATACAATCGCCATGTTGTGACGTTGCATGGTTGACTCCGCCCATGTGTCAATCGCGAATTCTTTTGCACGCAACTGTATATATTTTTACTTATATTATTTAAAAAAGAAGATATCCGAACAAAATTGCAAAATAAAGAGAAACATATGTAATGATAATGATGCATTAATAAGAAAATATTGCAAGATATTTTTATAGTTACTAGAGACGATCATTGCAATAAAGACGGTTTTCCAAGTTTTTTCATTTTTTTAATATGTTAATATGTACATAAAAATTTTAGACCCGTATTTTGTATTTTCGCCGAAAAGTTTGTAATGCGCCAGAAAAAAAAATATTAAAATTTCAATAAATGAGGACTGAGATAATCGGCGGCGCGTGTGATTTCATCTACACCAAAACATACGTTTCTAGAGCTGAGTGAGACGTATATATTGACAAACGCGCTGGGCACGTTATGTGTCATATCAAAACTAGCGCGAACATGGTGGAGGCGTGGCTTGCGCATTCGAACAGCCATTAGCCAATAGCATTTGCCAATGTATTAGAAAACGTGAAGGTAATGCATTTTTATTAAAAAAATCTGATGTGGCCAACACAATATACCTCCCGTTTAATTTAATTTTTATTCATGCAAATACTAAAAATTAAATTAAATATAAATACCGGGTTCGATCCCGAGCGACGCCAAATATTTCGAATTTTAAATGGCACAAAAATGACCCCTATGTTACACTCTCCACACCAGTAATAAGTGCTCGTGAGGTGACACCTGGTAAACGGCCGCACGGTACAAATATGTCATCAACGTTGCCGAAATCTGTATACAAAGCAGATTGGCACACCCAGCAATGGGTAATATGCCGTGATGATATATTTAATTTGTTTATTTATATACTTACCTATATTCATTGCTGGCGTGGAGAGTGCACCACTGGGGTCAATTTTGTGCCGAACACGTTCCCAAGATACGCGTGAAATGACGCCTGGCAAACGCCTACACGGAACAAATATGTCATAATTATTACTGACATCTGCGTACAAAGCAGATTGGCTCACCAATCAATGGGTAATATGCCGTGATGATATATGTTATTATTATCTTACCTATATTTTTACATATTTACTTATGCTGGAAACTGTATTAAGTTCCTTTCCATATAATTATTGTTCCATTTACTATTTTCTTTATATAACGTTAATATTATTTGAAACGATTAGTTCGTTGACAGTGACATATAAGTCAGTTACAAACATTTGAGATCTTAATTGTGTAACCATTTGTATGAGTTGTGTTTAAAACGTAGGCTCCGGGATTGAAATTATAAGTAATTTTAGAAATTAGGGACCTTAAACGTGGTCATTTACAAAAATCTCAATATGCGATTTTTAGGACGATCCTTACCTCCCTTACCAAGGGTAGCGGGAGGTAAAAAATAGAAAATTAACGATTATATTTCCCTTAATATTACTTGTACATGATGAACATTGATATCCAATAAGTATTTTTTTTAAAAAGCCTTAGACATGGAAACCCCTATTGTCCACAGTAAAACTTGTTGTTGCTGAAAGTAAATAGCACATCGAGCAATAAGTAAAAGTCGTGATGAGACATATAACGTAAATACTTATTTTATTTACCTTACTACATTTAAAAATTTGAAATCATAAAGTTATATTTGTTTACGATGTTATTTTCTCTTCCATCTACATTTAAATTTGATATGTAAAGTTTTGTATAACTTCTTGGGGCTATTTTTAATGCTTGAGTGGTTTAGTGGCCAGTGTATTTACTGTGGACATGGAAAGACAAAGTTCTCAACATAGATTGGGCTAGACGCGGACAAGTCCCTGCGGTTCCGGTCCTTTCTTGGGGATTACAAAGATAGTATTTACTAGTTGCACAAAAGACAGACTGTGCTAGTCACTAACATTAATGGAAATTGTAACATCCGACAGTGAATAGAAAACATGATGTTCAAATGAATTGATCATTTTGAGAAGAGGTGCTGTATATTTTGAAGATGTAGTTCAATATTTTTGTTAATCAAAAAAGAGAAAATTGAATAAATATATATTAAAAGTAGTATGTTGTGTAATAAAGTGCTGGAAGTTGACTTTGTTTTTATACACAAGAGTGGAGTTTGCGTAGGGTAGTCACCTTTTAAAAAATCTGTTGTGACCAGCACAACACCTTCCGTCAATCCTGTGTATTATGTATAAATTCCATACATAAATTTAATTGCAAAAGATTCTAAATTTCCAATAAAATTATTTCATAAACAAATTATGCAAGTTGCACTTGACACTAACATCTTCTTTAGCTTTCCCCATTTGTTAGGGGTTTATTTTCTTCTTCCACATATTTCTGTTTTACGTGTCGTTCTCATTCAGTTCCTTTTCTCTCAAGTCTTCCGCAATACAGTCCTTCCATCTTATCTTTGGTCTTCCTCTGTTTCTTCAACCTTTTATTACTAAGCTATTCATTCTTCATCCAATATATTTTTCATACTCATTCTTCATCCAATATATTCTTCATTTATCCTCATGACATTTTCATACCAATGTAAACATCTCGCTTGTATCTTTCTAGAAATTTATAACACTAGAGTTATTTCCTTACCTATCTTTCCGTATCTTCCCCAACATCTACTTCAACATCCTCATCTCTGCCACATTAATTTACTTTTTATTTATACTGATATCTGTCAATTTGAATTATATGAATATATTAGTAGTTTCCATGTTTAGCATAGCTGGCTGATTTATAAAATTTAATTTCTTTAAAATTCTTTAACTCTATATCTATTGAATATGAAGTATAAAATGCAATCAAATCGTATAGAGAATAATATATTCTTTAAGTTATAATAACGTTAATGGTAATAAATCAAATTTAACTGTTAAATCTTCAAATGAGGCTACTTCCGGTTCACCAATTATAACCAAAATCTAATCAGTTGTTCTCCTGGACGTAAACTTGAGGAATACGAAAAAAATATAATTTTTGGAATCGTAGTATTGAAGTTATGCGATCCGAAACTTTCGTCACATTCACACAGACACACACACACATACATACAGACATTATCGTAAAAATGGTAAAATCGTATTATAGGGACTCTAAAACATGCTTATTCACTAAAAACTCATCATTGAATTTTTTGACCAAAGACAATACCTTCCTTACCTAAAGGTGACGGAAGGTAAAAATGGAATGGAGGACACAAAGGACATAAAGAATCACAGGAAATTATAAACCTAAAGTTACAATAAACAATTATTATTTACCTATGCCTATTGATTAAGTATTCACTCCTCCCACAAAATTTAGAAATAAAATGAATATAAAATTGTGCATCCAACCCAGCGTGTATAGTATAGGAATGCAAGAGATACCGATATATAGGCGATATTGTCTTTTAGCCAATATGTCGGAATCAGTGATTTTTATTTGTCGATAAAGCAATACATTTCGAATTTCGCGTTTTCAATAAACCACGTAAAGTCACTATGTTGCGCTAGAATTCCCAGCATTTTGTTTCATTTGACCAACTCTCCAACATCCGACCGCTGATTCCCAAAAAGAAGTCGAGAGCCTCTAGTATTGCAAGAGTAGCAGACCCGTTGATTATCTGTAGTTATGAATTTCTTTACCTAAATTTGATAAAGAGCCATAGGCGTTTAACATGGGAAATAAGTTTTTTCTTGCGCAAAAGTTCCCAAATTATTTTAGACTATTTTATTCATAAATTTATAAACCAATCCAAATTGAGAATTCTACCTAGTTGCCAAGTTTTATTTCGACAAAACACCGGCACAAAACAATTTTTTCGTATCCTTCGAGCCAATAAGATGCTGTATTTCTACAAGTAACTGAGTTTTGATAAGCGACATTTTTTTGAAGTTTTAAGAGTACCTTGAAACATATAGTTTATATACCTGTCAAAATGCATATATTTTCAGTGTTTACAGGTTTTATTAAAATGAATCGATTCGGACACAAATCTGTTCAGAACAATGAAAAAGCAATCTTAAATATTACACCTAAAAACAGGATAAAAATTTATAGATTTTTGTCAAAAAACTAAATTATTACCTGATTTTTATTTTGGCAATACCAAATATCATACGTGATTAAATTTTATCCTGGCAAAATTTTCCGATTGCTTTTCTCGAGCCTATTGCAAATTTATCTCGTGACATTGATCAAAAATTATTTTTCTGTTAATGCCACTCGATAAATTGCTAGGCAACCAGTTCTCGTAACAATCTGAAAATTTTTCCGGAAAAAAATAACCACTTATGATATTATATATGAAAAAAATACTTCAAATAAACGTTGTAGAGAATTAAAATCTGCACCCGAATTAGTAATAAGATTTTATTTTTGACATTTCATAACCGAGAAAATCAATTTTAAATTGTTTTGGATTTATAGCGGTAGCCATGGAACTCAAACAAAATTACAATTGTATATTGTATTGTATGCAATCTTAACTGACAAATTTGTGATTTTCGTTCAATAACATATTTCTTTGAAAGTATGGAACAATTTTTTCATGAAGAAAAGCTTCAGATTATAAACTGGTGTTACTCTGGACAAATTTTGTTTGAGTTGCATGGCTATCGCTATAAATCAGCAATTTTCAAAACATTTTACAATTGATTTTCTCAGTTATTAAATGTCAAAAATAAAATATTATTATTAATTCGGGTGCAAAATTTAATTCTCTACAACGTTTGTTTGAAGTGTTTTTGTCTAAAATAATTTGGGAACTTTTGCGCAAGGAAAAACTGATTTCCCATGTCAAATGCCTATGGCCAGGTTTTTAATTAACATATATATATATATATATATATATATATATATATATATATATATATATATATATATATATATATACAGGGTGAGTCACCGAAATCGCCGTCTTCGATATCTCCCTTGTCGTTAGAAATACAGCATAAGTTTATTAACAGAATTTATTCGACTACTCAAGGAGCATAACGTAAAATTATTTTCACATATACAGGCTGTTGCATTACGGCTCGGCGAGAATAGTTTCTCTTTTTTTAAATGGAACACCCTATATATTTTTATATATTTTGAATTGTATTTTATTCACCTATACGAACATATGAATTTTGTTTTAGTTTTCCGCGGCGTTGCCAAGTTATTCCGTTTTTTCTCTAAAAAAGACCGAATACACGCATTGCTTTATAAAGGCTTACTGAAGTTATTTTAATAGTAAGAATTAAGAATTTTCTTTTCTGTATAACTGTAATTATACTCTATTTTCTGACATATTTTTTTTTAAATGTAATTATACAGGCTGCTCAATAAAGCGAATCAAATGTGCTCAATTTCAAATGACTATAACTCGTCATTTTCAAATGGAACACCCTATATTTTATTATTCAGTTGTGTGTATTTTTGTATTATCTTCATATGTTATTAAGGATATCCCATGCCTAAAACCAATAATTTCGGAGATTTTCACCATTTTTCTCTAAATTTATATATTTAACTAAAAATTAAATCTAGTATACCATGGATACTGCTTTTTGAATAATAAACAATTGCAGTAATGATAGTATTTTCATTAGCCAGGTTGTTATTAATAACAGAGGGATGAAGTAAATTAATTTATTAATATGAGTCTCTCACGAGAAGAACTTACGAATATGGTGTACGCACTTCTGTTAAACCTTTCCCTTAGTTTTTTAAAAGAACGCGGATTTGGATGTCGTCTGCCCGGAAACCGTTGTGCATAAATTCTTGATGCCAAAAGAGGGTTTGTTTCCGCTGCTTCAAGTGTGCACACCATATTCCTAAGTTCTTCTTGCCCACTCTCCACGCCAGCATTGAGTGCCCGTGAGGTGACACCTGGCCTGACCAGCATACATCATATTCGTAAGTTCTTCTTGCGAGAGACTCATATTAATAAACTAATTTACTTAATCCCTCTCTTATTAATAATAACCTGGCGAATGAAAATACTATCATTACTGCAATTGTTTATTATTCAAAAAGCAGTATCCATGGTATACTAGATTTAATTTTTAGTTAAATATATAAATTTAGAGAAAAATGGTGAAAATCTCCGAAATTATTGGTTTTAGGCATGGGATATCCTTAATAACATATGAAGATAATACAAAAATACACACAACTGAATAATAAAATATAGGGTGTTCCATTTGAAAATGACGAGTTATAGTCATTTGAAATTGAGCACATTTGATTCGCTTTATTGAGCAGCCTGTATAATTACATTTAAAAAAAATATATGTCAGAACATAGAGTATAATTACAGTTATACAGAAAAGAAAATTCTTAATTCTTACTATTAAAATAACTTCAGTAAGCCTTTATAAAGCAATGCGTGTATTCGGTCTTTTTTAGAGAAAAAACGGAATAACTTGGCAACGCCGCGGAAAACTAAAACAAAATTCATATGTTCGTATAGGTGAATAAAATACAATTCAAAATATATAAAAATATATAGGGTGTTCCATTTAAAAAAAGAGAAACTATTCTCGCCGAGCCGTAATGCAACACCCTGTATATGTGAAAATAATTTTACGTTATGCTCCTTGAGTAGTCGAATAAATTCTGTTAATAAACTTATGCTGTATTTCTAACGACAAGGGAGATATCGAAGACGGCGATTTCGGTGACTCACCCTGTATATATATATATATATATATATATACATTAAACTTTTAAAAATCCTATTACAAGCATTTAGAAATAATAATACATTTGTAGAAGAGAAAATAATTAACCAAAATTGATTACAACAATGAAAACAGTGATATAATAAAAATGCATTATATTTTCTTTTCTTGTTCATAAAAAATAACTGAGATAGATAGGTATAATGAACATGTGCATGTAATGCATTTTTACTGTATTTATAAAAGACAAAGATATTTCTCATTGCATCATGCATTATTATTATATTACTCTTTTGATTGTTATAATCAATTTTTGTTAATTATTTTTCCTTTATTTATTATAAAATTATTATTTCTAAATGATTGTGATAGGAAATAAAAGACAGATTTTTTAAAAGTTGAGTAATTTTTTTGAAAAAAAAAACAATGTCCTGTTGGAGAATCGAACTCAAGTCAATAAAATTGAATATTCCAATATTCAAAAAAAAAATCTGATGTGGACACCACACGACTTCCTTGTACGATTATTAAACTATACATATTTTTTTTAATAAATAAATTACAAAATATTAATTTTAACTTCAAAACAGTAAGATATATAGCGACCATAAAGGGAGTTTTTAAAGAGAGTTTTGATTACAACAAAGAAATATTTGATTACAACAATGAATATAACTAATTTCACAATAAAAATATAATATTTGTTATTGTACAAATCATAAAATTGCACGTATTTAACGTAATTTGACATGAACATTTTTTTTTTGTCCTAGTCCAAGCTTTATTACAAAAAAATAATTTTTAAATTTACATATCTCGCTTATATAAAGGGTTAATTTAATAATACTTGATGTGCTAGACGCAGAAATTAATTCTCTAAAACTTTTATTTGAAGCATTTATTTCTAAAATCAAAATAAAATCATTTTATTCAAGAAAAACTGTTAACAACTTCAAGTAATGTACCACTTCCGGTTAGCCTATTTTAACCAAAATCTATTATGTTATTTCGATTGACATAAAAGTCTTGTATACCAAATTTGAAAAGTTTTGGATTATATTTTAAAAGAGTTTTTCATTAAAATCTATTATAGGCTTCATGTAAAGTACCACTTCTGAAAATTGTGTAATAACCAGAAAGGGAGGTGCACAACTAGATGTTATAGGAGTCCTAAATACAAAATTTCAACTTTCTACGGCTTACCGTTTTTGATTTATGCGAGATACGTACGTACAGACGTCACGACGAAATTAGTCAAAATGGATTCAGGGATGATCAATATGGATATTTCCGCTGAAATCTGAAAACCGAAATTTTTCGCGATTACAATACTTCCTTTACTTACGTACAAGGAAGTAAAAACTGTTTTCTCCTGTTAAATGCCTATGTCAAGGATGTCAAGGAAAAGGAGGACTGTCCTCCATAAAGGAGGACGGATAAAACTCCAAGTTTGTGTCGCGAGCCGCAAGCAAAGGGTGCACTCACACGAGTGTAGAATAGACGCACAGTACTCTTTCTACGATTGATTTATCAAAAGTTTTCAATTTTAAAATATGCCTGCGCTGTTATACAATTGTCAAAATCAAATATCACAAAACAATTACAGCTATCTATTAAGTATTTTATCCTTGCTAAAAAGTATAAAAGCTCTTGAACAGCGGGCTTAAAATAAATTCTGTAATGCATTGCATTTTACACAACGCTAATAAAAGTCAAACTTCACATGCTTTATTATGTACGAGTATTTTAATTTATTATCAGTGATGTTTGCTCAAATTTAAGTACGCAAGTTACTAATTAATTTTAGACAAAAATGTTTCAAATAAAGGTTGTAGATAATAAAATTCTGCACTTATATCAGTAATCAGATTTTATTTTGCGCGTTTTGTAACTTGTAAAATAGAATTTGAAATTTTATAAATTTTGCTTATTTCTAGTGAGAGCCATGGAGTTGGCATAAAATTACAAATAAACCGTTAAACATTATGCACTTATTTGTAATTTTGTGTCAATTCCATGGCTATCTTTATAAATCCGAATATTCATAAAATTTCGAATTCAGTTTTACTGGTTACAAAACTAGCAAAATAAAATCTGATTAGTGATTTATGTGTAGAATTTTATTTTCTATAACCTTTACTTGAAACATTTTTAACTAAAATTAAGAGGTAACTAACTACTTACAACAAAATAAAAAAATAACATTGTATATCCTATATAACACCCTTATACATATTATGTACATTCATAGAATAGAATAACGTTATTGATCATAAATAAGATCAAATAGCAAGAGTTCAGTAATCACTCACTGTTCTTCCACTTTGCTAATACAAAATAATAATAAAAATGTTTAAAATAATTACAATATTGACAGTACAATATTAATAATATCATAAAGGTATGTAAAGACATAGTAAAAATAAAGAGAAATAATGTTTTAAATAATATTAATTATAAAAAATGTATTGCAATTGGAAATTACTTTTCATAGTCATCAAAATATTCTTCTATTGAATAATAATTCTTAGCAACTAGTATTTGTTTTATTGTAGCAAGTGCACGCCTTATAGAGAGAACTTTTATATTTTCAGGTAAGCAATTGTATATTTTAATACTCATAATAAGCACCATTTTCATATGAGGTGGTTTTGTGTTTGAGTATTTGTAAGAATTTATTATTCTGCCTGGTTATATATTTTGAGCATATAAAAGTAAAAGCATTTAAGTTATTAAATACATTTTTAAAAATTTCAATATATAGATGGTACAGCTAATGTATATATATATTTTTAATTTACTACGACAGGACTATCTTGATTCTAATTTGCATATAGCTCTAAGTGCACTTTTTTACCTCTCGCTAAGAGAGGTATTGGATTCATGCTAAAAATCGCATATCCAGATTTTATTGAATAAGCACGTTTTAAGGTCCCTACAATCCGATTTTAACATTTTTACGATGATGTCTGTGTGTGTGTGTGTGTGTGTGTGTGTGTGTGTGAGAATGTGTGTGTGTGGGATGTTGGAAGGACGGTTACTCAAAAACTATAAGACTTAAAATTTGTTTAACAACGTATTTCCCAATCGGACATTCATGGGAAGATCTGAAAAGGTTTTGGTAACAATTGGACAACCGGAAGTAGAAGATTCTTGAAAAAAAATCTTCTAAATATTATTTTTTGAAAATTTTTCTTGATAATATTAAAGAAAAATAAATTCTCTTTCTGATACATTTAAATATTTTTATACATATTTTATAGATTTAGAGATAAAAGGAATATAATATATAAAATAATGTCGTAATTAATTTTACAACCGAAAGGATGCCATGAAAAATAGTTGCAAATTTAAATTATTTGTAACTGACAGATAAATGTCAGTGTCAGAAATAATGAGTAATGAAAGAAAAATGTATTTGGAGAATCCCTTAATTCTTGATCTGTGACTATTATGGAGATGACAAGTCTAGGTTGAAGGACTTGAATTTGTTTCAAACATTATGGGACAATGTACACCAGTACTGTAGACTAGAGTAACTTTGAATTGCGAAAAAGCTATCAAATTCTTCTCAAGTAAGTTGTAAATATTGACAAAATTACACATCGATATAAGAATAATCGGAGTGCAATCTATCCGTCACTTTATTAAAGGGAATTAAGGTTATTTAGATATAACAAGTATGAAAAAATAAAATGTAAAAGAAGATATATAAGAATAGATGCACAATCCAGATATATACATTTTAGACCGCCCAAAATTAATGTTTTTACTAGAAGAATATGAAGAGAAAGTAAACAAAGTTGTTCGAATTGAAAATTGCTGTTACCAGCCTAATATTTATATATGGTAAACTCTACTTTGTAATTTATTGTAACATAATTTATGGTAAAATATCTTTATGTTGAGACATGCTATTATTGAATAATAAAGAAGTTTATACGTCATAGATTTATATGAATATATTATTTGTATTTATAAAAATATTCTTTGCTTTATGCATACAGCCAGGTAAAATATACGGCGAGAGGTTATGTGCTGGCCACATCAGATTTTTATACAATGAAAATTTCACATAGTCTAGAAGATGCTCCCCATACAGTAAGACCATAATTAATGAGTGAGTACATGTAACTATAATAAATAATTAATAAGGTAGAAGTATCTAATTTCGCTGCGAGTATTATTAAGCAGTAACATGCTTTATTTAGTTTAAGTAATAAGTTATCTATGTGACTGTTGTCCCTTAAATTATTATAAAGATGAATAAAATACATACTTATAATCAGACAACAGATATAATAAAGTTTCACTAAAATTTATGATATTAAATAGTAAATCGGTATACTTTGAGGAAGTTCATAATTCCATGTATTAATTAACATTGAATTTTGTGGTTCCTTGTTCCTTGTGATTCTGCCAAGACTACCGCAAGACAAAGACGTCTTAATAATGTGGTTTCAAATTCATCTTATGAAGTAATTATAATTAAATTGTATAAATTAAATCGTATATAAACAATATAATATGTTCGGAAATCGCGGAACAACGTGTATTAAATAATTCTCATTTCGTTTATAGGAATGTGTTTCATTCTTACTAGTTTTAAATGCTGTTTATAGAGTCTTTTGTTACCTAAATAACATTTTTCTTCAAACGTCATAAAAGTAGTATCTTTTGTGACTTGATTCACAAGGTAGAAGTTTAATTTCTACACTGCCGGAGTAGAAGTATCTAATTTCTAGCCGCCGGCGTAGAAATAAAATAAATAAATATGCATAGAAACTATACAAAATCAACGAATAAAAAGTAACTTGTATAAAGAAACCTGTAATATCGCCCTAAATGTCACTATAATACACTAGGTAACCTAAGAATAAAGTTACTAAATACCATAAGTAGCTGTCAAATGTAAATAAATAACCTGTGAATTGAAATATGAACAGAGGTTACTTTTGAGGAAATAACATATTAAAGAATAGCAGACTTACAGATTACAATTACAGGGACGGTAATGAACATAAGAACACTTAGAATTAAAGTGATAAGAAAAGTATATATTGTTTTGCAGTGATTTCTGGACATATCTTTCAGCCACACTGTTAGATTTCCATCCAATTGAACAACTTCAGGGGACGTACATTAATACTTCAAATTCCGACATAATTTCACACGAGGAGGATATAAAATTGCACAGTTTTTATTTAATCGTCAAAACGTTAAAATTTTTGCTTCAATGTTTATAACAAAAAGTGAATAAATAAGTATCCATAGCTACAGGGCAATTGAAATCGCAGATGTAATTTCCGTAAAATGTAACGTCAGTATTAGATATTTCTCTTTAAATATCTATGTTTGAAGAAAAAATATAATGTGTCATTCGGAGTAAAAGTGTCTTTGCATGCCTCGCTTCGCTCGTCGTGGAAACTTCCACGCTGGCCACACAAAGTATCACCTTTACTCTTAATAACACAATATACTATTTGCATGCCAAAATCTATGTTCCGGTGTCGCGGAGAATATCTTGTATGTACGAGTATCTTCTCTATCTATTTTGCAACTATTTGTTAATTTGCTGAGTAATATATTATTTTGTATTTAATTTAGTATGATGAAATTTAATACAAAACAAAAATATGTTATTTTTATGTATCTTTAAAAAATGTCTAATAAAATTGAAATTTTCAAGGAACCTACCGTTCCGTTTCGTAGAAATACCCTATTCTAGAGATATCGATATGTTTAGATTATAGTATGAAGTATTTCGATTCAGAACTCAACAAAAAAAAAAATGATTACCGAAATTTCAGGAAAACGCTCTTCAGACGAGTGAGGATACATATAATCGAGACTGATAATTTTTAACGCGGCTATGTTCGAATCTTTAACCTTGCTACAGTGCAAGCGCATTCGGCCAGAACTAATAACTCGAATTATCATCCGATTATTAAAATAATCGACACAGTAGATTTCGATTATTGAAATAATCCGATTATGCCCATCACTGCTTCTAACATCAATATGCCTGCCAGAATACGATTTACTAATTCCGAAACAGAGAAATGTAATTATTATTTAATTTCAGTGAGTTATAATTATGTCAGCGATTATAGTTATAAATTTGTCACAAAATTATGTTGTTTTATTCTGAATGTATGAACCTCGTTAAGCAGAGATTTTGTCGTTTGGTCTGTGTGTATGTTATTAGTGGGAGTGCGACTCCTCCCTTTAACAATCATTCTCAATTGTGTAAACGTTATCTATCAAGTGCGTCCTGGCGTCTCGGAACGTCGCGGCGGCATTTAGTGTGCCGGGTAATGAAGAGAGATATACCGGGGTATAATTCTACAAACCAGTGCCTGTCAACAAGGGAAAGAATGGGGGCAATTAGGTCAAAAATGTTGGAAATCTCTAATAAAAATTATCCATGGAAATATTTTGTTGTAACTGAGAACTTTGTAAATTTTAATTAAAATACTTTGTGTAGGTTTCACAGTTTGTGAAATGTACACCATCGAAGTGTTATTACATTTTATTTATTATATTTTACCAAATGACTTCATTCGAAACCGTTGTACCTACTTATTATATGTATAACATTTTCAAAAATAGTGTTTTGTGTATTTCCAGAGGCTTACAAAACTGTAGGTTTAAAAAAATACAAAAAGCTGAATATGGTATTCAAGTATTCCATCATTTATTATTGGGTTACATTGCTTTTATTAGTAATACCAGCTTTAGTTCTTTTAGGCATTGTATCCCTAAACCCTGAATATTTCTCTGTCAATATTGTCCCATATATCTTACAAGGTAGCTTTTACTGTAAGCACTGGATTTTTACGAAGTTGCCTTTCATTGTGCCAAAAGAAAAGGGTTTCGGTAGATGCTAAATCTGAACTAGAATATGACCCTTAAAATGCTGGTCGAACTATTCTTATCAGACATTTGTCCCACAGTTTTTCAAAGTTTTAAGCTTATATTTAAAATAGCCTAAAGATTTTGCAGAAATCATTTGTGTAGATTTTATAATTTATTAAAAACGTAAACCGGCCGAATTATTATGAGTTTGGGCTCATATACTAGCTACTAAATTTATCAATTTTCATGTGATTGTGTGCGTTAGGGGACCAATTGCGATTCTGACGGCCCGGGTTTGATTCCACCGACGTCAAATTTGAATCTTGAAAGAACTTGTGAGGTGACGTCCTCAACGGTACATATACGATGGTAGTCTATCTATTCCGGTCTCGTGGCCGTGTGCCTGAGTGTCTGCTTGCGAATCTAGGGACCCGGGTTGGATCCTGACCGACGCCAACATTTAGGTCGAATTTTAATGGAACAAATTGACCCTTGTGTATTTCTGTACAAAGCAGATTGGTACACCCAGCAATAGGTAATATGCCGTGATGATATATGTATTTATTTATAAATCGACGCAAAAATGTATCTTTGGTCCAAAGTGATCAAGCTTCGCATGCTTAATTCTTAATGTAATATTTATGATCGCGTTCCTTCGGTATGCCATTGCCCATAGTATCATTTAGTGAACTTTTTCGAAGTTATCCGTATCGGTAGTGGTCACAGTTGCTGGCCGCCTCAAACTTTAATAATGACATGATTTGATTTTTTCATTTTAAAAAAAAAAATCATCTGACTTAGATGACTGTCGAACAATAACAGCGTCCAAAATTTCCAGGTATCTTTCAAAGCATGTATAATAAAATAAACAAAGTCGGTTAAAGCAGACAAAAGTTGCCCCACTAGGAGATCATTTTAATCATGTTTCGTTATTTGCGAAAAAAATGCTTATATCACTAGATACAGGCGAAAATGTAAATTTTGCAGTTTTTTATTTTTGCAAATAACTTTGGTGTAACTTTTCAACATGGCGGCCATATAAAAATTAAAACTTTGACTTCATAACTTGAAAACTGACAGTTATACACAAATTTGAGCATCGTGTTTGGAAAGAACATAGAAAGTGCCTTAAAGATATGCAAATTAAAATCCAGCTTTATGTCATATTTGAAAGTAATTTCCAAAAATGAAAATCTGGAAAATTTACATGTTTGCCTACATCTAGCGACCTATGCATTTTTTTCGCAAATAACGAAAACCCATTAAACTGATTCATACTAGCGGTCTATGTTTTTGGCGCGTTTCGTTTCCTAGGGGTGGTACGACTGTTTTCAAAACTGCCAGATGAATTACAAATAACGTCAAATTGCTGTCAGTCATCAATGAATTTTCATCTGTGAAGTTAAAAAATTAGTGGGAAGCTATCAACATAACTAATAAAAACCACCAAGTCATATTGTTGATAAGTCGCAATTTTAAAAAAATAATAGAATTGTAAAATTACCTTAATAGAAAAAAAATACTACAAAACACATTGATGAGTCTAAATATCGCACTCGTTCTTTGTAAAACTTGTTTGTTTTCCAAACCTGGACTCGCACGTTAACAAATTACATTATGAAGCTTGTTTTTACCTTTCGCTACCCTTGGTAAGGGAGGTATAGGGATCGAGCTAAAAATCTCATATCGAGATTTTGGTAAATGACCACGTTTTAAGGTCCCTACAATCCAATTTTAACATTTTCACGATGATGTTTGTGTGTATGTATGTATATGTGTGTGTGTGGATCCTCTTTACGCTCTAACTCAAATACTATCGTTCAGAAAATTTTGAAACCTTGTATTTCTACCTTGCTCGTATATGGAAATATCCCATTAGATTTTGGAGTAAATCAGAACCGAAAATAGCACTTTACTGGAAGCTCAAAATAGTTTTTCTTCGAAAAATACCTTTAAATGTTATTTTATCGAGATTTATGTTATATAAAAATTAATGATCATTAAATTTTCTACAGGTTTGCTTACTTTTTCTATATATTTTATGGATAAATTTATAAAACTATCTATAATTTTAATCCCGGAGCCTACGTTTTAAACACAACTCATTCACAAGGTTACACAATTCAGATCTCAAATATTTGTAACTGACATATATGTCACTGTCAACGAACTAATCATTTCAAATAATAATGTTAACGTTTTTAAAATATAAAAATTTATTTAGGCTTTTAGGTTCACATATTTAATTGAAAATAAAGTCAGTATCGGGCGTAAAACCCACCCATCATCAGAAAATACATATTTGTAAAAAAATTACATTGTGAAATAAATATTTTGAAACATAATAAAAAAACAGCACCATTTTGCGGCGACTAAATGGAACAATAATTATATGGAAAGGAACTTAATACAGTTTCCAACATAAGTAAATATGTAAAAATATAGGTAAGGTAATAAAAAAATACCATCACGGCATATTACCCATTGATGGGTGAGTCAATCTGCAGATGTCGGTAATAATGATGACATATTTGTTCCGTGCAGGCGTTTACCAGGCGTCACTTCACACGATTCTTGGGAAGGGTTCGGTTCCGACCGACGCCAAATATTTTAGAATTTAAAATGGCACAAAATTGATCCCTGTGGTGCACTCTCCACGCCAGTAATGAATATAGGTAAGTACATAAATCACGGCATATTACGCATTGTTGGGTCTGCCAATCTGCTTTGTACACAGATTTCTTCGGTAAAGATGATGACATATTTTGTACCGTGCGGGCGTTTACAGGATGTCACCTCACGAGTACTTATTGCTGGCGTGGAGAGTGCACCACAGGCATCATTTTTGTGCCATTTAAAATTCGAAATATTTGGCGTTGGTCGGGATCGAACCCGGTATTTAAATTTAATTTTAAGTATTTACATGAATAAAAAATAAATTAAACGGGAGGTATTGTGTTGGCCACATCAGATTTTTTAATATACTATTTAGCAAGAAAAAGTACAATGTTACTCGTACAAAATATGCTTAAATCGATTCTCAATCTGTGCTGTACAGTATACGAACGTAAACAGATTTTTACATTGCGGAAATTATTAAAATTAAAGTAATGTACGTACATATTATGCATGGAAAAGTATTAAATAAGAAATTATACGATATTTAAAACACCATTTCCTAGGTAGTAGTTGCGGGATCCATTATTATAATGTTGTTGTAGCTGAAGAGCAATTAAATAATGTTATACGTACGTGAGAGTTAATTAGCTGGAAGTCAATATGAACTTTATAAATAATGCAGTCGTTTTCCAGCCCTTTAAACTTTATATTGTTGAGGGGGTGCGTGAGTGCGTGTGCGTGAGTGCGTAAGTTTACGTGAAGGAGGGAGCGTGGATCGCGTGTGTGTGGCAGGTGCGGAAGTCTAAATTACAGACAAAGAAGTCTTATTTAATGAGTCGGAGCTTGTAATCACCGCTCTAAAAATACACCTACACACAAAGATTCACTTTATTACTTTTGTATGATACGACTAGAATTGTGTAGGTAGTAAATTTGTAAGCCAGTTAAATAAGACAAAAGTTCGAATTCACAATCGAAATTAACGTTAGAGGCGCTGATTTTCAAAACAAAATGGCCGCCATATAATTGGTTTGTCATATGACAGTTCACTTGTTCACTATGTTTCGTAGACTGTGTACACAAACCGGGTTTTTAAAAGTTTTCTCAGCTGTCACTTATTTAATATGGCGCTTGTATGATAGTTTTCTGTAGTACTGATTTGCTCCACTAGAGTGCAAATTTTTATCTACGATTGCGAATAGGAAAATGATTAGACAGAGGACTCACGTCATCAACCTGAAAAAAACCTTATATAATAACGTTAAATGTCAATAAATCAAATTTAACTGTTAAATCTTCAAATGAGGGTACTTCCGGTTAACCAGTTATAACCAAAATCTAATTACGTGTTCTTCCAGATGTAAACTTGAGGAATACGAAAAAAATATATATAATTTTTGGAATCGTGGTATTGAAGTTATGGGATCCGGAACTTTTGTCACACACACACAGACACACACACATACATACATACAGACATCATCGTAAAAATGGTAAAATCGTATTATAGGGACCCTAAAACATGCTTATTCACTAAAAACTCATCATTGAATATTTTGACCAAAGACAATACCTTCCTTACCTAAAGGTGACGGAAGGTAAAAATCCATAGTAATATAAAAATAGTATTCATTAATGGTTTGTGATCCCAGATGAGTTGTTAATTAATTGAGTATGAGTTGTTTAATAATGTGGTGTCGTACGCAGGGCAGGCTGTTTGTTTAGTGTCGGGAGCATGCAGCAGCAGTGGACGTGTGCATGATATTGAAATATCCCTATGTGTCGCCTGATGGCAGTTACATGTATGTGCCACTCATTTGTCATACGTGTGACACCTCATAACCGGTCAGCAGGAGCCGGAGCCGGACTGTAGTCAGCAGGACGTAAGGGTGATGTGATTGCTACGTGGGAATATGGGGACTGGCAATGAAGATAAACAAAAACATCTGAAATGGACAGTACATTACCTCCCGCCAATACCAATTTATTTTATATAAATATCGAATGAAATAGTTTTTGGATAGTATGCATATATTTTCGTTAAAAATTGTTTTTTGAAAGTATTTCCTGTAAAATTATGTTACAAATTTAATAAAAATTTATAAGCTAAACTTTAAGTTTGATTCTGTCGTTTGTCAATGAGCCGGATTCACATTTTTTAAAAAGTATCATAAATTAAAGTTTATGCAATATTTTTCCCAGTAATAACAAAGATAATATTTTTTTGTCATTTTCGTAAATAATCAAATAAAAAGATTGGCGCGAAAAACAGTCATGAAAATCAACCCCCCGGACTCCTGTGACGTCAAAGTACTGTAACACGAGGGTGGGGGGGTGTCACAGAAGCTCTGATGATGGTGGTCTTGCACTTCTTTTACCAACGATAACCACGACTTGATTAACCGAAGGACGAACACACATACACTTACACTTAACTTTGATGACCGATGATGATGACTTACATTATGGACACAGGCATTATTAATATTAATGACTTCTTTATTTATACATATTTACACTAACACTAATCAATTATAAACTATTAAACTTATTATTATTGATTGCTAAACTAAACATAACTACATCAAATAAAGTAAATAGTTATATTGTAACTCAGTAGGCAGGCGTTTAGCACACGCCAGAAACTAAAACGCAGACTACATGTCTCGTCGACATGAGTGTCTAAGATCGACTACTTCAAACAAAACGTTACTTTCGTGAGAGAATTATCTCTGAGGGGTTGAAGAGGGTATCATATGGCAACAATATCAAAATATCAGCCCTGCACGTAGACATGCAATAACTTCTAGATTTTATTTAAATCGTAGAAATGGGCTAATTAGATCGAGGAGAATTTAAATAAACGAAGAAAGAAATTGTGAACCCAGGGCCTTCCTAGTAGGACGCTCTAACCAACTGAGCCACGAGTTCCCATCGAAGTCAATGAAAATTTCATAACTCTTTTTACAAATCGTAATGAGTACACTCTTCTAACAGGAGAGATGAATACTCAGCGCGAACAATGCGCATATATAGAAATTATTGTGAACTTTAAGCCGTCACACACACGTAGATTATAAATATTTTCTCCGCGATCCAATTAGCCCATTTCTACGATTTAAACATTTAGGTTGGATCACAAATATTTTTAATCTAGACTTTATTGTCAACAAATAACTGTCTAGTCCATTGACAGTCATTCTAAACAAATCGCTTTGGGAAAAATGATAATTATTTCTAAATAGAATTTTGACTAACAAACATAACAAACTTGAAATATTGATCCTGAAACTATAATTTAGAAGAGGGTATAATAGTATATTATGTTATTAGGAGTAGAAAGCGGTCTTTTTGTGTTGAACCCAGCTATTGCGACCGAGGCGCCAGCCGAGGCCAGGCAAGCTGGGTAAAACACAAAAAAGGGCGTTCTAGTCCGAATGACATATACTATTTTTTCTTCAAGTGTTTCAAAGAAAATTGAGGATTTTTAAATATTTTTCTAGAATTGTTTTAATTATAGCGTTTGCAATTTCAACCATAGTTGGCTGTGTATACTACAAAACACAAACGATACAACTGTCAAATAACAATTTTTCAATATGGTCTGTGATACTGTGACGACTGCTGCCGCCAGCGGTGAACTAAGAAGCTAACATTTTTTTACTAGTACAACAATGAACAACATTGTTGTACTAGTAATAAAATGAATACCTTCTATAGTGTGTGTATAGTAGCATAATATGAATATTATTGTACACTTGAAGAAAAAAGTTATTTATTTGTTATTGCTCACCTTGTCACAGTACATAGAACACCACATTCATAGCCAATAGAAAAACAGTTTGTCCATCACGTACGTTATTTATATAAATAAAAGTAAGCGATCGTTTGTCTCATGTTAAGTTGTATGTACTTTGACGTCACATTCTGTTTCAGACCCTGTGACTTTTTCAAAATATTACGCAAATTTCAATAATTAATTGTAAAATATCTAATGGATATTACGTAATATTTTCAAATTTGAAGCTATTTACAGAAATATATATATGTCGTAGGCACAATGCAAATTCAGGCGTTTGATAAAATGCCTTTTACAAAAAGTCGGCAAAATGTATTCTTTAAGACTTTATTGCGTTATGACTAGATAATTTTAGGCAATTTGTCAAAATGCCGGCATAACATGATTGAAAGAAAACGTATCTCATTTTGCCTGCTTATTTTCAGGCATGTTACAATTTTCCTGTTACCTCCTAGTCATAATAAGAAATAACAAATAGACTTATTAACTACAGTTTTATTTCGAAACAAATAAACAAGCATTTCTAAAATTAAAAGAATACGTGAGTGCATAGATACATAAACAAACATTAAGTATAATCTAAAGTACACATCAAACAAATAAAAGAAAATATAATTAAATTCTCAAAATTAAGTAAAATTTTCAAAGGCGCTACATAAAAATACGTAAGTGCATAAACAGTAAATAAACATTAACCATAATCTAAAGTACACATCAAACAAATAAAACAAAATATAATTAAAATCTCAAAATAAAGTAAAATTTTCAAAAGCAAAACATCTGTTTATTTATTAGAGCATGTCAAACTTCTATGGCATTTAGAGGAACATAAATTCTTACTTTTAAAGCAGGCAGATTTATTTGAGTTGCACTGTTTATTGCCAGCTTTACACGAACATTTCTGAAAACCTTGACCGCCGAATTTAGAATGAAATGCAACTGCCTGTCTCACTGTGATTAATAGATCAGAGACTTCATCTTGGAAACCAGCCGAGGATTCTTGAATTTCATTTCTTGAATACCAAGATTTTATAAATCCTCTTGAGGTACCTACTTTGTAGAGCCCGTTCTTCATGTCTACCACTTTTACTATTAAATTCTGCGAATCTAGAGGTCCTCGTATGTTTTGACTAACTCATATTCGACAAATAATTGTAAAATGCCTGAAAATAAGCAGGCAGAATGAGATACGTTTTCTTTCAATCATGTTATGCCGGCATTTTGACAAATTGCCTAAAATTATCTAATCATAACGCAATAAAGTCCTAAAGAACACATTTTGCCGGCTTTTTTTAAAATGCCTAGGCATTTTATCAAACGCCTGAATTTGCATTGTGCCTACGACATATATATATATATATATATATATATATATATATATATATATATATATATATATATATATATATATATATTAAATTTTATACTAAAAAATCGAACGGTCCTATATTTTAGCGCTATTTGTTACCACTAAATGCGTACTACTGAACGGTATTTTTTTTTTTTTTTAATTTGACGCGCAAGATCAAGAAAAAAGAATGTGCTGTGGCCAGCACAATACCTTCCGTCAATCCTGTGTATTATGTATAAATGCCATACATAAATTTTCTTGCAAAAGATTCTAAATTTTCAGTAAAATTATTCCATAAACAAACTATGCAAATTGCACTTGACAGTGACATCTTCTTCTTCTTCCACTCATTTCTGATTTACGTGTCGTTCCTTTTCTCTCAAGTCTTCCGCAATACAGTCCATCCATCTTATCTTTGGTCTTTCTCTATTTCTTTAACCTTCTATTACTAAGCTATTCATTCTTCTTCCAATATATTCTTCCTTTCTCCTCATGACATGTTCAAACCAATGTAATTGTGTCTCTTGTATCTTTCTAGAATCTTGTAACACTAGAGTTATTTTCTTACCGTACCTTTCCGTGTTTTCCCCAACATCTACTTTAACATCATCATCTCTGCCACATTCATTTACTTTTTATTGATACTGACATGTGATAATTTGAATTATTTGAAAATATTAGCAATTTTCATGTTTAGCATAGCTCTGGCTGATTTATGAAATTTAATATCTTTATAATTCTTTAACTCTATATCTATTGAATATGAAGTATAAAGTGCAATCAAATCGTATAGAGAATAATAATTCTTTAAGTCAATAAATAATATTTAACTGTTAAATCTTCAAATGAGGCTACTTCCGGTTTACTATCTAAATACGACATTGCCTCTACTTTATACGTGTGAGACATCAATATTTCTTAATTTGTCCTGGCCCTGGCGTATTTTGTTTTCCGAACTGTTGAAAAAAAAAACACTTGCATTACTACTCGTACTTGAAGAATATGTACTTTACTATTATTCTGGTTACATTATGTCTACATATTTTGAGTATAGATGGAGCTAATAGTTAATATAAATAAAAATTATCTTATTTTTCTTCTGTATGTTACTAAACAGATAAGATATTAGATTGTAATTTTTAAATATCTAAATGTCAGGTAAAAGATACTAACTACGTCATCTAGATAAAATTTTAAATAACGTTATCTAGATAAGCACAACACTGTTCACAGGAGATTTACAAACACAAAATACACCATCACTTAATAATGTAATGTTTATTTATTTGGGTTAGATATAAAAATAATAGAAATATTAATAATTAAAATAGAAGTTTAAACGAGAAATAAATGAGTAAAAGATAATAAAAATAACGAACACTATGAATAAACTAAATAATAAACTGGTTTGGAATGTGAACCCGTGCTTGGAGTTGTGGGTTACTAGTTTCCTATTGATTCTGATACAAGTTAGTTTGCCTTCTATACAGTCTATGGTAGTAAACTGTAACATTAACAGTATATTATGCTGCTATTCCTTATGCTTTCAGTGACTTGAATCCTTGTTTACCTAGTCATACAACAAATTGTCCATGAACAACTAACTGCAGGACAGGGTATATTAGGGTACAGAACAGAACTCAGAACTGATAATATGTGGTGGAGATGCTATTGAGTATTGCAATATTATAGATAGTACCGAGAAGTTAGGAAATACAAGTAACTTATTAGAATGGCATAATATATGGACATAAAAACAAACATAACCAGCACATTACCTGCCGTTAATTTCATTTTTGTTTTTTATTTGTATAAATAACGTTATAATAAAAATATATACAGGCTTTCTATGATGTTATTTTTATTTTCCCTAAATATTTTGTAGTATTTCCGGTTCAAGCGAAAGTAGTCCCAAATTTTCTTATTTTAAAAGAAATGCTTTTTGTAGCAGATTCTTAAAAAAATTATCTAAATATTATTTTTTGAATTTTTTTGTTCTTGCTAGTATTAAAGAAGTGTAAATTCTCTATCTGATACATATAAATATTTTATTATATCTTTTATACATTTAGAGATAAAGAAATATAAGGTATATAATAATCTGTCGTAATAAATCTCACAGCGTAAATAATGTCATGGAAACCAATTGAAAAATTAAAATGTTTGTAAGTGACAGATAAATGTCAGTGTCAAAAATCCAGACATCACTGAATATTTTTTCTGGGAAGTACATACATTATATTATTTCTTATTGTATTAATAGTTAAATATTTAAAATTATAGGTATATACCCTTCAAAAATACTGTCAATCCCGACAATGAATTGGAAACATTTCGAAAAATTAGAAGAGTAGGAAAAAATTTCTTCTAGAATGGATTTAAAATTAAAAAATCTGATGTGACCGACACAATACCTCCCGCCATTTACCTATGGGGTAAAATTTTTATATTACTTTATAAATTTATCCATAGAATATACAGAAAAAGTATTAAAGCAAACCTGTAGAAAATGGAATAATCTTTAATTTTTATAATAATAAACTGCGAAAAAATAACATTGAAAGGTGTTTTTTGAAGAAAAATTATCATGAGCTTCAAGTAAACTGCCATTTTCGGTTATCCACCAAAATCTAATGGCTTCTTTCCATATTAGAATAAGGTAGAAATACATGGTTTCAAAACTTTCTGAATGATAGTATTTGAGTTAGAGCGTAAAGAGGATCCACACCCACACACACACACATATACACAGACATCATCGTGAAAATGTTAAAAATGGATTCTAGGGACCTTAAAACGTGGACATTTTCCAAAATCTCGATATGCGATTTTTAGCACGATCCCTATACCTCCCTTACCAGGGGTAGCGGGAGGTAAATATCTAAATATAAAGAATAGATATAAGTAGAAATTTAGGTGAAGAGAGTGGGTATACAAGGAATACAATAGGGCGCGAGAAGTCATGTGACTTTGTTGGCCTTGACAAGCAGATATGGAGACCCGTGTCAGAACGATAACTAGTAATTATGTATATACGAGCCCTGTCCCATATAAGTTCACACAGTTGCCTAATTTGCTTAAAATCTTAAAACTTTCACTGTAATTATGATGTAACAGCAATATTTTTACCAGTATTGACTAAATTATTTATTTTTCATTAATTTATTTCATTCATTTCAATGAATAAAAATGTTTCTATCATTGTAAATGTAAAATTAAAAAAGATTCATTGGACAAGGCTTTTTAAAAAATCAGGCAATCGCGATATCATTGACTCAGATCTTATGTTTTGAAACAATTGAAGCTTTTGACGTTTCTATATTATTGAATAAGCTTATAAGTGACTTGTTAACTAATTGCGTATTCAAAATATTACTTAAAATGGTTCGAGGGAAAGCAGTTTCGCAAGATGTGCGAAAAATAATAGTTTCTCTTTCAAATTCTGGAAAATCATATTCGGAAATTGGAAATATTATCAATTTATCAAGGTATACTATTGGAAGTATCGTTCAAAGATATAAAGCAAGCGGTTCCACTGCGCAAAAACCTAAACCAGGAAGAAACTCTGGAATTTTGGAAATCCATAAAAGAGCGTTAAAACGAATAATAAAGCAAAATCGCCGCTCTAGTTATGGTGAATTGAGTGCTTTATGGACTGCTGCCACAGGAAGAAAAATGTCTAGGACTACTTGCCACAGAACAGCTAGCAAGATGGGTTTTAAAGTTTATAAGGTAGCCAGTGTTGATCTCATATTTGTTACTTAGAAAAATTAACGTGGTTACAATTTGCAGGCGAAAGAAAAACCTTTATTGACCAAAAAACAGAAGAGAAATAGATTAATCTGGGCAAGAGAACATAAAAATTGGGCTATAGAACAGTGGTACGCTGTAAACTGGAGTGACGAAGCAAAATTTGAAGTATGCGTAGGTGATAGTCGCCGTAGGGTTATAAGAACCCGGGAAGAAGCTTATGACATTGGATGTTTAAAAAGAAAAGTTAAGTTTCCGGCATCAGTAATGGTATGGGGTTCTATGTCAGCAAAAGGAGTAGGAAAACTACACTTTTTAGAAGGAACTATGAATGCTTCCAAATACATTGATACCTTAGAAACATATTTAAAACCCACAATAGAGAATTTCAAAAATGCTGACATCGAGTACATCTTCCAACAGGACGGGGCTGCTTGCCACACAGCAAAAAAAGTTATACAGTGGCTATCCGATAATAACATCCCACTTTTAAAATGGACGTCCAGCAGCCCTGATTTGTCGCCAATAGAAACTTTGTGGCATATTATGAAAAAACAGTTACGACTACATCCCGCTAGAACTATGGTAGAATTGCGTTCTCGTTTACAAAATATCTGGGATAATTTCTCTCCAGAACAATGCAAAAATCTTGTAAATACCATGCCAAGACGTATAAAAGCCGTTATAGAAAGAAAAGGTGACGTTACAGAATGGTAATTACAATGAAATGTAATTAGCACAAATCGTTTGTATTCCTGTAAATCAATTAATTCTTATATATTTTAAATAAGTAAAATAAGATTAAATATTTCCGTTGTATTTCAGTTTATTTATTGTTAATTTAACATAATAGTAGCAAAAATTTAAGTTGTTTTATTTTTGCGCAGCAAAATTTGATGATTAATAGAATTAAATTGGGTGTGTGAACTTATATGGGACAGGGCTCGTAGATGTCAAATATCATAATTTTTCATTCTAAATTTAGTGATTTTCAAATTCCATGAGGTTTATTTTCCTCGGCAAATAAATTCCACACTTCTGGTGACAAATTAACTGCCCCCTATATACTTATTTGACACAACATGATCATTCTCAGTAGTGCTAAAGTATGGTACAAGGTACAAAAATAAACCACAATTATTTCAATTAATTGTATATTCCATCAAAGGAATAACGATTGACTTGGAAATAATTGTAAATATCATTAATATATATATACATTACTTAATACTACTACTTCTTTTTCTTCTTCTTTTAGACGATGACGTGAGCCTCCTGCCTAATCATTTTCACTATATAGAATTCATATGATTATCTACGATGGTAAAAAGCTTCTGACTCAGAAGTTGTAAACTGGTGAAACTAGACGTAACTTCGTAATTTTTATTATATTGTTTGTTTCACGGAGAAATTTGCAATTTTCTTTTTGCAGTTTGCACTTGTATTATATGATTTTAGTCAAAGTATCTCTTGGTAGAGGGCTCTGCCGATATTAACATACCTCTACAGGCAGATGATCATATGATCACCGCCAGTACGAGTCATTGTCTCCTGCTCCAGGAGTCCACTCACTGTGGATCGGACAGGGACCACAGGTTACACCATATTGATGAGCACCAAATAGTGCGAAACGCGTCTGTGCTTACTTGTTGTGCTGGCCGACTCCTGACGATGGCTCCATGGGAGTTGACTCAGAAGTTGTAAACTGGTGAAACTAGACGTAACTTTGTAATTTTTATTACATTGTTTGTTTCACGGAGAAATTCGCAATTTGCTTTTTGCAGTTTGCACTTTACAAGAAAAATTTACTACGAAATATTGTTGCACTCGATGAGTTCTATCACTGGTTAAATTTAATGTACTTATTTCTGTTACACCCTGTATAAATGACTGAGTATACTGCATTTAACAAATATAAAACAAAGATAAAGATGTTATTAGTACGTGGGTACTAAAAGTTCTTTTCATAAATTTCAATTAAATGAGTATGTGTGTCAATTTTGTAATTATATTTTTTCTTTGTTTTAGGTGAGAGGAATTTTTATATTCTTTGCTGAGACAGCTGTAATTTTGCTGTATTTGGATATCCTGTCTACTTTCAATAAAGGTAAAATCGAGGGTAAAATTTCCTTTTTCTCTCTAAATCTGTGCAATATGATGTCAGATTTCATAAAGAATTTAAGTGTTAATTATCCCCAATTATTATCACTTCTCTGTTATATGTGCCAGTAATTGTATTAGGATTATCTCTCTTATTCCATCGGTGATAAGAATTGATCACGAATTCTTTCTTCGCGAGCAAATCTGCTCATCCACTTACAGTTAATGACGCGTTTTCTCCAGAAATAAAATTGGGTTCGTTTAATATTTGCTCTTTCCATTTTTCTCCTTTTGTTCTGCTTTGGAGTTTGAATGTTGTAATATCATTTCGCAAATCGAATTTCGGCTGGAGCTGGGCTGTTGTTGGCTCCAAACTGGATTACAGGCAGACAGATGTGAATCTACAACAGATTTCAACACCAGAAACAGCAGCATCAACTCTTCATAATGTAACAATAAAAGACTTGAATTTGACTTACTATGCTTATTGATCGACGATGACCAATGTTGATGAAGTGACAATCATTTATATGGGCACTTAATCTTTAATTTATTAAATAGATACCTGTACAGGGTGGTGACCGGCACAGCTGAACATAGAACTTTAACATGTAAAATCAGACTTTCGTAATTTCCTGCTTCCCTAATTATTTTAGGTAAAAATGCTTCAAATAAAAGTTGTAGAACAAAATTCTACATCTGAATCAAGAAGTAATATTAATTTTTTTATGCCTTGTAACGGCGAAATTATGTATGAGAGTCACCTCAAAAAATGCAATAGCCATGGAGTTGAGACAAAATAAATAACAAATGTCTATCAATTTATCTGTCATGTTAGGGTAATTTATTTTATTAGGTATTGTTTCTAATTTCTGTTCCAGTTAACAATTATCTATTAATTTAAATTGATATTTGTTGACTTGAGCAGAAATTACAAATTATAATAGAAATAGATTAACCTAGTTTGACAGGTAAATCGTTAACATTTGTTAATTTTTGTTTCAATTCCATGGCTATAGCTATTTTTGGGATGATTTTCAACATTTTCATACATAATTTCTGTCGTTACAAGTTACATAAAATTATTTTTGTTTATCGATTCAGGTGCAGAATTTTATGCACTACAGCTTTTTTTTACCTAAAATAATTAGGGAAGCAGGAAATTAGGAAAGTCTGATTTTGCATGTTAAAGTCCTATGTTCGGCTGTACCGGCCACCATCCTGTATATCGGATGTCTATTTTTCTATGGACCATAGGAAATATAATGGTCAAATTTTCAATTGGCTGTAAATTCTGCTCTATTAATTTATAAAGTGTAGTTACAAAAAATGTTTTGAATTAAATACTGCATCATATGAGCTTAAATTATTGATATAATAGGGTCATGTAATAAGATAATCGTAAAATAAAATATACATCTTTAAGCTTTTTACAGAGTGCCATGCAAGACAAATCATACAATTCAAATAGTCCTGTTATTAATTGTTAATATTGTTCCATTGTGTTTTTTCTGCGATGGTAAATGTAACCATGCTTACTCATAAATAAATTAATGAATTCAAAAATTACTATAATTGCAGTCAAATAAGTATGGACTGTAGATATCTACACTGTTGCCATTTCAGTGGCAATGCTAAAAATGCTCAAATTTAACCCGTTCTTGCCCGGTGTTCCATTATTGGAACAATTGATGTGTTTACTGGTATACTATTTATAAATTCATATTTACCCAATAACACTGTTTAGTAAGTTCCAGACATTCGAATAGAGTACTGCAAATTGAATTATTTATCTTGTGTACAATAAAATATTTCAACAAATTTGGATGATTCAAAGAAGCCAATAAATAAATATATTTGTTATATATAAAAATAAAATAATAAAAAAAATATTTTGCTTGTAACTCTGCTTTGACACTTTCTACGGAATATATTTGATTTGTTTTTACATAATATTCGTTTACAATGTGAATTATATATTCTATGGTGAAAATTATTAGGCAGAAGCACCTTATAAAAAGAAATATAACTTGTAGAAATTATTACTTGTTATTTTTTTTTTTTAAAAAGAAGTAATATATATATATATATATACTAGTATTAAAGAAACGCATATATTAATGAATTTATAATTATTTCTAAGTCAATCCTTTTTCTTTTTACGGAATATAAAATTATTTGACTCAACATAGTCATTCTCAGTACTACCAACGTATGGTACGAAAATAAACTACAATTATTTCAAATAATTTTATATTCCGTAAAAGGAATAATGATTGACTTAGAAATAATTGTAAATATCATTAATATATACATTACTTAATAATAGTACTTTTTTCTTCTTTTAAAAATAAATAACATCCAAAAATTTCTGCAAGTTATATTTCATTTTATAAGGTTTTTTTCGGGTTGATGACGTGAGTCTTCTGTTTAATGATTTTCACTATATACAATATTGTAACGTTAATATTATTATTTGAAATGATTAGTTCGTTGACAGTGACATATATCTGTCAGTTACAAACATTTGAGATCTGAATTGTGTAACAATGTGTATGTGTTGTGTTTAAAACGTAGGCTCCGGGATTAAAATTATAGATAGTTTTAAAAATTTATTCATAAAATATATAGAAAAAGTATTAATGCAATCCTGTATAAAATTTAATAGTCTTTAATTTTTATATAACATAAATCTCGAAAAAACAACATTTAAAGGTATTTTTCGAAGAAAAACTATTTGGAGTTTCCAGTAAAGTGCCATTTTCGGTTATCTGATTTACTCCAAAATCTAATGGCATCTTTCCATAGTCATCATCTTGAAAATGTTAAAATTGGATTGTAGGAACCTTAAAACGTGGTCATTTATCAAAATCTCGATATGCGATTTTTAGCACGATCCTTATACCTCCCTTACCAAGGGTAGCGAGAGGTAAAAAATGTTTACAATTTGTGCTAAAACTAATGCGACATACGTTATGTTTTTCTATCTGTATTTCCATGTATCTATGTAATAGTAGAAGTTTAATTCAATCCGGCATCCATCACTGAGCGGGTAATGAAATGAACGGCCGCTAGTTCCCGGAATTAGTTTTGCGTAATGTCGCTAGACTTATTTTCATGCGGATACCTCGCACTAACACCAGATCAAACCACATATACATATTTCACGCACGGTATTCATATTCAATTCATATTCTCTTTCAATCAATATCAACATACAAATTAGATTTAATCCACAATTCATGGAAGTATAGATACGATTAGTGTAAATGTTTCAATATTTCAATTGTACGTAGAAAAATTGCTGACATGTACTAGTTTGTTGCGTATTTTATTTATAATATTCAAGCTATTCTATTAGTGTATGAGTTGAGAAGTTATACTCATGAGAATACGCTGAGAAGTGTAGAACTAATTAAAATATAATTTTGTGTATAATATGTAAATGTAGCAGTAGACCCAATGTGTGTTGTTTATATAAACAATTAGTTTGCGCAACGCCATATGTGTACAACTAATTAACTTAAGAGTTCGGTTACATTAAATTATATTACTGTTATTAACATGTAGGTATAATTAAATATAATATAAGCCTCACGTTTAGAGACATTCTATTATATTTTCTTGATCATTCCAATTTTATTACGAAAAAATGCATATAACGTATATAATAAAAGTTTTCGGAAAAAGTTAGACCTCTACATCAAATAGAAACAATTTTTTTATTGAAACATTGACATAAGGGGTCGTTCTTATAAAGTAAGGGGATAAGAAATCTAGTTTTACAACACTAATAGGGGACAATTATCTTGAATGCGACGCAGTTTTTAATACCTTGTTTCATTTGTCTCTGGACGATGTTAAATTTAATTCCCGGATCGTCATTCTTGTCTGTTACTGTTGTTCGTAAAACTTTTCCGAAAACTTTTGTTACATACGTTATTAGACAAAAATTTCTTTTTAAATTAGAACTTGAATATTTTAACTTAAAATTGTAGAAAAAATAATAATAACAAAACAAACTAATGTATTTATTTATTATCACTTTTAATTTGTATAATTTTAATTCTGGTCAAACTTAATCTCGAATAGTTAAGGAAGAAGGAGAAAAAGCATAGGCGCCAACTTTTCTATCACCCAGAGGGTAGGGGGTAATTTTTTTAAATAAACATAATATTTATTGTTGCCATAGTATGTTGTATTTCATAAAGGTTTAATATTGTACAATAATAGTATATTATTCAACGAGCGTATTATGATGGCTATTATCCACGAGGATGATTTTAGAACAGGAGCCGCAGGCGAGTGTGGTAATTCATCCGAGTGAATAAGAACGATTATACGCGAGTAGAATACAAAATTTTATCTACACCTTCCATTGTAATTGCGTGGTTAATGAACGGTATTATGTATCCATGGTTACGTACATAATTAATATATTACTTAACAGGTGTAGATACCGTCTATTGTCAAAGAGGCAAAAACAGTACGAGAATTTAAATTTAAAGTAAAACATTTATTATAAATATTTGTATGTAATTTATCACGATACCATTTTCATAATATGCATGTATCCTAATATTATTTTGTATTATTGTAGTGCAATGCTGTTAAATAAAGAATTATTATTTTAAACATATGTTACTCATATTACTGTTTTTTTAAAAAAGCTATTTGAAATTGTATTTAAATCGAACTTATTTATAATTTTTGCATAACAATTAAGTATAGCGACATGATTTAACCTGTCTTGTGTCTATCGAAACTAAAATGAAAAATGTGGATTTAGTGGCAATCTATCGAATATGTTCCAAATGGAACTTGACCAATGATGCAAATGCCATGATTGGAATATTTTTAAATTAATGAGTTTGAAGCAAAAGTGCTAAAAAAATGTGTAGGGAAAGGTGGGGGGGGAGCTATATTTTATCAAAGGGTGCTGAAATCCCCTTTTGTCTCCCCCCCCCCCCCTTCCCATAAACGGCGACTATGAGGAAAAGTACTTGGAAAGTAGTTGTAATTGTGGCGATAGTTGGAGAAAATTGTGTGGAAAAAGAGCCGGGAGGGAGGAGATGTTGAGAAAGATTGGAGGAATTCTCGAACACAAAGCTGTTGTGAAGATAGCATTATATATTTTACAATATATTTCATTTTCTAACATTAATATTCTAACTCGGGATTAATTTCCCGGATAAACAAATTTATTTTCCTATCTATTGAATCAGAATAGCAAAACAATAGTAGGTAATATAGTAATTTACCGTTTTATGTATCCTTTTAAAAAAGTAATTTGCAATATTCATTTAAGGCGTGATAAATTCCTTTAAAGCTAGAAAAGGTTGTGAAAATTGTCAACGCGTAGTTTTATCATATTAATACATTCCGTATGCTTTGTAAACGAAGTTTTTGTTGAGTGATTATAGCTGAACTGCTGTACAATGCAAATTCTGTGAAATAATACGAATAATGAAATTTGAGAAGTATTTTAATTTGCGTCAGAAAGAAAAATATGAAATCTCTTTTATTAAAAAGCGAAAGAAAGTTGAAATATGGATATCATGCTCAAGTGAAAACATTTTTCCAAACACAAAAGTTAAAACAGAACAAAGTTTTCAAACTCCCATTTATCATATTTAAAATCGCATTTTAACTAGACGTTTTTTTAATAATCCTGAATTTGGAGCATGGGAAATTATACCAATTACATTCATTAGCCATTTCATTAGATGCCAAACATGCTATTAAAATGGCAAAGAAGGCTTCGCATTTTTTACACTTTGTTTCATTATTAATCTGACAAATTCGCTTCTCCCTTCTGCCTAATTAAAAAGATACATTTCTTATCTGCACTTTACGGCGGATATTTTCACGGAAACTGGCTAAATTTTTTACGCGTTGCCTTATTACAAATTAAACATATTTACTTCTCTTTCAAACCAATTAACACAGCATTAAAAATTAAATATTTTCACGCCTTTTTTCTGTCTTTTAAATTATTCTCTTCTCTTCACCCTATATAACAGGAAATACACCTGTTTTCTGGCAAGGTACACTTGCATTTTAGTAGTAGTATTTCTTGTCTAAAATCATTTATACTAGCATTAATTTTTGGCTAATAGGTGAAAGTTGAATTTGAAAATGTGACGTCTTGCTCATTATGGAAGCATTATAGCTAGTATATTAAGGTAACGCATTGTATTTTGTTGTTTTTTCACCTCTTAAATAGGCAAGTTTCTTATTCTTTTTTTGTCAAAAAAGTCGATAGAGAGTTTTCAGTTTATTAAGTTCGTGTTAGAACGCGACTTTGCTACTTTTACGACGAGGCTGTGTATAAGTAGGAGTAAAGAATGAGTAGGAGTAACCATGACATAATATATTGAACATGGGATTACTTTTTTTTTAAATATTATCAGTCCCTGTCACTTTATCGTGTGCTAGTGTTACATGGAATTTTGAAGTACAAAATTCTGTTTTTTATTTTAAAACATTTGAATTTAATAAAAGATATAAAATAATGTGTTATTACAAAACTGTCAAACACCATGTGTATGTACTTGGTTGGACAGTATAGGCAACGCTCATTTTATGAAGTAATCTCACACTAGTTATATTTGAATATACCTGTAAATTAAATTTATTTAATAGCGACTCATAATATACTTTTTACTAAGACTATGTTTATCTCGCACTAGTTTATCCACTTAAATACTAACCCGCTTTAGTTAAACGGGTTAAACGTGCGAGATAAACACGTTTGATTAGCGCTAAGTGAAGTAACTTAAATAATGGGTTGAGTTAACTAACCTACTTGAAATTTTGTAAAAACTTGTAAATAATAATTAAAAATATACTATACTCAAAACTGTTTGTTTCGAGGTTTGCTTCAAGATCGTGAGCGTTTTATTATAATTATTATAGTAAGTAATCCACAAAATTTTCAATCTGTCCTTGTTTAACAGAAGTGGATAAACGCTAATTATCCTGTAATCACTTTAAAACATGCGATATAACCGAGCTGGAGTTAAGAGTTAGTTTTAAGTCACTAGATTTTTAAGCGGATTATATCACTGCGAGATAAACGTAGTCTATGATTATTTTAAATAACTAATGTACATTACTCACTTCGTGAGAGAATAATTGAGAAGTCATGCAGATATTATTACTAATTTTGCGGCTTTTTATCTCTCGCCAAGAGAGGTATTGGATTCATGCTAAAAATCACATATCCAGATTTCAATGAATAAGTACGTTTTAAGGTCCCTATAATCCGAGTTTAAGATTTTTACGGTGATGTCTGTGTCTGTGTGTGTGTGTGTGTGTGGATGTATGTGTGTGTGTGTGTGTATGTGCCAATCTGCTTTGTACAAAGATTTCGGTAATTATGATATTTGTACCGTGCAGGCGTTACTTCACGGGCATTCATTGCTGGCGTGGAGAGTGCATCACAGGTGTAACTTTTTTGCCATTTAAAATTCGAAATATTTGGCGTCGATCGGGATCGAGCCCGGTCCCTCAGATTCGCGACAAGACACTCAGCCACGGGGCTACGAGATCCCATTTTGTAATTATTGTTTTTAGTACTTAAGGTCAGTTTTATGGCTTTATCTTACATTAGCTGCGATGGTCAAATATATGTAAATCTCAGTATCAATAAATAAAGGGTGCACTGAAAATATTAATGGAAAACGAGTTATTCACTTAATACAAAAAAAGTTCGCAATGAATATATAAATGGCAAATGCTATTATTTATAAATAACGGTTACTCTCAAAAAGAAATGTACCGATACGCTCAAATTATTATATTAAAATTAATGGAGCATTATTTTTAAAAACTTATGCTCATATTCATAAACACACGTAAAATTTTAAAAGGTTCGTTATAATCAGTAAAACGACTCGATACAGAAAGAAAAATCGAAATATAATTTTCAAGTCTGATTCTATTTGTCAATGTACCGGATCGTTTCGGCCGCAAAACATTTATTGTTAATATATGATAATTTTATGAAACTAAATATAATTGCCGAGGGGTAGTGTGGTAGTTAGTTTTTTTGCATGTTTGAGTATGAATCTGCAAAATATTGTTTGAATATTCCTGTTGTATTAGGAATAAATTTGGGGTATATTTCGGGCGTTGTTGTAGTTTAGTCGATGACCCGTCTAATCTGTCCCGCAACAATCAATCTGTAAGCAAACAAAAACAAGCGCATGACGTATGGAGATGATGGGATGTTGATCCAGGATCCTGAGCCTATCCAGGGACTCTAACAAACACCGAGGGAATCAATAAAGGCAGACGTGCCACTCAGGCCATTTATAAAATTTATAGAATCGCAAATCATTCGAAAAACGTGCGACCAAACCTAACAGCTGCCGCCCGGAAGCAATTCCGTCGCCGTCGCCCTAAAATTATTTCATTACAAATATGAGAATCACTCCAAACTAAATAACGGTCACTCTTACGACTTCTTTTCAGAATCGGTTTTGTAACTTCTGGATATTTGTCAACAGATAAACAAATGTTTTGCTTTTAGTCTTTGTAAGTTTTTTCACCATTGGTAACCTAAAATATGCAAACTTTTACAAAAGCTAATTATTCTGTTTTGAAAACATGAACTTGGGACTTAGAATACAAATTTAGTTGTGAAATTTGTGAAATTACAAAAATCACAAAACACGGCCTAAACTTTTTTTAATTAAAGCTACTTATTTATTTTTGTTTTTCGTATCGAAACCATAAAATATAAAATGTATTCATTATCTGTTGAATTCAGTCGTATTAAGGTCTGTATTAAGGTTTGTATTAAGTTTTTTATTAGATTTTAAGAGCATATAGTACGGACCAAAATGAGGAAAAAATGCTTAACGCGTTTTTTTGGGATTTACTTCTGCTATCTCAAAAATTGTAAGAGCTGCGATATCGATTAAATGAGACTTTTTGTTTACTTTTCAGAGGTTATCTTAAATATGCTTTTGTTTTTTTACCTCCCGCTACCCTTGGTAAGGGAGGTATAGGGATCATACTAAAAATCGCATATCGAGATTTTGATAAATGACCACGTTTCAAGGTCCTTAGAATTCGATTTTAACATTTACACAATGCTGTCTGTTCGTGTGTATGTGTATGTATATGTGTGTGTGTATGTGTGTGTGTGTGTGTGTGTGTGTGTGTGTGTGTGTGTGTGTGTGTGTAAGTGTGGAACTTCTGGTTATTCTAGCTCAAATACTATCATCAACCGCAGAATTTTGAAACCTAGTATTTCGACCTTCATTAGTTACACAGTTACAGTTCATATTTCAAATGTATGCAACTGACAGATAAATGTCACTGTCAAAAAAATAATCATTTCAAATTAATAATAGTAACATTTTAAAAAGAAAATTATAAATAGAACAATAGTTATATGGAAAGGAACTTAATATACATAGTTTCCAGCATTAGTAAATATACAGGTATGTATTTAAATAATAAAAAGAAAAATATATATCAGCACGGAATATTACCCATTGTTGAGTGTGCTAATCTGCTTTGTATACAGATTTCGGTAATGATGATGACACATTTGTATCGTTCGGGCGTTTACCAAGCGTCACATAATTCATTTTTGGCGTGGAGAGTGCACCAAAGGGGTAAATTTTTTGGCATTTAAAATTCGAAATATTTGGTGTTATAGGTCGTGCCAAATAGAAATGACCTGTCAATCATTTCTTGCGCATATACTGTGTACCACTATTTTTAGAGCGGAGTAATCTCTCACTATCCATTTCATAGTGATACATGCACCTTTTCCGTGCGCCGCTTACCCAAAAAGAATTCTAGGGACTGCCCACTAGTCGCTCGTGTAAGTACTGTAATGACATAAATGCAAAACCGATGAAGATACAAGCGTTCAACTGACAATGGATGTAAACACTGAGTTGTGTCAGTGGCGTAGAAATAATTAGGCAACAATAGTAGTTAGAATATTTAAATTAAGTTTAAAAATTAAATATGTACAATATACCTAAAAATAAATGAAGATCATTTAATATTCTCCATAAATTTGATTACCTTGTACACTAACAACCTACTTTTACTATTTAGTTCCATGTTTTTTAGTCAACTTCACTATACACAATAAATTTAAATCTTTAATAATATTATTCGGACGCCGCTGAGACAAACCCGCTTAAGTACAATGCATGCGATTGGCCCTTTAAGTAAGAAGGGCGGAGAATGCGTAAATGCGTTTTACGCGCAGGTCATTTCTATTTGGCACGACCTATAGTAGGGATTGAATTTGGATATTTTAAACTAAAAAAATAAATGTTGTGGCGACCTTGGCCAATATTTAATTTTCAAATAACTTCGTAAGTATTAGAAACTGAGAAAAATGTTTTAAATAAAATTTTATTGTTTTCTTATAGTCTATTTAATGACATAGACACAATTTTGGTCTATTACTATTTTTGTCCGTATTTTTTTCGATTTATTGTTTTTCTCGGAAATCGAAATTTAGACCTATGTTGATTGAGCTTTTCATACTCATTTTGGGCAGTACTATATACCCTAAAAAACTTTTACCCTTTTCTTTAACACACTGTATAAAACGTAACTACAAGAAAAAGTATTTAGGATAAATTATTATAAATATGGTGCCCCCAAAATTGTGGCGCCCCTAGAAAAAGTGATTATAGTGAATCACTTGTGTAGAACTTCCAATTTGCATGGTTTATGTATATGACTGTCAAACAGCACCGTGCGGTGGTATTTTGGCGCCTGGAGCACATAATATTCAATTTAGCGCCCTAAGCAGGGCCGTTCTGTGCGGGTGGACAGGTTGTGCCCCGCACAAAGGCGCCTGACCATGAGGGGCGCCATTTCATAACAGTAAATAATAATATTTTTTATTAATTTGCTTGCATTAGAGCTCTAATTAAGTTTAAATAAAATAATTATTCTACCAAACGGATATTTTTCTAACATTGTCATATTCAAGTAATAACTGTGAAGCTGTTGATTACAACAATGAATATTTTGGTTATAGCTCAATATTGATTACAAGAATGAATTTATCAATGAATTTAGTAGAAATTAAAAAAAATGAATATCCTGCTAAAGAATAATTTTCTGATTTTGTTATAATTGTAAAATTGTTGATTACAACAAACAATTTTGATTACAATAATGAAACTAACATACGATATTTCATCAATATTTTAAATCCAGCCTTATTCAAAAAATCAAAAATATAGTTTGAAATTGAAAGAGTGTGTGTTAATTTGCAAATTATACATTATGGAGTCACTGAAATAAATCTTTGCACAAGGGCGCCTTTTATTTGTGGTAATTTTCAGGTTCTGTCGTAAAATATCCTCTCTCACTACTGTTGTAGCTTACCTACAATATGTAAAATGCCGTAACGATGCATTAATTTGATTTAGAATGCTGTCTCGATCAAGTTTCCCTTATTTTTCCCATATGATTTTGATCTTTCCCCTCCATTTAATACCGTATCTAATGTAATTTCCCTATTTTCCGATGTGGTGTAATTAACGCGGGCTTCGTTTTATCCTTTATTCGGTTTGGCAGGAAGTGAAGCGGTACTTCCTGTTTAGGGAACTCACGAAGTCATTATCACCGAAGCCGGAAAGCTAAAGATTTAATGAGGATCTCTCGCCCTCACAAAGATACGAGATTTTTATTTTTAATATCAGTTATTATTACTGAATTAATTTGATAGCCTGTTACGTATAATTTCTGAATATTATCAAGGCTATATAGAAGTATCCTTTTATTTTTAATGAATCTTTCTTTTAAATTGATTTAATTTTAAGTTAAAATTTCTGCCGAAGAATAAGTTGGACTATATTCACTAAATTGTGAGCAAAATGTTCTTTGATTGTGTTAAATTCTAAGTATTTTCTTGTTTTGTATTATGACAATTACAGTTAAAACTTATGATTTGAGTCACTAACAGTGGCAGAAAATTTACTATTTTCTGTCCGAGTAAAATAAACAAATTTTTATACACAGCTGCACTACGGCAATACTCTATAGTATTTTACATTACAAGCCAGGTAAAACGGTTTTTATTGCAGAAAGGATATGACTGCCGAGCCGAGAAGGCGAGCCTGTCACCTTATTGAGGCAGTAAAACAGTTTTCATACAGAGCTGGACAAATTATTTAGTTTAATTTAGTACAATTACAATTACTTTAACTAAAATATAATTAAATTACTTTATAAAATAATTACTAATACAAAAAAACTCATTACTTTTAATAGTAATTGACATTTTAATTACTTTTTCTACTCCTGCTCTGAGAATACAATTTTTGTACTCATGCATTGAAATGTGTTGTTTCGCGTCGCCTAGGCAACGTCGAAACGTTCCCAGGTAAGTGACCGGGAAATTTTGGGAAAAAACACTCTCCTATTTCTAAACCATTTCTTGAAGAACTAAATTTATAATAATAAAGCATAGTTTCTCAAACACTCTCTCGCTTAATAATAATAAGAGAAAATGGTGGAACATTGAATGAAATTTAATTTTTAAATAATGAATTTAGTGCATGAAAATAATTGGAATTTAAATTTGACACCACTCTGAAATTAGCTACAAAGCAGTATGGTATATACTATTAGGTATTAATGAAGTTTTAATAAATAAAAGTATTTGTGCAAACATACTAATTATTAAGTTTTATACTTTCCGCACAAAAAATATTGTACAAACCATGTGCGTCAACTTGTTTCCCGGAATCGTTCTATGGCAAACACTCATCCGGGAACCAATCGTTCCTGCAGTTGGTATGTAAATAACTATTTCTGGTTTGTTTTCATGTTGAAAACTTTGCAACACGCTTCGGTATCCTCGAACGAATTTTGCTTATGAATGTTGTATAGAATGTTTGTTGTTGTCATCCGATATATATCACAAATACAAAATTTGACAATAAATATGAAATTATTTAAAAAATAATAATTCTGTATTTCCTTATTTTTTTTTATCCCGGAGTAGAGAAAAATAGTGTGTATAACACGTGTTGAAAGTCCTTTGTCGAAAACAAACGATTGCAGCGTGACTTCGACCAAGATACCATTTTGTTGTTTTTAATTTTTTACGATTTTTAATTTATCTCTGAAACTTATGTCTAGATCTACTAAAAAATAATTTGACTAGGAAACTGTGTATTATTGCATGTTATTTGCTAATTTTTATAAGAAATTTAATGAAAAATATAAAAAAAAATCTATTGTGGCCAGCACAATACCTTCCGTCAATCCTGTGTATAATGTATAAATTTCATACATATTTTTTCTTGCAAAAGATTCTAAATTTCCAGTAAAATTATTTCATAAAAAAACTATTCAAATTGCACTTGAAACTAACATCTTGTTCTTCTTTAACTTTTCCCATTCGTTAGAGGTTGCTATTTTTACGTGTCATTATCATTCAGTTCCTTTTCTCTCAAGTCTTCCGCAATACAGTCCTTCCATCTTATCTTTGGTCTTCCTCTGTTTCTTCAACATCCTAATACTAAACTATTCATTCTTGTTCCAATATAATTCTTCATTTCTCCTCATGACAAGTTCAAACCAATGTAATCATATTTCTTGTATCTTTCTAGAAACTTGTAATACTAGAGTTATTTTTTTACCGTATCTTTCCGTGTTTTCCCCAACATCTACTTCAACATCCTCATCTCTGCCACATTAATTTACTTTTTATTGATACTGACATCTGTCAATTTGAATTATATGACTAAATTAATAGTTTCCATGGTTAGCATAGCTGGCTGAATTATAAAATTTAATTTCTTTAAAATTCTTTAACTCTGTATCTATTGAGTATGAAGTATAAAATGTAATCAAATCGTATAGAGAATAATATATTCTTTAAGTTATAATAACGTTAAATGTCAATAAATCAAATTTAATTGTTAAATCTTCAAATGAGGGTACTTCCGGTTCACCAATTATAACCAAAATCTAATCACTTGTTCTTCTGGATGTAAACTTGAGGAATACGAAAAAAATATAATTTTTGGAATCGTGGTATTGAAGTTATGGGATCCGGAACTTTTGTCACACACACACAGACACACAGACACACATACATACAGACATCATCGTAAAAATGGTAAAATCGTATTATAGGGACCCTAAGACATGCTTATACACTAAAAACTCATCATTAAGTTTTTTGACCAAAGACAATACCTTCCTTACCTAAAGGTGACGGAAGGTAAAAATATATTTTAATGCAAAACAAATTTAAAACACAATAACCCTTATACCAATCGACAGAGAAAAAGAAGTATTTTTTAAAGTAAAAACGAAATATGGGTTGTGTTATATCTCGAAAATTTACCAATAGAAATTAATAAAATTATTTACAGTATTGATGATTAAAATTTATAGTTTCATAGATTTTACTAATATTTTGTCTCTGAAAATTGCAGTAGTAAGGCAGAATTGTAGTAAATCGAGTTATGCCACAAGTAGTAATTAATCTGGAATATGAAATAATTAATTTTTTTGCAGGATAAACAATTGCGAAGTTTAAATGTTTGTAATTGACGAAAAAATGTAAGTATTATTTAAATTAAAGTAGTACCGTCCAGAAATATTTTTTTTTGCTTGTAAACAAAGTTATATGAAGACATTATTGTAAAATAAAAATTTAAATGCCAGGAGGCAATCTGCTGATCACATCAAATATTTTTCTGCAGTATACTTTGTGAGTACTACAAACTTTTGAGATGTCTTGTCGTTAATCTACTGTTAGTTTAAATAAAATTTTGGACATAAATCAAAAATAGCAGTGTGATAAAACAAAAATTCTGGTCTTCTCGCCCCTGGGTTTGGGCTGTAAGAAAGGAAATCCTATCGCAAGTCCCGCGAGACCCGGAGATTATTATAAGCTGATTGCGCCGCCAAACTTCGCAGTCGGCATTGTCCCTCCCCATTCAAATTACAATTTCTTTAAGACAATAACTCGTATTTCAATTCATCCTCGATAATCAAATGCCAGGGACGGAGAAATAATCAAGAGTGGAAGAGAACATCAACTTTTATTACAAAGACAACGAATCATAATTCCAAACGAATGAATCATCAATTTTCAATGGAGCCCGTCAGGCTTCGCGTATACCTTGTTGATAGCCTGGCATTATTCTTGCTGGAGAGTGTAAATAATTTAATCTGATCAATACTACCCTTAGAATTATTTAGATTCAATATCCCGACCCTTCACAACCCTTCAACGCAGAAACAAATACATTCGCTATTTTTTCGAGCATACACGATTACTTACGAAGCTCGTCGTGGTCAGTTTTAACCATATAAATATTTAAATATATGCTTCTCTACAAACTATAATACGTATTAGTCAAAAAGAGAAAAGTATGAATTCAAATATCTAATTATATTGATTCATATTGATTTAATTATTAGTTATTATTTAAAAAAAAGACTCGTATTTTATTGAAATGGGCACTAAAGAGCACAAAAATTGTTATTAAGATCAGATATTTGCACTAAAGTAATCCATTATACAATTTCATGCAAATGCAGAGTTGCAACTTTATCATAATTATTACATATGTAAAATAACTTGGGCAAGTGTACGCTTTATAATTTTAGATTTGCATGTAACTTCCAAGTATGAATTAATACTGGTTTTTTTTTTAATTTCTTTCGAATGGCGTATTTTTATTTTTACATTATAATTTTAAAATAATTGTATTTTTCATTTAAGCGAAAGAATATAAATAAAATATAGGTTGTTGGATAGCAAAAAAGTATTTATTTTTTAATGGTGTAACTATTTATATACTATGATACCTATTTAAAAAATTAACTTGACATCATAACTTTAAGTCCAAGTGTGATAAAATTGAAACATCGCGTTACTAAATAAAGAAAAAAATCTGATGTGGCCAACACAATTCCTCCCGTTTAATTTAATTTTCATTTATTTAAATACATAAAATTAAATTAAATTTAAATACCGGTTTCGATTACAACCGACACCAAATATTTCGAATTTTAAAAGGCACAGAAATGAATCCTGTGTTGCACTCTCCACGCTCGTGAGGTGACACCTGGTAAACGCCCGTACGGTACAAATATCATCGTTACCGAAATCTGTGTACAAAGCAAATTGGCATAGCCAGCAATTGGGTAATAAGCCGTGATGATATATTCATTTTATTTATTTATATACTTACCTATATTCATTGCTGGCGTAGAGAATGCACCACAGGGGTCATTTTTGTGCCATTTAATTTCTAAAATATTTGGCGTCGTTTGGGATCGAACTCGGTTCCCCAGATTCGAGTGATGTGACGCCTGGTAAACGTCCGCACGGTACTAATATGTCATCATTATTACCGACATCTGCGTAAAAAGCAGATTGACTCACCCAGCAATGGGTAATATGCCGTGATAATATATTATATATTTTTATTATCTTACCTATATTCCTACATATTTACTTATGCTGGAAACTGTATTAAGTTGTTATTTGAAATGATTAGTTTGTTGACAGTGACATATATCTGTCAGTTACATACATTTGAGTTTAAAGCGTAGGCTTCGGGATTAAAATTATAGATAGTTTTATAAATTTATCCATAAAATATATAGAACAACTATTAATGCAAACTTCTAGAAAATTTAATAACCTTTATATATATAACATAAACCGCGAAAAAATAACATTTAAATGTATTTTGTGAAGAAAAACTACTTTTAGCATCCAGTAAAATGCCATTTTCGGTTATTTGATTTACTCCAAAATCTAATGGCATCTTTTCGTAAGAGTAAGGTAGAAATACAAGGTTTCAAAATTTTCTGCTCGATAGTATTTAAGTTGCTCTAAGAGGATCCACACACACACACACACACACAGACATCATCGTGAAAATGTTAAAATTGGATTGTAGGGACCTTAAAACGTGGTCATTTACCAAAATCTTGATATGCGATTTTTAGCACGATCCCTATACCTCCCTTACCAAGGGTAGCTGGAGGTAAACGTACCCCAAAGATTGTGACCAGGATAACATGTCCAACATTGAGAACTGAAGAACTATTATTACACATACGAAGATAAAAGTTGCTCCTTTTAGAGGTGAATTGTTTATTTGGAAACAATGCATAGGTCACGATATACCTGTATATGCGAAAATGAAAATATTACAGTTTTTACCTTCCGTCACCTTTAGGTAACGAAGATATTGTTTTTGGTCAAAAAATTCGACGATGAGTTTTTAATGAATTAGTTCGTTTTAGTGTAGAACTCCAATACTACACTTCTAAAAATTATAATTCTTTCATATTCCCAATTTATATGCGGGGTAAACCGGCAGTACCTACCCTTATTTGAAGTTCTTAAAAGTGTTTTCCGAAAAAACCCAGTTAAATATAATTTTTTTGTCATTTTATGTTATCATAAGTATTAAAGAATATTTTATTTACTATATGATTTGATTGATTTTTTTTTCATATTAAATGTATTTAGAGATAAAAAAATATAAAAAAAACTAATATTCATAAATCTTGCAACCTATGCTGTTATAAGCTCACCATGGAAACAGTAAATATTATGAAATGACAGATGTCCGTGTTTCATCTACAATTTGCATAGTTCGTGAAATAATTTTACTTGAAATGTATAACCTTTTGCATGAAACTGCTTTATCGGTAAATAATTTATGTAAAATATATAGAATTGACGGAAGGTCATGTGGCCATATCAGATTTGGGTTTGAAGTTTTTAGGACACTTTTTTATGCTGTTTCAAATGGCAGCGCTTAATTTTGTTCTTTTCACTGCTATTACGCAGTTATCCTTCCATCTATTAACATTGTTTACCATTACTTGATTTTGAACCACATACAAATTTACTTATTCATGGTAATACATATCACTTCTTGAATTCATTATTAGTTCCTATATATAGTTACTTACCCTAGTGCAATTTCAATCTATATACGATCCTTTTACTTGTATTATTTTTTGAATGTCCTAAACACATCCCTATCTATTTCTATATGACTCTCTGCCTCGCCCTCACAATTTCATTTCTTTCTTTTCTTTTTTGATATCAGTTTCTAATCCAGGTAAGTGAAGTTTGCTGTGTAGATGAAATGAAACTTTTTGGAGATGTGTGTAATAAAAAAGTGAAATTTTCTCATACGTCCCAGACTGCGGGACCGAGGATTGGGATGAAGACGAAGGTGAACTGACGACACACGGAGAATTAATAACTCCGATAGCAAGAGAAATGGATTACGGAAAGAAACAAATCTTTTTCACACACACAGAGACATATACATAGTGGTGTGTGGTGGCTCATTGGTTAGATTTCTAGGTTAGTCAGCAGAAAAAAAGGTTTAAACACGGCACTGAAAAACTATTCAGTAATTGTTATTTATGTATGTATTGACACAAAAGCATTATTAACGGATGTTTGTAAAACTTATACAAAGTTGTTTTACATTTATATAATCATAAGTATGTTAATAATTTATAATCTTACATGTAATATAAAAAAAATCTACAATTGTAAAAATCAATAATAATAATGAAGTATGTAACCGTGACTAAATGTAAAAAAATCTGATGTGGCCAGCACAATAACTTCCGTCAATCCTGTGTATTATGTACAAATTCCATACATAAATTTTCTTGCAAAAGATTCTAAATTTTTGGTATTATGTGATTCCCTTTCTCGGAACTGAATTCCATACTCCTGATAACAAACAAACCACATGAAATAAGAAAATTATGAAATTTTGAATGAAAAATTATAACACTTGTCAGCTATGGACATATTAATTGCTGTCACTTTGACACGGGTTCCCATATCTGTTTGCCAAAGTCAGCAAAGTCATGTCACTGCACGCGCCCTATACATATTTTTTTACCTCTCGCTAAGAGAGGTATTGCATTCATGCTAAAAATCACATATCCATATTTTATTGAATAAGCACGTTTTAAGGTCCCTACAATCCGATTTTAACATTTTTACGATGATGTCTGTGTGTGTGTGTGTGTGTGTGTGGATGTATGTGTGTGTGTGTGTGTGTGTGTGTGTGTGTGTATGTATGTAGGATGTTGGAAGGACGATTACTCAAAAACTATAAGACTTAAAAATTGTTTAATTACGTATTTTCCAAACGGACATTCATGGGAAGATCTGAAAAGGTTTTGGTAACAATTGGACAACCGGAAGTAGAAGATTCTTGAAAAAAAATCTTCTAAATAATATTTTTTGAAAATTTTTCTTGGTAATATTAAAGAAAATTAAATTCTCTATCTGATACATTTAAATATTTTATTATATATTCTATGGATTTAGAGATAAAAGAAATATAATAAATAAAATAACGTTATAATAAATTTTACAGCCGAAAGGATGCCATGGAAAATAGTTGACCAGTTGAACTGTTTGTAACTGACAGATAAATGTCAGTGTCAGAAATTCATAGATATTACTAAAGAGTTTTTCTGGGAAGTACATATACATTATATTATTTCTTAATGTATTAGTAGTTAAATATTTAAGATTATAGGTCTATTACATATATCCTTCAAAAATACAGTCAATCCTGACAATGAATTGGAAACATTTCGAAAAATTAGAAGAGGACAAAATTTCTTCATATAATGAATTTAAAATTAAACAATCTAAATATAAGGAATAGATATATGTAAGTACAATTTTTGGTGTAGAATGTAGGTATACAAGAAATGTTAAATACAATAGGGCGCCTTGACAAGCAGATATGGGGACTCATGTCAGAATGATAGCTAGTAATTATGTATATAGATGTATCATAATTTCTCGTTCTAAATTTAGTGATTTTCCAATTCCATATGGTTTATTTTCTCTCTCCTGGTGACAAATTAACTACGTGTATTTAGAAAATCTTGAAATTCTGAATGAAACATTCTGAAACGGGCCCCCACATCTGCTTGTCAAGGCCAACAATGTAACATGACTGTTCGCGCCCTATACTTATGTAACCAAAAAAGGAAGTGGCGAGAGGTATTGTGCTGGCCACAACAGATTTTTTTGCAAAAGATCCTATATTTCCAGTAAAGTTATTTCATAAACAAACTATGCAAATTGCACTTGACACTGACATCTTCTTCTTCTTTAGTTTTCCCATTCGTTAGGGGGTCGCTATTTTTTATTTTCTTCTTCCACTAATTTTTGTTTTGCGTGTCGTCCTCATTCAGTTCCTTTTCTCTCAAGTCTTCTGCAATACAGTCTTTTCATCTTATATTTGGTCTTCCTATGTTTCTTCCACCTTCTATTAATTTATTCATCTCTCCTCATGACATGTTCAAACCAATGTAATCGTCTCTATTATATGTAAAAACTTCTAACACTAGAATTACTTCCCTTATTTTTTCATTCAATTACTTGCTTTTTATTGATACTGACATCTGTCAATTTGAATTACCTGAATATATTAGCAGTTTCCATGGTTATGTTAGCATAGCTGGCTGAATTATGAAATTTATACGAATTTTTTATCTTTATTATTCTTTAACTCTATATCTGTTGAATATGAAATATAAAATGCAATCAAATCGTATAGAGAATAATATATTCTTTAAGTTATAATAACATTTAACTGAGTTTTTCAAGAAAAACTGTTAAAATCTTCAAATGAGGGTACTTCCGGTTGACTAATTATAACCAAAATCTAAACATGTCTGCATATGGTTGTAAGGAAGAGGAATACGCAAGAATTGTAATTTTTGGAATTCTAGTATTGGAGATATCGTGCACGAAAAAGCGGTCACATACACACACACACACACACACATACACACACACACACACACACACACACACACACACACACACACACACACACACACACACACACATACAGACATCATCGTAAAAATAGTAAAATTGTATTGTAAAGACCCTAAAACGTGCTTATTCAATGAAAACTCACCACCGAATTTTTTTGACCAAAGACGATACCTTCCTTACCTTGAGGTGACGGAAGGTAAAAAACAATATTAATATACAGGGTGTATCACGGAAAGTGAAACATAGGCGTTTAACATGGGAAATGTTTTTCCTTGCGCATTCTTCCCCTAATTATTTTAGACAAAAAGTTTCAAATGGATGTTCTAAAGCAAAAATTTCTACATCCGAATCAATAAAAAAAAATTCTGGCTACTTCATAACTGCAGAAATAAAATTTGAAAATTCACGGAATTACAATTTAATAGTATTAGCCATTGAATTAGAAATTAAATGTTTATAATTGACAGATAAATGTAAAATGTCACTGTCAAGAATCAACAGTTTTATTACAGAAAGCTTTTTCTAGGAAGCAAGTACATTTAAAATTTCTGATTGTATTATTAATTAAATATTTAAAATTATAGGTATAGTGATATTACATGTATTCTTAAGAAATACCTCTAATACCGTCAATGAATATAAAGAATTTTGAATATATTAGAAGAGTAGGAGAAAATTCCTCATAGAACGAAAGAATAGATACAATTTGAATGATTTGTATGTTTAAGAAATGTTAAATTCATTAATTACTACCCGGGTTTGATCCCGACCGATGCCAAAAATTACTTCAAATTTTAATGGCACACAATTGACCCCTGTGGTGAACTTACCACTGCAGCAATGAGTGCCCGTGAGGTGACGCCTGGTAAGCGCCCACACGGTACAAATATTTCATCACTTACCGATATCTGCGTATTAAAGTACAAAGCAGATTGCCGCCCAGCAATGAGTAATATGCCGTGTTGATATATTAATTTATTATTTATTTATGTAACATAAAATGGCGATAGGTCATTTGTTGGTCACATCAGATTTTTTTTCTGGAAGTACAGGATGTACTAAGAATTTCAGTGTAAACGCGACTTGAAAATTTTACATAATAAGCGAGATATGAATATTTAATGTCCAGAATTTGGCGTATGACGTAGACCACTGATCGACAAACTGTAAGTTCTAGACTAGAGGGTACAAATTTTTCATATTCGTATAGTTGAAATATTTTTATATATAAGCTTATACGTTATATTCATGAAGAAAATATTATTAGGCTTAAATAACATAAATAATAAGCATTTTTTCCCTAATAAATTATAGAAGATTGAAACAGTTTGATCATTGTTTGATAATATTGTGATACAAACTATCGCGGTGGATGGCGCTAGTGTTTGTCTATTGATGAATTCATCCTAATTATTAATCGACTTCAATCATTTGTACTCGTAGTTTGTGAATTTTTATCTAATGCTTAATAAACTGACACTTTAAGCATTAGTTAAGAATTGAACTGAAGGTTAGAACCGATGCGAACAACAGTTTTAACTTTCAGTCAGCTGAAACGAAAGGGGGCAAGAACAATTATTTTCAACATAACTGTTGGTTAACACTGTCACTTTAACTAGATATGGTATGAGCGGACCTGAGAGAACTGTTTATACGAGTACTTTCAAGTGAAGTAAAATACCAATTTATACTTACATTAAAAGTTTCCACAGGTTTTCTTGAATACTTTTTCTTTATGTAAGTATTATGTTTAGAGATATTCGTTTTTCTTTTTAATCTTGTATTATATTCTAATAAAAGAAACAATGTTATAAATAAATATAACATCATGGTGCGTGTGCCAATCTGCTTCATACGCAGGTATCGGTAATGATAATGACTTATTCGTACGGTGCGGGCGTTTACCAGGCGTCACCACATGAGCGGCGTAGATAATGTACCACATGGATCACTTTTGTGCCATTTAAAATTCGAAATAATTTTAGCGTCGGTCGAGATCGAACCCGGATCCCCAGATTCCTGATTAGCTACTCAGGAACACGGCCACGAGACCACAAACAATGTTGATGTATTTAAATAAATATTTATAAAAATGATAGTTCGTATAAAAATTTAAAATTAGTTATAAGTAGGTACATTTGTATATTTATATGGATAACAATATTGTTATTATTAGTTATTGAATATTAAAATACATTAATAAGTATGTACATATAATCTTTATTTATTAACATTATTTATTTATCTGTGATGTAATGGGCTGACTGCTAATATCTTTGATATTTCTTTTTTATTTTGTTTTGAAAATGAATTTTTAATCTCAAGATTTATTTGTAAGGAAAGAACGAATGAAAATGGTTTTTGCATCCGTTATTCATCTTCTAGAGTGCTTAATCAGGAAACAAAAGCTTGCAATCTCTAATATTTATTTCATACGAAAAATTAAATGAATTGTTTATACAACAAATACTCTGTAAACAAAAATTGAGCATACTGCGATCAATTATTTAAAGAAAAAATTGGCTAATTAAAATATGACCCAAAAACACAATTTCTGAAAGAATAAATCAGGAAAGAAAAAGAAAAGAACCAACCTCATCAGTCTTATTTGAAGGTGGTGCTTATTTACCCCTAAAACCGGCCCTTCAGCCCCTAGATTTGTCAGATTCAGAAAATGGAATTTATTAAAATACAAAAGAAGGAAAAATATTAACGCATAATGACAAGATTTGTTACTTGTCAGAGGAAATCACCTCCATAACTCAACCAATCATACAAACACTGCACCGGCTAAATATAACACATTTTTTATTTTACCTCAAATGGAAAATTAAATTGAAATTGCTTTTCTAAAAATAGCCGTCAATAAAAATTTAAATTTGTTCTTTTCCTGAAGAATATGAAACTACTCTCATGCAGAGTTTCATTTTTTTGTGGAATACTCAAACAGAATTAATACATATAATTCCGACAAAGATTTCATATATTTTTAATTTAATGCTTAGAATAACAAATATGAAGTATTTGAAACAAAAATAAATTAACTTTTATTTTCGGTTGATATAAATTAGGGTGTTAATTAAAAATCGGACCTTGGCGTTGAACATGGGAAATCAGTTTTTCCCTGCGTAAAAGTTCCCAATTAATTTTAGACAAATGTATTTCAAATAAATGTAGTAGATAATTAAATTCTACGATCTCACCTAAATCACTAAAAAATAATTTTACCTCTCGCTAAGAGAGGTATTGGATTCATGCTAAAAATCTCATATCCAGATTTTAGTGAATAAGCACGTTTTAAGGTCCCTAGAATCCGATTATAACATTTTACGATGATGTCTGTGTGTGTGGATGTGTGTGTGTGTGTGAGGTCGTTGGAGGTACAATTTCTCAAATTCTATAAGACTAAAGACCTATGTAGATTCCTCAATCTAACAGTAATGGGTAGAGTTGAATAGGTTCTGAAAACAATTATTGAACAACCGGAAATGGTAGTTCCTAAAAAAAAATTCTAAATATTATTTTTTGAAAGTTTGTTGCTACAAATAATACTCATAAAGATAATTAAATTCTCAATCTGATACATTTAATTTTTTTATTAAATCTCGTATAGGTTTGGAGATATAGTATATAATAATATAGAATAATCTGTTGTAATAAATCTCGCGAGCAGTCATGTGAATTTAGTGGCCTTGGCAAGCAGATATGAGGATCCGTGTCAGCTAGTAGTTATTTACATAGTTGTCACAATTGTCATATGTCATAATTTCTCATTCAAAATTTCAAAATATTCTGATGTTTATTTGTCATCAGTAGTATGGAATATACTTGTCGAGGAAAATAATACAAATTTATTTGGAAAATCATAATGTTTTGAATGAAAACTTATGATACTTGACACCTATGTAAATTATTACTAGCTGTCATTCTGACACGGTCCCTCATATCTGATGCCAAGGCCAACAAATTCATATAACTGCTCGCGCCCTATGCAACATAAAATGAAAATGGCGAGAGGTATTGTGCTGACCACAACAGATTTTTACTTTCCGCTACTCTGGGTAAGGGAGGTATAGGGATCGTGCTAAAAATCGCATATCGAGATTTTGGTAAATGACCACGTTTTGAGGTCCCTAGAATCCAATTTTAACATTTTCACGATGATGTATGTGGGTGTGTAAGTGTGTGTGTGTATATGTGTGTGTGGAACTTCTCTCTAACTCAAATACCATCATTTATAAACTTTTGAAACCATGCATTTCTACCTTATTCTAATATGGAAAGAAGCCATTAAAGTTTGGTGTCAATCGAATAACCGGAAATGGCAGTTTACTTGAAGCTCAAAATAGTTTTTCTTCAAAAAATACCTTTACATGTTATTTTGTTGCAATTTGTTATTATAAAAATTAAAGATTATTCAATTTTTACAGGTTTGCATTAATACTTTTTCTATATATTTTATGGATAAGTTTATAAAGAAAGTACTATAAAAATTATATCTCGGAACTTATACTATAAACACAATTCCATGGTTACACATTTCAGCTCAAATGTTTATAACTGACAGATAAATGTCACTGTCGAAAAAATAATGATTTCAAATTAATAACAGTAACGTTTTAAAAAGAAAATTGTAAATAGAACAAGAGTTATATGGAAAGGAACTTAATATACATAATTTCAAATTAATAATAATGTTTTAAAACAAAATTTGTAAAGAGAACAATAGTTATATGGAAAGGAATTTAATATACATAATTTCTAGCATTAGTAAATATGCAGGTTTGTATTTAAATAAAAAATAAATAAATATATTATCACGGCATATTACCCATTGCTGGGTGTGCTAATCTGCTTTGTACACAGATTTGGGTAATGATAGTGATATATTTAAATCGTGCGGGCGTTTATCAAGCGTCGCCTCATTGCTGGCGTGTAGAGTGCAACATAGGGGATAATTTTGTGCCATTTAAAATTCGAAATATTTAGTGTTGATCGGGATCGAATCGGCTTTCCCAGTTAAATATCAACTGAATGAGAACGACACGCAAAACAGAAATGAGTGGAAGAAGAAAATAAAAAATAGCGACCCCTGACGAATGGGAAAAAGCTAAAGAAGAAGAAGATGTCAGTGTCAAGTGCAATTTGCATAGTTTGTTTATAAAATAATTTTACTGAATATTTAGAAAATTTTGCAAGAAAATTTATGTATGGAATTTATATATAATACACAGGATTGACGGAAGGTATTGTGCTGGCCACATCAGATTTTTTACTATTACAATAGAAAATGTATTATTTTTACAAATTTTTAGCAGCCTTATAAACCATGTGACAGTATTTATGGGCAGGATTGTGTATATGTATAAAAATATTACATAATTAATTTTTATTACTATAAGAAATGTTCAATAAGTATTGAGAAAATGGCAGTAATTTAAAGACTACTTGAAAATTGTACGATGGAAACTTTTTGTTGAAATAGAAATAGTCTGACAAATACTTTTACAGACAATTTCATTTTAACAGTTCAATGTTGAAGTCAGTTTTGGATGTTATTTTCACTTTTACGGCACTGTAAAATGTGACTCCACATAAATCAGTGTTACATTTAGGATAAAACTTTCTGTTACATTCGTCTTATAGTTCTGTTTTTACTCCATCAAATTTAATCTTATATAGTTTCTTTTAAAAGGTCAGGGTCACAATAACGAAAAAGTTTTCAACTTGTATTTTGAAAGTAGTGAACTTTTATTTAGTTTCAATATAAAACTATTTTTTAATTATTTATTATATACTGCCTAATATATTTTTTAAAATTTTGTTGCATATTTCAAATTTATTTTTCAATTGTAAATGTTTGGCTAATCCCTATATCAATTTTTTCCGCTTTAATAAAAGTACGCAGACCGGGTTATTAAACGCTTGGTATAGTAGACCGTTGATTGGAATTTAATTTGCAGTGATAAATTCCTGCTGAAACCGGTAGAGGCGCCACCTGTCTACTGTCCTGTAAATGTCCTGCTCCTGTTAGTTTAATAAAGGATCGCCAATTTATTTCTTCCTTCTGCTATCTGTCTTCATTATTCATCATTTGTATTGAATACCGAACAGAGACGCTCTGCTTAATTACCAGCTATTCAAAAAAGACTTTTCAAAAGAGAATAAATTCGTTAAAAAGTTATTAGTAATATAATTACCTAAAAAATGAAAGAGTCAGTTACTGTGTGCGGAAATGGGAAAGTAATTTTTTTAAAAAATGTTAAATTAGTGAATTAATATTATAATTTATGAGGTATATTTTTTCTCAATAATAACATATTGATAAAAGCCCGCACGGCACAAATCTTCATCATCTTTACTGAAATTTGCATATACAGCAGCTGCTACCCAGCACTGAGTAATATGCTGTGATGATATATTTATTTAAATAAATATACAGGGTCCGGCAGAAAAAAGGATTTCGGACAGCTGCCTGCTCATATGTGGGTGGGGATAGAAAAGTATGGTGGGGGTTTCTATGAAGAAATTTTGTCCTACTCTTCTAATTTTTCGAGATGTTTCCAATTCATTGTCGGGAGTAACAGTATTTCTGAAGGGTATATGTAATATACCTATAATATTAAATATTTAACTATTAATACATTAAGAAATAATATAATGAATGTATTTCCCAGTAAAAGTCTTCTGTAATGTCTCTGGATTTCTGACACTGACATTTATCTGTCAGTTACAAACAATTTAAATTTTCAACTATTTTCCATGGCATTCTTTCGGCTGTAAAATTTATTACGACAGATTATTTTATATATTATATTTCTTTTATCTCTAAATCTATAGAATATATAATAAAATATTTAAATGTATCAGATAGAGAATTTAATTTTCTTTAATATTACCAAGAATTTTTTTCAAAAAATATTTAGGAGATTTTTACTCTTGTTGTCCAATTGTTACCAAAACCATTTCAGATCTTCCCATGAATGTCCGAGTGGGAAATACGTAGTTAAACAAATATAAAGTCTTATAGTTTTTGAGTAATCGTCCTACCAACATCTCATATACACACACACACACACACACACACACACACAAACATACACACACACACACATTCACACACACACACACAGACATCATCGTAAAAATGTTAAAATCGGATTGTAGGGATCTTAAAACGTGCTTATTCAATAAAATCTGGATATGCGATTTTTAGCATGAATGCAATACCTCTCGCTTAGAGAAATGGTGAACTTCAACTTCGTTCTCTTTATACTTTTTGTCTAGGAGATACTAGAAAAGAGGTCGCAAATTTAATTTTTTGTTCAGGATATGTACTGTACTAAACTGCCAATTTACAAAACTTCTGATTTTTTTCCAGGCAAAACTTCCTATTGCTTGGCTTATTATAAATATCGAAGAAAGTTTTTTTTATGGAAAATTTATGAACTTTGTTGGGATTTAAACCAAAGGCTTTTTTATGTCAAGTACGATGCTTTACCAACTATGAATTCCTCCTTAAGTCATTGAATTCTTCATCTGTTTTTAGTGCTAGTCATTGAGTGCTCATATTACAGCAAGACACACTTGGATGTTAAGAACCACACCTTAGTGACTATATTAGATATTGTTTTTATACAGTTATTTTGAGTATTTTTTTGTATTGTTCTGTTACTTTTTTACCTCCCGCTACCCTTGGTAAGGGAGGTATATGGATCGTGCTAAAAATCGCATATCGAGATTTTAGTACATGACCACGTTTTAAGGTCCCTACAATCCAATTTTAACATTTTCACGATGATGTCTGTGTGTATGTATGTATGTATGTGTGTGTGGATCCTGTTTATGCTCAAACTCAGAAAGTTTTGAAATCATGTATTTCTACCTTATTCTAATATGGAAATATTAGATTTTGGTGGCAATCGGATAACCGGAAATGGCAGTTTACTTGAAGCTCAAGATAGTTTTTCTTCAATTTGTTATTATAAAAATTAAAGATTATTCCATTTTCTACAAGTTTGCTTTAATACTTTTTCTATATATAGTATGGATTAATTTATAAAGTAATATAAATATTATATACTTAGGTAAATGGCGGGAGGTACTGTGTTGGTCACATCAGATTTTTTAGTATAATCTACGATGTTAATAATATTTATGTGTTTTATATTCTATTGTAGTAGAATACCTCATTGCATTATATTATTGAAAAGTATAAACTTCTTTTTCAATTCTTGCAAATGTTCGCGTTTTGCGATTTTGAAACCGTAATCGATCCTGAGTTGGCTAGGAATCTGAATTATTAAAGTGGTGTATATTCACATTTGTGCTTAAAGTACCGCAACACACAACGGTCTGATTTGTACTGAACGTACGCAATTCTCAGGTCAGCTGTAGCCTTCAAAGCATGGAGCTTTCAAGCTTATTTTACATTATAAATATTCATAGCTGAGTGCGAATATGCCAAAGTTCTTATTCACTAAACGGCTCTCACAGGAAGCACAGAAATATAATAATAATGTAGGAATGTTACATACATGGAAAATGTTATTTATACTTACAATAAATATAAAAATTAGAAATAATATCAAAAGAAAATTTAAAATATAATAATATAATATATAATCATTTTTACCTCTCGCTAAGAGAGGTATTGGATTCATGCTAAAAATCGCATATCCAGATTTTACTGAATAAGCACGATTAGGTCCATAGAATCCGATTTTAACATTTTTACAATAATGTCTGTGTGTGTGTGTGTGTGTGTGTGTGTGTGTGTGTGTGTGTGTGTGGATGTGTGTGTGTGTGTGAGGTTATTGGAGACACGATTTCTCAAATTCTATAATACTAAAGACCTTTTTGACTACGGATTCCTCAATCTAACATTAATGGGAAGAGTTGAATAGGTTTTGGTACCAATTGGAAAACCGGAAGTAGTAGTATCTTAAAAAAAAATTCTAAGTATTATTTTTTTGAATTTTTTTTATTATTAGCATTAAAGAACATAAAATTCTCTATTATATATAAAATTATAAAAATAATCTAAACATAAAGGAAAGACATGAGAAATTTATAGGGCGCGAGCAGTCATGTGACTTTGTTGGACTTGACAAGTAAATATGCGGGCCCGAGTTAGAATGACAGCTGGTAATTATATACATATACGTCAAATGTCAATTTTCCATCCAAAATTTCGTGATATTCCAATTCCATGTGGTTTATTTTCCTCGACAAGTAAATTCCACATTTCTGGTGACAAATTAACCATGTGAAAAATTACGACATTTGTCATTTATGTAAATAATTACTAACTGTCATTTTGACAAAGGGCCTCCATATCTGATTGTCTAGGTCAAGTATGACAAACTAACTACGTGAATTTAGAAAATCTTGGAATTTTTCATGAAAAATTCTGACATTTGACATCTATATACAAAATTACTAAATGTCATTTTGACTGCTTGTCAAGACCAACAATGTCACATGAATGCTCACGCCCTATACTTATGTAACCAAAAACGGAAGTGGCGAGAGGTATTGTGCTGGCCACAACAGATTTTTTAGTAATGGAAATATATAATATATCATCACGGCATATTACCCATTGCTAGTTGAGCCAATCTGCTTTGTACATAGATCTTGATAAAAATGATGACGATGACATACCGTGCGGGCGTTTATCAGGTGTCACCTCACGAGCACTTATTTCTGGAGAGTGCACCAGAGGGGTTATTTTTGTGCCATTTAAAATTTGAAATATTTGGCGTCGGTCGGGATCGAACCCGGTATTTAAATCCAATTTTAAGTATTTACATGAATAAAAATCTGATGTGGACACCACACGACTTCCTTGTACGATTATTAAACTATACATATTTTTTTAATAATTAAATTACAAAATATTGACAGGCTTAGGCCAAGCCCGAGAAATATTTTGATATAGAACAAAAAATAATTCATTTACTACTATCATTCTTAAATTAACATTAATCTAACCCGGTTCTTTTTAAAGAGAGTTTTGATTACAACAAAGAAATATTTGATTACAACAATGAATAAGACTAATTTCACAATAAAAATATAATATTTGTTATTGTACGAATCATAAAATTGCACGTATTTAATGTAATTTGACATGAACATTTTGTTTTTATTTTTTTGTTCTAATCCATAGCAAGCTTTATTACAAAACAAAAAGTATATAATTTTTAAATTTACATATCTCGCTTATACAAAGGGCTAATTTAATAATACTTGATGTGCTAGACGCAGAAATTAATTCTCTAAAACTTTTATTTGAAGCATTTATTTCTTAAATCAAAATAAAATCATTTTATTCAAGAAAAACTGTTAACAACTTCAAGTAATGTACCACATCCGGTTAGCCTATTTTAACCAAAATCTATTATGTTATTTCGATTGACATAAAAGTCTTGTATACTAAATTTGAAAAGTTTTGGATTATATTTTAAAACAGTTTTTCATTAAAATCTATTATAGGCTTCATGTAAAGTGCCACTTCTGGAAATTGTGTAATAACCAGAAAGGGAGGTGCACAACTAGATGTTATAGGAGTCCTAAATACAAAATTTCAACTTTCTACGGCTTACCGTTTTTGAGTTATGCGAGATACGTACGTACAGACGTCACGACGAAATTAGTCAAAATGGATTCAGGGATGATCAAAATGGATATTTCCGCTGAAATCTGAAAACAGAATTTTTTCGCGATTACAATACTTCCTTTACTTACGTACAAGGAAGTAAAAATGAATTTAAACGGGAGGTATTGTGCTGGCCACATCAGATTTTTTAAATTTTATCTTCCCGTAAAACTTTGTGGGATGATTTATACATACAGTTTTAAAGAATAAAAATCTGAATATTTTACTATCAAAATTATAAAATTTACGACTATTTCTGAGCACCCGACTAAACAAGCTACTTAGTTAGTCCTCTGACTATACAAATATTATTTATTACATTATAATAGTCGGGTACATCAAGACAGCGACTAGCGATCTGTGCCGTTCAAGTACAGTCATTTTACTTTATTTAAATGGAACAACAAATTAATTGCAGAGAAAGTTATTGGCTGAATCATGTGACAATGGAAACTGGCTATACGCATATAAGTACTAATGCTCCTCTTGTAAATATGAATGTAATAATAATAATAATAATATTATGTACTAATATACTCTTGTTTATTATGTTGGTGTGTGGCGTGGGTGTAAACTATTATCTCTATAAACATACCACCTGCGTAAACTCCCATACACGTGACAGTTTTCTCCACGTATGGTAGCAACAGAACAACAATGCTGGGTACCTATTGACCGCTTACCTTACAGTTACACCAACATGTCGTGAATTACTATTCCATTATCCCCCGACCTCAGATACACGGAATAGAATAATGAAGATAGTTTTGTTGAACACCGTACACCCCAAATCATTTACTAATTGTATTATACAGATTTAACCCCTATTATTTTAAGGACAAAACATGCAATTAATTAAATTAGTTCCCTCGTCTCCTATGAGAAAATGAATATAAATTTATTTATAATAATTTCCAAAGCCAATGACTGTCACCGTGAAAACGTTTATTCATGTGTGATCTATAAAACTAAATAAGGATAAGTAAGTAAGCATTATTACAACTTAGATTGGTAACATTTTGCATACCGAGTTTGTCATTAGACTACTAGACATCAGCTTTATATGATTTTTATAGTAATAATATCCTATTTTTTGTAGTTATATTTTCTTGATAAATACCATTTTTCTTCAAACGTCATCAAAAGCATCTTTTGTGACTTGATTCACAAGGTAGAAGTTTAATTCCTATGCCGCCGGAGTAGAAGTAGCTAATTTCTACGCCACTGGCATAGAAATAAAATAAATAAATATCCATAGAAACCATACAGAATCAATGAATAAGAAGTAACTTGTATAAAAGAAACCTGTAATATCACCCTAAATGTCACTATAACAGACTAGGTAACCTAAGAATAAAGTTACTAAATACTATCAATAGCTGTCAAATTTAAATAAATAACCTATGAATTGAAATATAAACAGTTTTACTTTTGAGGAAATAACATATTAAATAATAGCAGACTTACATATTACAATTACAGGGACGGTAATGAACATAAAAATACTTAGAATTAAAGTGATAAGAAAAGTTTATATTGTTTTGCAGTGATTCCTGGACATATCTTTCAGCTACACTGTTAGATTTCCATCCAATTCAACAACTTCAGGGGGCGTACAGTAATACTTCAAATTCCGACATAATTTCACACGAGGAGGATATAAAATTGCACAGTTTTTGTTTAAACGTCAAAACGTGAAAATTTTCACTTCAAAGTTTATAACAAAAAGTGAACAAATAAGTATCCATAGTTACAGGACAATTGAAATGTAGGATTTGAATTTGACATAACGATTGAATATTAGTCCATCGAACTGTCAATATTATTCAATTTACGTAAAATGTAACGTCAGTAGTAGATATTTTTTTTAAATATCTATGTTTGAAGAAAAAAATATGTCATTCGGAGTAAAAGTGTCTCTTTGTGCCTCGCGTACAATTGTACGACTCGCTTCCCTCGTCGTGCAAATTTTTACGCTCGCCATACAAATTATCACTTTTACTCCTAATAACACAATAATATTATTATTTACTCTAGGTATATTAAGGGGATGTTTCCATCAACATATACAGATAGCTATCAATTTCGATTTCCCCAATCTTGGTTAACGATAACAGACAGTTACATCGACAGTTGAGTAAACCTACACATTTCGATGGAATAAATAATTATTCTACTGTTAATCGTTATTTACTTATCTATCAAACTCTATAACATTATTTTGAAAAACTATTTCTTGTTGGTAAATATTTTAAAGCATATTTTGGTAGCGTATAGCCAAAAAAAAATTAATACTAGTGTCAAAAATAACGTGAATTTATTATAAACTTCCAGTGTTAAATTATTTAAAATATTAATTTCACTACGGGTAAATAAAAATGATACACTATGAATAATGTAATTGTGTTATGGTAAATAAATACAAATCAGGTTATAAAATCAAGATAGGACAAAATATTCTTATTGTAGTATTGAAATAGTTATTTATATAATCAGTTATGAAAAGAGTGATATTGTTGTAGAAAAGACTACGTTTTACTTGACCTTACGCATTAACACTACGTATTAAAATTAAGTATTATACATTATCACTACGCATTAAAAATGTAGCTGAAATAATTTAAAAATACAATTTTTAATTTAATGCTTATGTAAGTGCATGCGTATATCATTAAAAATAAGTTCTGAATGTGTTCTGAAGCCGATACATCTGCCTCCGGATGTAAAGGAATTGGAATGAGATTTTTACAAAACTCATTTCGTATTAATTATATAAAAAGTGACATTTCATAACGTCATAAAGTTAGGAAAAATTGTTTTGAAACGGAATTAGATAAAAATAGATTACTTGTTCCATATTTTAGGAAAATATCTTTTGATTCAAGATTATTTAGGAGTGACTCATATTTTTCATCTTATATAAGATGATTCTCAAGTTCGTGCATTAATTTTAAGTGCATGTAGTACAGAACAAATGAGGTAAAAAAATCTGATGTGGCCAGCACATAACCTCTCGCCGTATATTTTACCTGGCTGTATGCATAAAGCAAAGAATATTTTTATAATTACAAATAATATATTCATATAAATCTATGACGTATAAACTTCTTTATTATTCAAAAGTAGCATGTCTCAACATAAAGATATTTTACCATAAATTATGTTACAATAAATTACAAAGTAGAGTTTACCATATATAAATATTAGGCTGGTAACAGCAATTTTCAATTCGAACAACCTTGTTTACTTTCTCTTCATATTCTTCTAGTAAAAACATTAATTTTGGGCGGTCTAAAATTCATATATCTGGATTTTGCATCTATTCTTACATATCTTCTTTTACATTTTATTTTTTCATACTTGTTATATCTAAATAACACTAATTCCCTTTAATGAAGTGACGGATAGATTGCACTCCGATTATTCTTATATCGATGTGTAATTTTGTCAATATTTACAACTTACTTGAGAAGAATTTGATAGCTTTTTCGCAATTCAAAGTTACTCTATAGTCTACAGTGCTGGTGTACATTGTCCCATAATGTTTGAAACAATAAATAATAGTCACAGATCAAGAATTAAGGGATTCTCCAAGTACATTTTTCTTTCATTACTCATTATTTCTGACACTGGCATTTATCTGTCACAAATAATTTAAATTTTCAACTATTTTCCACGGCATTCTTTCGGCTGTAAAATTTATTATAACAGATTATTTTATATATTATATTTCTTTTATCTCTAAATCTATACAATATATAATAAAATATTTAAATGTATCAGATAAAGAATTTAATTTTCTTTAATATTACCAAGAAAAAAAATTCAAAAAATATTATTTAGCAAATTTTTTTTCAAGAATCTTCTACTTCCGGTTGTCCAATTGTTACCAAAACCTTTTCAGATTTTCCCATGAATGTCCGATTGGGAAATACGTAGTTAAACAAATTTAAAGTCTTATAGTTTTTGAGTAACCGTCCTTCCAACATCCCACACACACACACACACACACACACACACACACACACACACACATACACACACACACATACACACACACACATACACACACACACACACACACACACATCCACACACACAGACATCATCGTAAAAATGTTAAAATCGGATTGTATGGACCTTAAAACGTGCTTATTCAATAAAATCTGGGTATGCGATTTTTAGCATGAATCCATTACCTCTCTTAGCGAGAGGTAAAAGCGTAATCAATATGGGTCCGATCTTCAATAGTTTCCAAGATATAAGCTATAAACTATAGCTATTCTTCCTTTTACTTTTTAAAAAATAAAATGCCTATTAGTGTCTCTTAAATATTTGTGTTTGACATTAACTGGAATATAGACACGGAAAAAAATTATAATGAGAAAGTTACACTTTACTATAAAAGTTCCGTAAAATCTTAATTTACTGGACTATAATACTTTTTGCAATAAATTTAAATTATGAAACTTTTATTACAAACAATATCATACTAACAATTACCTACTTTTTACAAGAACTGTTTTGTTTTTACTTTGGAAATACCGCAGAAAGAAACTTACTTGTAAATAATTCTTTAAGCGGAGATTATGTTAAAAAATATATAATTGTCATATTGTCAAAATAAATTATTTATGTTTAGTTGATGTAGACACGTCTTAGTGTTAGCCCATCAAAATCTAAATCTGTAAAATATCTAAACAATGTGCTTTACTTTACTAGGATAATAATAAATCAATAAAATGCACAAATACGGGGTTCACATCTGCTATTTCGAAAATTATAAGAGTTACGACTTTGATTAAATGAGACTTTTGTTTTCCTTTGAGAGGTCATATTAGATGTGCTTTTGTTTAAAAAAATCAAAAATATTACTGTAAAGTTAAAAGTTGGGCCGACCTTGACCAATATTTAATTTTCAAATAAATATTAGATATTGAGAAAAATGTTCCATATAAAATTTTATTGTATTTTTATGATCTATTTATCGCATAGGTAAAATTTTGTTTGATCACTATCTTTGTTACTTTTACTTCGATTCTATTTCAAAATGACCTCTTTCTCGAAAACAGTTGACTAAGCTTTTTTTATTCATTTTGGTTAGTACTATATACCATTAAAATGAATGCACGAAGTCGTGAGTCACTCTATATAATGTTTATAATACAAAGGTGAAGAAATTGTTGTTTACCCTAAACCACGAATAATTAGATAAATGGAAAGGAAGGTATTGTGCTTGGTCAAAAATATTGGAGGCGAGTTTTCAATGAATAAGCACGTTTTGTGGTCCCTACAATACGATTTTACTATTTTTACGATAATGTATGTGTGTGTGTGTGTGTTTTTGTGTGTATGTGTTCGTGTGCGTATGTGTGTGTGTGACTATAATTTTGGCCGCAATATCTCCAATACTAGAATTCCAAAAATTACAATTTTTATGTATTCCACCTCCTTACGCCATGGAGACTTGCATTTTATATTTCATATTCAATGGATAAAGAATTATAAAGAAATTAAATTTTATAAATCAGCCAGCTATGCTATAACCATAGAAACAGCTACTATATTAAGAAAATTCTAACTGACGGATGTCATTGTCAATGAAAAGAAAATGAATGTGGCAGATATGAGGATGTTGAGATAGATGTTGGGGAAGACACGGAAAGATAGGGTAAGGAATTAAAGGATAAGGGATAGAAGTTTCTAAAAATATACAAGAGAGACGATTACATTGGTTTGAACATATCATGAGGAGAGATGAAGAATATATTGGAAGAAGAATGAATATCTTAGTAGTAGAAGGTAGAAGAAACAGAGGGAGACCATAGATACGATGGAAGGACTGTATTCCGGAAGACTTGAGAGAAAAGGAACTGAATGAGGGCGACACGCCAAACAGAAATGAGTGGAAAAAGAAAATAAAACATAGCAACCCCTAACGAATGAAAAAAGCTAAAAAATAAGGTGTCAGTGTCAAGTACAATTTGCATAGTTTATAAAATAATTTTATTGGAAATATAGAATCTTTAGCAAGAAAATTGATGTATCGAATTTGTGCATAATACACAAGATTGACGGAAGGTAATGCGCTGGCCACATCAGTTTTTTTTCATTTAATAAGTTGTTAATTACGTTTAAATATATCAAAACATGAAAATGATCATAAAGGTTAATAAAATAAATAAATATATCATCACGATATATTACCCATTGCTGGATGTGTCAATCTGGTTTGTGTACAAATTTTAATAATTATAATTACATATTTGTGCCGTGCGGGCGTTTAGGAAGTGTCACATCTCGGGCACTCATTATTGGCGTGAAGAGTAAACCACAGGGGTAAATTTTGTGGCATTTGGATTCGAAATATGTATTTTACATCTATTAACCAATTACTTTATGATTGGCAAACAGAAGCTCAAATATGTCACTCGAAAAAAAAATAATTTAATAAATTACAATTTCAATTGCCATTAAAAATGTATTAAAAATTGATGTATACTTCTGTTGGATGTTTTATGTTTTATATTGACTATAAAAATGTACATAAAAATTTATATTGGCGTAGGAGCTTAAGCAGACGACATAAATTATATATCCCAATCCGTTAAGAGAAAGTAAAATGGGTATAATTCCATCGTATGCGTGAAGAGACGTTTAGTATAATGACAATGTCCCTAATCACCTCATTAGCTTGATTAATGTTGGGATTATCTTAAAATATCGTTCATTACTGCACAGGAAGTCACATGAACTAATCATTACCGCCAGCTTATGACGCACTAATCAGACCCTAGTACCAAGGATTTACTTTACCATACTACCCGACACGTATAATTTGCAAGTTTTTAAATTCATCAAGGGGATTAATTAATTTTTTCACGGGTTTGCCTTATTATTAAGAGCAATAAATATTCTGCAAACAAGAAAGAGAAGTTATATTTTTAAATTATTTAATTTTTGATACTATTCACACATTTTATGCTATTAATACGAATACACTTTTAGTTAGATATTACATAACACTATATACTAAGGTGGTAAAGAAAAAACCATATATTTTTCCAAATAACTATAGTTCGACACTAAAAATGTATTACGAAATTGAACCACGCTAGCCGCGGTTTCTTCTTCAGTAACCGGTTGTATTTTCGGAACGCGGTTGGTTCGGAGCTACAGTTCTGAGCAGTTCGCAGACTAGTACGCATGCGCATTTTAATGAAAGTCGTTCGAACTCGGTAATTCTAGAATTTTAAGTTCTGAGAATTGTCGGTTCAGCGTTCGAACAAACTAGAATTTAGAATTCAAAATCTCTTGGAACGGTTTTACGAGTTCTCGCTAGGTAGCATTTCAAATTCTGTCATGCGCAATGAAGTTTTAAAAAGATTATTAGAAGGCAACAAAATGAAGGTTAAGAAAGAGAGTAAGTTGCAAAGCTATTCAGTTTGATTTTAATTTTAATTAAAATATAAAATATTTTATTTCAGGTAAGTTTTATAAATATTGTGTAATATTTAGCAATATTAAATACTGTTTTTGTTAGGTTGTACTTACTCGTTCTGAATTTCCATTTTAACAACATCAAGAACAAAACAAACAACAGCTGACTTATATTTTAAAGTTATTCAAAACAAATGCACATAACAACTTAGAAAATGTACCGCCAAGTTTAAACCAGTTCAAACCTGTCCTGTTCTGAATTTGCTATCACAGTTGTCATGCGCAGAACTCCCAATTCTCGAACAGTTCTGAACTGATAGTTCAAACAAACCTTGAAAGATCTGGTAGCTTCTTCGTAACCAAGCAAACCGCTCTAGATCGGCAGTTATGGTGCGGTTAAATTTTGGCTTATCACAGATGAGCACATAGAAAATATAAAATATAGTAATTACTAACGTATTAGATTTCAAATACTTATCTTAAATTTTACTAGTTTAGCAAATTTTAAGAGAAAAACGTTTCGTTTTTCCAGCCCGGTGCCGGTAACATAGTAACCGCGGTTTCAATGGTTATCGTGGTTCAATTTCGGAATACATTATAAAAAATCTGATGTGGCCAGCACAATACCTTCCGTCAATCCTGTGTATTATTTACAATTTCATATACATATAAATTTTCTTGCAAAAGATTCTAAATTTCCAGTAAAATTATTTCATAAACAAACTACGCAAATGGCACTTGACACGGGCATCTTCTTTTTCTTTAGCTTTTTTATTCGTTAGGGGTCGCTATTTTTTATTTTCTTCTTCGATTAATTTTTGTTTTGCGGGTCGTCCTCATTCGGTTGCTATTCTCTGAAGCTTTCCGCAATACAGTCGTTCCATCTTATCTTTGGTCTTCCTCTGTTTCTTCCACCTTCTACTAAGCTATTCACTGTTCTTCAAACATATTTTTCATCTCTCCTCATGACATGTTTAAACCAATGTAATCGTCTTTCTTGTTTTCTAGAAACTCTTAATACTCTAGTTATTTTCCTTATTTTTTCATTGCATACCGTATCTTTGCGTGTCTTCTTCGCCCCCACATCTGCTTATCAAGGTCAACAATGTATCATGACTGTTCACACCCTATACTTATGTAACCAAAAAAAGGAAGTGGCGAGAGGTATTGTGTTGGCCGCAACAGATTTTTTAAGGTGCACATAGGAGATTAACATGGGAAATCAGTTTTTTGCAGACTGTTGCTCCCCGTTTTAACTCAGAATGAAAGTTGTGGTATCAGTAGAAAGATATAAATTTCTGCATCAAATAAAATATGGGTGTGCCAATCTGCTTTATACAGCTGTCGGTAATGATGACGTATTTGTATTGTACGGGCGTTTACCAGGCGTCACCTCACGGGCACTCATTGCTGGCATATAAATTATGTAATATTTTGGTCCCATGAAATTTATTCAGCTTTGTATTAATAGCAATAGCCATGGCAACAATAATATACAAATGTTTGACATTTTATCTGTCAGAATTTGTTAGCTATGCTTTTTTTTAATTTAATTTTTTATTTTATACAGATTAGAAAATGCTTGAGAAAAATTAAATTAATAAAATTATAATATAACCTAATAAAATGTACACAAGTTATAGGTTATAACAAATTTTGACAAATAAAATGTCAAACATTTTTTATCGTTTTGTTCATAAGTACCATGGCTATTGCTATTAATATAAAATTTAATAATTAATTTATGGGCCTAAAATATCACATCATTTACATGTATTTGGTGTAATTTGTTGCAGAATTTTTTTAGCTTTCTATTCATACTACAACGATCTTTTTAAGTTAAAACGGGGGACAACAGTCTGTTAACCTCGTATGCGCATCTTAAAAAAAAAGAATACTCCCGATAGATAGGGTTATTTTAATTAAATTTGTACAGTTTGTTGCGGTTTGTTGTCATCTGTCATATTTAATATTCACAATGTATTGCAAGTGCATATATGATCCGAATAGTTTTTGTTATATTTGTAGAGAATTAACAATTCAATCGTAAACAGTATGTCTCAGTGAACAACTGCGAGAATAATATAATAAGACAAGTAAATTCTTCTACATTAATAAGTAATGTAGGTTTGCCTCAAGGCAGCGTTATTTCACCCATATTATTTACGCTGTATATAAATGACCTGCCATTAGTTTTTGGGGATGAATGCGATATTACATTGTATGCCGATGATACATCCATAATTATTTCAGATGTCAATCAATATTTGTTGCAGCAAAAATGCGAATATATTTTAAATAGTCTGTCAGACTGGTTCTGTTGTAACGAGCTATATTTTAATTTAAATAAAACTCATTACATAAGATTCCATTTTCCACAGTGCAGAAAAGATCTAGATCTAAACCTTTCAATAAATGGACATGTAATTGAAAAATCAAACAACGAAAATTTTCTCGGCTACAATTTCAATGAAACTCTAAATGGAAAATATCATTTAGAAAAACTATCATCAAAATTAAGTTCCATATGCTACCACTTTTGGTATTTGAAAGATTTTTTAACAAAACAACAGCTCGTAATATTGTACCATGCACAAGTAGAGTCCAGATTAAGATATGGCATCTGTTTTTGGGGCGCCTCATCCTCGGCACATGATGTATTCATCATTCAGAAACGGGTAGTCAGAACCATAGCAGGCATCTCTCGCAGAGATTCGTGTAGACAAATTTTCAAAAACTTAAATATACTCACTCTACCTTCTCTGTATATTCTTGAAGTTTGCCTATTCGTATATAACAATAAAAACGCTTTTAAAACGAATGCAAACATACATCCTTTTAACACGAGGCAAAAAGATTTATTTTACATACCCACATTGAAGCATAGTTCTTTGAAAAATACACCACAAATACAAGGTATACATATATTCAATAAGTTGCCAAACAATATTAGAGAAGAGAAAAGAAAAAGTAAATTTAAAACTCTACTTAAAAAATTTCTTCTGGATAAAACACATTACTCGTTAAATGAATATCTGAGCAATTTATAATGAAGTCTCCTTCTTATAATTTTATTACTGTATCATTATTATTTTAAACAAACTATGTACAAATGACGTATTCTATACATATGTATATATGTCAGTGGAATAAACTTATTATTATTATTATTATTATTATTATTATTATTATTCAGCAGCATAAAGATATATTACACCGACATAATAGAAAAAGTGTACTACGATGACTGAAGATAAAATAAAAAATCAAGACAAATTGTGTTTCTCGTTGAGGTGTTATTCTAAAAAGTTAGTTGAATGGGAAGAACACTGCTCTGCCGTTTAAAGTCCTCTGATATGGCGAGAACAAACGGACCATACCATAGATTGTTGCTTTCGCTGTGCCAAAATATTCAAAATGTGACGTACTAGAAGTAAATTTCTTTGAATATAATAGTTTAAACTTTAAAACAAAAATAAATTATATACAAATAGTGAAGAAAAAATAAAAAGTTAAAAATTTGTTGTCCTGTGTTATTAATACTAACTGATTTTCAGTTCGAATTCATAGTTTTTCGTTTATAATGTCTTACACCAAACTTCGATGAACTCAAAGCATCTCGACTTACCTACTATTTGATTCTCAGGAATTCAGGGCGGTCGGGCTTTCAGCCACGGAATTTCTGAAGAAAGTAAATCAGGAACTCGTAATATGGGAGTAATTAACGAGAAATTGGATGGAGGAGTGACAGTGACAAGACGGGAAGAATGTATACTAACATCCTAACATCTTACATGAACAATTAAAAGATTATATATATACTTATCTGCAAAGTATAGATCACAGTCAACAAATAGAAAAGGTAACTTATATTTGAAAGTAAACATGGAGGCAAATTGTCTTTGTTTAACGAATTGGCTTCCAGAAGCTTCAATATATCAAAATAAACAAATAATTTGAAAATCATAAATGTTATGATTATTTATTTACTACTACAGTACGTTTTAACAAATTAAAAATTATATTATATTTAAATAATCTACCTAAATAAATACGAGTGGGTATTGATGAATAGCTGGCCTAGGTATACCGCGTAACAAGAAAAGTGGGCCATAGGTGTTTCGCATGGGAAAACACATTTTATTTTACACGTTTTGTATCTGACAAATTGAATTTAAAATTTTATAAAAGTTTCTTCTTTTAGCTATGAAATTCAAATAAAATCACAGACATGTGTAATAACGTTTTACCGGATCAGAAAAGTTACAAATGATAAAATATAATTTATTTAATAATTTTTAAAGTTTCCTTCCAGTGAATAATGGTCCATTTTCGGTAATGAGAAGTCAAATAAAGCGTTTCTGTTACGTAAAACGTTATTACAATAGACGAGCACTGCACAAAATAAAAGAAATCGCGACAGTTTGATTATTTGAAAAAGAGTAGTGGCTATTGTCCATTGTCATTTGAAATAAAATTTTGGAAAATGCTTATTTTTGTGGTCGTCTAAAAAATAATGTTCATACTTCGTACGCGCTGGAAAGTAATATCGTATTGCTCGTGTGTTATACTTGCACGATATTTCTTACATTAGATATACGTTATGAAATATATGTACTATTTCATATGATCGTGTTTTAATTCCATGGCTAAAACTAAATAAATTGTAGAATTTAATTCTTTACATAACAACATTTATTTGGAGTATTATTGTTTAAAATTAATAGGCCACTTTTATGCAAAGAAAAACTGGTTTCCTATGTTAATCGCGTATCTTCCGCTTTTTGTGTTAAACTTAGTATATTTATGTCTTTGTGGCGAAATCAAATATGTTACTTTTCCAAATATTTCAAAAAAATCAATATTTATAGCTATGTAGGAAATTTCTTGACTGTAATGTGGATAAGGTGTCAGCAATTACTGGAAATTTCAGTCAAACAGTATTTATTCTTACAACACCGACGTTTCGGTGAACACTTGCACCTTCTTCAGGGTCTGTAACAAGTAATATAAGAACATAATACATACAAAACAACATAGACATTATCACACTTACTCGTACAGTAAGATCTTATGTGTTATTAACACTTTATTTTTAACTAAGGAAATCAATATTGAAATTACTTTCAGTATGGGGTCTCGTGGCCGTGTGCTTGTTTGTCCGTCTGGTCGTGAACCTGGGGACCCGGGTTCGAGTTCGACCGACGCCAAAATTATTTCGAATTTTAAATGGCACAAAAGTGACACCTGTGATGCACTTTCTACGCCAGCAATGCGTGCTCTAGAGGTGACGCCTGGTAAATGATCACACGGTATGAAAATGTATCGATATCTATGTACAAAAGTAGATTGGCACACCCAGTAATGGGTAATATGCCGTGATGTTATATTTATTTTTACCTCCCGCTATCCTTGGTAAGGGAGGTATAGGGATTGTGCTAAAAATCGCATAACGAGATTTTGGTAAATGACCACGTTTTAAGTTCCCTACAATCCAATTTTAACATGTTCACGATGATGTCTGTGTGTATGTATGTATGTATGTATGTATGTATGTATGTATGTATGTATGTATGTATGTGTGGATCCTGTATAGTGTATACGCTCTAACTCAAATAGTATCATTCAGAAAGTTTTGAAACCATGTATTTCTACCTTATTCTAATATGGAAATAACTGATTAGATTTTGGTGGCAATCGGATAACCGGAAATGGCAGTTTACTTGAAGCTCAAGATAGTTTTTCTTCAAAAAATACCTTTAAATGTAATTTTTTCTCAATTTGTTTTTATAAAAATTAAAGATTATTCCATTTTCTACAAGTTTGCTTTAATACTTTTTCTATATATTGTATGGATAAATTTATAAAGTAATATAAAAATTATATACATAGGTAAATGGCGGGAGGTACTGTGTTGGTCACATCAGATTTTTTTCACAGTTGGCAAAAGCAGGAATTGAAACAGTATTAATAATTATAATAAATTTATTTTATAATAATTTATACTGTAACGTTTTTATTTATATGGGTGAAGTGTAAAACACAGACAAATATTATTAACTAAAATAATACGTTTATTAAACGATAAAATAATTAAGGATTAAATATTAAAAGATAATAAAAACAACTAACACTATGAATATTATTAAATGCGTATACTTTTCTCTCCGGGGCGCACGTCACAATACTAAAGCCCTTAAAATTTCAATATCTTATTTGGCACGACATATTTGATAATACGAGTATCATTGATATTATTTCATTATTTACTGATTTTTTTTTAAATTAATTAAAATTATATTTTATTTTTGAAAGGATTATTTAAAAATACCGAAAAATCTTTTATATATTTATTAAGGTGAAATTTCAGTATTTTCAGTCTATTCAGAACTTGTCCATTCTTGAGGATAAAAGTATCACCCCTTAGGTTAATTTGGAAGTTGTTATCGATTAGCCTGTGATTTGTTGTAGCCGTGCGCGCTTTACAAATTCAATGCCAACTTTTATAAATTAACGCCGCCTAAATAACTGAAAAACTTCCCGAGGCTGGAATTCGATACATATTAATTTTCAATTCAGAAGTTCGGGTGACACTGAATCAATCTTCATTCTAGGGAATCAATCAAAGAGAAAAATAAGCTCTTTTGTTTATTAATGTGAAAAGTTTCAAATTGATTTATTTTAGAAAAAATAATCAACATAAAGATGAAAATGTTTTTTAATACGATATAAGGCTATTGCAATTATGGTATATTCTGCATCATTATTCAGTTGGGATAATTAGATTTTGTTTGCTATCATTGGTATCTCAGAAAACATAAGCGATACGATTTCGGTTAAATGCGACAACTGGTACGCCTTTGGAAGTCATTTCTTAGATGTGCTATTGTTTAAATAGGAAAGTATCACTGTAAAATTTAAATGTTTTGAAATATATATAATAGAAGTACATGATATATGTATGGTAATATTAAATATAGGTAAAAAACCAAATTTATATTATCTTGTAATTAAAAATCGAAATTATAAGTACCACATGTTCAAAACAGTCGCCACATAAAAATCCAGTTATGACGTATCCGACCCTGGTTATTTATCAAGATGGACGTTAGATGGCATTAGTTCGCATGTGTCGGTTGACAATAATTGTTTCTGTGTTGCATACTAAAGCAAGATGACACTGGAAAACGGGCCACTCAAAATATTTTTTTATTTATATTTTTTTTTAATTCTCTTTACATATTTGTAAACTAGGCTTAGGGGTTCATAAATCATGGTATTTGTCATGATGGTAGTGCTTCTTGTAGTGCACACTCGTACATGTATACATACATACGCAAATACGCACAGACATCATCATGAAAATGTTAAAATTGGATTCTAGGGACCTTAAAACGTGGTCATTTACCAAAATCTCGATATGCGATTTTTAGCACGATCCCTATATCTCCCTTACTAAGGCTAGTTTCTCAAATACTCTTTCGCTTAATAATAATAAAAGAAAATGGTGGAATATTGAATGAAATTTAATTTTAATATAATGAACTTAGTGCATTTGGTTCACGGCGGGAGTCGGCAAAACAGAGCACTCGGGAAGTCGGTAACACATAACCAACAAACGTAATGTAAATTGTAACGAAACAAAAAGAAATTTAGCAAGTTTGTTAAGTTTAAATTTGCTATTACTTGGTGAGTAATAAACAGTTATTGAAATACCATGATTAACACTACATTACATAAAAATAAACATTAAAATCATTGGTATTTAAATTTGACACATCACTCTGAAAATAGCTACAAAGCAGTGTATATGTATAATAGAAATTAAAAGATATATGTAAATATAAATGTATTGCTCGAGGTATTGCTATATATGTATACTCGTATAGCTTGTAGCTAAATAAAGATATTATTTTAAATTGAACGTGATACAATTTATAGAAGTTATGGTAAAAAAATATTTACTCGTAATATGGGTTATCTTCTCATGCTATTGTTTTTGTAACAACTGAAACCGAAACTTCCACAAGAACATATTAAAATATTTCCTCGTTAATCCAGCTAAATTAAGGGATGATATATTTATTTCCGGAATAGACATTTTATATTTTTTGTAATATTTTATAAAAATCCTACGCGATTTTATGTGTGGTCGTATCTTTCCACAAGGGACATTCTCAACTTCATAAAAATACATCGGGCTGACATTTATTTTAAAACACTTGGAAACAATGATATATAGGTGTTTAAAAAAGGTAACAACACATCTGGCAATCAATTTCCATTTAAACATGGCGTCGCTCGTAGCTATATATCATGCACTGTTTGCAATAACACTGGAGCCATGTGCGGGACGCATCATGTGCCAAAGTGATTCCTGACAGATGAATGTGCAGCTAGATGCGCCATCTATCAATAGCGAAATAGAAAACGTCGCACGAATGCACGACATGTGGAATTGCAACAAGAGATGAGCAAAGAAATCACCTACAGCGAGATATTTATGACAACTTTTTGGTAGAAATATGAAATGCTATACAACGATATAGAGACTCCGTCAATAAATATATTTTTACAAGATATGGCATAGTACTGTTTGCAATAAATTGTAAGGAAATGTCGGACATGACTTTGTTTTAAATAAATAAATTAATAAAAATCTGTTGTGGCCAGCACAATACCTTCCGTCAATCCTATGTATAATGTATAAATTCCATACATAATTTTTCTTGCAAAAGATTCTAAATTTCCAGTAAAATTATTTCATTAAAAAACTATTCAAATTGCACTTAACACTGACATCTTCTTCTTCTTTAACTTTTCCCATTCGTTAGGGGTCGCTATTTTTGCGTGTCGTTATCATTCAGTTCCTTTTCTCTCAAGTCTTCCGCAATACAGCCCTTCCATCTTATCTTTGGTCTTCCTCTATTCATTCTTGTTCCAATATAATTCTTCATTGCTCCTCATGACATTTTCAAACCAATGAAATCATATTTCTTGTATCTTTCTAGAAACTTGTAATACTAGAGTTATTTTCTTACCGTATCTTTCCGTGTTTTCCCCAACATCTACTTCAACATCCTCATCTCTGCCACATTAATATACTTTTTATTGATACTGACATCTGTCAATTTGAATTATAGGAATATATTAATAGTTTCCATGTTTAGTATAGCTGGCTGAATTATAAAATTTAATTTCTTTAAAATTCTTTAACTCTGTATCTATTGAATATGAAGTATAAAATGTAATTAAATCGTATAGAGAATAATATATTCTTTAAGTTATAATAACGTTAAATGTCAATAAATCAAATTTAACTGTTAAATCTTCAAATGAGGGTACTTCCGGTTCACCAATTATAACCAAAATTTAATCACTTGTTCTTCTGGATGTAAACTTGAGGAATACGAAAAAATTATAATTTTTGGAATCGTGGTATTGAAGTTATGGGATCCGGAACTTTTGTCACACAGACACACAGACTCACAGATACATAGACATATGTACATACAGACATCATCGTAAAAATGGTAAAATCGTATTATAGGGAACCTAAAACATGCTTATACACACTAAAAACTCATCATTGAATTTTTTGACCAAAGACAATACCTTCCTTACCTAAAGGTGACGGAAGGTAAAAAGAATAATATGTAATCTATGAGAAAATCAAAATGTTATAAATATGTTTTGCAGAAAAAAAACATCAAAAATGATTTGTTCTATCTTCAAAATAAAGTCCTTTGCGCATTTACTATCACTACTTGTCCTATCTAACATTTCCTGTGCAACGCAGGACTATATTCAATTGTATTTTACGTTTTCTAAATAATTTTCTCCTATCTACAACTTCATTTGCAGGTAGAACATTTTAATATGGGACTTCAGAGCTCTAATTTGATATTTCAAACCAAATTATTGTATATTTTTTATATTATGAATTATTTAGTAATTCCTTAAAACATCCTCTTACATATTTATAGAAAATTTGGGTTTACTTATAGGTATGGAAATTTTTTATTTTATAAAATAATGTAAAATATGTTTTAAGTTGCTTAATCAGTTATAAATATCAACTAAATTAAATAAAAACGGGGGGCGCCACGATAAATTTCAGGAAAAGTTCAATATCTCTAACTTAGCTTTTTGTTGCTTACGACAGTTTAACTATGTTAACTATGTTAAAAAATCTGATGTGACTAACACAGTACCTCCCGCCATTTACCTATGTATATAATTTTTATATTATTTTATAAATTTATCCATAGAATATATAGAAAAAGTATTAAAGAAAACTTGTAGAATATGGAATAATCTTTAATTTTTATCATAACAAATTGTGAAAACGAACACAATACCTCCCGCCATTTACCTATGGGGTCTCGTTGCCGTGTGCCTGATGTCTGATCGCGAATCTAGGGAATCGGATTCGATCCCGATCAACGCCAAATAATTCGAATTTTATATGGCATAAAATTAACCCTTGTGGTAAACGCCCGCACAATACAAATATGTCATTATTATTACCGAAATGTGTGTATAAATCAGATTAGCACATCCATCAATGGATAATATGCCGTGATAATATATTTATTTGTTTCCTTATTGAAATACATACCTTCATATTTATTAATGCTAGAAATTATGTATTTTAAGTTCCTTTCCATAAAACTATTGTTCTATTTACAATTTTCCTTTTAAAACGTTACTATTATTAATTTAAAATGATTATTTTTTTGACAGTGACATTTATCTGTCAGTTACATACATTTGAGCTGAACTATGTAACGATGGAGATGTGATTAAAGCATAAGCTCCGAGATATAATTTCTATATTACTTTATAAATTTATCCATAAAATATATTTAAAAAAGTATTAAAGCAAACCTGTAGAAAATGGAATAATCTTTAATTTTTATAATAACAAATTGCGAAAAAATTACATTTAAAGGTATTTTTGGAAGAAAAACTATCTTGAGCTTCAAGTAAACTTCCATTTACGGTTATCCGATTGCCACCGAAATCTAATGGCTTCTTTCCATATTAGAATACGGTAGAAATACATGGTTTCAAAACACACACACGCACGCACACACACACACACACACACACACACACACACACACAAACAGACATCATCGTGAAAATGTTAAAATTGGATTTTAGGAACCTTAAAACGTGGTCATTTACCAAAATCTCGATATGCGATTTTTAGCACGGTCCCTATACCTCCCTTACCAAGGGTAGCGGGAGGTAAAAAATGCCCAAATATAGTCTTAACTATCGTAACCTAAAAAAATATTTTTTATTGCTGTTAATATATTAATTTCAGAGGGTACGAATACATTTGAGGTTAGGCTCGTATAAGCTTCTACAAACGAATATTACTGTAACGATGTAGTCTTATTTAAATTAAAATGTAACTTTTGAAAAAAAAAATTCAGATTTTGATTTTGTTTCTTAATAACTATTTTACCACATTTTTTTCAGTTGAATAGTGTGCAATATTAATATTTATTAAGTAATAATAAAACTAGCTAATTAAAACAACGTTTTTCTTTTCTATATATCTCTATTAATAATTAAATATCACTAGGTTCAAATTTAGCGCATAATTTTAGAACTAAAATTTACGTTTTCTACGGGGCATATCAGTTTTCTGCTTACCCCGCCTATCAGTATTTGTCACATTAAATCTAAGTCATTTTACGCATGACTATTCATATTATCATTATAGTATCTGGTGATGGATCTTTCTAGAGAACACAGGCTTTTATGTATGGCTCTTATTTTGAGAGGAAAGCTTTGCCTTGTATAATCCTATTCGCAGAGCATTAGCGTATCAGCTTCTATAGTTCTAGACATGTCATATTTTAATTTAGTAATTTTAATTAATCAAAACAAAGCGGACGACAGGAAAATATGAATTTAGCGAGGATTAAAACATCCCGGCTTTGTATACTTTTAGTATAATTTACGTGCGGACTTCGGGCGCGAATCGTATTTTATGAAAGTCTCCGCTTGTTGTAATCCGCCTCGCTTGAGGTATGGACTCCACAAAAGGATTGTTCTTGGTGAGAGGTTGCCCCATTGTGACGAGACGCCGCTGGCGAAGCAGGTCTGTATTAAGAAAGAACTACCACTACGATTCTATTCATACATTTCATCATACACAATAACACAATGCATTGTCTAGAAATGTTTTCATATTTTTTTACAAACAAAAAAAAAATAGTTATAAGATTTTTTCTTTTTCATTTTATATGAGTGAAAGATTAGTAGAAATTTTTATTAGGATAACCTTCAGTTTACATTAGCTTAATCGAATTAACCCTATGACGTATAAAAGGGCGTCTCATGCCAAGAGCATATTTTATTGTTTCATTGTTTATAAGCAAATATATAAATATACAACATCTCTACTTATTACTGCAACCAAGCTTCTTTAGACAAAAGAAAAAAAATCTCAATTTTACCCTTCAAACATTGATCGTAAATACAAAATGCGATGCGCGCTAAATGTAAAAATAAAATTTATTCAATTTTGTTTTATAAAATCACGTTTATTTATTTTGATACAGCCCATTAAAGCAGTTGTTTAATAAACGTGAAATGAAAATTGGATTTATCACTGATATATGAAAATGAAATAATAATAATCAATGAATAGTTGAATCGTGACATTTGCAATCGTCAGTTAAGAAATGAACTTGCTTTGAACGAGCAAAATCGATCGTTCATATTAACCATCAGTTAAACTTCTGTTAAGTAAAAAATAATGTTTATACTAGTCAAAGCTATTTCAAAACAGTCAGTCAACTTCTGCAAACTAAGATCAAGAGTTGAACTATGTTTATACTATCGACTAAGTGACATGTTAACCGCAAGGGGTAGATAAAGTAATACTTTAACAGCAAGGGTAGGTAAAAAACTTTAATTTTTATTTAAATAAAAATACATTATAAATTTTGGCGATTCATATTAAATATAACTTTAATTTTACAATTAATGTTGCAGAAACATCTATTCTAGGAAGAGATCCACAACTTGTATTTTGCTGTACAGATGTATTGGTTGTATTTTCTGCCGTATTGGTTTGATTTTCTACTCCACTAAGTATCTGTTTCGATACAGTAATCTGATTGGTTACCGAATTTTCCACCCACGCGTTTTACTGTTAACGGATTAGCACCTGAGTTTACTAACATTGTAGCTGTAGAACGGCGGAAACAATGCCCAGTGTAAGTTTCTGAATTTGGTAGCTTCCAGATATCGGCAATCTTCTTAGGAACCTTATACAGAATATTTATCCCCACAGGTTGGATGGTACACATTTATCTGTACGTAGTTGATGAAAAACTTTTTTGTGAGGCACGTTTTTAGGACGCAAGGCGTCATATTTTATCAATTTCCAACACATTTAGTCCGCATTCCGTTTCGGTAATAATGCAAAATGACCGATCTTTCTTGGTTTTCGTATCAATAAGTGAAACGACCATAACCGATTTTCGGCCATCAACTTTAAAAACTTCTAACTTGTACAATTCATCTGCCCGGCACGCCCCATATAAACCCATTATAGCAACAACCTGTAATTCCCCGAATTACACATTATTCAAGGTATTAATTCTAAAAATTTACCTTCATGAACAGATATTCGTCATCTGAAGCTTTTTTAAAAAATCTAATGACATCATACATCATCAGTTAATTTCTTCAACAGTGTGATCAGTTTGCTGTATGTAAATATCCGATGATGTTATTTGACAGCGCATTAATTAGGCCTAATTAATTACTTTGAAATGTCACAATTTTCATTCACCAACAACGTACACTTGAGCATCGTGTAATAGGAGCATAATGTTGATGGCTTGACTTTCATTGGCTTTTCCATTTTTTAAAGCACTCGTATTCTTTTTCATATGTTTTTCGTGATTTTTGAGGCAATAATTTATCTAATACACCTGATGCCTCTTCTTCGACATCAGATGGAAGTTTTTCTTCTTGAAATTCCATTTCTTACCTTTTTACCTCTCGCTGAAAGAGGTATTGGATTCATGCTAAAAATCGCATATCCAGATTTTATTGAATTATCACGATTTAAGGTCCCTACAATCCGATTTTAACATTGTTACGATGATGTTTGTGTGTGTGTGGATGTGTGTGTGTGTGTGTATGTATGTGTGGATGTGTGTGTGTGTGTGTGTGTATGTATGTATGTGTGTATGTGTGTGGGATGTTGGAAGGACGGTTACTCAAAAACTATAAGACTTTATATTTGTTTAGTTACGTATTTCCCAATCAGACATCCATGGGAAGATCTGAAAAGGTTTTGGTAACAATTGGATAACCGGAAGTAGAAGATTCTTGAAAAAAAGTTTCTAAATATTATTTTTTGAAATTTTTTCTTAGTAATATTAAAGAAAATTAAATTCTCTATCTGATACATTTAAATATTTTATTATATATTCTATAGATTTAGAGATAAAAGAAATATAATATATAAACTAATCTTTGGTAATAAATTATACAGCCGAAATAATGCCATGGAAAATAGTTGAAAATTTAATATGTTTGTAACTGGCAGATAAATGTCAAGTAAGTTGTAAATATTGACAAAATTACACATCGTTATAAGAATAGTCGGAGTGCAATCTATCCATCACTTTATTAGGGAATTAATGTGTTATTTAGATACAACATGTATGAAAAAATAAAATGTTAAAGAAGATATATAAGATTAGATGCACATATCCAGATATATACATTTTAGACCGCCCAAAATTAATGTTTTTACTAGAAGAATATGAAGAGAAAGTAAACAAGAACGTTGTTCGAATTGAAAATCCCTGTTACCAGCCTAAAATTTATATATGGTAATCTATACTTTGTAATTTATTGTACATAATTTATGGTAAAATATCCTATAGGTTTTGTAAATAGATGTGAAAATTGTTTTATGTGGAGATATGCTCTTATTGAATAATAAAGAAGTTTATACGTCATAGACTTTTATGAATATATTATTTGTATTTCTAAAAATATTCTTTGCTTTATGCATACAGCCAGGTAAAATATACGGCGAGATGTTATGTGCTGGGCACATCAGATTTTTTGTACACAAAAACAGTATAATAATAAAATGAAATTGTTTTCAAACAAATACCATAACAATCCACGCTACTGAGATTTTAAAATTGTTCTTAAATAATTTAATTTATAATCGGTTTTTCTAATTTTTGCTCTTTAAAATCTGCAATAAAAAGAAATAGAATTATATACATGACGATTCATTTATTCATTGAGTTGAGAGCTTTAAGCGATAACCGCTTTTGTCACTGCGACCTGTAAGATCTGTTGTAATATGGCCCTATCTTAGTTTTCTGGAAGTAGTTCCAGAGATTTTAAGAAGCCAATTACTGCTCAAAGTAGTCAGTTTCCCGATTTCATTTACCGCGAAGGTACCTTTTACTAAGATGGTTATGTTTACTTACGGCCACAGCAAAACATTCACAAAGAATTTGTTCCGAAGTTTCTTCGTCCTCTTCACAAAGTCGACATATATTGTTTTCAGCTATACCAATCTTGCATAGATGGTATTTCAGAGAACAATGACCAGTAAAGATACCTGTCATAGTTCTAAGGTTCTTCTTGCTGAGAGCTAATAGCTCTTTGGCGTTTATCAATGAGGGTGAAATGAATTTTTTCGACTGACCAAAGCCCGGGAGTTTTTGATTTCTTTCTTTATATGGCTTTTCAAGAGTCCACAAGAAGGTTCAGGCTTGTAAAACGGTAGTTTAGCTCCCTTTTTAGTGAGCTCATCTGCTTTTTCATTGCCTAGAACTCCCTCATGGCCCGGTACACACCAGAAAGTGACGTGGTTATCTTTGGCCAGTTGTTATATAGTGTTCATGCAATTCCAGACTAGCTTTGACTCACAAGTGAAGGCACTTAGTGCCTTTAAAACAGCCTGACTGTCTGACAATATATTGATTGTTGCTCCTTTGAGACCTTAGTTTAAGTTTATTTGAGCACAGAGATTTATTGTGTAGATCTCTGCTTGAAATATGGTGGGATTGGAGCCTGTGGATCCTTTATTTGGTAACCTGGACCAAATACACCCATTCAAGTTTCTCCTGACTCTTAGTTTTGAACCATCCGTGAACCAGGACGAAGAGTCCCTTGGTAAGTGTGGCCCTGCTACTGTTCACTGAAGGCGATCATCATTGATACGTCTGGTCAAAATTGTATCTTGTCGTCATTGTATCACAGACAGACATGACCTTTCATCTATATGTATCTCCCTTAGAATTTCTAAGTGGCCTACGAGATGCCCAAGTTTGAAGTGTTTTGTCCTATTGAGTGTGTCTGGAGCATCGCCTCTTTCTTCACTTGAAGTTGGAAACAAAAAAAAGCATAGCAAAAAAGTTGAAGATTGAGTTTAACAGAATGAAAGATGAATTTTTTAGAGATTGCAAATGAAATGGGGATGTCAAAATCAATTACATAAAATTTTACTTTACATATAATTATTGTTTTCCAATATAAACATTTATTTTCAAGGGAATATTGTATGCAAAATTTGTGAACAAGCTAATTTACAATCATATGACTCAATGAATAATTCGCTTAATTTGTAAACCAATTGTATTGTAATTAGTCTGGATAATTAATATGTCAGTTTTGTTAATTATATGGGATAAAAATGGATCTATTTTATATTTGTCATAATAATATTGAAGCAGATAATGGATATGATTAGGGTAATAATGCGCTGTGCACCTAGTAATATTATTAGTGCAGCTCATTAATCAAGCACCATTGTAGTTGACTATGAAAATGTTATGGTCTTGGGTTCAAATCATAGTAGGGAATTTATGTAATTACGAATTATAGGTAAAATTAAAAATCCTGTTAGTGTTGTCAGAGAAAAAAAATAATTTAGAATAGCTATTTATTATTATTATATACTTTTGAATATATATATATATATGTTGAAGTTTATGTGAAGATGGAAGGGTATGAAATACAATATAACACAATAAATGCGAGTAGCAGCTAGTGGCCGTAACTCTATATAAAATATACGCTGGGTATAAATATATAATAATTTTATTTAATTAATTTTACAATATGACAGAGTCAAAAATCTAAATTATGATGAATATCGTTGTTAGCAGCTGTTACGAGGTAACCTCGTAACAACTGCTCAACAATGGCTGGGAGTAACGTGGCGGCAACTTGATATTTACAAAACATACCTGGCTTGATCCGCCACATATATATAAACGTTGATCATATATGGGGATGAGACAGTTTTTCGTCAATATTTGTAAAATTTTACCTTTTTACTTCTTGCTAAGAGAGGTACTGTATTGGGTTCATGCTAGAAATCGCATATCCAGATTTTAATGCTTAAGCACGTTTTAAGGTCCTTACAATCCGATTTTAATATTTTTACGATGATGTCTGTGTATTTGTGTGTGTGGATGTATGTGTGTGTGTATGTGTGTATGTAAGTCGGTTGGAAGGACGGTTTCTCAAAAACTATAATACTTAATATCTGTTTAACTACATATTTCTTAATCGGACCTTACTGGGAAGAGCTGAAAAGGTTTTGGTAATAATTGAACAATCGGAAGCAGCAGATTCTTAAAAAAAATCTTCTAAATATTTTTTTTTTTTAAAAATCTTCTTCTTTGTATTAAAGTAGAGTAGATTCTGTTTCTGATTCATATAATTTGTCACCAGAAGTGTGGAATTTACTTATCGAGGAAAATAAACCACGTGGAATTGGAAAATCACGAAATTTAGAATAAAAACTTATGATATTTCACATCTATGTACATAATTACTAGATATCAATCTATCACGGTTCCCTATATCTGCTGGTCAAGGGCAACAACGTCATATGCTCGCGCCCTATTATATTTAACATTTCTTGTATACCTACACCTACACTCTACACCAAAAATTCTACTTACATCTATTCTTTATATTTAGATTTTTTTATTTTAAATTCATTCTATGAAAATTTTTTGCCCTACTCTTCTAATTTTTCGAAATGTTTCCAATTCATTGTCGGGTTTGACAGTATTTTTGAAGGGTATATGTACTGTACCTATAATTTTAAATATTTAACTATTAATACAATAAGAAATAATATAATAATAATAATAAATCTTCAGTAATGTCTCTATATTTTTGACACTGACATTTATCTTTCAGTTACAAACTTTTTCATTTTTCAGTTGGTTTCCTGACATTATTTGTGCTGTGAGATTTATTACAACAGATTATTATATACCTTATATTTCTTTTTCTCTAAATCTCTGAAAGATATAATAAAATATTTATTTGTATCAGATAGAGAAAAAAATTTATCAAAAAATAATATTTAGAAGATTTTCCGATTGAGAAATACGTAGTTAAACAGATTAAGTATTACAGTTTTTGAGAACACACCCACACACACACACATATATATCCACACACACACACACACACACACACACACACACACACATACACAGACATCATCGTAAAAATATTAAAATCACATTGTAGGGACCTTAAAACGTGCTTAATCATTAATATCTGGATATGCGATTTTTAGCATGAATCCAATACCTCTCTTAGCGGAAGGTAAAAACTGTATATACCACATATCATTGCTGAAAAATTGTCAAAATTTATGTGTCAAACGTTACTAACCTAATTTTTTTGCCATGGAATAAAATTAGATTCTCCAATTCAGTTATATGCGGTCAACACAAAAATATTGCGACTAACACATGTGTTAATTGGCGATTAATGATTAACAACAATGAATCGCCTTTATTAACACACTTGATAGTTAAATAACTACAAATTCTATCAGTTGGGTAATTAATATTTATATGTATTTGATTATCTAATGCATTTACATATTACATAATATTTCCAAGAACTGCTCATATATGCGATTATTTTTTACTACTCATGCTTCTGGATATTTAATGAAAAACTGTCTCTAAAAAACTGTAATTCAAATCGAAAAATGCAGAGCCATCTCTGATTAATTCCCGCATTGGGCTTCCCGGAGTTTTTAAAGCAGGACAAAGTACAAATATTTGTGAGGAAAAAATCCCCAGGCCCTTTGTACTCCCTGGCCCTGGGGCTATTTGGAGGGATTATCGTTGGCCGTTGGTGTGAACGCCACGTAACAAAGAGTTACGCACAAAGGGCAAAAGGATCGTATCGTGACCAGCCCTACATGCAAGAAAAGGACAGGACGAGGAAACAGCAGCAGACAGAAAGAGATAGACAATGTGGGGTGGATATAGTAAGGTGATAAAACAGACCAGGAATGGAATTAATTTACACCTTCAAAATATGTAGAAAAAAATATCGATGTGTGGCAATAGCAGACATTAAAAGTTCCCTGTAGAGTTGAAAAAGGCACAACAGGTTATGTGATTAAATACAGCACTCAGTAATTATTGAGTTTGTCCGTCATATCGCTACTTTACATAGCGTCATAATTGGACCGCGTTATGCAATAGGATACTAACAAACAAAAATCTATTATTGAATAAAATTGAAAACAATCATGGACTAGTTATTCAAAATAATACGTTATTAAAGAAAAAAATGAGATTTTTTTGTATTATAGTGTAAAAATAAAAAATCTGTTGTGGCCAGCACAATACCTCTCGCCACTTCCTTTTTTTGGTTACATAAGTATAGTGCGCGAACAGTAATGTTACATTTTTGGGCTTGACAAGCAGATGTGTGGGCCCGTTTCAGAATGATAATTAGTAATTATGTACATAGATGTCAAATGTCAGAATTTTACATTAAAAATTTCAAGATTTTCTAAATTTACGTAGTTAATTTATCACCAGGAGTTTTAAATTTACTTGTCGTATGCCTTAGATATTTAACATTTAATTCTGCTCCACATGGAATTGGAAAATCACTAAATTTAGAATGAGAAAATATGATATTTGACATCTATATACATAATTACTAGCTATCATTCTGACATGGGCCCCCATATCTGCTTGACAAGGCCAACAAAATCACATGACTGCTCGCGCCCTATTGTATTTAACATTTCTTGTATACCTACACTCTACACCAAAAATTCTACTTACGCATATATCTATTCCTTATATTTAGATTGTTTAATTTTAAATTCATTTTATGAAGAAATTTTATCCTCTTCTAATTTTTCGAAATGTTTCCAATTCATTGTCAGGATTGACAGTATTTTTGAAGGATATATGTAATATACCTACAATTTTAAATATTTAGCTATTAATACTTATAAGAAATAATATAATGTATGTACTTCCCAGAAAAAGTCTTCAGTAATGTCTCCGGATTTCTGACACTGACATTTATCTGTCAGTTACAAACAATTTAAATTTTCAACTATTTTCCATGCCATTCTCTTGGCTGTAAAATTTATTATAACAGATTATTTTACATATTATATTTCTTTTATCTCTAAATCTATAGAATATGTAATTAAATATTTAAATGTATCAGATAGAGAATTTAATTTTCTTTAATATTACCAAGAAAAAATTTCAAAAAATATTATTTAGAAGATTTTTTTTCAAGAATCTTCTATTTCCGGTTGTCCAATTGTTACCAAAACCTTTTCAGATCTTCCCATGAATGTCCGATTGGGAAATACGTAGTAAAACAAATTTTTGAGTAACCGTCCTTCCAACATCCCACACACACACACACACACACACACACACACACACATATATATATATATATATATATATATATATATATATATATATACACACACACATCCACACACACACACACACACACACACACACAGACATCATCGTAAAAATGTTAAAATCGGATTGTATGGACCTTAAAACGTGCTTATTCAATAAAATCTGGATATGCGATTTTTAGCATGAATCCATTACCTCTCTTAGCGAGAGGTAAAAAAGTTGGCTTTGCAAAAATCATTTTCGAAGTATCCAAGTTTCATCCATGGTTATGAAACGTGTTTTAAAATCGACCGAATTTTTCTTAAACAACTCCAAATTTTTGGTTGCACTTTTGCTCCGAACTAAGCAAATGCAGCACTCACCTGGCGCACATTTTTCTCATATCCAGCTCATTATGTAAAATATGAACAACACGTTCGTAAGAGATCCCTAACGTTTCCTTAATCTCACGTACTTTCATTCGGTGATCTTCCAGAACCATATCACGGACTTTATCCACAATTTCCAGTGTGATATCCGATTTTGGGCGACCCGAACGTGGCTCGTCACAAGTGTGTGTTCGGCCACGCTTAAATTCCGAAATCCAGAAACTCACCGTGGAAAACGAAGGTGAAGCATTCCCAAGGACACCATCAAACCTGGTCTTGATCTTCGTTGCCATCTTTCCTTCCAAATAAAAAATCTTGATCACCGCATTATTATATTCATTATCGATTTAACGCTAAGTAGATCGACACAGACGCTTTTCACGATTAGACTGATAGACAGATTGTACTGAAAATTCTTGACTGTTCATATGAAGAGTTAAACAAAACAACGACATAAGACTGTTTTCGAAAAACCAAGGCTTTCTCATTAATTCCGGAAACTTTTCAATCCAACGTCGTAAGTTGCAAAATGTAGTTAATGGATTTCAAAATTTTCAGTGAGTTCATATGAGAATAGATAGTGCAAATAGACAGGTATCAATTGTCTGCTTATTGCAGAATTTAGATAACGTTAAGTTTAGAAAAAGAGTTTATGACAAATTTAAGCACAAAGTCGATTGTTTCCTTGTTGTAATGACGGGGTCCAATTTAGAGTTAGTTTGATCCGGAAATTAGGTTCTGAAAAAGAGGTAACGTCAAATATTTTGTAATTTCTTTGTGAGTAGATTCTATGACAGAACCCAAGCACATGGCACATGTCAAATGTTCTTTGCTGAACATTTTCATGTCTGACAGTCTGTGCTATATAACATTTAATGAACATGCACAGCTGGAACCGGTGAAATCAAGTACGAAACTGATATACTAGTATAATGGCCACCATCCAGTGTGGTAGAGTCCGTACCAAACGTGATGGGCTGTTGCGCAGTAAGCTAAACTCTTTCTCTTTCCCCTTTTACCGGACCTTTCTCTAGCTGTCTCTTTTCTTGATCTGCGCATTTCATAGCCCATGACATTTGGCACTACCTCTACCATTATAGTTAAATAGCGCGAAAAATATGTATTTGAATTGTATATGAATTTTACGTTATTATAATTTTCGTTATATTTATAATGAAAAATGAATTAAAAATTATGACTTAATAAGATACTAAACATACGAAAAATGAATTTTGTTTAGTTACTGAATCTGATTTATATATAGAATTTTTCGCTCTGCAGCTTTTATTTCAAATATTTTTTTTCAGAAATGTTTGGGAAAAACTATTTTCTTTTATTAAATGAATGCACGTGTATCGGATTCCGAGTGCCATCATGTATAACTTTCTGCCCTTTCATAAGATTAATGATACATGATACAATATACCTATATACAGATTTTCAAAAAATAGAGGTCCCGGATGTAAAGGTGGATAATACATCTTAAAACAATAAAAAAGTACATATAAACATATATCCGGAAATGCCTAGATTTAAAACTATAGCGATTTTTAGTGTTGCCGCAAGACCAAGACCAGTCTTGGTCTTGTCTCGTCTCGTCTTGGTCTTGTCGAGACAAGACCATCATTTTGGTCTCGACTAAAAAGTCGAGACGAGACGAGACTAATATAGAGTCTTGTCGAGAAAGTCTTGAAGTCTCGACAAGAGTCTCGACTTCAGTTCGTAGATATTTTTTGAAATATATTTTCTAAAAGTTCTTCATCAATTAAGAGTAATGCTATAAATATTGTTTGAAAATTCGTAAAAAAGAGATATTCATTTTAAAAAAATTATAATTATGTTTTTTTGTTGTGTTCCTAAAACATATAATAATTTCGATACTTGAAACTTGGCTTAAATTTCCAAAAATTGTAAATATTATAAAATAAGCATAATGCTCCTATAAATGATATATACGTACAGAAATAATGAAATAAATGTACATTAAGTTAATAGATTTTAGTACCTATATAATAAAAAAATTAATAAACAATTAAACAGTTAAAACGGAGAGAAGAAATGACTCGTACAGAGCTGGAGAAAACACATTGTTGGAGTGTATGAATTCTCGGAAAACTTAAAAAAGGCGAAATTTTGATGCCTGGAATTTCCAAGGTCAAGCGTCTGTAAGGGATGTTGTACGTGAATTTGACAATGAACCGTAATGTTGGGAAGGGCAAATGAAAACAGCAACAAAATAACTACGTAACTATTTACACTGAAAACAGTAATAAAATATACAATATATTAACAAGAATCAGCATATCAAAATATATATACTCTTAAAAAATTACCCTTTTTACACAGAAATACCTAATTGTTCGTTCATTTATTTTTATTTCCCTTCTGTCTACAGGTATAGAGATGTAGATCTTCTTGCTCTTTTCCAATATATCTACATGTTTTAAAAAAGTACAAAATGGATATTCTAAACTTCATAGTTATTAAAAATTTTGTTGATCCAATAAGTTAAAATAAGAAAATGTATTTTCTTAGATTTCCAAGCACTATTATGTACAATTATAAACAACTTGTTGATTGACGCAGAGTCGAGAGTCTTGTCGAGGCTCGAGACAAGACGAGACTAACTGCAAGTCTCGTCTCGACAAGACCAAGACAAGACCAATGTAGTCGAGACTTAGTCAAGACCAAGACAAGACCGACCTCAAGTCTCGTCTAGTCTCGTCTTGTGGCAACACTAGCGATTTTAATATTTTATTTCTGACATATACAACGCATACTTTTAACATTACAATAAAACCATAGTGGCCGTTTACAATGGAAAACAATTGAAGATAGTCTTTTGTTTTTTCCTTATTTGTCATAATTATTGTTATTTTGAACATTTTTTTATATTTTATAATTGACTGGTTTTCATTGTAAACGGCCACTATGATTTCATTGTGATGTTAAAAGTATGAGTTGTACGTATACGAGTATATGACAGAAATAAAAATTAAAATCGTTATAGCTCTGAAACTGGGCATTTCCGGATATTTGTTTATATAAAAAAAATATTGTTTTGAGATGTATTAACCACCTTTAATCCGTGATTTTTTAAACATCTGATATATATATATATATATATATATATATATATATATATATATATATATATATATATTAACAAAAATGAGGAGTTATCGTACCGTTATTGTACTCGTATCGATAATGAAAGCCATATGAACATGTACTATCAACTGAATGTTATCGTATCGCTAATTAAGCCTTATATGGTGAACATGGTACAAGGGATAATTTGGACACTAGTTTTAGCTTTTTTGTAGTGGACTAAAATATACCGAATGTCCTAAGCAATTCTTGACAGTACCTACTTTAATATGGGAAAACAGTTTTGCCAAGTATTATCTGACCTGTAGAATTTTAGGAGTGCTTTATACGTACAATTTTAGCGTATAAAATCCTAATTTTTTTGAAATTTCGTCTTTGATAACCAAGTAAACTTAATTTAAAGACACGATGAAATAAATTTAGTATGCCATTATTTCAATAAATGAACGTTGCTTATTGTATCAAGCCAAGTAGGTAGAAGTATAGTTTTACAGTAACGTAAATTTTAGTACCAAAAATTCAGAATTCAAAATTTTACAGTACAAATAATATTTGAAAAATAAACTATTTTGCCATGTTAAATTACTATGCCGAGGATTGTTTGGGACACCCAGTATATGTGCTCTGAAAGATTTTATAAAGGTCTCCGCTCATATGTTACATTAATAATTATTTATTTCAGCTTTCAGTTGACTCTTTACATAGTTATGTTCTGTATTTGGATTATCCCTCATTAGAATAGAGAACCTTTAAGTTTAGTAAGATGTGAGTAGGGACGGAGACGCTTCGTCCATTGTTTCGCTGCGCTGTTGTTAGAAAGTTGTGTCTCACATCAAAAGGAATATTTAATCGAAATGTAGAGCGGCTTAATGAGGCGCGGCGGACTCAAAGAAGACTCCAAGTTGGCAGCCATCTTGTTTCGAAGTGCAATGCAAAAGGGTACATGCAGAATACATAAACAGTTATTTAAATAAGTATATGTATATGATATCTTTTTCTTTTAGATTATTATACATATTATTTTGTATAATTTTTACTACATTCGGTTCTTTATTTTAGTATTAGCAACCCAAATTTGAATTTGGCTATGCGTGCAGAGTCGAACTTATATTTATTTTATGACCAGATTACTTACAAATTTTAAAATTTACTCTAATATATTAATGAATATAAAATAAGAAAATGGATAAAACTTAAAACAATGTAAACAATAGAATATATTTATTATGTTTCTAGACTTTATTAATTAAAAATAGTTCTTTAATTAACGAAGAGTTAACAGTATATATATGTTAAATAAATTTCGTGAAAAGATCATGTCAGCCACGGCCTCCGGGATTTGTACCCGAGACCTTACTTTGCCGGAGTAGTGCTTTGCTCTAACTATCTGTGCTATGGCAGCCCTATGAACATGACTGAAATGCTCTACCAATTTTACCGCTAATGCATATCTCAAATGAGAATACTTTTATTTGTCACGTTATTAGATGACGGGTTGGAAAATAACTGAAATTAAACATTTTGTGATCATATTTTACTTTTGGCCTTATCTAGCCATTTATTAAAATTAACGAAGAGTTAACAGTCTATATTAAACTAGCGGGTTCAAACTCCTTGCCTTTCCCAATTTATTTCAAACTCATAATAGTTCGGCCGATTTAAATTTTCAAAAAATTATAAAATCTACACAAGTGGTTAGAAATTTCTACAAAATTCTTTTTGCTACTTGAAATATAGACTTAAAACTTAAAAAAGAACTGCGGGCTAAATGACGGGTGATAATAATTCGATCGGAATTTTAAGGGTAATCTTCTAGTTCATACTTAGCTTTTTCCAACACCTTTTATTTTTGGTAATGAAACACAACTTCGTAAAAATCCATTGCGTACAATAAAACCTACCTTGCAGGACATAAGAGATAATACGGAAAAAAATGCAAGGGTTAGGGATACAATGCCAAATATAATAGAATTGAAGTCGGTATTACTGATAAAGGCGATGTAACCCTATATTAAATTGCGGAATACCTGAATAACATACTCGTATAAATGTCCATGTAAGTATAAAATCTATATTTTAAACGAACATAAAGAAATTTTTAGAAATTTTTCGCCATTTGCATAGATTTTATAATTTGTTTGTTGAAAATATAAACCGGCCAAAATATTATGGGTTGGAGTGGTATATAGGGATATTGTTAAATTTTAACAGGCTATTCCACGATAATTTTCTTATTTTTTTTTCTTAAAAACGTAAAAATGTAAGACTACATGCGAAAGTCTGAGTTAAAAATTCCTCCAAATAAGTGAAATATTAAGGTCCGAATTTTAAACGTGCTTTGTGACGTAAGTAATGTGGGTGTTCCATAAATAAACAAACACTGATCACAGGCTTACGAAAAAATGTTGAGCAAATTATAAAATAATGTATATGTAATTATAATATTATATATCATTATTAGAGAAATAAAATAAATTATTACACTTAAATTATTATTTTTTCTCATTTAAAAAAAAAAAATGATGTGGCCAGCACAGGACATCCCGCCAATTCCATGTGTAAAATAGCAATAATCTTTAAGTTAAGTATCACTTCCGGTTGATTGTTTGTAAACAAAATCTAACTTGTGGTTCCAATAAATAGAAAAGTCTCTATAAGCAATCTTGGGGTATATTATGTTTTTCCTCGAAAATCTGTTAAGAGCTACAAGTTAAGTACCACATACAAGTTTATTAATCAAAATCTAGTATTTTGTTTCCAATCATAAACTAATTTTAAATACCAAATTTGAGAAGTTTTAATATATTTTTTGAAGAAAATCTGTTCAAAGCTTCAAGTAAAGTACTGATTCCAGTTTATCAATTTTATCAAAAATCTAATATGTCTTTCTCATTAATAATAAAAGTCTTCAATACCAAATTTGAAAAGATTTGCATTATATTTTAATATAGTTTTTCATTTGTCATAAGCTTCAAGTAAAGTACCACTTCAGTTGTACCCAAAATCTAATAAACTCTTTATATGAATGCAGAAAGCTTAAATACGGAAAATAAAAATGTTTGGAAGTATGATATAAAAGATAGTGGAAAAAATTTTGGACCGAAAACAATACCTCTCTTACCTATGTATGTAGATTAGCGGGGGCTAAAAATGAAAGCCACCCGAATTGCATCCGAACAGATCCGACACACCCGAATAAGTATATTCTTAGTTAAGATGGAGCTTTACAAAATAGAAGTTCATACTTGGATCTATTTGCTCAAACAAGCATGTACATTTCCTGCGTCATCAAAAATAAAACACCAATTTACAAAAATCTGTTGTGGCCAGCACAATACCTCTCGCCACTGTCTTTTTTTGATTACATAAGTATAGGGCGCGAACAGTCATGTTTCATTGTTGGCCTTGACAAGCAGACGTGGGGGCCCGTTTCAGAATGATAATTATTAATTATGTACATAAATGTCAGAACTTTTCATTAAAAATTTCAAGATTTTCTAAATTCACGTAGTTAATTTGTCATCAGGAGTGTGGAATTTACTTGTCGAGGAAAATAAACCACATGGAATTGGAAAATCATTAAATTTAGAATGAGAAATTATGATATATGACATCTATATATATAATTACTAGCTATCATTCTGACATGGGCTCCCATATCTGCTTGTCAAGGCCAACAAAGTCACATGACTGCTCGCGCCCTAATGTATTTAACATTTCTTGTATACTTACACTCTACACCAAAAATTCTACTTATATCTATTCCATATATTTAGATTTTTTAAATTATTCCACATAATTAGATTCTATGAAGAAGTTTTGTCCTACCCTTGTTTCTCGAGATGATTCCAATTCATGTGTAATATACCTATAAATATTTAACTAATAATGCATTTAGAAATAATATAATGTATGTACTTACCAGAAAAAGTGTTCAGTAATGTCTCCGGATTTCTGACACTGACATTTATCTGTCAGTTACAAATAATTTAAATTATCAACTATTTTTCATGGCATTCTTTCGGCTGTCAAATTTATTACAACAGATTATTTTATATATTATACTTCTTTTATCTCTAAATCTATGGAATATATAATAAAATATTTAAATGTATCAGATAGAGAATTTAATTTTCTTTAATATTACCACGAAAAATTTTCAAAAAATAATATTTAGAATATTTTTTTTCAAGAATCTTCTACTTCCGGTCGTCCAATTATTACCAAAACCTTTTCAGATCTTCCCATGAATGTCCGATTGGGAAATACGTTGTTAAACAAATTTTAAGTCTTATAGTTTTTGAGTAACCGTCCTTCCAACATCCCACACACACACACACATACACACACACACACACATCCACACACACACACACACACACAGACATCATCGTAAAAATGTTAAAATCGGATTGTAAGGACCTTAAAACGTGCTTATTCAATAAAATCTGGATATGCGATTTTTAGCATGAATGCAATACCTCTCTTAGCGAGAGGTAATAAAAAATATGGAGTTTTCCGTATCCTTGAACTGTTATCTTTCATGTTATCAAAAAAACTTTTACTATTGCCGACACTGTGTCTCTGTATCTGTGATTATAGGTATTATAAAATAAATACATTACTTAACATATCCCACCTTATTTTTTATATTATTATAAATTGGACACTAGCGCCATCTATTTCATTTTTAAAGTAGAACAAGTTATAATCAGAAAGTATTTGGGTAGGAAAATAGAATTTTCCTACAATGACTATTCGTCTGCGACTTATTTTTTTGCTAACATATTATCCGTTTATAAATGATACAAATTTGCCATCTCTGTTCTTTGTTATAAAACAATTCTACGCACACGTTAAAACATATGTTAGTGTTTCATCCAGGGGAAAGGTTTCTAGTGTGTTTTATGCGTTGTGAGGGAGTGCGTGTAATAAATCGTAATGATTTATGCGCGTATGAAGATTGCGGTGCGGTAACAAGTCTAACAGTAATTTCCTCTGTGACGCTTCCAACATCCACGGAAGCTAATAAGCAAATAATGCGATTTCATTAATCACAACACGTCGAAAATACCTCCCCACAACTAATTATCCATAGCTATACGATGCAAGGATTAACACTAATGAATCTACTCACCTTAGAGAATGAGTTTCTATATATAATCTTACTGTGTTGAATATTGTAGAAAGGTATTACATTTCCATATCAACTTGTAAACAATACAATGTAAGGATATTGTACATACGTAATAAAGTACTAGTATAGTAGCTACACTATTAATTATCTTTGTGTATAGTTCTCTCTTTTTCGTTGTCTTTTTAACTCAGAACGCTGGACACACTTTTCATATATCACAATTAATTCGGTCTCAATTCGCAAATTTTGGTAATAAACTATATAGGTGTCTGTACTATTCAGCGTGTACACCAGAAACCAGGAGTATTGTTAACAAAATTGTTTTTTACCTCTCGCTAAGAGAGGTATTGGATTCATGCTAAAAATTGCAAATCCAGATTTTATTGAATAAGCTTGATTTAAGGTCCATAGAATCCGATTTTAACATTTTTACAATGATGTCTGTCTCTCTCTCTCTCTCTCTCTCTCTCTCTGTGTGTGTGTGTGTGTGTGTGTGTGTGTGTGTGTGTGTGTGTGTGTGTGTGTGTGTGTGTGTGTCTATGTATGTTGTTGGAGATACGATTTCTCAAATTATATAAGACTAAAGACCTGTTTGACTACGGATTCCTCAATCTAACAATAATGGGAAGAGTTGAATAGGTTCTGGTAACAATTAGACAACCGGAAGTGGTAGTTTCTAAAAAAAATCTAAATATTATTTCTTGAAAATTTGTTACTACACATATTAAAGATAATTAAATTCTCAATCTGACACATTTAATTTTTTTTATTATATCTCGTATAGGTTCGGAGATATGGGATATAATAATATAAAATAATCTGTTGTAATAAATCTCGTTGCCCAAAAAACAATTGAGATATTTAAATGTTTGTAATTGACAGATAAATGCATAATGTCAGTGTCAAAAATCAGCAGTTTTAATAACATTACTGGAAGATTTTTTCTGGGAGGTACGAGTATATTTAATACATATTATTGTAATTAATTAAATATGTATTTACATTAAAGGTATGGCAATATTACATATAGGTTTCCTTAAGAAATACCGCTAATACCGTCAATGAATTTGAAGAATTTTGAACATATTAGAATAGTAGGACAAAACTTCTCATAGAACGAAAGAAGAGATACAATTTCAATTATTTGTGTGTACAAGAAATGTTAAATTCATTAATTATAGGGCGCGAGCAGTCATGTGACTTAGTTGGCCTTGGCAAGTAGATATTATTTATTTATTTATATATATATAAAATTATAAATAAACAAGTTATTTATGTGGCCCGTTTTTCAGTGTCACCTGTATATATCTGAGACACTTTTCCAAATTTATAAATACAAATATGTGCATGTGCGTTACACATTTGAGTTATTTTATAAATTAATATTTCGGACAATAAGACTACGTAATAATAAATTTTAGTTCATGCTTCATATAGGAATTGTGGTATTTATTACTTACTAAATAAATCAAGAATTTATATCTTTTTATGTATAATATTTTCTCGGTGTAGTGGAATTTAATTTTCTCTACAAATTATGATTAATGGTGCCAAAGAATTTAAGGAATTTAAAATATCGAATTGCGTGGTTTGTTCTAATATAAATGCAGTTCACATGAGCTATCGAAACAATTTCTAGCATTCCTTTGACTAAAAACTATGTAATAATATACGACTAAGTTTAGCGTTAGTACGAGAAATAATTCAGAACTTGAAATATACTGAGAAACGAATTGGAAAGTTGGAAATAATTATTCTTTTTGTTAGAGACGCTTTATTAAATATTCATGTAATAAAATTTTCAATAGGAAATCAAGAAGCATAATTCACGATTCTTTAATAAATTCCTGTAAAAAATGCCAAGAGATAAATTAGTGAAAACAATTTCTCTGGCGTTGCAATGATTGTAAAGCTTCCCACTCGTGTATAGAGCACTATTTCCGTGAATTTTTATGAGTCTAATTATTAGAGAGTCCTGTTCCATTAAAAAATCGTTAACAGTCGCGTTGAATGGGGCTAATAACACGAAACCAAGTCGCTCTGTTTGTATCGTAATTAAAAATAATTGCTCTGCATTGAGAGAACTGGCAACTCGCGAATAAATAACGCCCGGTTAATTTTAATTAATGAACGGCAGGAGATTACTTCCTGTCGGCAGAGATTACCAACTGATTCTTTTACTTCATAAATATATAAATACATCATTATTGAAAGTCAAAATATCATCCATGAAGAAATAAATTTATTTTGAATTTACATATGTAGCTTTATATTTTTGAGAGTCTTTACTGTATTTCATTTTGTATGTTAAAGTTTTTAAACAATTAATTTTGTACGCAACGAGTTATTTTACTGTATATATGAATTTCTACCTCTTACTTTCTACAAAGCTAAACCATTTTTCTTGTATAAGAGATGCAATTGTCAGACTCGCTTTATTTGTTGTTAAAGCTTACATGCTCGCCACACAAAGTATCACATTTACCTCTAATAACACTATTAATTACTATATTTACCTTCCGTCACCTCTAGGTAAGGAAGGTATTGTCTTTGGTAAAAATTCAATGATGAGTTTTTAGTGAATAAGCATGTTTTACGATTTTACTATTTTTACGATGATGTCTGTATGTATGTGTGTGTGTGTGTGTGTGTGTGTGTGTGTGTGTGTGTGTGTGTGCGACCGCGATTTAGGCCGATATCTCCAATACTAGAATTCCAAAAATTACAAATCTTACGTATTCCTCTGCCTTACATTCAAATACACACTTGATTAGATTTTGGTTATGATTGGTCAACCGGAGGTATCCTCATTTGACTATTTTAACAGTTTTTCTTGAAAAAACACTATTAAATATTATTTACACATTAAATGTTATTATAAATATTAAAGAATATTCTATTATCTATACGAATTGATTGCATTTTATATTTCATATTCAATGGATATAGAGTTAAAGAATTATAAAGAAATTAAATTTTATAAATTAGCCAGCTATGCTATAACCATGGAAACAGCTACTATATTAAGAAAATTCTAACTGACAGATGTCAGTGTCAATGAAAAGAAAATGAATGTGACAGAGATGATGAAGTTGAGATAGATGTTGGGGAAGACACGAAAAGTTACGGTAAGGAATGAAAGAATAAGGGAATTAACTCAAGTATTAAAAGTTTCTAGAAAGATACAAGAGAGACGATTACATTAGTTTAAACATGTCATGAGGAGAGATAAAGAATATATTGGAAGAAGAATGAATAGCTTAGTAATAAAAGAAACAGAGGAAGACCAAAGATAAGTTGGAACGACTGTATTGCGGAAGACTTGAGAAAAAAGCAACCGAATGAGGACGAATGGGAAAAGCTAAAAAAGAAGATATCAGTGTCAAGTGCAACTTGCATAGTTTGTTTATGAAATAATATTACTGGAAATTTAGAATCTGTTGCAAGAAAATTTATGTATGGCATTTGTACATAATGCACATGATTGACGGAAGGTATTGTGCTGACCACATCAGATTTTTTTGTTATTATTTAAGGCCATGGAGCAGTCAAACCTATTGTATAAACAAATAATGCCTTTTCTGTTTACGTAGCTAGGTTTAGACAATTTACAATCACACGCAGATACATAATAAAAACACACACAGACATCTTAACATTGGATTTTAGTGACTTTAAAACGTGCAATTCTGCGCTTTCTATATCTCCTTACCTACAATAGTGGAAGGTAAAAATATAAGATTTATTATTTATCTGCACATATTTTTATTTAAATGTTGCTGGAGTAATCTTCTCTTGTACGATAATATTTTGAGTGTATGTACATACATGTATTTTTGTGATGTGTATTTGCTTTGGAATGTGTAATTTTGGAGTTGTCGGGAATGACAGATTCCGGGTGGACAGGACGTGATGAAGTCCGCAAGTCTGGAAGAATGTCCCTGTCCTACCCGGGGAATTGTCCACGTACTTCCGCCTGTCGTGTAAATGTCCGCACTCCGCACTCATTCTCTGCAATGACGCAGCAGCAGCACACTGCGAATACGATGCTACACAAATGTGGAAGAGGGAATAGCCGACATTTTTAAAATATTACAAAAATAAATAAATATAACAGTGAGTTAAAACGTAATATGCATACATACACGTATAGTACTCGATGCTGGGTATGTCCATACCTTTTTTACCTCTCGCTAAGAGAGGTATTGGATTCATGCTAAAAATCGCATATCCAGATTTTATTGAATAAGCACGTTTTAAGGTCCCTACAATCCGATTTTAACATTTTTACGATGATGTCTGTGTGTGTGTGTGTGTGTGTGTGTGTGTGTGTGTGTGTGTGTGTGTGTGTGTGTGGATGTGTGTGTGTGGGATGTTGGAAGGACGGTTACTCAAAAACTATAAGACTTAAAATTTGTTTAACAACGTATTTCCCAATCGGACATTCATGGGAAGATCTGAAAAGGTTTTGGTAACAATTGGACAACCGGAAGTAGAAGATTCTTGAAAAAAAATCTTCTAAATATTATTTTTTGAAAATTTTTCGTGGTAATATTAAAGAAAATTAAATTCTCTATCTGATACATTTAAATATTTTATTATATATTCCATAGATTTAGAGATAAAAGAAGTATAATATATAAAATAATCTGTTGTAATAAATTTGACAGCCGAAAGAATGCCATGAAAAATAGTTGATAATTTAAATTATTTGTAACTGGCAGATAAATGTCAGTGTCAGAAATAATGAGTAATGAAAGAAAAATGTACTTGGAGAATCCCTTAGTTCTTGATCTGTGACTATTATGGAGATGACAAGTCTAGGTTGAAGGACTTAAATTTGTTTCAAACATTATGGGACAATGTACACCAGTACTATAGACTAGAGTAACTTTGAATTGCGAAAAAGCTATCAAATTCTTCTCAAGTAAGTTGTAAATATTGACAAAATTACACATCGATATAAGAATAATCGGAGTGCAATCTATCCGTCACTTTATTAAAGGGAATTAGTGTAAGAATAGATGCACAATCCATATATACATTTTAGACCGCCCAAAATTAATGTTTTTACTAGAAGAATATGAAGAGAAAGTAAACAACGTTGTTCGAATTGAAAATTGCTGTTACCAGCCTAATATTTATATATGGTAAACTCTACTTTGTAATTTATTGTAACATAATTTATGGTAAAATATCTTCATGTTGAGACATGCTATTATTGAATAATAAAGAAGTTTATACGTCATAGATTTATATGAATATATTATTTGTATTTATAAAAATATTCTTTGCTTTATGCATACAGCCAGGTAAAATATACGGCGAGAGGTTATGTGCTGGCCACATCAGATTTTTTACCTTCCGTCACCTTTAGGTACGGAAGGTATTGTAATGTGTCTGTGTGTCTGTGTGTCTTTGCATGTGTCTTTGTGTCTTTGTGCCTGTGTGTCTGTGTGTCTGTGTGTCTGTGTGTCCGTGTGTCTGTTTGTCTATGTCTGTGTGTGTGACAAAAGTTCCGGATTCCATAACTTCAATACCACGATTCCAAAAATTATAATTTTTTCGTATTCCTCAAGTTTGCATCCAGAAGAACAAGTGATTAGATTTTGGTTATAATTGGTGAACCTGAAGTAGCCTCATTTGAAGATTTAACAGTTAAATTTGATTTATTGACATTTAACGTTACTATAACTTAAAGAATATATTATTCTCTATACGATTTGATTACATTTTTTACTTCATATTCAATAGATACAGAGTTAAAGAATTTTAAAGAAATTAAATTTTATAAATCAGCCAGCTATGCTAAACATGGAAACTACTAATATATTGATATAATTCAAATTGACAGATGTCAGTATCAATAAAAAGTAAATTAATGTGGCAGAGATGAGGATGTTGAAGTAGATGTTGGTGAAGGCACGGAAAGATACGGTAAGAAAATAACTCTAGTGTTACAAGTTTTTAGAAAGATACAAGAAAGACGATTATATTGGTTTGAACATGTCATGAGGAGAAATGAAGAATTATATTGGAACAAGAATGAATAGTTTAGTAATAGGACGTTAAAGAAACAAAGGAAGACCAAAGATAAGATGGAAGGACTGTATTGCGGAAGATTTGAGAGAAAAGGAACTGAATGAGAACGACATGCAAAAATAGCGACCCCTTAACGAATGGGAAAAGCTAAAGAAGAAGATTATGCCAGTGTCAAGTGCAATTTGAATAGTTTGTTTATGAAATAATCTTACTGGAAATTTAGAATCTTTTGTAAGAAAAATTATGGAATTTATACATTATACACGAGAATGACGGAAGGTATTGTGCTGGCCACAACAGATTTTTTACCTTAAAACAGTGGTATTTGACATTTAACGAGATGATTTTTTTAAATAAGAATTTGTCAAAAATGTCCACAATTTTAGCTTTAAAATTCAATAAATAATACATCCCATTACGGAATAGATGGTAATACATATTTGAAAAAAAAAATGTTTTCCCATATGTTCATATTAACCACCTAAGTCACGAAATTTTATTCATTCTGTATTTGGAAAGGTTATAATGAATTACACATATTGAAGGGGAGAATGGTAACGCATTTAAATATATAATTTGTTATCGAGTGCGTAGGATGTTTTTTCGTAAGCGCTTTAGCGTATATGAGCATCACATACTTTGTTTTTCAACATGGGAAACTGTGGAGGTAGTCCGGCAGTCTGGATTTCCGTATTAGTAATCCGATTACTGGAGTATCCAGCTTCAACATTCCATAATCTTCCGAAGGACTTAAACAAAACATTTTGCATCATTGCCGGAATTATTTTTTAATCAATATTAATGAGAAATTTATTTACTCATGAAATATCGCTTAGATACAAACAGGAGGGTGCTGTTTAACATGGTAATGTTTGATTCTTATTAAATTCTAAATGAAAATTAATGCTGTTTTGCTACTAGAGATTTCATGAATATGGAAATGGGAACATTGCACCGAACGTGTATTGATTACTAATTGCTAAAATTGTGTTCAAAATTTACATTTGTATATTGATAAATATTGTCTTGTTAATACAACTTTCCGAATTTATAGCCATATTTACATATTTTCGATGAAATAAATATTGTCAAATATTATTGGACATCAACTAAAACGAGGACTAAATTATGAACAAATATTTAATACTACATTTTCCAATATTTTATAAATAATAACAAGAGATGATACAACTATAATATAGGTAAATTATATATGTATAACATTATTAAATTACAATCATTATGAATACCGCAGTGTAACGTACTACGTTTATAAAATAAACATTTATTTACATATGTTTTTATATTCTGATTGATTTTTACCTCGCTAAGAGAGGAATTGCATAAAATTGTATATCCAGATTTTAATGATTAATAACGTTTTAAGGCACCTACAATCCGATTTTAATATTTTTACGATGATGTCTCTCTCTCTCTCTCTCTGTGTGTGTGTATGTGTGTGTGTGTGTGTGTGTGTGTGTGTGTGTGTGTGTGTGAGTGTGTGTGTGTGTGTGGGTGTGTGTGTACATATGGGTCGGTTGGAAGAACGATTTCTCAAAAACTATAATACTTGATATCTGTTTAACTACGTATCTGAAAAGGTTTTGGTAATAATTGGACAACCGGAAGTAGCAGATTCTTAAAAAGAAACTTCGAAATATTATTTTTTGAAAGAATAGTAAATTCTCTATCTGATACATATAAATATTTTATTATGTCTTTTATAGATTTAGAGATAAAGATAAAAAAGGTATATAATCATCTGTTGTAATAAATCTCAGCCCAAATAATGTCATGGAAACCAATTGAAAATTGAAAATGTTTGTAACTGACAGATAAATGTCAGTGTCAGAAATCCGGAGGCATTACTGAAGACTTTTTCTGGGAAGTATATACATATTGGTGTGGAGTGTAGGTATACAAGATATGTTAAATACAATAGGGCGCGAGCAGTCATGTGAATTTGTTGTTAATTGTTGTATTCATTGTGTCTATATTGTTATAATTCAACATTAAATATTGAAGTATTAAGATCTTAATCGATATTTTGTTTTATTTGTTTTTGTGCCCATGGCTATCTGATTTTAGATGAAAATATATTTTATTATCTAAATATCTAGTGCTACAGATACTCTACTGCATTGAATGAAGACTTTTTAAAAGTCTTTTAATTCTTATACTTTTGCTCTAAAATCTACAGGCAAGACAATAACTGCACATATTTAAAATACTATGTTAAACTCGTTTGTTCCGTATGTTGTTGCACACTCTGTATATATGTTTAAAAGTAATTTATAGCATGATAAAGTATTATAACTGTATATTATAAATACTGATATTGTAAATGGTTTAAAATTTGTCTTTACAAATTTGAATCTTTGTGAAAAGGATTTTTGCGTTAGCCGTATCATTTCCAGGCATCTACTCTGAATTTGAACGAGTTAATAATATTGCTTTTGAAGCTGAAAGCTACTGAATGCTTGCAGCTGAAATTAATTTATAAGTTACTTTCAAGCAATTTGGCATTTGAATCACAGACCGCTGATAATGATTTGAATTCGAATATTGAGTTTATGTGAATGATTGATTTTTGCGATGAAATCGCATAATTGTTAATTATGAGTCAGTCATGTGGAGTAATTTAACATATACGGAGTAATTAGCCGGCCATTTGTTCGCCAGATCAATGCAATTATTTAGCCGCATTGAATTTACCCATATTTTCCACAACGTTACCACCAGATTTCACAGAGAAACTTTACCTACGAAGAGTACAATACTAGTATATTAAAACACAAGTTTCTAAGGACGAGTGCGTTAACAGGCCTTATGAAACATGTTTTTCATACTATTTTTACCTCTCGCTTATTAATTATGTAACGCCCTGGATTTTAAATAATATTTATTTTTCTAGCTTAAATAGTACTGGTTCCGTAAATCCGACATCGATATATATATTTTTTTTTGGAATAATAATAAAAAAAAACATTTATCGAAATAAACCCTTATTGACAATAATATTACCCAACTAAAAAATCTGATGTGGCCAGCACAATACCTTCCGTCAATTCTGTGTATTATATATAAATTCCATATATAAATTTTCTTGCAAAAGATTCGAAATTTCCAGTAAAATTATTTCATAAACAAACTATGCAAATTTTACTTGACACTAACATCTTCTTCTCTAGCTTTTCCCATTCATCCACTCATTTCTGTTTTGCGCGTCGTTCTCATTTAGTTCATTTTCTCTCAAGTCTTCCGGAATGCAGTCCTTCCATGTTATCTTTGGTCTTCCTCTGTTTCTTCAACCTTCTATTACTAAGCTATTCATTCTTGTTCCAATATAATTCTTCATTTCTCCTCATGACATGTTCAAACCAATGTAATCGTCTTTCTTGTATCTTTCTAGAACCTTGTAACACTAGAGGTATGTCCTTAACGTATCTTTCCGTGTCTTACCCAACATCTATCAGAACATCCTCATCTCTGCCACATTCATTTAGTATTCATTGATACTGACATCTGTCAATTTGAATTATCTGAATATATTAGCAGTTTTCATGGTTAGCGTAGCTAGCTGATTTATGAAATTTAATATCTTTATAATTCTTTAACTCTATATGTATTGAATATGAAGTAGGAAATGCAATCAAATCATATAGTGAATAATATATTCTTTAAGATATAATAACGTTAAATGTCAATAAATCATATTTAACTGTTAAAATCTTCAAATGAGGGTACTTCCGGTTGACCAATTATGTAATCTTGAGGAATACGAAACAATAATCATAATTTTATGCAATCCGTCTCCCACACACACACACACACACACACACACACACACACACACACACACACACACACACACACACACACAAATACACGGACACATATACCTACAGACACATCATCGTAAAAATGGTAAAATCGTATTATAGGGACCCTAAAACATGCTTATTCACTAAAAACTCATCATTGAATTTTTTGATCAAAAACGATATCTTCCTGATCTAAAAGTGACGGAAGTTAAAAAAGTTGAGCTATTATTACATAATGCTTATTTAATAATTATTTAATATAATGGTAATAATTAATTTAATGAGCATGTTGTATTATTGATTAAGTATGTATTTAAATTAGTAGAGTTTAAATAATTAATTTGTGCGTATTTATTATTTCAATTCCAACAATAAATTTACATATTTATTATTGCTTCATATAATTTAGGTTTTTACATGTTACATTTTCCTTATTTAATACTTTCTTTTATAGGATCTCAATTTGTTGCGTAGTTGCGAATTTGTACACTACTATCCCAACATGTTTAAGTTATCCTGAAAGCTGCTCCTGAGCTTTGTTCGGAGCTTGCGGTGCGAAGTGACATTATAAAGCTCCTGTGAATACGGAATATGGTGGCGCGATCGGAAGTCATTGTCCAGGACATCGTTTATCATTTCTCAAGCCCTGTATCTACAAAAAGAGGGAAATTTCAACACCTTGAGGAAAATCTAATAAAATTATTACAGTATCTAATATTTATTATGGTTACATATATACATACGTAGATGCGTCTTTATTGGTAATTTATTATTTTTATAATTGGTATTTGCCATACTACAGAGTGATCAAAAATAACTGTTTCATTTGGTAATAAAAAAAACTTGACATTTAAATTTTTTAATTTGAATACATTTATAATTTTTTATTAAAATGGTCTTTAGATTGGAACATAGTGTTCATAATGAAACGCGAGTGATGTTAAATCACGAGGCGATGAGCCGAGTGTTTTAATCACGCAAGTTTCATTAGGCTATATCAAATGCGTATCCTTCAATATTTTATCTACGACAGTTTAAATTGATCTTAAAATACATTTTTCATTTAATTTTTGACATAATGAGAAACATTGAAATGTTCATTCGTAGCCTACGTTATTACTACGTATGGGTGATTTAATAGCACTGAGTGTCATTATGAGTTTCATAATAGCACTGAGTGTCATTAAGAAACTCATAATGACACTCAGGGCCATTAAATCACTCATAATGACATCCAAATTGGTGTACTAATTATATATTAGCGCACTGTCGTACTATTAGCTCTCAGGCCACGGACATAACCATTTGTATTTATTATAAAAATGACGTCAAATAATATTTCTGCCTTGACCTGGCGTATTATAAACTGTTAAATAAAATAATCCCCAACTGAAACAGTTATTTTTGATCACTCTGTAGTTTATTTTTAAATCTTAACTAGTAAATAAAATTGATGTGCCATTTTAATATTTATTTGATGTGAACATTTAAGCATTTAATAATGCTGGCAGATATACAGACTTTTAATGAATACGTATTACAAATTTATAGGGAATGCAGGGGATGCAAAATAGACTATCTTGTACTAATTAATACACTATTATTCGGAAATACACCGTTTTCGAGCTACATCCTCTTAAATGTGTAATTATCTTCTTTAATTGTAGTTGGCTGTGATCTGTCACTCCAATAACAATAGCAGAATCACTGGCGCGGATGTGTTTCTTGGACGATTCTTTCAATTAACCCTTGCTTTAAATTTGCATTTTTGTCGAGTGGAATACATAATTTTTTCATTGATTGTTTAGAATTTATATTAATTTTAAGATTATTGTAATATTTTAAATGTTAATTTCATCGTCGTAAAAATAAATTTGAAAGACTTTATTGACAGTTACATGGCAATAAAACATACTTTCTCTGCCAACGGCAACGAAAGTTACTTGCAAAGTAAATATCTGTTGCCTAGTAACTGTTACTAAATTTATACATTTAATTTAATTTGTTGAAAAAAATATAAATTATTAAAAGCAAACAGACAAAAGTTCAAAGCAATTTACATGTTTTTAATTGCCGTATCATACTTTTAACTGCAAAAAATATTTCACATGATCTGCTAGAAAATTTAAATTTTCAACGTATGAGTATGTTGTTCCATTTTTAACTGCGTCGGTATGGAATACGAGAATATGAAATAAAAGCAAATGCGCGAAACAAATTACATGTGATTTTAACTACCCATTACTTTTGTACTATACCACACATTTTTCTTAACATGTTTGATTCTGAATAGTAGGTTAAAATTCGAAATATAGTCAATTGAGATGAAAATTTTTCCCTTGAATCTAAATTTTCAACTTCCATTGTCCTATCTTAAACCATATCCGAGCAGTCAGTTAAAGTATGAAATATGAGCAGATTATCATTACTGAAATGCCATATTCAACAATACTAACAGATGAATGATGATATATTGGTTGGTAAATGTAAAATATACATTGGTGCGCACGTCATACTGTAGTGGAATTTAAGATTAAAAAATACTGTAGATTGCATCCAGTCATTAATATTAAAATACAAAATGCAAAAAAAATATTACACAAAATTTTATTTAATATTTTTTGTCAGTAACTTTTAATAGATATTTACAATACAAGTAGGTAAAGGTAGTCTTTAGTCACGAATAGGTCAGAATTAAAACACTGTGTTTTAAGACCCGTCAGTGACTAAATATGCTTTACCTATCGTACAATATTTTATCTACGATGATATCTAATCCAATATAAAAATACTTTTATTTATAAATTAGGATATTAAATGAGAAGTTTGCCGTGATTAAAAATATTCAACCTAATTTTGCAAATTTAATGTGTTTAAAAATTTAATCTTTCGCTGTTCAGCAAACCCGTGACTAATTAAATCTTATTACTAAACAACCGTTTTACAAATTTAAAATTAACAACTAAACATGAATTTTACGCATTATCGTATAAATTATATTAAAATCTGTTTAGGCCAGCCTTTTCGGAGAGAAAAAAAAAACCGAAAAAATTGAACTGAATTGGGAGTAACTTAAATGTCTGTTTTGAAAATTATTTTCATCCTACCAGATAGAAGTGGCAGATTTTTTTTTTAAATTCATTAACTAGCGATTCATTCTAAAATGAAAAATAAATTCAACATCACTTTATTTCGACACAACTTCTGCAAAATGATATACATAGATTTTTTTTGATATGCATTTTTATTTTTAAATCACTATAATGGGGTAGTTACCATATGTTAAAATGAAATTCTAATTTATTTACAATATATGACTTATAATAAGATATATACTATAATAAAATTCGCCATTTATTATGTAAATATTTCAAAAAAGTTATTTAAAATATTACATGATTCAAATCGACCACTTCTCTGTGTGACGTCACGCTTACATACTTAAAGCCGCAAATGTCGATAGTGGCGTTGTTTTACAACGATGGGATGTGACATGTCAAAGTGACAGTTGATGGTGATACTGACGCTGTGGATATAACCTTGTTTCTATTTGTTTCTTAGGCATTTATTCTATATTTCTCGTAAGTGAAAAAATATACATATGATTATGACAGCAATCTAACCTAAGAAACGAGTTCTCCTTACCCCGCAAGACATACGTCGCAAAATATCTTTGTCATACTTCGAGCAGCACGACGCAACTATAAGTTATAACGGAAGCAACAAGGGTAACGTCACAGTGGCGGTAATAGGTGTGTCCGGTATTTTCAGTAATTTTTTTCTCATTTAAAAACAAAAATTGTGCAAAATATAAAAATATGGAAAATTTAAATTTAAAAATACTTGCGTCTAATAAAAAAAACCAAAAAAGGCGAAACTACCTCATTGATTGAACTAAATGAATCATTTGATTTAATAATAGATTTTTTTTTATGAAATCGGGCATATTACTCATTGCTGGGGATGTTAATCTGTTTTATACGCAGATATCGGGAACAAAGGTAACATATTCGTACCGTGTGTGTGTGTGTTTATCAGGCATTGCGTTACCTTACGGTCACTCATTACTGGCATGGAAAGAGAACCGCAGGGGCCACTTTTGTGTCATTTAAAATTCGGGATCGAACCTGGGTCCTCAGATTCCCAAATAGACCTCTTAACATAAGCTTCTTCAGTTAAAGAAGAGTGCTGAATTCAACCCATTGTATTAAATTTGTTTCTCTAGGGTAACTATGTTATAAAACGCAATAAAACAGAACATGTTATATTATTTTTGCCACTGTTTTTTAAAATTTGAATTAATTACTTCAACTATCTTCACTCTAACTTTTCAGGTCTATGTACTTTGTTATTTGTTTTGCTCTATATTTCTTTTCTGTTTTTCCGGTCTGTATATATATATATATATATATATATATATATATATATATATATATATATATATATATATATATATATATATGTATATATATATATATATATATATATATATATATATGTATTTAATACTGTACAATTAAATGTTAAAATTTATTTATATTTCGTGTTATAACTACAACTATTTGCACCGTGCCACTTATGCATCCTCGTGATGCGAATATTTCTGAAACGATACATTTGTAAGATTTTGTTTAGATGATCTTATAGACTTTTCAGTTTCTTTACTTAAATTTTAAGTTTGGTTAATTAATTTTGCAACTCTGAATAAGTAGTAATTTCAGAAAAAAATATAAAAAGTCATAAACCCATTGTACGAGTACTATCGCATCCGTTGTTATCTTTTGAAATAAATCAGAGATGCTCAATCTCCTACAAAGCTTGCCACATTGCTCAATGTCCGTAAGTCTACCTGATGTAATATGTTGTGAATATCCTGTCACGAACAAAAGTAAAAAAAAATAACAACAATGTCACAAATTTTTTTGGAAATGTGTTACTGTGAATTTAGCAGAAAACAAAAGCGAATGGATTCGCAATTCATTTAGCATTTAGCACATGAGGTGATTGTCAGTTGTTATGCTGTTGTTACATTTTTTCAGTAAAATTGATGTAAAATCTGAATAATGGCCATATGCCGCCCAATAGCGACTAGATTTCAGATTGAATTGTATCTCCGTGCTGATGTATTGGTTCGGAAAACGAATTCCACGCTCTGACTTTTCATACATTTGCCTCAATCAAAATTTCAATAAATTTCCTTGTAGAAGATGAAAACATATTATATATTAGGTATATGTTGCTAGTATTTTAATAAATTCATTAAATTTAAAATATTTTTATAAACAAAACTGTCTCATCAAACACATGAAAGAATTTTTTTTTTTATTTTTCGGTAATTTAGGTAATTATTTGAGAATTATCTATTAGTATTGAAGTATTATTTATTAGTATTCTAAAAGAGTGAAAAATTGTTTAGAAGGCTATTATGGAATTCCTTGCTTATTTTTACATAAGTATCATGAGTAATATTTTACATACCTTATACTTATAATCACATTCGCCAAATATTTTTATAAACGCAGGTATCCCTAAAAAACTCGTCCTGCATAGATATCTCGAGAACTATAAGATACAAAGTCGGTTAAATTAGGCGAAAGTTATCTCATTAGGAGAGCATTTTTGTTGAGTATCGTTATTTGCAAAAAAATGCATAGGTCACTTGATACGGGCAAAAATGTAACTGCGAGCCAAACTTTTCAACAAATTATAAAACCCATACAACTGGTTAGAAATTTATTCAAAATTCTTTCGGCTACTTTAAATATAAAACTTTAAAAAAAAAAATGGGCAAAGGGACATATTCTAGTCCAGATTTAGCTTCTACGGAGACCCTTTACTTTTGGTACAATAATTTGTTTGTTGAAAATGTAAACCGGCTAAAATATTATGGGTTTGGACTTGTATGATTTTTTTATTTTTTGCGACCAACTTTCAAATGAGAAATAATACTAGAGTTTGGTTTACACCATTTAGGGCTCATTTTTACGTTATTTTGAATGGCAATGCTCAAATTTTGTCACTGTAAATTTTGATTTTTGATATCTAAGTTTTAATTTTTATTTGGACGCCACTTTAGAAAGATACAGAATTTTTTTAGCTTTCCAACAATGTGTAACTTATCTAAGTTAATTTTTGTTTTCAAATAGCAACAATGCAATAATGATTAAATTTGTAGGTTAAAAACAATAGTTTCTAAAAAAATTATGAATTCGTAATTAATATGTTTATTTTAGCAAAACAGAAGTTTAGTATATTCATGGCAACTAAGTTACAGAAATTCACTGTTCAAAAACAGTCTTCAATATTGTTAACATTTAACAGAGAAAAATTGCTCAGTGAATTTAAATTTTCAACTCTCCAGAAAAAAAAAACGTCTCCTGGTTTTGATATCAACTTCACAAACAGTAAAGAACTAGAAACTGATTTTCAATTATCTTCGAAATTGTCTCACATCATATTAACATTGACTGACCTGGAAACTTGAAAAAATAAGATAAAATTTAAATAAAACTTATTGGCTGGTACCACAAGCCTTGTTTTAACTAAAACGATGTTTTAAGAAATGTCAAATTTCATTATTTAACATTAATAATAAATAATATTAAATTCATCAAAATATAATTTTAAAGCAGAACATAGTTCATATTGAAACAAATATTTTAAAAAAAATCACTCTTTAAACGTAAGGGTGAAATTAAATATTGAAATTTGAATGTGACATTTCTTAAAACAGCGTTTTAGTTAAAACCAGGCTTGTGGTACCCGCCATTGTGTCTTGTGACAGTCATTACGAATTATACGCAAAAAGTCGTTAAGTAGGTACAAATAATCAGTTATATTCATATTTTTGGACGATACTGTATAAAAATAAACAATTATAGTGAAGTATTATGCTACATTAAACTGTTAGCCAACTCAAATTCAAATAACTATTACACGTATTATATTCACTAATTCTGTTCATTGTAATCATTTCTGCCATTTCCTCGTACCCAAGTGTAAAATTTCCATCCTTCTCCGGACTCCAGCTTGGTTTGTGTGACCGGAGTCAGCCTTACCCGGAGCCGGTCCGGAGGCTCCAGGCACGCACACGATCTCATTTCCGCCTCGATGAATAATAGGTGCGCGCAAACTAGTGCGTATCTAACGCGTGCCCGCATTATAAGATACCACGTAACATAGGGAATAGGAAATCATACAGAATCGATCAACGATTGGAATATCTAAATACGAGTATCATAGAAATGTAAAATATATAATGTACTGGTACACAATAAAGTAGACTATGTAAACAGAGTAGAAATATCGACAATGTACGAGTACACTCAACTTGTTTTCACACGGATAATTTTATCATACGAGTATCTTCGTATTTATAAAATAATAATAAAAAAAATTTAATATATTATGACTTGTTTAATCTTATTAATTGTATGTACATTAAACCAGTTGAATTAGACTTTTCATGAAAAAAATTCCTCGAGTTTTGAAACATGGCACTGTTATTCGTTGGTATCTACTGTACAACATACTAAAAGTCCCCGGCGGTGGGTGTGAGCGGGGGGGTGGGGGACCCGTTTGAACGTATTTTTTAAAAGTTTTTTGCAAAAATCTCCTAAAGTATCGGTCCTAGCGAAAAACACTCTATACACAAAACTAAAGTAGACAAAATATCCTACATTATTATTATTATATTTATTTGTTGCTCTTCATCTTTAAAATGTACAAAAATATATAATACAATTCATTCTCAAATATATAATCATGTCTAAATATTATTAGTATAGACTTGTGTAGCTTCACGTTCTCGTTTTCTGCGTTAAGGACTTGCCGTTCTTGTTTCTTATGTGCTTCGAACACCTGCTTCATCCATGGTAGTCCCATCGCATTACTGATCAAAATTTCGTGCCAACTTTTCCATTTCCCTGCCCTACCTCTGCATTCATGTATCATGTGTTTCTTCCTTTTCGCCGCATCTACTATATATATATATATATATTATATATATATATATATATATATATATATATATATATATATATATATATATATATATATTACTTCTCTCTTCGTTGTCACATCTAAATCTGCCTATCACTTTATCTTTTTACCTCTCACTAAGAGAGGTATTGCATTCATGCTAAAAATCGCATATCCAGATTTTATTGAATAAGCACGTTTTAAGGTCCCTACAATCCGATTTTAACATTTTTACGATGATGTCTGTGTGTGTGTGTGTGTGTGTGTGTGTGTGTGTGTGTGTGTGTGTGTGTGTGGATGTATGTGTGTGTGTGTGTATGTGTGTAGGATGTTGGAAGGACGATTACTCAAAAACTATAAGACTTTAAATTTGTTTAACTACGTATTTCCCAATCAGAGATTCATGGGAAGATCTGAAAAGGTTTTGGTAACAATTGGACAACCGGAAGTAGAAGATTCTTGAAAAAAAAAATTCTAAATAATATTTTTTGAAAATTTTTCTTGGTAATATAAAAGAAAATTAAATTCTTTATCTGATACATTTAAATATTTTATTATATATTGTATAGATTTAGAGATAAAAGAAATAAAATATATAAAATAAGCTGTTATAATTAATTTTACAGCCGAAAGAATGCCGTGGAAAATAGTTGAAAATTTAAATTATTTGTGACAGATAAATGTCAGTGTCAGAAATAATGAGTAATGAAAGAAAAATGTACTTGGAGAATCCCTTAATTCTTGATCTGTGACTATTATGGAGATGACAAGTCTAGGTTGAAGGACTTAAATTTGTTTCAAACATTATGGGACAATGTACACCAGCACTGTAGACTACAGTAACTTTGAATTGCGAAAAAGCTATCAAATTCTTCTCAAGTAAGTTGTAAATATTGACAAAATTACACATCGATATAAGAATAATCGGAGTGCAATCTATCCGTCACTTTATTAAAGGGAATTAGTGTTATTTAGATATAACAAGTATGAAAAAATAAAATGTAAAAGAAGATATTATGTAAGAATAGATGCACAATCCAGATATATACATTTTAGACCGCCCAAAATTAATGTTTTTACTAGAAGAATATGAAGAGAAAGTAAACAAGGTTGTTCGAATTGAAAATTGCTGTTACCAGCCTAATATTTATATATGGTAAACTCTACTTTGTAATTTATTGTAACATAATTTATGGTAAAATATCTTTATGTTGAGACATGCTACTATTGAATAATAAAGAAGTTTATACGTCATAGATTTATATGAATATATTATTTGTATTTATAAAAATATTCTTTGCTTTATGCATACAGCCAGGTAAAATATACGGCGAGAGGTTATGTGCTGGCCACATCAGATTTTTTTGTTAAGTACTGCGGAAGTTCCCTTGTGTATAAATATTTATATCGCTTGATGTATTTTGCTGACTCTACCTTATCTCTCTACTCTTGTATTTGAATTTCTATATTCTTTGTAATCATTAACTCGGTTATATATATCCCTCTTCTTTGTTTTTCCTACATAAAAGATACTATTTTTTTTTTTGTAGGATTATTACTTCCGAAGACTCGAGGCGAACAAAATAACGATTTTTTTAAAAAAGTTATTGTAGATTTTTCTTCACAGTACACAGCAAATGGCTTGGCTAGCAATACTTTCTACTAATAGTAACTACATTTATAAATATATTACATATAAATGTATATATATATATATATATATATATATTTACATCCCACTATCATTGCTGCGTCCTTTCATGGCTCGGACATTGTGGCAACCACCGAAAGGAATAGAGATAGGCATCGATTTGATGAAGTATATCGACTATTTTTTCCCCTTGATTATGAATTTCGGTTCAAATTTCAATAAAGTCAATTTACAACGATATACGTTTCCGTTCATTTGACGATATTATGAACTCCCCCATACTGAGTGAATCCGGCGTCCAGAGTATATACTTCATACATATCCCGTACTTTGTGACGTCCGATTTGTATATTTTTATTCATACTACCGTTACAATGACGTCCAGCAACGTTGCCAATATTAAATACATTATTCTGATGCAGAAACCAAAGCGCAATCTTTCATAGTCATATGCACACAGTTTTTTTACAATCTCTGGTAATGATAATTAACATATATAAATGTCTGATACTTATTTGATTTAGTTTAGTTCAATGTTTGAAGATTTAAAGCAGGATAGCATACTTCATTTTATTCATAATTTTTTATTATCATTAAACTAACGAAAATTGATCAACGTAATCTTCCTTTCCATAAAAATTCCTAATCTATTAATAAACCTAACAATATTTTACAAAAATAATTGTGCAGTTTTTAATGTGTAATTTTTCTTCTAATTTTTGTAATATGATTTATTTTCTATAAGAAAGGATATTTAACATAATTTCCTGACCGTAACACCCGGCACCCGGTGTAAAAAATCAATAGTAAAATTTTCGATAATTCCCTATTATAGATCAAAAATGTAATTACAAAAAATGTTCCAAATTAAAAGTGGCATCCAATGAATCTAGTTTCAAACTGTTTACACAGTGCCATGAGAAATATAACAAATAGTAAACTATTGGTCTGTGTTTATGTAATTTTTACTTTGATTTTATTATTATTAAAGATAATGGAACCTCTTAATAAAATGAAATGGTCTTTATTTGTGAAAATATTAATTTTAATTTAACTTAAGCCTTAAAGTGAAATTTATTTAGGTCTATCTGCCTGTTTCATTTTATCATTTCTCATGACTATCTGTAAGCAACATGAAAAGAAACTTTTAATTTGCGACTATTTCGTAACAGGAATGTATTATATCAATTAATTGCCATTTTAAATTATGAGTAACTTTATTATATAAACTTTTGTTCTAAAACTAAAATTTTACCATTGTATGTATTTCCTATAGATAGGGTATTAATCACTAAATTCCGATCACCAAATTGTTTCAATACAAATATCTGTTAATGCATTCCTGTTATCAGTAAAACCAATCAAACATTAAAAAAATCTTCTTCGTTAATAATGTTTACACTGTATTTATATTGTATTTAGTCGGCCCTCGGTCATTCAATAAATATATTATTATTCAACTAAAAATACATTTTAACATTAAATATTTGCCATCATTTAAAAGATCTACTCATCAAAATCTCCGCTTCTCTCCGTGTTGGCTCCCAACGACGCTTAATATACATATACATATAACTTCTCACGGACGGCAAATACACCATTAACCGTGGTTTAAGTAGGATGAAGGAGGAGCTGGAATTTAATGTTAGATAAAAACTAGTTCTGTTGAATGCAAAATCGATTTTTACACACGATTTTATGTATTTTGAATTTATTCACTGGAAACTGGGACCGAAACCATTCAACTCTACACCTTAAGTCGAGTTCAATAATATATTGGATTTATATAATTTTTACGATCGCGTGTTCTATGCATATATTTGCGTTGACCCACACCCCTTGCAATTTTTTCTCTGGAGCATTTTTCATTGAATTTGCGAGTTAAAGCTGTAAAATTACCAAAACTTATTATTTTTAAAGTAACTAAGTAATTTAATTGTTACTATTATGATGGCGACATTTGCGACTGTAACGAATAAAACATTGATCGTAACTAGGCGTTGAGAATATTTTCTTGAGTGACAAAGCAGTAATTTTGGCGACACAATAATAATACTCGTATTAGCGCAAAAGTAGATAATTTTTGCACAATACTAATTTCGTGCTGTTATTTGAAATATCTTTAAAATTTGGATATCCTTTTAATATAATATATACAAAAAAAATATCATCACAACATATTACCTATTTCTGGGTGTGTCAATCAGCTTTGAACGCAGAAATCAGTAATGATGATGACATATGCGTATCATGCCGGCGTTTACCAGACGTCACCTCACAGGCACTTACTGCTTGTGTGGAAAGTGAAATACAGGAGTCTCTTTTGTGTCTTTTAAAATTCGAAATAATTTTGATGTCACAGGCACAGGACCACTGGATACCATATATTAAAAGAAAAAAAAATTGCAAAAGTACAATTTTTATATAATATAATTCCAAGGAAATGGAGACTAATTTTACTAAAAAAATTCAATTACTAATTCAGTTTATATTACATGCCTAGTGGTTACTAAAAATAATTATCTGTGATATGAACAAGTTGCAATTACTTCAAAATCGTGCAATGCGTACAATTTTAAATTGTAACAGGTATACCAGTATAAATCATATGTTATTTCAACTAAAATGGTGCAATATTAAAGATTTAATGGAAATTCAAATAATCATTTTTATTCATAAAATAAAATTAGGAATACAGCCAGAATACTTTGAAAATAAATTAATCAAAATAGAAGAAAATCATGACCATAATACCCGTCAAAAATATAAATATTATATTAAGCAAAAAAACACTTATCAAGGACAAAATACCTTATTATTTAAAGGCGTACAAATATATAACAAGTTACCTGACAGTTTTAAGTCTTTAGATCTAAGATTGTTTAAAATTAAAGTTAAAGAGTATTATTTACACAAAACATAGTGTATTATTTAACTATATAGTATTAAAGATTGTTTGTATACTAAAATTTTTATATAGTAGATAAGAAAATTTGTATTACGATAATTGTATAGCAACTGAGCTAAATAAAGTTATTGTTATTATTATTATTATTATTATTATTATTTTGCTGTGATTTAAATAAATATATTTAATAAGTTAATTTTTCGCTTATTTTGTAACAGTGACGCATTAGAACAATGCACTTTGTTTTACTACACTGAATTTTTTATTTATTTATACATTTATAAAGAAAATTACAAGTAAACCGTGGTCTTCTTTATATTAGCTATAGTAAAAAGGAATTTATCACCAAAATACTTATTAGATACCAAACGCAAAACCCGAGATTCACTTAATCCCATACATTTATATTTACTTAGTTACAATAAAACTAAGAAGTGTTGGTAACTTTACAGCTTTGACCCGCAAATTCAATGAAAAATACTCCGTAGTTTTGAGTAATTAGAAAATATTTTTATACTTACTAGTAATAACGATTTTAATTACATATGTATACTTATTCATAAATATCTTTACGTGTGACTTTTTGATCCCTTTCTATGCAAAATAAAATGAATAACCAAATGATTTAAATTCATGAAATACTACTATGGAGAACTGTTCTGTTTATTTCCAGAAAGAATATTTCAAAAAACACACAAATTCGTTATTGTTGCCAATAAACAAATTAATTTTCCGCGTTTCTTTCTAAGTAGCGTACGTTGCAATAAAATTCAGAGTTTTTAAAAGCCATTAATTTTGAAAATTATTCTTTTACATAATGCAAAGAAATATAATCACAATTTTCAAATTACATTATAATAAAAATAAAAGCAAATAGCTTAACATTTTTTTTCACAAAATAATCTTATAAATTTTGTTTTAGGTACCTACACCTACATTTGTGAACAAAAACTATCTAATGGGTCTTTATTCTGTTCACATATGTAAGTCATACGGATTTGTAAATCTGTAAATAATGAACAAAATCGCAACGAAAGCTGACACTCTTATGTATAATTTTATATTAATCAACAAGAATAGATGTGTTTTTATCACGTTTTTACAGATTTAGAGATCTGTAAGACTTACAGATGTCAACTGAATCGACCCATAAAGTTATGCTATTAGTTACACACGTAAAGCTATTTATTAATAAGTGTAAATAGTTAAAATCGTTATTACGAGTAAGTATAAAATTATTCTCTAATTACTCGGCAACTCACTTTGAATAAACACTTTAGTAAGTAGACGAGAAGTCGAAAGAAGTACCTAAATAAGAGTAATTAAATTATCTATATTTTTTTAATAAATAGTTTATAGTTTATTGAGAGTTAATTTGTTTAAAACATTTTTTTTCTATTTAAAAATTATTTAGATTCTCCCTTTTTCTACTCTATTTAAAATTTCAACCTTGATATTTTAGAACAAAAGTTTATAAAGATTTTATTTTTATATTTCACTGTAGCATACCGTCCTTATATTTATTCCATACGTTTAATCGTAAATCTTGTTATCCTTACAATTAGCATTTATTTACAATTTGTACAATATTTTGTAAATAATAATTAAGCTTTATGTTATTTAAATAATTATCTTTTTTAAATTGAGTACGTTTCTATTTTGACATTATAGTTTATCGATTTTGTGTTTACTAAGAGGATTTGACAAGTACAAAATAAATGTTTGATTATTTAAATATTAATTTAACATATTATCAGGGGTGCACAATATAACTTTAAATACAATTAAAAGACTTGCGCGCTAATATATTGCCCAATGCCCACTGTTACCAAGTATACGGAGTTCAGATTGTCGGTGGAATGAAACTTCTGTATATACAGTGTATATACGCCGGACGACACTAACGCCACAAGTGGATTTTTTTTGAACTACAAAAAATATACATTTTTCACTCCGCTATCATTGTGACGTCCATAACAAATTTTGTTAAACGATTCTAGCCCCCCCCCCCCCTGATGCCAGAAAAAAATTTACAAGGCATTTTAAAGTGGCGTCCGTATACCGGACGTCATATGCACAAGGACGTCACTTTGAATGTAGAAAATGACACAGGGGACGCCACAATGGTAGTGGGATGTAAATATATATATATATATATATATATATATATATATATATATATATATATTTATTTATTTATTTATATCTTTCCTTAAAATCTAAATCATTGCTAGTTCAAAATTCATTTTCTTCGGGCAAATAAACCTCATCGAATTGCTAGTCTTCTGGCGGAATTCCATTTATACAAGTTCTCTGACAGTTGCCGCAGACTAAAGTACATTTTAACGCAGCATTTCGACATTCACATCGTCCCTTACAACCAGCCACACATTTGCGAAAATGGTTTTTTGCTCAAAGATGAATTTTGAACTAGTAATGTTTTAGATTTTAAGGAAATGTGTGGTTTAAAAAAATACATTAATTAAATACTTATACAGACGTATGTGCTTATAGATAAATATAAATGTAGCAACTATTTAGTAAAAAGTATTGTTCGCTAAGCCATTTCTGTATGTTGTGACGAAAAATCTGCAATAAATAACTTTTGAAAAATCGTTATTTTGTTTGCCTCGAATCTTTGAAAGTATTAATTCTACAAAAAATGAAAAGGACCTTTCATGTAGGAAATTTTGTCTACTTTCATTTTGTGTACAAAGTATTTTTCGCTTTGGCCGATTTTTGCAAAACAATGTGAAACGACTCTTTAAACGGGTCCCCATTTCACTCAACCCTCATCGCCGGGAACTTTTACAGCCGTATTCATAGTACATTAGAAAAACCAGGTTTAAACTGTATTTTTCTAGTTCTGGTTTAGACGTGGTTTAATTTAGCCTATTTATAGTAATATTTCAACTTGGTTTAAACCAGCTTCAAGTAATCCTGGTTTAAGCTCCATTCTAGTCGACGAATCTAGCTGATCTTGGTTTGCGCACGCGTAGTTCTCAATATTTTGACGTTTACTGAAAGCAATTGACAACTTTGTCTTAAGTTTAGACATTTTAACAACAAAAACATTTTAAAATAATATACTGGTATGTATTATTGCAATATAAGTATATATAATATTTATTATAAATAAAATTTTCAGAAATCAATTGCGCCCACAATTTTTGGCATTTGACAAATATAAAATTCTTCTTTCATTACAGATAATTATCTGTCGTTCTGTGGGAAATTGAGGTATCGTTCTATTAAAGAAGCTATAGCTCTTGTTACTCTTCCAGCAATCCGAGACATAGTGGCTTGAGAGAAGTTATGTAAATCAGCTGTAATATAATTTTTATTATATAAAAAATGCATCTGTATACTGTTTCTTATAATTACCAGTCTCACTCTGGTAATTCCCTTTCGCCAAGTATCTTATGGTACTTAAAACTTGAATTTCCGCAGAAACTTGCCTTCCTTTATTATCATCCCGTATGTGTATTGAAGGCCTGACTTCTTCAATTAAATTTTTATTTGTTTCTTTCTTGAATCTAAAACAGAATTATGTACATATTATTTTATTTATGTATATGAGAATTACCTATAGATTATTCTAAACTGTGTGTCATCATATTTTTCGAAGGGGTTGATTTGTGGAAAATATTTTTTTTGTTTTCTTTGACGTTCAACTACATCTTGAACATCATTAATGTTATCCAACATATCTTGTATGTCATCCATTACGCTCGTATTTCTTTAAATAAATTAATCAATTTACTTTTACCCCAATATCTGTAAAATAAGTTGTAATTAAGTAGGTTATATTTAATTGTCTTGTTCAAAATTGTTTTATTTTTAACAAAACTAAGTGTAATACAAATATATAATGTAAATATGTACTTACAATTGTATACATACATAAAATGATATTCAAATTATATAACCACACGCGTTTGTACTGATGTTTCACTATCTTAGACCAGTGTAAAACTAGGGTGATGTCAGGTTTAAATACTGGACCTGGTTTAAACTGGAACTACCGTTAAACCGCTACTATGAATAGGGAAAATTGTCGGTCTACGCAGGTACAAAGATAATCCTAGTTTAAACTAGCATTCGGTCACTATGAATACGGCTGTTAATGTTTTACAGTAGACATCAACGAATAACTATGCCAAGTTTCAAAACGAATGTACCGTGTAAAAGCAAGTTTGAGTGTACACATATCTAAATAGCAGTTCGGAAGTAGTTATGTACTAACCTAAATATTGAGGATTAATTTGAAGAATGTTATCCATAACTCTTGTAAAATTTAATTTAATATGCGTAACTTGTGTTAGAATTTGTTTTCATGTATCAAATACATATTCTCGTAGTATTTTTCTTTTTAAATTTATCACTTGTTGCTCTTTTACAATGTTACAAAGCAGTCGACTGAACAAACTCAAAAATCACGTTGGGTGGAATTGTTAAAATTTTATGTGCCACAAAGCATTCAGTGAAAATGTAAATAAATCTGAAAGGTCCTACTAAGTGCGTTTGCACCGCCCTCAACGGATCTTGAGGGTCCGAATCGTTATTGTCTTATATGCATATCACTTTTTGTTCAATAAATTTAATGCGTAGTTGGCTACTAATACTAAAAATTTAAACTTGGTTTTACTTAGTCAATTCAATATTACATTGCAATTAAAAAATTATTCAATTGGAATTAACCTGAATTTATTTAGCTACTTTAATTAAACCAAGTTTAAATTTTAAGTGTTCATGGTGTATCTGGACGTAAAATATAAAAATGGCACAGAATCCAATGAATATAAATGGGGAATATACATACAGGGTGTTGACCGGTACAGCCGAACATAGGACTTTAACGTGTAAAATCAGACTTTCGTTAATTTCCTGTTTCCCTAATTATTTTGGATAAAAATACTTTAAATAAAAGTTCTAGGGCATAAAAGTCTGCATCTGCATCTAAATTAATAAACAATGAAAATGCCGAAATCAATCCAACATTAGCTATAGCCATAGGCGCCGACTTTTCTATTACCCAGAGGAGGCCAATTTTTACTTCCTTGTACGTAAGTAAAGGAAGTGTAACGATTAGATTATTGAACAAAGATAATCCTTTCGTTACAGAAGTATTGTAATCGCGAAAATTTTCGGTTTTCAGATTTCAGCGGAAATATCTATTTTGATCATCCCTGAATCCATTTTGACTAATTTTGTCGTGACGTCTGTAATAGATTTTAATGAAAAACTGTTATAAATATAATCAAAAACTTTTCAAATTTGGTATACAAGACTTTTATGTCAATCGAAATAACATAATAGATTTTGGTTAAAATAGGCTAACCGGAAGTGGTACATTACTTGAAGTTGTTAACAGTTTTTCTTGAATAAAATGATTTTATTTTGATTTTAGAAATAAATGCTTCAAATAAAAGTTTTAGAGAATTAATTTCTGCGTCTAGCACATTTTATTAAATTAGCCCCTTGTATAAGCAATATATGTAAATTTAAAAATTATATACTTTTTTGTTTTTGTAATAAAGCTTGCTATAGATTAGGACAAAAAAATAAAAAAAAATGTTCATGTCAAATTACGTTAAATACGTGCAATTTTATGATTCGTACAATAACAAATATTATATTTTTATTGTGAAATTAGTCATATTCATTGTTGTAATCAAATATTTCTTTGTTGTAATCAAAACTCTCTTTAAAAAGAACCGGGTTAGATTAATGTTAATTTAAGAATGATAGTAGTAATGCTATAGCCATGATATTGAAAAAAAAATTATCAAAAGTTAACGATTTATCTGTCAAGCTAGGTTAATTTATTTTTATTATTATTTGTAATTTCTGTTCAAGCGAACAAAAATAAATTTAAATTAACAGATAATTGTTAACTGGATCAGAAATTAGAAATAATACATAATAAAAATAAATTAACCTAATATGACTGATAAACCATTAGACATTTGTTATTTATTTTGTCTCAATTCCATGGCTATTGCTATTTTTGACGTGATTTTCGACATTTTCTTATTGATTCAGATGCAGAATTTTATGTTCTACAACTTTTATTTGAAGCTTTTTTATACATAAAATAATTTGGGAAGCAGGAAATTAGGAAAGTCTGATTTTACATGTTAAAGTCCTATATTTGGCTGTGTCGGCCACCACCGATAGAATCACGATAGGCAAATGAACAAAAAAATTCAAGGTTTACAATAAAATAGGGTACTTGCACACTAGGAAAATGAACAGTAAAATAGTGTAACGTTTTTATTTATATGGGTGAAGTGTAAATCACAGACAATTATTATTAACTAAAGAATACGTTTATGAAACGATAAATAATTATAAACACTAAGAATAATATTAAAGGCTTAAACACTACGATTATTTATCTATACAATATTTATATCACTACACTTATTTATATAACTACATGTATTTATGTTAACAACTGGTAAACTGTATATTTATATCACCAAGTTCATTGCTCGTTGCTTATATATATCAAACTGTCCTCCCGCTTTTCTCCCGACGGTATTTATACAGCCTATATCCTTCTAGAAGCCTCGGACGAGACAGTGACTTGCATACAAAAGAATTAGGTCACGGCGTAATTAATATGTCTCAACGCGTCGGGGATTGCATCATCGCTTTGGTACGTTCTTCCGAAGGGATTACGTCATTGTTCGCGAACATGCGATCAGTAGCGGCGTAAGCATACTTTTCTCTCAGGGGCGCACGTCACAATAGGTTTGTGCGTTACATTATAAGGTAGATTAGATTTTAAGGTATTACTGTTCCTTTGTCTAGCTTGCAATGTGAATAGTTTAGTAGTTAGATACACGATGTGTGATTCAAGCGTTCAACAATAGTCATGTCATAAAAATTTAGTTGAGTAATGCGGATTTCAAAAGTTTCTCCGATAGAAAACGAAGCGCGTTCGGCCGTCGTCGTTTTCTGACTTATGAAAAATTGTTATAAGAGTTTTAAGTTCCGATATGTACTTCGTAAAACCCGGGACGTTATATTACTTTTTAAAATAAGTTTAAAAATATAAGTATAAGGACGTGAGTTTAATGCGTTAGGTAAAATTATTGTGTATATTTTTAAAATAATCTCATAAAAAATGAGTATAATTTTCCACTCGGAAGACATCGTGTATCTTCAAACTCCTCCTCCGGTCTGCCGGCTAGACTCTTGTCCCTTTCTTGCATTAAAATTATTTTACTAATGTTCTAATATTATTTCATAGTTATTAAGTTCTTTTTTATTGTCAATGTAGGTACTCGTTTTAATGTGCAAATAAATTGAACTCAATATAAATCCTGCAATTATAGAATATTAGATACAACGATAGTTAAAATATCTACATATTATATTTGTAATCACAAACTAAACCAAAATTTACAGTTTATTTATAGCCCAAATCGGTGCGTGCGCTTGTGTCAAAATATAGTGCGTGTTCTGGAGGGTTAAATATATTTCAAGTATGAACAAATGATAAATTGCGTTTTTCAATTTATAGAATAAAATTATTTTCGCCTGCAATTTGAATGTGTATCACACCTGAGTTGCAAATCTTGCATGGAAAATCGGTTTTAGTATTGGTTGAATATATTCTAAACTAATAAATAAGGCGGGCACACCTAATGCATAACTAAAGAGCGCAAAATAACAAAAACTCCTTTTCCCTCGGATACATCACGGCCACGGGGATCAATGGCTGTGGAGGGCGAGGGAGGTTTTGCTTCCGCACTGAGGAATGTTAAAAACGCGGGGCTCAGCTTATTTATGTAGCGGAATGCATCGGGCCAACCAAATTGTAATTCACAACAACAGGGAAATAAAATTGAAATGAATTCCTCATCACACCAAGCTTTTATAGATAGGTAAAGCGTTTATTAATTCATTCATTTTATCATTGATAGGACGTGTTATCAAGTAGGCTAAGGGTAAATTTTACCAGTAAACTTTTTATTATACTCTTTCTAACACTTACTAGTATCCACATAGTATTAACGACAAGTAGTTCTATCGTTTTTACTGAGAGTGGTAACTATTTAGAACGGAGTGGTTTACTTATTTTTAATTTTTAATTTATGTTGAAAACTATTAAATATTTTTGCATGATCGGGCTTTTTTTTAAATATTTACCGATACAGTTTCCAAGGCAGTAAGCTCTATTTACAAATTACTGATCAGTAAGTGATGTGAATCATTTACCGATCATGCAATAAAAGTAATAAGCATTGCGGTCAGTAATTGCTCTTCTCCCGGTACTGGATGTATCAACCGGTAGGAAGCGCTTACTGACCTTAATACTTAAATAACTATAATATGAACAAAAAATTGTTCCTATGCCAATAATATTAATTAATGAATGAGGTCTCGTGGGCGTGTGCCTGAGTGTCTGGTCGCGAATCTGGGGACCCGGGTTCGATCCCGACCGACGCCAAAAATTACTTCGCATTTTAATGGCACAAAATTGACCCCTGTGGCGCACTCTCTACGCCAGCAATGAGTGCCTGTGAGGTGACGCCTGGTAAGCGCCCACACGGTACAAATATTCCATCATTACCGATATCTGTGTACGAAGCAGATTGGCACACCCAGCAATGGGTAATATGCCGTGATGAAATATTTATTTATTTAATGAATTTTACCAAAATCAATTTTTAGATTTAAATAAAAGTGCAAACTGTAAAAACCAGATTGCGAATTTCTCCGTGAAACAAACAATATAATAAAAATTACAAAGTTACGTCTAGTTTCACCAGTTTACAACTTCTGAGTCAACTCCATTGGAGCCATCGTCAGAAGTCGACCAGAACAACAAGTAACCACCAACGTGTTTCGCACTATTTGGTGCACCTATGAGCAGAGCACCGCCGGTTGGAATACGACTTCTAAAGAATTAAATCCTACTGATTAACTGATTAATAAAACAATTTGGTATATTTTATAATTTTTTACTTCCTTGTATGTAAGTAAAGGAAGTATTGTAATCGCGAAAAATTTCGGTTTTCAGATTTCAACGGAAATATCCATTTTGATCATCCCTGAATCCATTTTGACTAATTTCGTCGTGACGTCTGTACGTACGTACGTACGTACGTATCTCGCATAACTCAAAAACGGTAAGCCGTAGAAAGTTGAAATTTTGTATTTAGGACTCCTATAACATCTAGTTGTGCACCTCCCTTTCTGGTTATTACACAATTTCTAGAAGTGGCACTTTACATGAAGCCTATAATAGATTTTAATGAAAAACTGTTTTAAAATATAATCCGAAACTTTTCAAATTTGGTATACAAGACTTTTATATCAATCGAAATAACATAATAGATTTTGGTTCAAATAGGCTAACCGGAAGTGGTACATTACTTGAAGTTGTTAACAGTTTTTCTTGAATAAAATGATTATATTTTGATTTTAGAAATAAATGCTTCAAATAAAAGTTTTAGAGAATTAATTTCTGCGTCTAGCACATCAAGTATTATTAAATTAGCCCTTTGTATAAGCGAGATATGTAAATTTAAAAATTATATACTTTTTTGTTTTTGTAATAAAGCTTGCTATGGATTAGGACAAAAACATAAAAAAAATGTTCATGTTAAATTACGTTAAATACGTGCAATTTTATGATTCGTACAATAACAAATATTATATTTTTATTGTGAAATTAGTCATATTCATTGTTGTAATCAAATATTTCTTTGTTGTAATTAAAACTCTCTTTAAAAACTCCGTTTATGTTCCCTGTATATCTTACTGTTTTGAAGTTAAAATTAATATTTCGTAATTTATTTATTAAAAAAATATGTATAGTTTCATAAACGTACAAGGAAAGTCATGTGGTGTCCACATCAGATTTTTTCCTGTAAATTCATCAAAGATATAAAAGAAAGTGCAAACAAATCAAGCATAAAATATAGTTTACTATTTTTGAGATGCTATTTATTTAAAACTATATTTTTCAAGAAAAGCTATTCAGTATTACTTAACCATTTTAATCAAAAACTAATCAGTTCTCCACATAAATGTTGAAAATTAAAGTACAAAAAATTTGGTATCTTGGAATTGTCTGGTACTGGATTTACCGGAGTAGAAAAAAAACACACACACACATACACATACACACACACACACACACACACACACACACACACACACACAGAGAGAGAGAGAGAGAGAGAGAGAGAGAGAGAGAACGAACTGGTGCCTATCGATTCATTTACTTCGTAACTTGGACATAATTCACCCACTCCAGTTTCTCCTGAGTATGTTTGAACTATCCGAAAACTAGGACAAAAACTAATCAGCTCTGTGGAAATCTAAAGTGTAAAAAATATGGATTCTTGGAATTGGAATATTGGATTTATTGTAGCAGATATAATCACATAACAATTACATCGTAAAAATATTAGAATCATGTTTTAATGATCCAAAAACGCACTTAATTTAATTGTTACGAGTTTGACTTTCATTAAAGCTGTGAACATAATTACAAGCCGCGCGTCTTTTGCCTAAAATTTTGCAAGAGTTAACAAATTTACAAACTGTTAAAAAATTAAAACATCATTATAACTATTAAAGAATTTATATTTTTGCCAGCCTAACTGTTGCATGCCTCCAATTCAATTAATTTCATGTCAAAAGCCGGAACTGTTTATATTTTTACTTTGTAATTGAAGGACTGCTGTGTAATTATTCACTTTTATAGTACAGTGGTTGCTTTTTCGTCACTTCTGTCAGATTCTTCAATATTCTTAAATTCATAATCTTATTTTTACCCATTAACGCTATCCCTACACCCCTTTAGTCTTTACTGAATCCCTTACAGGTGCTGTTCTCGTTTTAATCTTCGGCAGAGGCAAAGGAATTAATTTGCGCAGCAGAAGTGTTCATAAAAAGTGTGATTAACTGCAAAGGGTTGTTGCGTCTTCCTTTCACTCGCAGACAAATTTGTTTTGACATTTTTTTTCCCCGCTAATGAGTTTATCAGTTCAGTGAAAGTTGAAATTATTGCGAGGATTATAACCCCAATTTTGTTAAGAAGAGTTTACCTTTTCAGGGGTGAAACATCGTTAAATTTTGATATCAAACAGAAGGGCAGATTTAATATGACAAAAGTAACCATTTTCTTATAAAATAAGTTTATGGCGGATTTTTGTGCTTTGTTGGGTGAATCAATTTTTCTAACCAAAATTTCGGTAATGATATTGCACAATACTATTTTACAATTAATTAATAATTTTGATTGGATATCATACTAATACTATACCTCGTTCAATAAGAGATCGTACCTGCTCACGAACTAAATTTGTATTATTACTTTATTCTTACTATTGTTATATTCCTTAATTCTATTATATTTACAGTACTATAATTATATAAATCTAAAAATAATAACAATATGACTTCTCTTGCCTAAATTTTAAAGTTTATTGCACGAAACAGGTACTTTCTTTCGTTGACCGAAGTATAGGTACAACTACTACTAATCAATAATAATATACAGTATTTTTTTTAAATATGTCCGATCAAGGTCATCTGTCTCATGAACGAATTAACAAATTGGCATACATTTATCTCTTTCCATTTCAAAGGCTATAAGCGTATGCGATAAGGATGGATATTGTTTCGACTAAGTTAAGACATTCCACTTTAAAACGATGCTCGTTGTTGATAATACTGTAGCTGTAACGTAAGTGAAGTTTATTTATTAATTCAGATACATTACCTTGATTCATAGCCCTACGAATAATGTTTTTTTACCTTCCGTCACCTCTAGGTAAGGGAGGTATTGTCTTTGGTCAAAAAATTCGGTGGTTAGTTTTCATTGAATAAGCACGTTTTAGGGTCTTTACAATACGATTTTACTATTTTTACGATGATGTCTGTATGTGTGTGTGTGTGTTCGTGTGTGCGTGTGTGTGTGTGTGTATGTGTGTGTGTATCCCCGCCGTTTCGGACACGATATCTCCAATACTAGAATTCCAAAAATTACAATTCTTGCGTATTCCTCTTCCTTACAACCATATGCAGATCTGTTTAGATTTTGGTTATAATTGGTCAACCGGAAGTACCCTCATTTGAAGATTTTAATAGTTTTTCTTGGCAAACTCAGTTAAATGTTATTATAACTTAAAGAATATATTATTATCTATACGATTTGATTGCATTTTATATTTGTTATTCAACAGATATGAGTTAAAGAAGAATAAAGATAATAAATTTGATATAAATTTCATTATTCAGCCAGCTATGCTAACTTAACCATGGAAACTGCTAATATATTCAGGTAATTCAAATTGACAGATGTTAGTATCAATAAAATGTAAATCAATGAAAGAAAAAGGGAAGTAACTCTAGTGTTAGAAGTTTCTAGATATAAGAGAGACGATTACATTGGTTTGAACATGTTATGAGGAGAGATGAATATATTAATAGAAGGTGAAAGAAACATAGGAAGACCAAATATAAGATGAAAAGACTGTATTGTAGAAGACTTGAGAGAAAAGGAACTGAATGAAGACGACACGGAAAACAAAAATGAGTGGAAGAAGAAAATAAAAAATAGCGACCCCCTAACGAATGGGAAAAACTAAAGAAGAAGATGTCAGTGTCTAGTGCAATTTTCATAGTTTGTTTATGAAATAACTTTACTGGGAATATAGGATCTTTTGCAAGAAAATTTATGTATAGGGCGCGTGTAGTGACATCACTTTGCTGACTTTGGTAAGCAGATATGGGACCCGTGTCAAAATGACAGCAATTAATTATGTCCATAACTGACAAGTGTTATAATTTTTCATTCAAAATATCATAATTTCTTATTATTATTTTTTTGTTATCAGGAGTGTGGAATTCAGTTGCCGAGAAAGGGAATCACATAATACCAAAAATTTAGAATCTTTAGTAAGAAAATTTATGTATGGATTTTTTACATAATACACAGGATTGACGGAAGGTATTGTGCTGGCCACATCAGATTTTTTTTCACTGATATTGTGTCAGTATCTTATTTTTCACATATTTGGTTTTACATTTGCTAATAAACTTACCAGTTGACTTATTTTTGAATGCTTTTATTGTAACACATATTTTTATAATAATAAAATAACAGTAGTATCTTATGTACCCCCATAAAAACTACTGAATTTGTCAGAATGGGCGGATCAAAAATCTGAATTCATACAACTCGTAGATGACCTTTATCGGACATCTTTCAAAAAATTTACTGTACATGTTTTTTCGTAAGTATTTTCTCGCTTAAATGTAGGATTTAATATATCAAAAAAAAATTCTGACTTCAAAATTTAATATTTTTCGTTATCGAAAGTACATAGTTAAGTATAGCTGTGAAGTGATTTATATATATTTTCTCGTTGTAATAATGTCGAATATTTTTTTTCGTAAATTCGCTTCCTTGTATATTTTTTCCATACTGAGTAGTGGAACGGATCGTCGGATTCGGGTAGTGAAACTGATACTCAAAATCTAGTAATGGAACCAATGTTATATATCTTGTAACTGAACGTTGCTAATGCATGTAATCCCATTTCGACAGTCGGCATGCTTTACAGCAAACTCAAGGAACCAGTGGACAAGAACGACAAATCAAACGTGGTTTATAAAGTTCATTGTTCCACTGACAACTGTAAAGCCACATACGATGGAACGACCAAACGTTACTCGAAGATATGAGCGAACATCGCAGATCAACACAGAACAACACGGCAAACAAATGTACTCTGGCTGAACATTCCAATACACTAAAACATACTTTTGATCTGAATAATTTCAGGATTTTGGAGGAAGAGAAGATTTATTCCAAACGTATGTTTCTTGAAATGTTCCATATTCGGGATGATTGCAATAACATCAATGCAAGAACTAATATTCAAGGACTTAACAGCATACATTTTGGTTTATTTGAAAAGTTCAAAAAGGAAAAGGCAAATTGCAGGCCAAACTGAGTTCCATTAATTTCCTTTTATTTAAATTCATACAACTTTGCTACATTATTATTGGTGTACAGGCGACCAATGATGTCGCCAGAATCCTTACACAGGATATTTTCGGCTATTTTGCCGTATTATTCGGTTGTCGTTTTTTAGAGCAAATGGATGTGTATGGTCTTTGAATTTTTTATATGATGTTTAATAAATTAACTAAATGTTTTGTACGTATGTGTTTTGTGTACATTGAATTGTAAGAATCTGTAAGATCTTACTATAAATGTGACAATGTCAATGTTATTTTGTATGTATTATATTTTTGTTGTATATTATTTTAGACCCTGAAGAAGGTGCAAGATGCACCGAAACGTTCGTATAGTAAGAATAAATGCTGATTGACTGAACTTTCGAGTAATTGTTAACACCTAATCAAAATCACAGTCGAGAAATTACCCACAATAGTGAAATAAATATCATATAAATAAATAGTGCGTTGTTTAATTGTTTATATAAATCTTAGTGTTTAAGTCTATATTAATATTCTTAGTTTTTAATTAGTGTTTATTTGTAAATTCATAGTTATTTTTATCTTTTTGTCATTTATTTCTTGTTTAATAAAATTTATGTTAATTACTAATATTTCTCTGATTTTTATACTTCATCCTAGTAAATAAACGTTATAATAGTCAGTCTTGACTTTGAGTAATGTCTTGAGTTAACGGTTCTCGTATATGATAACCATCTTCATTGCAAAACTGTAGGACAATAGTGCAATGGATATTTCTAACAATTTTGCTTACCTATGTACTTACCTACATTCTGCTCAAATCAGACTAGTCTCTAGCCCTTATATTTTAAATCTAATGTCAGATATAGGTATTACAATTAAATGAATAAATATATCTTATTTCCATTATTTTTGTGCAGGTGCTTATGATTTGGTTAGAATGACAGTGGTGTAAATCATATGAACTTTGTTTTGAGTAGTCGAAGGTTTTGTAAAATCGTTTGTTAGTTGTTTATTTAAGTAGAAAAGTTTGTTGCTGCTCCTAGAGGCCAATTAATGTACTATTGATTTACACTACTATCACACTAAATAGAGGAACTAAAATGGAACACAAATTCACGCATAAATTAGATTGTGCAATTTATTGACTTACACCACTGCCATTCTATCCAGCTCATATAAACTTGAGAAATAGTAAATTTATACTTCACAATACGGTGAATCAAAATACATAGTAATTAAGCCACAGATGTAATAATGTAATGTGTCAGTTCTCGAAACGAGATTTAGTCTGTTTCATTCCCAGAACATATAACCAAATATTTTTGTTCCCAGAATTGAAATTAGGCCAATATCGAACTAAGATCCGATTAGTTTCTGTTCTAATATAGAATACGGATAGTTTTCGATTTGGAACCGAGTATCGGTTAGTTATACCATTGATTAAATAATACCTACTGTATTTTTTAATCAATGGTTATACATTCAAATAACTGGGTATCTGAAATCTCTAATGGGAACCTGTTCTCACTAGTGCTGTGAAGATCCGACAAAACTTGGATCCGAGAACCCGGATTTCAAAATATCTGGATCCTCGGAATATCCGACATTCGAATATTGAGGCGGATATCCGAAAATTTAATTCGAATTTGGATCCGGATCTGGACTCGATGTTGTGTTTACGGATCCGGATCCAAATTTTAATTCTGGATCCGATTCTTTATTTTAAATGTGAAAGCTAATATCTGGAACTGAGTTCAAATTCAAACCGTTAATGTGGGCCTGTACAGCGATCTGTAAACACTAGTAAACAAATAATAATACATTTTATAATGCCCCTTTAAAATAGCCAGGTAGTTTTTGCAAATGTACAGAAAAAATGAATTTATACTTTCACAGAGTCCTATTTAGTAAATTGTGAATAAAAAATCAAATTTGTATTATTTTTATTACACACGTAAAGTAATATATTAATATGACATGAATTTCACTAATTTATTATGTGCTTTTCATGCGACCCGATGCAAATATTTGAATGTAGGTTCATTACTGAGAATATTCGAATCCGACAACCGATCCGGATACTGAAATTCTATATCTAAAATCCGATACTCATATTCATATTTGAATCTAAGATCCGATACTCAAATCCATTTCCAAGATTAGATATTCGGATGCGGATTCAAGATCCGATACTCAGATTCGGATCCAAATTCCAATAGTCAGATTCGGATCCAAAATCCGATGCTCAGATCCGGATCCAAAATCCGATACTCAGATCCGGATTCAAAATCCGGTACTGAGATTTGGATCCGAGATCCGGATAGTTCAATACTCAATTATCCGGATATCCGGATATCACCACAACATAAAGCATGCTTCTTCATCAACATCTCAATATGCGATGTTTAGTATGATTAATTTAAATTTCCTGCATTATCTACGGTGGAGCAAGGTAAAACTAATTTATTATACATATTTACAAAATGCATTTACATAAATTAAAACAACTTATACTAATAATAAAATTTGGAATTCTTTATATAGGACGACCTCTCTATGTGCTAAGCGAATGTCGCTCGAGCCAGAACTTCATCCTAGTTAATTCTGTTTGTAAATCATATCGTTGTCCCGTCGGTGCACTTTATGACGGCGTTAACATGCAGCAACTAGCGCGCCTCGTGTACCGCGGCAGTCAAGGCGACGTGTAAATCTTTGTGCCTTCTTTGCGCGAAACTTGCAAATGAATTATTACCCCGCGTTTGTTAGTTTACAGTAAGGGTAATGTAACACGAAGATAACGCGCCACACAATGCAACCACAAATTGTTCAAAACATTCTTTTATTTCTTGTCACAAAGAAGTTTACACCCTATTTACATGAAAAGATTAACCAAATTTTAATGCTAAGAAACCTTGAGGTTTCTTAAGATATATATTTCAGTAGAAATACTAAATAGCAGAACTTCCGTACTGGTATCTTACGTTAAATATGTTTTTTTTAATCTCTCATTAAAATATCTATAAATAATAAGTACAGAATATGTGGGTACCTATACAAACATTTATGCCTTAACGAGATTTGAGTCTGGGACCTGGGACCCTACCAAGTTCTTGACTATTGCCGTCGAAAATAGTTATCGGTTATTAGCGAAGTCTAAGTGTGGTTAACCAGATAACCACGATTTGCCGGTTTACTCTCGAAAACTGGGTAAAAAGGCAACGAGTGTACCGGTTAACCTTTTAAAAGCGGCTATTCATTATACCCATATTACTACGTGTCAAGTAAATTTAATCTGTTAGTTAAGTAAATTTTCGGTATTTCAATCGAGAAGTATGGTTTCCAAGCAACATAAATTTACTTACCAGCCAGTTATTTTACTTGCCACTTCAATTGACCAGAAACGACTTAACTGGCAGAAACGTCAATTTTTCTTTTTATATTAATTGAAACTCAGACGATACTATGGACTCCTCTGATAAAGAAACTATTGTAGGAGATGACGATAAGGAGATTGTAGATAATTGATTCTGAAGGAGACCATATGCAGGGTTAACAGGTAAACGAGCTACCTCAAATAATATCTGTATTTTTAAGGATACAATAAAATACTATAAGACTAAATTGGATGATATATATTAGGGTCCATTCGATAGATTTTTTTTTTTTTGAATTCAACCATGTAATCGTTTTATGTCCTTAAATAACAAAAATATTGAGAACAATTCAATTAAAATTGGGTTTTTATAGTTATTTTTCAGCAAGCTATGTATAAAAAACAATTGATCTTAAATTAAAATGAAACATATTTGTTAATAGTTTTATAAAAACAGTGTTCTACTTGATTTATATCTTAATTCAAATTGAGAAATAGCAGTTTTTGTTTTATACATAGCCCTCTGAAAAATGACTATAAAAATCTATGTAAATTTCAGTTGAATTTTTGTCGATATTTTTGTTATGTAAGGATATAAAACGATTACATGGTTGAATTCAAAATAAAATACTGTATCGAAAGAGCTAAAATATATATATATATATATATATATATATATATATATATATATATATATATATATATATAAAAAAATATAACTTCGTATTGTAACTTGAGCACCACTGGTTTAAAAAATCCCATTGTACATAATAATCAACCCTTCCCTGTAAATGTAAAATGGGATAATTTGGATTTTTACATGAAATTTCGTTTATCAAAATTCATTGTATTTATTACGAAAAATTGAAAATAATGTCGTACATGTAACAAACAGGTAAATGATGCTTTATTATAGAAATTACATCATTATTTTTACAATTATCCGAAATTTTAGAAATAATCCAATTAGCTAGCAAATCAATACATTTGTTACTTATTTTGGATTAATTTACTGTTTTAAATCTTTTTTAATACTCTCATTTTATTTTCAATGTTTTTATAATCCTTGCACCAAATCCGCTTTTTGAATCAAATAAATTTTGAATTTGGAGCCATGTTTTTTCTTTGTAAAATTTACATATCGTTTTTTATCGCTCATTTTTAGTATCCTGCCAAACTATAAAGGACAACACTAATAAAAAAAGTTTTATAAATGATGTAAATATATTTATTTTTGACCTAATTACCAACATTAAATTTACTTTATTCATGGGTCAAATATAGTTTGTTTCACGGAAGATGACTATTCGAGGTCACTTGTTCGAAGAAAGAATACACATCCCTTTATGCAGCAGTAACTTAGCAACATGTCATGTTAGAAAGAGAAATATTATTTGATGTATGTCTTTGTAATTTATCCTGTGTGTTAGATATGCGTAAATTGGTGACTACTTTCTAATACCATGGTTTATGTCTATGTTTTTGTGTTTTGCAAAAACAAAGGTGAAGTACATAAATATTTGTGAAAGGCATTATTTAAAACAAACATATTTTTGAAATAAATTACACATACTTTTTTCATTTAAAATGTATACATAAATATTTCATATTTCATTACCGATATCTGTGTATGAAGCAGATTGGCACACCCAGCAATGGGTAATATGCCGTGATGAAATATTATTTATTATTATTATTGTATACATACGAAATGTAGTGAAGTTATCTGCAAGTAATATTATATCAGACGGCTCATAAATGACCGTGAATAGTCATCTTTCGTGAACCAAACATAACTACCAAACAGATAAATTACGATTGAAAGACAAAATTATTTACTTGACAGATCTTACTAGACAGGTAAAGTTACTAGGCAAGTAGTTACTTGACAGATTTACCAGAAAATTGAAATACCGGCTCTAAAGCTAAAAACTATTTATTTAAAATTAGTTATTATTGCAAAATGCAGTAAACCAACTAATAGCCAAATATTCGGTTATTCACAATAAGTGCATACTTGCTTGTTAAAAATAACCGATAATGTCAAAATGCTTTAACCGATAAACTCTTCAACCGATTTTCAATATCTTTTCCAGCACTGTTATTCTTTAATATGTCAATGATTAGCTAGATATAAGAAATTACAATATCCTATGATGAGTTTATGCTACACTTTCTTAAAAAAGAAACTATTTAATACTGTTTTACGAAATGTGGATCCAAGGATTTTCCTGTACGTCCGTCTTTACAATATTTTTAAGCTGTAGCAATTCCGGTTTAATTGAAACAACTTGAAATATTCTTATTTAAATGGAATACTGTAAACTAAAGTTTACTAAAAAGAAACTTGGATATGAGGAAGTTTCAAAAGCTGCAACTGTAGGAATAGCATTTGAATCTTGTAAAGGATATATTCACAAAAATACATTTGATTTACCGCCGAGTCAGGACTGTATTTTAGTATCGTCAATATTTACCGTTAATATTAAAGTAGAAAATTATGTAAATATTAAGAAAATAAGACATAGGTTTATGTACTTGTTGGTGTGCCAAATTTAGTTTTTACATGTTTATAAATAAATCTAAAAAGCCTACTTTATTGCATTGTTGAAGAAAAAAAATTATGGGATAAGGGTTGTTTCTAGGCTGGGTACTTGATGAAATGATTTCAGTCTCGACAGTGTCGGCTCCACATGAGTCTTCTGCAGGAGATGAAAATTACTGTAAATGTACTGTACAAAGTCACAAAATGTATACGAATGTATATAAAAATATTTTTAAAAATCTGATGTAGCCAGCACATTACCTTCCCTCAATCCTGTGTATGTACAAATTCCATGCATAATTTTTTTTGCAAAAGATTCTAAATTTCCAGTAAAAATATTTCATAAACGAACTATGCAAATTGCACTTGCCATTGACATTTTCTTCTTTAGATATCCCATTCGTTAGGGGTCGCTATTTTTTATTTTCTTCCAGTAATTTCTGTTACGCGAGTTATTTCTCTTATCCTTTCATTCCTTATCCTATCTTTCCTTGTCTTCCCCAAAATCTATCTCAACATCCTCATCTCTGCCACATTCATTTTCTTTTCATTGATATTGACATCTGTCAATTTGAATTATCTGAATATATTAGCAGTTTCTATGATTAGCATAGCTGGCTGATTTATGAAATTTAATATCTTTATGATTTTATATCTATTGAATATGAAGTATAAAGTTCAATCAAATCGTATATAGAATAATATATTCTTTAAAATTTATAATAATATTAAATGTCAATAAATGATATTTAACTGCGTTTTTTCAAGAAAAACTGCAAATGAGAGTACTTTCGGTTGACTAATTGTAACCAAAATCTAATAACGTTTGCATATGGATCTAAACCCGAGAAATATGAAAAAAATATAATTTTTTGGAATCGTGATATTGGAGTTATGCGATTCCAAACGATCGTCACATACACACATACTCATACACACACACATAAACGCACGCACACACGTACACACACATACATACTGACGTCATCGTAAAAATAGTAAATTCGTATTAGGGGCCCCAAAACATGCTTATTCATTAGAAACTCACTGTCAAATTTTTTGACTAAAGACAATACGTTCGTTAGCTGAAGGTGACGGAAGGTAAAAATTGTAACAATAAAACGGTGTGCTACACCCTAACGGACAACAGTGTAAGTTGTCCGTTTAGGATGTGGCACACCGATTTTTTTCACATTTTTTAAAAATATTTTAAATACATTTGTATACATTTTGCGACTTTGTTAAATAATGTGTTTAACAATTATATTTTTATAAAGACTTTTTCCATTTTTAATTAAATATATTATACACAAAAATATTATGTATACTGCAATTTTCATCTCCTGAAGAAGACCCAGGTTGGGTCGATACCGTTGAGACTGAAATAATATTGTGGCTGAATCCCAGGAACTTATTCATTTCAAAAAAGTCTATATTTTTATATACAAGATCAACAAATACTTATTGTAATAATAACCATTGTAAGCATCTCAGTGTTGTCTATGGTTTCACAGAAAGGTACTGTCGATATTATTAACACGCAAAGTTTCTTCTTGAAAATCTTTACTGGTTGTTCTTGCCAGAGATATACATATATTTTGGTATAAGGATTAACTTATTTGTATAAATTTCAAAGTTGCCATTAAGACAAAATATCTCCGTTCCTTATAAGTATTCATGGAGATGTGATTGGGACGTGCTTGGGTGGTAACTATTCCCAGTTACTGGGGGAAAGACGGCCACGTCCACGACATATTTCACTCCGTGCAGGCACCTCTACATCTCGCACCCTCGTTCGATAGTGGCTTTATACAGGTCACTAGGGTGGAACTGACCTATCAACTCCGTACACCACACAGGCCAGGGAACAAACATTATTTGTAACGGAAGAAATATAGCAATTTTTATAATGGTCTAACCTTTTTAACACTGCGAAATCGTTTATTAAAACTCAGTTGAAACGGCAGTAAAAAATATTTAATTATTCATAATTTTTAATAAACAAATAGGTAATTGTATAAAATCAAACTACTTACATTATAAATGAGAGGTCGCGGTTTATTTCTCCTCAAATACATGAAACTAAATTTCTTTCGTATTTAATGTGATATACCGGCTACGGTTTTGGCCGATTAATCGAGTATCGATTATCCGGCCATTGTAGAAGCAGAGTAGTCGGCCCGGCCGGCTAATTTCAAGCATCACTAAAAGACGTTCTTCGCTGAAATTCGCTTGTTTCTATTAATTAATATAGATCTTGCTGAGATGAAAGAATTAGTTTTATTTTATTTTATAAATTACATGTCATTTTTACTTTTTCTATTTTATTGACAACTTACAACTCACTTTTTTTATTCTCCAAAAACAAAAACATTTTTCACATACTTTTAGTAGGCGCGTGTCGAAACATTCTTTTTAATATAAATGTACAATATTTCAACACACCTCCTTACATTTATATTACATAGATCAATAAACATTTAACATTTCTCTTAATTTTACAAATTTATTTTTACCTAGTGATTTCGTAAATATATCAGCCAAATTTTCGTCTGTATTTACTTTTACTATATCAATAATTTTTTTCATATAGCACTCGTTCACAAAATGATAATGCACTTCAATATATTTTGAATTTTTGGTAAAATTTCCGTATTTTGCAATATTCAATGCACCTGAGTTATCTTCATATATCTTTACTGGTTTTGTAGTTTCTATATCGAATATTTCAAGTATATCTCTTATAATTTTTATTTCACTTACAGCTTCTGATAATGCTACATATTCTGCAAATGTAGAAGATTTTGTAACGCTACCTTGTTTTCTACACTTCCAAAATATTACATTACCAAATAATCTCATTACATAACCTGACGTTGATATCCTGTCTATATTATCACCTGCCCAGTCAGCGTCCACAAAACAATCAAGATCCTCATTCATCTCATTTTTACTATAATTCAATTTCAAGTCTTTTGTCAAATATAGATATTTTAAAATTCTCAAGGCATACTTAAAATGACTTACATTATAACAATTTTGAAATCTACTTAAGTAATTAACGCTATAGCTTATATCGGGTCTTGTTCCAGAACTAATGTACAATAATGCACCTATCAAATTTCTATATCTAATATCATCACATGTTACTTGTGCAGGCTCTAATTTCAAATTTACCTCCATTGGTGTCTTACACAGCTTTGAATTTTTAATTTTATATTTCTCAGATAAAGATTCAATATAATTTTGCTGGCTTATCAACTAATTTCCAAGTTTTATTTTTATTTATACATTCAATTTCTTTATCCATAGCTTTTCTCCAATATTCAGACTCATTACTATTCATCGCCTCCTCAAAATTATTTGGACTATCAACACCACAGTAATTTGCATAAATATAGTTATTATAAACATAGTTATCGTCAAATTTTCTAGGCAATTTTTTTTCTCTCTTTGATCTTCTTAACGTTTGACTCTTTTCTTGATTTTGCTCATTTAATACGTTTTCATCAATCTTTTCTGAATTTCGTTCATCATTTAACTCACATTCATCCGTTACACTTCCTTCTTGCATTTTAAAATCATTGGAGCATTCATTTTTAGACTCATTGTCACTCTCGTTTCCATTTAATCCAATACATTTAATATCTTCTTCCACAATATCAACATGTCTTGCTATAATTACTCTATTATTTATTAATACTCTATATCCAGTTTCAGTATATCCTATCAAAATTCCTAAATCAGCTTTTCTATCCCATTTAGACTTTCTAGTTTTTTCTGGTATACGTACAAAAACTTTACTGCCATACAAACGTAAATATTTGATACTAGGTTTCTTACCAAATAATATTTCATAAGGTGTTTTCTTTTCTTCCGTATTTGCCAATGTTCTATTTTTAAGATATGCAGCTGCGCATACTACCTCTGGCCAAAACCTTCGATGTACTTTTGCTTCAGCTAATAAGCATCTAGATATGTCCATAATTGATCTATTATATCTTTCAGCTGTACCGTTCAATTCATGTACATAAGGTGGACATGCATTTATAGAAATTCCTTTTTCTCTAGTTAAACGATAAATATTTGAATTGAGGTACTCTTTTCCATTGTCACATCTTAATTTCTTAATAGTTTTGCCTGTTAAATTTTCAATTTGATTTATGTATTCTACGAAACAATCATAAACTTGATCTTTTGAATTAATGGTATAAACTCTAGCTACTTTACTGTAGTCATCAATAAACGTTAGAAAATATTTTTCACCATTTATCCCAGTAGTCGCATGAGGCCCATTCAAGTCTGTGTGAACTATTTCTAAAATCTCTTTAGCTTTACTTCTATTGTTTTCAAAAGGTATATTATGCATTTTATTTTCAATACATATTTCACATTTCATGTATTCAGGTTCTAACTCTTTAGGTATTCCATCTAATAATTGGTTTTTACACAAAGTATTTAAATAATTAAAATTTACATGACCTAGTACGCGATGCCATTTTTCTTTTAATGTCAAATTTCTTTTGCTACTTGTACTTGTTATATTAACTTCTTTGTTTTCAATTTCACTGGTCATTTTATACAATCTCCCTTCTTTCCAAGCAATCGCAATCAATTTATTATTCCTATCATAAATTTTTGAAGTATTATTTATTGATATAATTTTATTTTTATCTGTGACTTTAGCATAACTAATTAAATTTCTATTCATTTCTTTAACATAAAATACATTTAACATATTAATTTGAATTTTTCGATTAAAAACTGGAAAGTAACTAATTACATTCCCTACTTTTGTGGCTTTTAAAATTTTACCGTCACCTATTTTAACATTTACAGGCTGTTTTAAAATTATACTATCACTAAAATATTTATCATTATTTATCACATGATCTGTACAGCCACTATCTAACAACCAATCAATTTTTATTTTATCATTATTACCTACTCCTTCTTCTTTGTTTGTCGTCATAGTTTGAACTTCTGTGTGGAAGCTGTTCATTCCGTATCCATCCTGTTGATAACCTCGGCCACCTGGATACCAACCATTTCTCGAACTCTGCTGCTCGCCACTACCGCCTCGACTACGTTGCCAATGTCCATAACTTCCACGGTGCTGTTGATGCTTTGCGCCGCGCCTCCACGAACCTCTACCTACTGCCACCTGACGACAATTTCTTATGAAATGTCCTGGTTTCCCACAATTGTAGCACGTTTGTTCTTGCTTCCTTGCTCTTGATTTGTTTTCCGTTACAAAAGCGTTTGATTTGGGGTTCGAATTTACGTATTCTTCATTGGCTTTTAAATTGATCATTTTTATTTTACTCTTCACATATTCTACTGTTTGATCTTCTTCCTTCAAAACATCAACCAAATCACCGATATAACTTAAAGATTCTGGCAATGTTCGCAACATGTAGTTCATCTTTTCTTTCTCAGTTATCTTCGCTCCAGCGGTTTTTAATTCATTTACGGCTTTTTCGAAATCAATGAAGAATGTTTCCGTATCACTATATTGTTTCAGTCTCAATCTTTCTAATTTATTTCTGCAAACTATTTGTAATGCTGTTGATTCTTTAGAATACATTTCATCAAATTTCTTCATAATATCATATGCTGTATCTTTGTCACTCACAAACTCTAATTGTTTATTTGTAATAGCACTGTATATGTAATTTATAGCTTTTAGATCTTTTTCATCCCAGTCTTCTCCATCTGTATCTTGTTTTACTCTTGAAACCGTTACGTCACACTTTTTCATTTTCAGATACATAAGAATACGCCTCTTCCAACTTCCATAATCTTCACCATCAAACACCGGTATCGTAACATCCGTCATTTTCCTGACGCTTCTGAAAATTTCTTCCTTTTCTTAATTATTATTTTCCACTTCTTCTAAACTACTAGCTCTGATACCATATTAATTAATATAGATCTTGCTGAGATGAAAGAATTAGTTTTATTTTATTTTATAAATTACATGTCATTTTACTTTATCTATTTTATTGACAACTTACAACTCACTTTTTTTATTCTCCAAAAACAAAAACATTTTTCACATACTTTTAGTAGGCGCGTGTCGAAACATTCTTTTTAATATAAATGTACAATATTTCAACAGTTTCCAATGTAGTGTCAGTCTCAAATGTGTATTTGCCTAACATTTCTTCGTCCCAATCTACCTTTGATTAATTAATAATGAAACAATTACATATTAATAACATCTAATATTTCCTATATATACAAATCGAAAAAGGAAAATTGTCGTTTTTGTTTTAGTCTTTTTTTTGTTACATTAGATTTATTGCAAATTAATATTTCTACTAATTAAAAGTTGTATAAAGTCCGTTTCCACGACTTGATCAATCGTAAGCATTATGGTTTAAATCACCAGGGAGAAAAGAATTGATGACATCATGTTATCAGGTGAAATCGTGTGATTGCCGAATTAACTGATAGAATATAATATAACATACCATGTGAATATTAATATTCATCGAAATTCGAGATAAGACATTTATTTCGCAATAGTAAATCAGTTAAATCATTATGATGTAATGTCAAAACTGACAGTATTATAATATAACATATAGGTATTGTGCAATTTTGTTATTCATTAAAATTAGAATTATAAATAGTTATTTAGCAATAATAAACGAACTGAATAAATACGATATAAGTATAATGGATGAAATATACTTCTTTTTATTGTCCAAAATCAATATGTGGCACTAATTATCGGCAATCTTAGAAATACAGTCTTTGCAAAAGCAATATGCACAATATAATACCAAGAATTATTAAAACTACCAACATACAACGAATCAAATATTATCGACGTCAAAATCACCTTAATCACATGATTGCCAGAATGACACGAATATTCAAATAATTCAAATATTTGAAAATGACATGGAAAGGAACAATACAGTTTCCAGCATAAGTTAAAATGTAGGAATACAGGTAAGATAATAAAATTATATATCATCACGGCATATTACCCATTGCTAGGTGGGCCAATCTGCTTTGTACACAGATGTCGGTAATAATGATGACATATTTGTACCGTGCGGGCGTTTACCATCAGGCGTCGCAACATGCTAATCTGGGGAACCGAGTTCGATCCGAACCGACGACAAATATTTTAGAATTTTATATGGCACAAAATTGACCCCTGTGGTGCAGTCTCCACGCTAGCAATGAATATAGGTAAGAATATAAATAAATAAAATAAATATATTATCACGGCATATTACCCATTGTTGGATGCTGGGTGTGCCAATCTGCTTTGTACACAGATTTCAGTAACGATGATGACATATTTGTACCGTGCGGGCGTTTACCATCAGGCGTCGCAACATGCTAATCTGGGGAACCGAGTTCGATCCGAACCGACGACAAATATTTTAGAATTTTAAATGGCACAAAATTGACCCCTGTGGTGCAGTCTCCACGCTAGCAATGAATATAGGTAAGAATATAAATAAATAAAATAAATATATTATCACGGCATATTACCCATTGTTGGATGCTGGGTGTGCCAATCTGCTTTGTACACAGATTTCAGTAACGATGATGACATATTTGTACCGTGTGGGCGTTTACCATCAGGCGTCGCAACATGCTAATCTGGGGAACCGAGTTCGATCCGAACCGACGACAAATATTTTAGAATTTTAAATGGCACAAAATTGACCCCTGTGGTGCAGTCTCCACGCTAGCAATGAATATAGGTAAGAATATAAATAAATAAAATAAATATATTATCACGGCATATTACCCATTGTTGGATGCTGGGTGTGCCAATCTGCTTTGTACACAGATTTCAGTAACGATGATATATTTGTACCATGCGGGCGTTTACTGAAAAAGTTTTAAAATCAGACCAAGCGTAAAATTTTAAAAGTAAGTTTATGTAAGCTTGAAATTTTTAAATGCTTACCGAATCTTAGTTTTTTTTTATTTTAAACCAAGCTACTTGACTCTACGATTCGTTAATAAATTGCATGTTTATTCTACAGTAAAAATTGAACGTCATTATCAAAGCTATCGAAACAGCTTGACATATTTAGCACTGTATAAAAAACCCATTATTTATATTAACGTACTTGAAGAAAGTTTAAGTATCTGATTTCTAGTGCAGAAATTCTTCTCTTTTTATTCCTTAAGTGAATTATGAAGTACTAACTCAATGAGGGTGTATGTTACAGGACACGTAAGGTTGTCCACGTGACCCAGCAAGGAGGTGAAGCACCCCTAAAGGCTTTAGCCTCCTGGAGCACGATTCTGCCAATTAAATTCTCTCAACAGACTTCGTAAGGGAACAGGCGGAATAAGAACACCTGAGTTCCAAATTATACGTATGAGATACACTATAGAGATAGAAGCTTTTCAAAGCGATAATTGGCTTCATCTTCGAATTTAGGTTGACAGGATCACAATTAGTACGTACACTGTAATAAATATAGCAAACTGTTAAAAGTTATACATTTGAGAAAATTTCAGTGAATTGTTTTACAATTTATTTAATCTGTGATTATGAAACCTCAGTGTCATAATGTGTAAGAGATATAATTGCTAACTAAACGCAATACGTAAAAATGTCTATCATATATTGTCTACTGCCATTTCCAGCTATGCATAAGGCTTAATGCTTAAGAACAAAACACCAATGTGTAAGAACAAAAGTTTGCAAACTTCAAGGTTTAAGGCGAAATGCCCAAGCGGAATTGTAAGATGAACGTAACTGTTATCTTCATTCTTAATTTACTAATCTGAACTGTAAACTGTCGGTCTATTTTATAATTAATGTACATATGACACATTAAAACTGTAACACGAGGGGGGTGTCACAGAAGCACTGATGATGGTCGCCTTACTCTTCTTGATTGACCACGACTTGATTAACCGAAGGACGAACACACATATACTTACACTTAACTTTGATGGCCGATGAACATTTACATTATGGACACAGACATTATTAATATTACTAACTAACTTCTTTATTTACACATAATTACACTAACACTAATCAATTATTAACTATTAAACTTATTATTATTGATTACTAACCTAAACATAACTAAATGAAATGAACTAAATAGTTACATTGTAACTCAGCAGGCAGGCGTTTAGCCCGCGCTAGAGACTGAAACTCAGACTACATGTCTCGTCGACACGAGTATCTAAGACCGACTATCTCAAACAAAACGTTACTTTCGTGAGAGGATTATCTCTGAGGGGTTGAAAGAGGGTATCATATGACATCCATATCAAAACATCAACCCTGCATGTAGGCTTGCAATAACTTCTAGACTTAATTGTCAACAAATAACTGTCCAATGTCTCTGACACAAATCATTATGCATTAAGCATTAAAATATTTGGTGGAAATGGGGCTTTATCGTCTAAAATTATGAGTACACCTGCTGATTTTTAAAAATCAATTTAGTCAAATTATTTTCCCCATAAATAATAGGTCGATTTCGCATTTAAAATTATAGTTTACGAAATACTTTTTATAGTAAACATAACAATAATTTTCTGTAAATATTTAAATAAGGCGCCAGAAATAATCATGAAAGCAATCCCCCCACTCCTGTAAACGACAAGTTACATACAGCACATCATTCATAGCCAATAGAAAAACATTTATATAAATTTATATAATAATCGTAGGCAATAGTTTCACATATTAAACTGTATGAGCTTTGAAGTCATATTCCATTTTAGATCACGTGATTTTTTTCAAAATATTACATAAATTTCATTTAATTGTAAAATATCTATTAGATATTTCGTGACATTTTCAAATTTGAGGCTATTTAATGAATAGTATTTTTTTAAAAAATAATACGTGAGAGACAAAAACTTTTGCTAACAGACTTATTCCTAGTGAAAGTTACAAAACACAACAAAATTGAACATTTTATCCTATGGATTAATAATGGGGTATGTGACTAGGTTACGAGAAAAAAATGATTACAACTTTGGAGAAGGGTTAGTGACGCCACTTTGCTCAAAACGTGATGCTTATTCTATACCGGTAGAAATATTTGGCCCGGTTACATCGATATCTTACTGAACTGATTAAATATTAAATTATAACTATATTACTACTAAATATTTTATTCGTAGAAATAGGCTTAATAGATCAAGGGAGACTTTAAATAAACGAAGAAAGAAATTGTGATTTTTTTTGTACCTATTATTTAGTAGGACGCTCTAATCATCTACACTTGCTGATTTTTGATATTACTACTAAATAGTTTAGTACGCTTCGTGTAAACAATGTCCCACCAGGAGTAGGATTTTATAACTCGTCCGTTATCAAACGGTACCGTTATCACTATAGTAACGTAGTTTTTATAAGATGATTGGCATATTTACGTCATAATTGTTAAATAAAATGTCATTTTCTGTGTAACCGTAGTGATAACGGTACCATTTGATAACGGACGAGTTACAGAATCCTACCCCGGACTTGTGAGCTACGATTCGAAGCTAGTACAGTCAAATTTTTGAAATATATCCGATCAAGGTCATCTGTATCATGAACGAATTAACGAATTGGCATAAATTTATCTTCCTCATTTACAAAGGCTATAAGCGTCTGCGATAAGTATTTATATAACACGTTTGTCTTTCAAAAATTCATATTATTTCGACTAAGTTAGGAAATTTTATTTTAAAACAATGCTCGTTGTTGATAATACATTCGCTGTAACGTAAGTTTATTTATTAATTCAGATACATTACCTTGATTCATAGCCGTACGAATAACGTTATTTTCTGTCAGTGTTACTGACATTGACACTGTCATAAATGTAATTAGTATCTTCTTTTCACTTATTTATTTGGTTTTACATTTGCTAATAAACTTAGCAGTTGAATTAGTATTTTATGTACCCTCAAAAAAACTAAGCAAACGACACTACACTTGTCAAAATGGGCGGAACAAAAATCTTAATTCATACATTTCGTAGATGACCTTGATCGGACATCTTAATTTTTTTTTACTGTAGCTAACCAAAGTTGTTAGCCTGACTATTTTTCCCTTGTAAACTTATCAAGACCAAGTTGCCAAGTTATGCATGCGTGTTGTCCCTGTTTGCATTGCTTGTTTATCGACAAGTTAGGTAATGTGAATTGCTTGTATTATACTGTATACAAATGTAGTTAAAGTAAGTTTTTTTTTTCATAGAAAATAATGTGTATGAATTATTCTCGTGTTTAATTCACATATATCAATAAGTCAGATTAATTTAATAATTGTAGTTTTAAAAATGGCGATACTTCTTACTAAATTATAACCAAATAAAACTTGACCTTGCAAAAATATTCACGATGTAAATACACAATAACTATTTTTTTTGTCTAGTTAAGATTATATAGTTGTCACAATATACTATCACGGTATAAATCAGTCCTAAACTCAGATCATGCTGACGTAACCATGTCCCCACTCCAAAACATTCACTTGCTAATAACACTATTATTAAAGTATTATGTTTAATTTTTAATAATATAAATATGAGATATAGTGATTAATTTTTATATTTTGCCCCTATATTGAAAATCCTTTATAGTAGAAAACCCATTTATATGCATCTGTTTTGTCTCAAAATCGACAACAGATAGGTATGTATATAATTATGTATATCCATGACGAAGGAAGTGAAAAAGTGCAATAAATTAATCAAGGTGTTTTAAGAACTCATAAAATCCTGGCATATAACATAGGAAAGGATAGTGCTTATGCACAGCTGGTAAATTGAAATTGGATAATTGAATATCTTACTTTAGCATTAAAGAATTTAGATGATCTACATTAAATTCAACCACATAAATAAAATAACAAGTAATTTAATATCGTGTGTCTATAAAGATTGTGACGATACGTACCTCGTCTCAGTATTGTTGTGTTTAATCAATTTTAGTCAGCCTTAAACGATGTAATATCGTAAATAAATCGCAGCATGCTGAAATTATATCTAATCAGAGATTTGTACATAAATGTATGTTTGACTTACCTGTGTAATGTAAAAACATGATACGAAGCGTGTACATTGTTGTATATTATTGTTATACTGTTTATTGGTAGTAGATAGGATTTGTTACACATTTATTTCATCGCTAGAACTGTCATTGTTTTTCTAGGTTTTGATTCAACGCCGTGAATTGAGTGGCATGTGTCAATGGCATGCTCAATTCTTATTATTGTAAAATATTATTTTATAATGTCTGTTACAATGTTTTTATTGTATTTTACGACAAACTGTGACTGCCTAAAATGATTACAATTTCTATTAAATTAGTTCTTGTTAAAGGAGCGTTCGCAGCGCCAGCAGTCATATGTTAAAGTTTAAAGTTTCTCCCCTCTTAAAGGTACGCGAGATTTTTCCTGATGTACCAAATCACGGGTATAAAAGACGGCGTATCGTCCAGAGACAGGAGTTCTTCAGTTCGTCCGACTGAACCTAGTGCCTGGATTCCGGGCTAGAGCTGCAGTTCAGAGCGACTTGGTCGAGCTCTAAGAAGAACGTTTGAGTCGTGGAATTGTACCGTCGAAGTTCTAAGTCGAGTTTGGGTGATTGAAATTTACCACTTGCCGAGATAAACCGCCGTCCGTATCTCCGATACCTTATGTAGAGGAGTCCGTTTGAACTTTGTATTTTATTAGATATTTTTATTTTTACTTACCGCTGTTAGAGACTGTGCTATTGCCATATAGCGGGAGCACAGTCCCCTAGTAGATTAAACACAATCCGTCATATTTTTCACAAAGGGTTTCATGTTGTATTTATTTATTTATATATTTATGTTACATACATACGTTGGGAATAATAAACTAGTTGGTTAAGTTAACTACGTGCTTTACTGAGACAAACCCTGACCTACCTCCGCAGAAAGCTATTCAGAAATCCTCCCTCTCTTTCAACATCCGCCGCCGAAGGCGCCCGAGCAAACCGAACCTTGTTGACAGAGAGGAATACGACAAGATGGCCTCGCCACAACCAACCGGGCTACCGTCACAATGTTATATATGAATTGGCACCTAAACTATTTTTGATCAACATTCATTAACATCCCTCTCAAGTTTTATTAATATTGATTCAGTACAGTTCTCGTATGAGCGTAGTTTATTAACCTCTTAGATCTACCTCGTCGTGGATGCATTCGTGGAACAGCAGTACGCAATCAAATTTTGTGTTCGTTTGTGCAATGAATTAGCTTAATCGTCTAAAAAGTGTTTGGAGCTGTTTCATTGACTCGTTGCAATGTTTTTGGCTGGCAACAGCGATCAAGCAGAAACTTCGAAAACATCAAACTACGAGTAGTTCGACAACTGTTGGTTTTCGATTGATGTGTTACGATGAAAACGGTTGTAGAGTAATTGAAGATCGACAAAGATATTGCTGGATTGAGTATCGTCGAAGATTTAAAAAAAAATGTTGTGCGCGTTGGACGATAACTCATCGGCTTACAAAGCAACATTTGTTTATCAATTTCTGTCCTTTAAAAAGTCACTGTGTTACATCATCTACATGCTTCTGATTTGGACCCGACTAACTATTCTCCTTCCTCAAAATAAAATTGAGACTGAAAGGGAACCGTGACGAGAGTATTGAACAGCATCCCACTTCTAGTCTTCCAGAACGCCGTGAATGGACTCGAGGACCACGCCAAGAGCTGTGTGGATTTAGAAGGAATGCATAATGATGAATAAATTATTATTTTGAGAATATAATTCATTAGTTACGTGACATGTTTTCCGCCAATCAACATTCAGAATCTCCCTAGTTACGTCATGATAAATACAAAGAAATTATCACCGTATTTATAGTCGTTACTTAGGTTTTTTTTTATATTTACGACATTAACAGTTATTTTTGTGTATAAAAGTAAGTAATATCAATAATTCAACTTGGAAGTACCATGTTTTAATACAATATGAATATGTATATCAAACGTTAGGTTAGCAGCACACACAATGTGTTACAAAAATTAACTAAATTCTCTCATTAAATATAAGCTCGTAATATGATTAATAATCGAAGATATTCGGATTCGTGAAATCAGCAACTTGGTTTCACTCCAGAATATCATCGATGATAATCATATTACTTGTTATATTACGTATGATGATATAACGGGTTTGTCTTAGAGAAGTCCTAAAACTTTATGTCCTGTAATGTCAAACTCAATTCCGCGATAACGACAAACGGAATGATATTAGAATATGTTACATAACACGGTACCTTCATCAATTTAATTGGAATGCATTTAACCTATAAAATATATAAAAATATTTCAAAGTTTAAATTGTAAATCACAATTATATTAAATAAACTTGACAAAGAGATTAATATATGAAAGCGAAAAATGCTCTTACCATTTAACATTTAATTTAAATGTATTCCAATTAAATTGACGAACGTACCGTGTTATGTAACGTATTCTAATATCATTCCGTTTGTCGTTATTGCGGGATTGGGTTTGACGTTACAGGACTTAATCCTATCGTATCGCATTTGAGCGATTGTGGATGGTGTGTTTATTTATAAATAACAAAGCGGTGCTTTGACTTCGTCGTCGACAAAAGACGCGCAGCTCATCAAAGTTTATTAGGTGGTACAGCAGCGCATAATTAGCGCGCAGTTGACACGAATTAGTCTCGACATCGACTCAACGACAATTTAATTTAACACAAGTTTATTATCCGCTACTCATGACCTAAAAGAATAACTAAAATCCATAAATGCTACATCCTTTGTTAGCAAAACTTTTAATTCTAATTAAACGAAGAGTAGAAATTTAATTAAAGCACCAAACCGAATTCGGATTCGGATAAACATTCCTTGAGTGATGAATTATTTATTACTGAAGAGAACACAGCTTCTATTCGACAGATGATCGAGAAAAATATTCTAGTGGCAGGACAACAAATGATAAAATCTTACACCATCATCTTAGGATCAGAAAAGTTTGTTATGAATGGGTCGCTCATAATTTAACAGATGTTTAGGAGACCTTAAGAAAATAGTAATCTGTGACGAAACATGGATTTATGCTTATGCTGTTGAACCCGAATCGAAATATCTGTTGGCTCAATAGGTGTTACGTTCTAACTAATCATAACCAGATCAAGGTGAAGCAATGGCGGATTTATGATAGACATTCCCATTGACTTCTATATACAAAATAAACCGACGTTTCCCATATCTTTACAATGGCAGGGGCTGTATTCACTTAACTGTCATGGTACGCGATCGCTATCTTTTTCTAACAGTGGCTAGTACGCATGCGTCAGCCAGTACCAGTTCGACAAATTGACGATGAAGAAGAAATAATTATAGCCTGTTAAGCTGGTTGACATTATTTGTCATTTTCATTTGTGCATCGTGCTCGGTGATTCAGTTTTACGTCCATTCGATTTATGTTTAAATACATTTTCGCATTAGATATATGGATAAAATGTGATCATATCTGCTTGGTTCAGATACACACAAATGTTAGAGAAAGACAGAGATCCCACTTGTTTGGCGGGTTGCATTTTTGAAGACGCCGGTCCATTTTGTATGTAGCAGTCAATGGCTATTGCTGCCTGCAGGCTGATATATTTTACCATTTAGCTCACCAGAGGCGAAACTACGATTTTAGCGCCGTTTTTAATTCATCTTTTTGCAAGTATTTGCGAATTTGACGCCCTTTGAGCGTGTGTCGAAACGATGCCCTTTTGCCACTGCTTAGTTATGCCTCAAATTAAATTCACATTGGGGACTTTTTTATAATTACGCCACTGAATCCTAAGCAGATGTTGAAATCCCCGCGACGCGCCGGCTAGAGGTTAACTACGCCGTGACCCACTTCTTTTGTATACAGGTCATTGGTATAAATACCGGCCGAAAGAAAGCGGAGGGACAGTTTTTTGAAGATTGCTGATTTATAGCGATAGCCATGCAACTCAAACAAAATTTGTCCAGAGTAACACCATTTAAAAAAAAAGATTTTCTCGGTTATATGAAATGTCAAAAATAAAATCTTATTGCTAATTCGGATGGAGAATTTAATTCTCTACAACATTTATGTGAAAGTATTTTTATCTAAAATAATTTGGGAACTTTTGCGTAAGGAAAAACTGATTTCCCATGTTAAACACCTATGGCCAGGTTTTTAATTAACACACTGTATAACAAATTCACACGCAATCCACATCTATTAGTTTTAAGAAATAAATAAAGAACACAACTGTTTAAAAAGAGGGAGTGGACGGGTTGAACCTATTAACCCAGCAAGTTCAGGATAAGTTCTGGGTTACTTAAGATGTGCCAATTAAACACAACTAATCTGTCACTCTAGAAGTCCCAATGTCCCAAATAAATGCTGGCCAAATTATATACTGTCGATTAATAACATATTGTATATGAATATCCTTGACTTTACGAAACCACTGAGATAGAGCCTATATCTTTTTTACAATCTTAACTTTTTTCAGATTTTAATTCTCCCATGATGCCTTAAAAATACCTATCTTAGTACGTTTATTGATGTAGATAGGACGTAATGTATAGAGATAGGTGCCCTGCAGGCCACGGCAAATGACTGTAAAATTATATCACGCCGACTTGTACATTACATTCCCGTATAAAGATGGCTGGTGGATAAGGCTTCGTCATACCGTAGTTTTGTTGTGTTTAGTTTTATGAGTGCTTTACAGCGATATTAGAGTGTTTTTAAACAACATATTTAGTTTAAAATGCAATTTCTTTAAATTTATACCTCAGGAATTTAATGACGTGCACGTAATGTGATCGTAAAGTGCGCACAGTGCTTCACGGGACGTTTTTATAAGGGCCGCGTACTCTTCATTCAATAAGGGTGAAATTAGAATCTTTTTACCATAATAATATAAGTAATCATAAAGACATACAGTAATAGATATTAACAAATAATAATATGTAATTCTTGTATACGTATATGCACTCTTTTACATAAAAACCCGTTTCGAGTAAAAATGAACAATTTTTTTGTACATGGCAGTAACACAGCCGTACCGGGTCCATTGGACGAACAAGCATTGTATGTTCATTTTTTTCTTCGTTTATGTCACATACATTGGTGTAAATTATGGTAAAGATTGTATATTTGTACTATATTATAGGATTTTTTTAAATTTAATTTTAAATAATAATAATAATAATAATAAAGTTTGTTGTTTGAGAAAAAGTACACATCTCCTGAATTGGTACATAATTATAAAATATAAATATAACAATATAATATAATACAAAAAGAGAAAAACCTATCAGTTAATTAGGTAATTAACAAATTAATTAATTATCGTGGCAACTACTAATACGCATTTTTTTTGTACTGGATGAAATGGCACATAAACCTTATTCTAGCGAACAAATGTACATATATTTAAATATGAGTACATCACTATTTAGCAGACAAAGTAGCATGTGGAAACCTTGCATATATAATGAATTTAAGAATTGACATAATGAAGTATAAATTTTTATTTTTATTAATTGTTGCAACAAAAACTTCTCAGTTTGAATGAGTTGATGGTAAAATAATAGTATTTTATGTATCTGGGACGAAAAGTAAATTTTTAAGGTATGAGCAAGTTGTTTAATTATGATAATAATAATATTTATTGAGTGCTAATATACAAAATAAGTATTTACACAAGTCAATATGGAGAAACACAATACAATAAGAGCAATTGATAAATTCACAAATTACATGTTTTTCAGTATTTCCATAAATTCTGATGGAAATGGGGCATTTTCCATAAGTATATTATTACCTTTTATTTTGAATTCGTTAATACTCAGGATTCAGTATGAAGGTAAGCTTTTAAAATCCTAGAACTTTAAAATTGCACTTTTTGTTTTATAAATCGTTCAAAAACGATTTTCAAAAAGTTTTGAATTGTCATTAATGTTAATAATATAGTTCCTTAGGTTTTGCGTTCTAAATTCATTATAGATTAGACAAACACAGAAAAAATGATACATATTGTCAACTTCATGGCGATTACACATACTAATTTTAAATATCTTCAAAATAGTTCCCTTCAACAATAATACACTGCAACATTCTTTCCTTCCACTTTTTAAAAGTTCCATCAGGGGTGGGATACCAAGACAATGCTATGATTGTGTAGCGTAAAATACTCCTTATGTTTCATCTACCTTTCCCATTTAACTTCCACGGTTGTTAGGGAAATGATGTGTTATTTGTCGCTACGATATCATAGCGTATTCTTGGGATCCCTACCCAGGTGATTTTTTTCGCCAAAAACTCAAGAAAATTATGTCTGGTTAATTCCATATTTTCATTTACAACGATACGAAAAAATTGATTAAATAAGTTCTCCATTTTATAATTTAATTACAAATAACATATAAATACGAGTAATTATTTAAAATTATACGTGATTTTCATATTCTCAATAATCCTCGTGTGACCTCTCGTATAAGAAATAAATATGAACAATATTAAACAATAGAATGTTTTCATATTACATTTCTATTTTATTTTGAAATATACATAGCATAATAATTTAATTAACAAACTTCTAAGAAGTTAATTGTCTACTTATTAAAACATACTTTTAATGGGTCACGGGCTCACACCTAACCCTTAGTCTGTAGAAAATTTATGTTTAGGATGTGACTGTCACTATGCGTTGGCAGCAATTTGAATTTTAGTGTTCTGTGGCCGTGGTTGTAACCACCAAACTGACGTTTAACAATTTAGGCTGTGTTTTTGTATTCGCTTGAAGTTTTGTTGTGTTTTTTTTTTGTTTCGCTGCATTTTTTGAGCGCATGGTTTACTTAAAAAGACAATCTAACAAAACACACATAGTATAATATAACATAAACAATACATATTAAATAAGTTCAAATTGGAAGTAAAAGTTAAAAAATAAAAGAACAATTAACAAAACACACAAAAAAAGTCTTTTTAAACAACAGTTTGATGGTTACACTCACAGAACACTAATATTCAAATTGCTGCCAACGTAAAGTGACAGTCACACCCCAAACATGGATTGGCTACAGACTAAGGTATATTATGTGTATTACATCCGAGGTAGGAGGTAAGATATGCACGCTGCATCTGACCTCGAGGCTTCGTCTCTCGGTAAAATACACAAATTTTGAGCTGGAATGAAACTTCCATCTAGGTATGTATACTATTTCATTCACAATCAACCTCTTTATAAATCAATAATTTTCAAAGTAAATCATCGAGTTACAACCTGTAATTTTATAAATATTATTTTACAGCTCTTTTAAAATTTGTTTAGGGATCCATGACAATGTTGCTAGGCAACCCTACAGAAACATTTACAAACCATGTGGTAGAAGCGTAATCGGTCATTTCCCATCCAAGAAATTGTCATAGCAGTTAGGAATTACGTATTTTCCAATCTCTAAAAGGTTAGGAATCAATATATGACTTTATTTTGGCATCATAAATGTGTTTATTCGCCCTCAAAAGCGGGCGCAATTTGGTTTTTATTTCCCAAGGGCTTATAAAGTTACCAGGCAACAGCGATTCAGACATATGAAAATCATGATTTATGGATAAATGTCAGACAACGAAACAAATTCGATAAATCACATATTTTGAACAATGCCACTCGCAAAATTTTCGTATTCTTTTTCGTACACATCTTTTGGCTTCTGTAGTACTAATTTGCCTTGTGCAGCCTCAAATTCAATCGATATTTCTTTGGGATAATCAATATCTGTACTTTTCATTTGACACTGAATTAAAATTGTTTATAACAAACAACATATCAACAACAACAAATGCCGCATACATAAAATTTACAACGAACAAATATACCTATTGAATCCTTAAATTTCGAAAACCAAAATAAAATAAAACGTTGTATGTACCACGGGCATAATCAAGAATATAGCATTCAGGAAAATTAAAGATCTCCGCTACGCGTTCAGTTTTAAATATTCCCGCGTGCTACAATCTTTTAATTATACCCTTAATACATAAATAACCAATAATGCTTGTGAATAAAAACGATTTCCAACAAGTATTTTAATATTAAATTATATCATTTACGTCATTTAAAATACTATTTTTTTACTTTTGGTCTTTAGTTAAAAAATTCGATGGTGACTTTATAATGAAAAAGCACGTTTTAAATTCCCTAGAATACAAATTTGCTGCTTTTACGATAATGTCTGTATGTGTGTGATAAAAATTTCTCCTTCGATAACTCCAATACTACAATCCCTAAAATTTTAATTTTTTCATAATCCTCTTTCGTACGTCCATATAAGGAGTTGATTAGATATTCATTACGATTGGTTAACCGGAAGTGTGAAATAAAATTTACATGATTACAATGATTTTATAGGAAATATAAAATTGTATAATAATTTAATGTGGCAAAAACAAATCGCATAAGGTAATACAGCAGATTATAGCCACAAGCCAATTCAAAGATTATTGTGTTATAAATATAATGCATATATGTTTTTATTTTGTACTTATTTTAAAAAACATACTGTTCTTTTTTGCAGTAGTTCAGTTCAGTACGAAGTAAGATCAGTTCATTTCTCCCCTAAAAAGGAAACGTGCATAGAATGGTTTGCAAAAAAAATGTATGTGGGATTTGTACAAAATAGGTAGAATTGGCGGAAGGTAATGTGCTGGCCACATCAGATTTTTTTATAAATAGATTGATAAATTCGTGAAATACTCATCGTAAAATAAATAATATCACTTACTAACATTTAAATAATAACAGGGGAGGATCTATTATTTTCTCTCCCTATATTCATTGCTTATACACGAGGGAGCAATTTTTCTTCCCTCCAACACAAGAGTAGTTTATTTTCTATTCTCCTTTTCAAGAGGGTAAAATAGAATTAATTTATTCGGATACATGTCACACATAGATACAAATTTTATTTAATACCTTTTATTGTTTTCGAGTCCATTCGACTCGAATAAAAAAATAATTGTTGATGATTTTTATATTAGTTAAGACAAATATATAAGGCTGCTTGTGCAGCAAAAAGTAGTAATTATTTAAAGTACCTTAAAGCAGTATATTAAATTTGGAACAGTTTGGTTAAATTTTTATTACATTGCAAACTGTCAATATGATCCAAATATACAATGACTTGCATAATTATTTATTATTAATCTATTTCTATATTTTATCATACCATAGTTATTATTATTTAACTAGATTGATAATTTATATTACATAAAAAAAAACTTTTTTAGAGGTCACAAGTAACCGGAACAATTTGCACGTAATTTTTCTTCCGGTATTTCTCCTTTAAAATAAATAAGAAAGTACCCTTCTTTAAAATTTCAATCAGCTTTAAATTAGTTCTTGTTTAAAACAAATCACCTGGTTCTTAATCCTTTTAACCTTTCTGATTCTCTTGAGGACTGCTTCGCTGTGCTAGTCCTTAATCCTGCTACCTGCTGCTAGCAGGATGCACTTTAAACTGTCCATTAAGTGCAGTGTCAGGACTACCACTTCCTGCGTCAACTGAATTTATAACCGCAGAGAAACAGCGGGAAGAATAAATGCTCGGTCCTACAACTTAAGTCTCATCAGAATTAAAACTTTACCTTTTCTCCAACAAATGCCACAAAAAGAAATACAAGCATTTAATGAAGAAATTACGAGTATATTAGAAAATATGAAAAAATAATCATAATATAAAATATTAGGTATGCAGAAAGAAAGGCTGGATATATATTTAACACGGACTACATTTTATTTTTCTACATTTCGATTCCCTCCCGAAAATGGTTTACTTTGAGGTCCTCTAAATAAGCATTTACTGCTTCGATAGCTTCTTTGTTAGATCGAAATCTCTTTCCAGCGAGGAACGTTGTGAGTTTCGGGAAAAGACGGAAATCCGAGAGAGCCAAATCGGACGAGTACGGTGGATGGGGAATGATTTCAAACCTCAGTTTGATCAATTTTTGTTGAGAAATACGATTTGAGTGAGCTGATGCATTGTCGTAGTGAAACAAAATATTTTTCTTTGGCATATCATGGACTTTATCCACAATTTCCGTGTGGTAGCCGATTTTGAGCAACCTGAACGTGGCTTGTCACAGGTGCCACTCTTAAATTCCGAAACCGAGTAACTCACCGTGGAAAACGAAGGTGAAGCATTCCCAAGGACAGCATCCAACCTGGTCTTGATCTCTGTTGCTGTCTTTCCTTTCAAATAAAAAAAAATGATTACCGCACGAACTTCGTTTTTATTATATTATTTTTTATCATCTCAACTCTCAAGTGTCAAAGTGACTCCAAATTCGCGAACTGTATAGCGTCTGCGAAATGTTTAATTTGCATATGGTTGCATAAAAAAATAACTTTAAAGAATTACGATATAAAGAGAACAAAATGCAATGTTACCTAATAGTGATTTGTATTATGGTTATATTGTTAAATTAGGTCGGTGTAAGTTGCTCTAAAATATTTATTACATTAGTAGATTAGCTATTCCGAGTCGTCTTGTGTTTAAATTTTATTTTTAAATTCTGTGTATTTGGCTATAAAAAGTACGTTGGTACACATATATCAGCGTGGAGCAATCATGCTGATTATCCGGGAATGTGCGCCGTAAAGCAGAACGGCGCCATCGCATGAGTATTCCAGTATACGACCCCGAGACCTGCAGAAAAACTCAATTAGCCCTCACGACACATTCCACACTTTTACATTACCTTCCCTTCAAGAGACATGCATTTTAAACTTGCTTAAAATCTGGAAAGAACACAAAGTAAACGATAATTATTATTTGTATGTTTCTTTGATAATTAATTCATCTGTATTTACTTAGTTTAATTTTAATAAAATAAATTACGTTTGGTTAACATTTATCTATCAATTACAAATATTATAATACCTATGAAATAAATTTATGTATCTGTGGTTACTTGCCAACAAAAACAGAATGTCATTTTTTAAAATATTTCAAAAGATCAAATATAATCTTTGTTTGTTTCTAAATTAGTTTTTCATCCGCAAACTTTGGTGGTTGGGAAAAGTAGAAATTGAAATACGTTTTGTAATGATTTATATAAAAGGAAAAAGGGGACATTTCAATATACCTGGTGCCGCTCGAAATCCATTACATTGGCAGTAACATGGCAAAAACAACTTTCCCGTGCATATTGCTTCCCAAATTATTGTAAAAACTACTTCATATAAAAGTTATTATAACAGAGTAGCGATGATAACGACCTTCCTGCGTTTGCTGTCAATTGTAACAGAATACAATTCTACTGTTTAGGTCAATGTAGCAAAGGAAGGGTTATTTCTCTCTGATCCGGTGGTTAACGATGGGTAAAAGGAGGTTCCATAACCACCTATTGCGTGGCCTTTATATTAATATAGGATGGAATGCGAAATTGGAAACACTTTTTTTCTCGGAAGTTATTACAGATACCGAAAAATTGTTTAAATAGTTTTTAGTACTTTTAATATGCTAACTAAATATGTATAAATTTGGTAAAAAGTTTAATTTTTGTAGATATTGCCATATTTGTACTTTTTTAAAAATGGAATACCCTGTATATTATTGCACTAATTAATAGAAAATATTTTTTTCTTTAAAAAAGTTTAAAGGTTCTTACCTTCTAAACTTGATAATTTTTGAGATATTAATGAAAATATTTAAATATTTCTTCTCAAAATTTTGTATTGTATTTGCTAAAAAAGTTGTGTTGCATTCATACAATTATTACTTTGTGTCAATAATGCCAGATTATTCAATTAATGAGAAGTTAGATGTGATAATATGTAATTATTTTTAAGCAGAACATAAAATGTTCTACAATTTTTATTTCAAGATTTATTTTCTAAAATAATTAGGCAGAAATTCCCAAAGAAAAACTGTTTTATCATGCAAAATGCCTATAGAGGGTGTTAAAAAAGGGTAAGAAATTTAAGGGTATATATCTACCTATATTTCGATGTGCTGTATTTCAATCAAAAAGAATTTTTCCAAAATACGGAACAAAATATTTTTTGTGCAACCGGCCGCGAAATAGGCATTTCGCAGCCGCAATATAGGCCACGAAATTGAATTTCGCGGTTGTTGTTATGGCCACGGCCGCGAAATTGAGTAAACAATCACTATGACAATTGTTTTGTTTATCAAATGTCAATTCCATAGCTATCTTGAAAGCCAACTTTCAATTTACAGTGAAACTGTTTAAAATTAATAAAATTTGTAATTACATATTTTTTACGGTTGCACAAAAAATATTGTGTACACCTTGTCCGCGAAATCCTTTAGCGTACCGAGAGAAAAAATGTCGCCGAGGCCGCTTGCGGCCAAGGCAAGACAATCTCGATTTCGCGGCCTTGATATACAAATAACAATTAATTCAACATGAAATTTTTGTCTTAGCGAGAGGTAAACATTAGACCATTAGATAATTTGTATAATGTATTATGCAACTGGATTCGGCGAATCGATTGCAACAATTTGGTGAATGCCTATTTAAATTATAGGTTTTCTCTCTTGTAAAAATCTGAATTTTAAATACATACTCATATGTATTATAATAAAAATTAAATAGGTTCATATATGAGTACATGTAAGTTTGACCCTAGGAATCAATTATTAGTAATAGAATAACTCATCCGCTTACAAGGTACTCGTATAATATACTCATACTTAATATAACGAGTGATATGATCATCATTGATGATATTCTCGAGTGAAACCGAGCTGCAGATTTCACGAGTCCGAAGGATGAGTTGAAATGTGCTGCTTCAGTTTCACGAGCAATATCTTCGATTATTAATCATATCACGAGCTTTTATTTAATGAGAGAATATAATGAATTTTTGCAATCTAACCTAACCTAACTTTTGATATACATATCCATATTGTATTAAAACATGGTACTTACGAGTTTTATTTGATATTTCGGAGTTTGAATTATTGTTATTATTTATTTTTATACTCAAAATTAACTGTCACTGTCATAAATAAAGAAAACAAATCCCTTAGTAACGACTATAAATACGGTGATAATTTCCTTGTTTTTTATCATCGCTGTGATAAGCATGTAGCTAGGGAGATTCTGAATGTTGATTGGCGGAAAACATGTCATGTGACTAAGGAATTATATTCTCAAATTTATACATTTTCTTTTATACGTACCGGTAGCTGAATTTTTAAAATTCTGGCAGGACAATTGGTCAATTTTTTAGAATTATCTTTCTTTTACGCTTTTCGTGGCAACGTGTGATAATCTCCGAATTAAAAAATGAAATAACCGTGTAAATAAAAGGATAATTTTCTGTTTCGCAGACAATTACCCTCGTACGTGTCACGGTAAGGAATTAGATCTAATAATCCTTAGCACTCTTTTACGGCTGTAAAACTTAACGTCTGCAATTCCAAGAAAAACGTAATCTAATTCTCATCTACACGGACTCCTCCGAATGTTGTTTACTGCCGTTTGTTAATCACACAGCGAATAATAAGATCTCATTTTATTAACAAGATATTTGTAACTTAAGATGTTCTTTAAAGAGTTCTTAATTTGTTCTAATCTTGTTTTATTTACTTATTCTTCTTTTGTAATTTAAATGCGGAAGGACGAATTAAAGAGAAAATTTAGCATATATTTTTGTAAATAATGCTCGTTTTTCTGTAATTAAGTATTTCAATTTCTTTGTACGCAATCACAAAGAATTTTTATTTGTAGTATCAAATTTCTCAAAAAGGATTAATATTTCGAATGACTTCCCTTTCCTACATAATTTCAAAATAATAAATTAACCTTTATGTACTATTAAACCTAATAATATATTTTATAAAATAAAAATTGGACTAGGTAAGATTTTTCGTTGTTTAAAATTACATTTGGCAACTCTGGCTTTTATATTTAGATATACGAGTACGAGTACATACGTAATTTTTTCTTGACACACTTAGATACCTATAAGATTTTTACCTTCCGTCACCTCTAGGTCAAAAAATTCGGTGGTGGTATTTAAAGTTGTCTACAATACGATCTTACTATTTTTACGATGATGTGTGTGTGTGTGTGTGTGTGTGTGTGTGTGTGTGTGTGACCGCGGTTTCAGCCGCGATATCTCCAAAACTAGAATTCCACATAATTACAATTCTAACGTATTCCTTTTCCTTACATCCATATGCAGACTCGAATAGATTTTGGTTATAATTGGTTAACTGGAAGTACCCTGATTTGAAGATTTTCTTGAAAAACACTATTAAATAATATTTACACATTGAATGTTATTATACATGTTAAAGAATATTCTATTATTTATATCATATACAATAGATATAGAGTTAAAGAAGTATAAAGAAATGAAATTTTATAAATTAACCAGCTGTGCTATAACCATGGAAAAGCTACCATATTAAGAAAATTCTAACTCACAGATGTCAGTGTCAATGAAAAGAAACTAAATATGGCAGAGATGAGAATGTTGAGATAGATGTTGGGGAAGACACGGAAAGATACGGTAAGGATTGAAAGAATAACGAAAATAATTCGAGTATTAAAAGTTTCTAGAAAGATACAAGAGAGACAATTACATTGGTTTGAACATGTCATGAGGAGAGTTGAAGAATATATTGGAAGAAGAATGAATAGCTTAGTAATAGAAGGCGTAAGAAATAGAGGAAGACCAAAGATAAGGTGGAAGGACTGTATTGCGGGAGACTTCAGAGAAAAGGAACCGTATGAGGTCGACCGCAAAACATAAATGAATGGAAGAAGAAAAAATCTGTTTTCTTTATTTTACTGTAGTTACTTATCTATTAATTTTAAAGGAAAGTTGTCCATACAAAATTTATTCATAATTAAAAGCTACACAATTTGAGACTCATACGGACGAATATTTTTTTTAATTTCACAAAAAAAATCTGATGTGGCCAGCACAATACCGTCCGTCATTCCTGTGTATTATATATAAATTCCATACATAAATTTTCTTGTAAAAGATTCTAAATTTCCAGTAAAATTATTTCATAAACAAACTATGCAAATTTCACTTGACACTAACATCTTCTTCTTCTTCTTCTTCTTTAGCTTTACCTATTCGCTAGGGGTCGCTATTTTTACTTCCTTGTACGTAAGTAAAGGAAGTATTGTAATCGCGAAAAATTTCGGTTTTCAGATTTCAGCGGAAATATCCATTTTGATCATCCCTGAATTCATTTTGACTAATTTCGTCGTGACGTCTGTACGTACGTACGTACGTACGTACGTATCTCGCATAACTCAAAAACGGTAAGCCGTAGAAAGTTGAAATTTTGTATTTAGGACTCCTATAACATCTAGTTGTGCACCTCCCTTTATGGTTATTACACAATTTCCAGAAGTGGTACTTTACATGAAGCCTATAATAGATTTTAATGAAAAACTCGTTTAAAATATAATCCAAAACTTTTCAAATTTGGTATACAAGACTTTTATGTCAATCGAAATAACATAATATATTTTGGTTGAAATAGGCTAACCGGAAGTGGTACTTTACTTGAAGTTGTTAACAGTTTTTCTTGAATAAAATGATTTTATTTTGATTTTAGAAATAAATGCTTCAAATAAAAGTTTTAGAGAATTAATTTCTGCGTCTAGCACATCAAGTATTATTAAATTAGCCCTTTAAATAAGCGAGATATGTAAATTTAAAAATTATTTTTTTGTAATAAAGCTTGCTATGGATTAGGACAAAAAAATAAAAAAATGTTCATGTCAAATTACGTTAAATACGTACAATTTTATGATTCGTACAATAACAAATATTATATTTTTATTGTGAAATTAGTTATATTCATTGTTGTAATCAAATATTTTCTTGTTGTAATCAAAACTCTCTTTAAAAACTCCCTTTATGGTCGCTATATATCTTACTGTTTTGAAGTTAAAATTAATATTTTGTAATTTACTTATTAAACAAAATATGTATAGTTTAATAATCGTACAAGGAAGTCGTGTGGTGTCTACACCAGATTTTTTATTTTCTTCTTCCACTCATTTCTGATTTACGTCTCGTTCTCATTCAGTTCCTTTTCTCTCATATCTTTCGTAATACAGTCCTTCCATCTTATCTTTGGTTTTCCTCTGTTTTTTCATAATTCTATTACTAAGCTATTCATTCTTCATTCAATATATTCTTCATTTCTCCTCATGACATTTTTAAACCAATGTAATCATATCTCTTTCTTATCTTTCTAGAAACTTATTATTTATTATTTATTATTTATTATTTATTATTTATTATTTATTATTTATTATTTATTATTTATTATTTATTATTTATTATTTATTATTTATTATTTATTATTTATTATTTATTATTTATTATTTATTATTTATTATTTATTATTTATTATTTATTATTTATTATTTATTATTTATTATTTATTATTTATTATTTATTATTTATTATTTATTATTTATTATTTATTATTTATTATTTATTATTTATTATTTATTATTTATTATTTATTATTTATTATTTATTATTTATTATTTATTATTTATTATTTATTATTTATTATTTATTATTTATTATTTATTATTTATTATTTATTATTTATTATTTATTATTTATTATTTATTATTTATTATTTATTATTTATTATTTATTATTTATTATTTATTATTTATTATTTATTATTTATTATTTATTATTTATTATTTATTATTTATTATTTATTATTTATTATTTATTATTTATTATTTATTATTTATTATTTATTATTTATTATTTATTATTTATTATTTATTATTTATTATTTATTATTTATTATTTATTATTTATTATTTATTATTTATTATTTATTATTTATTATTTATTATTTATTATTTATTATTTATTATTTATTATTTATTATTTATTATTTATTATTTATTATTTATTATTTATTATTTATTATTTATTATTTATTATTTATTATTTATTATTTATTATTTATTATTTATTATTTATTATTTATTATTTATTATTTATTATTTATTATTTATTATTTATTATTTATTATTTATTATTTATTATTTATTATTTATTATTTATTATTTATTATTTATTATTTATTATTTATTATTTATTATTTATTATTTATTATTTATTATTTATTATTTATTATTTATTATTTATTATTTATTATTTATTATTTATTATTTATTATTTATTATTTATTATTTATTATTTATTATTTATTATTTATTATTTATTATTTATTATTTATTATTTATTATTTATTATTTATTATTTATTATTTATTATTTATTATTTATTATTTATTATTTATTATTTATTATTTATTATTTATTATTTATTATTTATTATTTATTATTTATTATTTATTATTTATTATTTATTATTTATTATTTATTATTTATTATTTATTATTTATTATTTATTATTTATTATTTATTATTTATTATTTATTATTTATTATTTATTATTTATTATTTATTATTTATTATTTATTATTTATTATTTATTATTTATTATTTATTATTTATTATTTATTATTTATTATTTATTATTTATTATTTATTATTTATTATTTATTATTTATTATTTATTATTTATTATTTATTATTTATTATTTATTATTTATTATTTATTATTTATTATTTATTATTTATTATTTATTATTTATTATTTATTATTTATTATTTATTATTTATTATTTATTATTTATTATTTATTATTTATTATTTATTATTTATTATTTATTATTTATTATTTATTATTTATTATTTATTATTTATTATTTATTATTTATTATTTATTATTTATTATTTATTATTTATTATTTATTATTTATTATTTATTATTTATTATTTATTATTTATTATTTATTATTTATTATTTATTATTTATTATTTATTATTTATTATTTATTATTTATTATTTATTATTTATTATTTATTATTTATTATTTATTATTTATTATTTATTATTTATTATTTATTATTTATTATTTATTATTTATTATTTATTATTTATTATTTATTATTTATTATTTATTATTTATTATTTATTATTTATTATTTATTATTTATTATTTATTATTTATTATTTATTATTTATTATTTATTATTTATTATTTATTATTTATTATTTATTATTTATTATTTATTATTTATTATTTATTATTTATTATTTATTATTTATTATTTATTATTTATTATTTATTATTTATTATTTATTATTTATTATTTATTATTTATTATTTATTATTTATTATTTATTATTTATTATTTATTATTTATTATTTATTATTTATTATTTATTATTTATTATTTATTATTTATTATTTATTATTTATTATTTATTATTTATTATTTATTATTTATTATTTATTATTTATTATTTATTATTTATTATTTATTATTTATTATTTATTATTTATTATTTATTATTTATTATTTATTATTTATTATTTATTATTTATTATTTTTGTTCCAACAAGTTTGATTTTTGATTTCTAAAGCACTAGTGTGCTAAAAATGTCTATATTGGTCATAAATATTCCAAAATAGTTATTTATGTACCAAGAGTCGTGGGTGCAGTTTTTCGATCGAGAGTGCAGTTTGCAACCAAGGCCCATAGGGCCGAGCTGTTGCAAGAATTTCAGGCCGAAATTTGCACTGTACGATTCGAGGTGCATATGAGATTTTGCCTCATACTCGTATCTTCTATATCATTTTACAAGAAATAAGATTAAGTATATTTTAATTTTTATTCTTATCTGTAATATTTATAATTAATAAAGGTACGAAGCTTTAGATATCCCTGACAACGAAATAGTACATATCAACAGGAAAATTTCAAAGTCAGTGAAGGTTCAATTTATAATTTTGTGTAATAAATATATAACTATTTAATAGAAAATATATCTCAATAATACAAGAGGCGGCAAAAGCAATTTCCATATTTTATTATCTGCGAAATCACAACAAAGGTATTTATAGGCAATTTTGCCCTATATAACTAATGAAATATTTCAACTTGTTGCCTATAGTAACTAGCTCTTGTATGAAAACTGTCACTTACTGTCAACAAAACAATGATGTAATGTCATATTTTCCTAGTAGGTATGAAGAAAAAAATTATCTGGTCCTATGCTTTAATATACTTATTAAATATGTATCATCTGTACAAATATTCCATCATTACCGATATCTGTGTACAAAGCAGATTGGCGCACCCAGCAATGGGTAATATGCCGTGATGAAATTTTTTTTTTATTTCATCTGTACTTGAATGAAATTAATTGTATAACAGATTTTCTAATTGATACCGATTGTCATTATGATACAGATTTTCTTTTCATTTCGATACAGATTATCATTATGATACAGATGAATTTTATAACCAATTTATTAGTTTATAGTTTATATTATTAATTATTATGAATAGTCGTAGAAAAATATAGTGTATGCAACACATGTACAGTGACTAGTTGCATAATATATCTATTTTAGTATTATGTTAATTTATTTTATGAATATGTTTTCATAAATTTCTGCAAAAATGAACATATGTATGTGTTTGTAATGTAGTAAAAAAAACTTACTTGAAAAGAATAAACAAATATGTATTTACATCGTAGACGAGAAAGACGGTATGAGATTTTAATTAAACCTAAAAGTAAATACATCTTCGAATGAGTAAGCTCTTGGCATTAATTTCTCTTATGAATGGACATTTACATCTTGAATTTCATGAAGCATCATCGTTTAAATTAGCTAATATACTTCCTAGCTCAAGCTCAACAACTTGCATTTCTCTTCGTGACAACTCGACTGTCATACGACGCAAATGTTTTTAATAAGATACAAATTTAATCAATGAAATCTACGAATGTTGTGCTTTTCCGATTTTGTTTAAATTAAATGAAAGATCTAATCAAACGTTTATGTTTGTTAATAATGATTGTAATATCCTCGAACAGGATGAAGTAATGTACTAATTGAACACTAAACTACAAATTAGGAAATTAGACCATGGAATAATTAAATTCAATTTACGTACAAATCAATGATAATACCGGAATTAGCTGCATAATCACAAAATATTGTACCTTATGAAAATATTTTAACAATAAATATGTAAAAAATGCTGAGTTGACGTTTTTAAATAATTTTTTAAAATCATTTTGAATCTGAATGTATAATTTAATATACACATACTACAACACACAATCAAATATAAAAATATGTGTTTAAAATTATAAGTGGTAAAATATTATCTTTTTCAACAAATAAACATTGTAATTATAATAGATATTAACAAATAACTGTAAATTAGTTTTGTAATGCTATTTTGTACGTTAATGGGCTCGTGTGGCTATGCGTTTGTAAAATAACCGATTGTGGTTCTGATGGCTCAGATTTGAATTCCACCGGCGCTAAATTCTTTTCGATTTTTAAATAGCATAAAATGACTTATGTGACCACCGAGTTGTTAGCGAACTGATAGCGAACCAGTGACGAACTCGGTGTGTAGAGGTGGTTCCAGATCCACAGATCAAGAAGAGGGACAGGTAGAGAAAAGATCAGATAATAGGAAAAATAAAAAACAAAGATTTTGTTTTCTAGGCAACAACCCATCACATTTGGCACGGACCCTATTAGAGATTGCGAACAGATCGGGTAGGGTTCGTATGTTCGGATGGATTTCGCTACATGAGCAGTAAGAATAAAGAAACTGTTCGCGAGCTCGTACCGAACAGTATTTACCAGTGTGGATGTAGAGGTTTAGTTTTGTGTTCAGTTCAGCAATGGTGTATAGAGTAGAGCGAAGAAAATATAAATTTAATAGAGCAGTATCGATTACATACAAATCTATGGAATACAATAGATCATAGTTATAAAAAATCTGTTGTGTCCAGCACAATAACTCTCGCCACTTCCGTTTTTGGTTACATAAGTGTAGGACGCAAGCAGTCATGTGACATTGTTGGTCTTGACAAGGAGATATGGGGACGCGTGTCAGAATGACAATTAATAATTATGTACATAGATGTCAAATGTCAGAATTTTTCATTAAAAATTTCAAGATTTTCTAAATTCACGTAGTTAATTTGTCATCAGGAGTGTGGAATATAGTAGAGGAAATGAAACCACATGGAATTCTAAAATCATTGAATGTAGAATGAAATATTATATTTGACATCTATGTACATAATTACTAGCTATCATTCTGACACGAGTCCCCATATCTGCTTGTCAAGGCCAACAGTCACATAACTGCTCGCGTCCTATTGTATTTAACAATTCTTATATACCTATACTCTACACCAAAATTTCTACTTACATTTATTCTTTATATTTAGATTTTTTAATTTTAAATTCAGTCTATGAAGAAATTCTACTCTACTAATTTTTCGATATGTTTCCAATTATTCATTTTCGGGATTGATAGTATTTTTGAAGGGTATATGTAATATACCTATAATTTTAAATACATAACTATTAATACAATAAGAAATAATATAATATACTTCCCAGAAAAAATCTTCAGCAATGTCTCTGGATTTTTGACACTGACATTTATCTGTCAGTTACAAACATTTTAATTTTTCAATTGTTTTCTATAGCATTATTTGGGCTGTGAGATTTATTACAACAGATTATTACATGCCTCATATATGTCTTTATCTCTAAATCTACAAAAGATATAATAAAATATTTATATGTATCAGATAAAGAATTTATTCTTCTTTAATACTAGCAAGAACAAAAATCTCTAACCAAATCAAAACGCCCCCAAAAACTATAATGAAATGAGAAAATTGTGCGCCCCTAAAATCCGTGCACCTTAGGCTGCAACCTAGTCAGCCTATTCGGTAATTGGGCTCTGACAAAAAAATTCAAAAAATAATATTTAGAAGATTTTTTTTAAGAATCTGCTACTTCCGGTTGTCCAATTATAACCAAAACCTTTTCAGCTCTTCCTACTAATGTCCGAAATAGAAATACTTAGTTAAACATATCTTAATTGTTATAGTTTTTGAAAAATCGTCCTTCCAATATCCCCCCACACACACATACATACATACACACACACACACATAGACATCATCGTAAAAATATTAAAGTCGGATTGTAGGGACCTTAAAACTTGCTTATACATAAAAGTTTGGATATGCGATTTTTAGCATGAATCCAATACCTCTCTTAGCGAGAGGTAAAAAGGAATGTTACTTTAAATGTCAGCCAGAAATGCACTGCTTCTTTCACCTCGTCATCGAAATTCGTCCACTTTTTCAAAATACGTAATTTGAAAAAGGACTCGATCCAAAAAATTAATGTGGTATTAAATGTGATGTAAGTAGAAATAGAACGCAAACTGCACGCGAACATGGAGTTCATAATTGAAATACTGGTGGTGTTGTTTAGTGCTAACTAAATCTTCGCATGTAGACTTCGAACTGCTCGCGAACAATTGATTTTGGTCTGTACGCGGCTTATTTGTCTCCTGATAAGTGCCGTCAACGTTACATATACATACAGGCTGGGACCAGCCTGTCGAACATTAACACAGGACTTTAATATGTAAAATCATACTTTCGTAATTTTATGCTTCTCTAAGGCCGCGCACAGACCAAAATCAATTGTTCGGGAGCTGTTCGAGAACTATACGTGAACAGTTCGTGAGCTGAACGTCCACACCACATAATATTAGAATTATGAACTCATGTTCGCAGTGTAGTTCGAAAGAAGATCGTACTTGGAATTAGCAAAGAAAAAAAAATCGAAATATCGACGAGTGAGGAAGATGATATTATTATTGCTTGCGTGTGATTCGTAATTATTATCGGAAAAATTAAAAGACAAAATAAATATATTGGCTAAAATGACGATAAGTTTGCTTTGTATTTTTTCTGACGCTACATTTAACACTACACCATTTTTTTGTGTCGAATCCGTGTTCAATAATTGAATTGAACACAAAACTAAGTTACAACATTCACACTGGTTCGCTACGAGCTCGCGAACAATTTCTATAATTTCACCGCTCATATAGGCAACTTCATCTGTATACACGAACCAAACCCAAACAGTTCACGAACAGCTCGCGGCTTTATTGTTTTAGGTAAAAAGTTGTTGCATAAAAATTTGCATCTAAATCAATAAGCTGAATTCATTTTGTATGCTTTGTAATTATTCTAAAACTGACTACCATGGATTTGAATAACAAAACCTTAAAGGTTGTCTATAAGTTAAAATAGTTTGTTTTGTTAGTTTTTATTTTGTATTTTTTTGTTAAAGTGAACAAATATCTATTAATTTAAATTGATGTTTGTTCATGTGAACAGGATTTAACACCGAAATAATCTAATTCTATTTCAGAAATAAATAATAATTTAAAAATGCAAGTTTTCATATTTCTCACGTACTAATTTACTAACAACTTGATATGCGATTTTTAGCAAGATACTCCTATTGGTCTTACCTAGAGTCGTAGGACATAAAAGTTTAGTTATATGGTAACAGAAAAAAATCGTCACAGGCAGATATATATATATATATATATATATATATATATATATATATATATATATATATATATATATATATATATATATATATATAGTGTGTTAATTAAAAACCTGGCCATAGGCGTTTAACATGGGAAATCAGTTTTTCCTTGCGCAAAAGTTCCCAAATAATTTTAGACCAAAATACTTCAAATAAATGTTATAGAGAATTAAATTCTGCACCCGAGTTAGTTATAAGATTTTATTTTTGACATTTACTAACCGAGAAAATCAATTTTAAAGTTTTTTGAAGATTGCTGATTTATAGCGATACCCATGCAACTCAATCAAAATTTGTCCACCATTTTATATTCTGAAGCTTATCTTCATGAGAAAACTGTTCCATACTTTCAAAGAAATATGTTATTGCGAAAATCACAAAACACAAACTTTTTTTGACAGTTAAGATGGTATACAATTGTTTGTAATTTTGTTTGAGTTCCATGGCTACTGCTATAAATCAGCTATCTCCAGAAAAATTTATAATTGATTTTCTCGGTTATGAAATGTCAAAAATAAAATCTTATTACTAATTCGGCTGCAGAATTTAATTCTCTATAACATTTATTTGAAGTATTTTGGTCTAAAATAATTTGGGAACTTTTGCGCAAGGAAAAACTGATTTCCCATGTTAAACGCCTATGGCCAGGTTTTTAATTAACACACTGTATATATATATATATATATATATATATATATATATATATATATATATATATACAGGGTGTCCCTTAACTTCGAGCAAAAACTTTAAGGGCATATAGTACTGACCAAAATGAATAAAAAAGCTTCATCAACATAGGAATGATCTTCAACTGTTTCCGAGAAAAGCGAAAAATCTAAGAAAAACTGACAAAGATAGCGATCGAATAAAATTTTGTCTATGTCAGTAAAAAGACTATAAAAAACAATAAAATTTTATATGAAACATTTTTCTCAATTTCTTATAGTTACGTAGTTATATGAAAATTAAATATTGACCAAGGTCGCCACAACATTTCACTTTTGATTTTTATAAAATAACAAAAGGCCATCTAAGATTACCTCTCAAAGGTAAACAAAAAGTCTCAATTAATCAAAATCGTAATTCTTATAGTTTTCGAGATAGCAAAGGTAAATCTCGTAAAAACTCATTTTTCACTGCGTTATATCTGGGAAACTATTAAAGATCGGACACATTTTGACTGAGCTTTTTTTACTCATTTTGATCAGTATTATATGCCCTTAAAGTTTGTGCACCAAGTTAAGGGACACCCTGTATATATATATATGTATATAGTAATCACCCTTAGATAAGCAGAAGGTATTAAAAATATTATCTTCTTTTCCACCAAATTATATATTTGTAGCTGTGCATCTATGGCTTTTACAATTAATTTTCACCTATTCATATCTTGAATGTATGTGTGTTTCTGTATTTATCAGCCTGGAACATGCGGGATAATCCTTGGTTTACAAGCGTGGAACTCTGAGACAAATCCTACGTAGCAGTGGCAGTACGGCTTGAGACGTTTAATTTCCTTATATTTAGCAGTCAGAGATCAGAGGCTTAACGGCGGATCAGTACAGGAATTCATCCATCCAACATAGTTTTAATAACCACGGATTAAGTACAAGCAATCCAGGAAGATTTGCACAGATTTATTCATCTATATGTTAATTATAAGGATGGGAAAATGATAGTGTTAATGATTAATTTCTGCTCTTAGAAGAAGCAATCAACGGAACTTATGAGGGAGGATTTTTATCTACTTAGTTAAGAAGACAAACAATTTTATGTAAATATTTTAGTTGCGTAATATCCTTAGTTCTGTTCAAAAGCAATGGGTATTTTAGTACGTTTTAACCCTCGCCGGAACGTACACCCCGTACTCAGTTACCTCAAACGCAATATTTCTGCAATTTTCTTAAATAATTATGTTTGCAGCAAACTTTAACGTGTGTACCAATAGCTCGGCCCGGCGAGAATTAATGAAACTAAGGTAGTGTTTAATTATAAATTTAATTTTGTTTTAATTATATTGTTATTCAATTTTAAAGTATTGTAACATGACGACCTAAATACAGCTAATTTCGCGCATGTTCTATTGTTTGACGTTTGCGACTTGTTGATACATGTGCAATTTTCTTTTAATAAAAAATTCAATAGGTGGGTTCAATAGAGTAAGCAAATCAAGCAAATGGTAGGTAAGCAAACGAGAATTGTTGCTCAGTTCACTGAACCATTTGCTAGTTATATGACGAACTGTCACACACAACAGTCATCAAGAAAGTTCTCAGCTGTCAAATATTACGTCTCTTATCTCTTTTTTTGGTATGCGAAATTATGGAAAATGAATTTATACATTTGCAGATAGTGGAATTAATTTTGAAGAAGTTAGGACTAACAAAATATTTAAAATTTAAATAATGTTTTTGACGATTAGTTAACAAACACACACCATATAAAGAAATAGAAACCGTACAAGTTTACTTCATATACCTATGTAAAATTTGTATTTCTCACCATTAAATTTGACAGTTAGCAAGTCAAGCGAGATATTTGTTGCTTGGGTTGCTTGCGAGCAAATCAAGTAAATGCTGGGCTAGAAAAGTCGTTCAAGAAATTTTACTTATTGAACGTACCTAATATCTACCTGATATAAATATAGCCTTCTTGAATTAAAAAATACAAAATAATCAAAAACATGTAGTCAGATTATACAGTCATCAAAACTGTTCCAAAATAATGTCGACATTATATTTCAATTTTCCATAATTCATCAAAACTATATTCCATATATGGCAGATGATGACAGGTGATTAATATCATTATCGTACGTTGATCAATTTGATATTTGTTCCGCAGACCGTGACAAATTTCTTCTTGAAGCATATCTTCGTTCGGGAACGTAAAAAACAGCTCTTGTGATTATTCTAATGACAGTTTTGAAAATTCGAAAGGTACGCTCAACGAAATAGTAATGCTATAAGTAAGCGACAAATATAAAAGTCGTATGGAGCGGCATGCTTCAGCCATTTTTGATCTCACTGTATTTGAAACGGGGAAAAGCTAAATTAGTTAAGTGCTATTTTTTACAAAACTGAAATTTGCCTACCAATATGGAAGCTAAGCTATTTACCAAGGCAAATACATAGGTAAAAAACTACGTACCTATTTTATTTCTTACAGATTCTTCGTGTCTCATTATATGGAATTGGTGTTTCCAATGATGACATGTACATTCTAAAAGAGCTCTGTTACTCCCGCAATTTCAGTTGCTAGTGTACAAGTGTCTCATTTTCGATGTTTCTTTAAGGTATCTCGGGTAATATTAAGGATAGATCAAAATAGTATGCACATTCCACTTATTGAAAAAAGTTTAATAGTATTCACAGGAATTTTCGATCTTCTTTTGATTTTTGAGCTACAGATATTTCGAAAATATCTCATATCTTATTTATTATGATAGAGAAAATATGTTTGGACAAATTTTGAATCGATTTTTGCGTAGAATAAAATTCCGTAATTACATTTTTTGAAAAATTAATAATTCTCGAGATATAACACGAACTTATGGTTTATTAAATGTGAACCTATATATCCTCATCTTTTTGGTTATTTTATAAACTTTTCAAAGATATATATCGAGTCTACATTCTTTTATTTATTAATCTTCATAGCTCTATTCCAATATGTTCATATTTAATACACTTTTTCTGTGTTTCATAAAATATATACGCAATGGGCTGATTACATAACTTACAAAGAAGGAGAAGGAAAAGTTTAAAGAATATTTTTGAGATCGATATAAGGCAATATTTCAAAATTATGTTTTTTTAGAATATCTCAGAAAACTGATTTTGGTACTTAGCTCATTTAGTTTTTGCAGGCTTCATTTATGTTCAGTTCTTTGATTTTACGCTCTTCTTCCTTCACGCTGTATTCACTTAACTTTTTTTGTCATTCCACTTCTGTCTCATAACGGACAAGAAGTATCTCTCAAGCTATATTCAACAACGTTATTAAAAATATCTCTGGTATTACTAATTTATTGAAAAAATAAGAAAAAAGTGCTATAAATTTTTTATTAACATTTAACATGTAAAACTTGCATTATTTATTGTATAAAATCAAAATTAAATCTTCAACATTTTAGATGTTTTCCGTTCTTCTTGGGTCAACCTCAATCGATTTCGCACTTTATAGAAATTATTTACACAAAATTTCACGTAAAATATTACGATGCATCTTGCCTACGTCATGTTGAGAGAAAAATATATTATAAATATACAGGTCTATCAGAATAGGAACTCATATGAGTTGCGCAAGAAATAACATGCGATAGTACTATGAAAAGAAAGAGATAATCATAAATTTTACGTAAATAATCATTTGTGTAGTCCGTGCAATAAGTTGAATGACCGCTCGGCAACCTCTGGTCCTTGCATACGAAAGACATTGATAGATACTAAGCTTATGTACTGTACAATATAATTTCTTTTTCACTTTACCCCTGCGCATGAAACCTTGTAATAAGTTGTTATACTGGGACCTGTGTATATGATAGTTATTTTAGTTATCAAAATATAATAAGCTATAAATAACGTTTCAAATTTTATGATGATAAAAATAACGTTTATATGTTATGGCTTTTAGAATTGTTGTACCTTAATTATATCCTTATTTCACATGAATGGTTTTAGTGCAATTAAATATGCAGTTATGGTTTTATATGTGGATTTGATAAGGGCAACACCGAGCAACAAGTATTACAAAATCCTCGTTTAAAATTTACCCCGGGTTAATTCGTCAAATAAATTCGTTTATCTTTTTGCTTTATTGAATTATTTTGTGTTTTGTTACCCATATCATGTTTTGTTTTTTCACGTTTTATTTAGTTACAATTTGATATTAATTTGAAAATTAATTGTTATTTATAAAATTTTGGATTATAGTATTTTTTTATTTTATTGTGGTATATCATCAAGTGAATTACAAAATAAAAATAAATAAAATATAAAATGTACCTCCAAGGGAATTTAACAACATATAAAATAATACAAGAAGTTATAGCATTTTGTTAATTTGGGCCCGTAATATCCACCTTTTAATAAATTTATTTAGCTAATAAATAAATTTATATAGTTTGACCTACTAATTGTTATTAGGTACTATGAGCCCAACCACAAATGTAATCGTAGCCTCTGAAAAAATCTATTAACAGCAAGAAGACATAAATATTTAGATTACAATAATTAAGACTATATTTGGGAAATATAAAGTGTACTGGATTTAAATATGTTATAACCTAAATTGATCATTTTAACAAGAATCTACGGGCAAATATATGACAACAGACACGTGCTAATTTTTTTAGTTTCAACAGTGAATAATACAATATTTATGTTAGTATTATTTATAAAACTGAAGGTAAAGGAAACTGACAATATATTCAATTAATTACTATATACTTTTATTAGTAAAATTATTTGCTATGTGATTTTTATTTATTAAAGTACCACCTACAATTATATTAAAAACAAGAATATATAAACTTCTGGATGCTATGATTATTACGCCAATTCAACAAATTTTGATATGATGTATTAATAGATTGCTTTTAACAAAATTTCTTAGGTTGAATAATAATTTATTTGCAAATACACCATTGTCTGCATGTGACTAATGTTTTCGTCTTTAATAATTCGTAAATATTTTTTATTGAAGTAATAAAATTTAAGATGGCAATTAATTGAGTATATTGTCAGTTACCTTTAACATAAATATTCTATTATTTACTGTTGGAACGAAAAATTTTGGGACTTATCTTTTGTCATATATTTGCCCGTAGATTATTATTTAAATGAGAAATTTAGTTAATAATGTTATATTTAAATCCAGTACACTTTATTAATAACTGGACTCGCACAATATATATATATATATATATATATATATATATATATATATATATATATATATATATATATATATATATATTTATTTATTTCACATATGAACTATTAGATAATTAAATTTGCGGCCTTAAACGGAATTGTACTTGTTTGTCTTTTTTTTACTTAAACTGAGCTGTGGATTAAGCTGTTTCTTTCACACATTATAAATCATCCTGTAGGTATGACATATATACTCACATTTTTTAGTTAACTACAATATTTCCAATATGTATTTGTTTGTGTGAGATGTAGGGTTGATGTGATGTATTTATTCCTAGATGCTGGGAATAGTTAAGGAAACGGGTGTCTGGCGTATATAATTCCGGTGTGACATTTGTTTTGATGGCGCCATGAAGAGTCGCTGTCAACACAAAGTTTTAATAAAATTACCGCTCGACTCGTATAAAAAGAAACTTTTATAACGAACAACAAGAAGCGTACAAGTCCACGATGTACGTGATTCGCGCGCCACCTGTTACAAACTCTCATCCAAAAACCAAAAGCTAGGGATATCAAACCGGAAACATATCTTTAAGGATAAAACCCTATATCCTTATACCTGAAAGTATATCTACTTATAAATAAACATATAAATCCAATACGACAGTCAAGTCAAGATACAAGCGATAAAATATTGGATGTGAAACTATCTAACAAGAAATTTAGAGATTAAAAAATGTATAATAAAGCTTATATATTGTAAATTAATATTTAAATTGTGACAAATTCAAGATATGGAAAAATATTTTTTTATGAAAATGCTATTTTATATATGGAATGAAATATTTGATTAAAATATCCCACATATTTAGTCCAATTAAAGCTATGGTATACGCATAGAGCGCTGTTATAAACGATGCCTCAGAAGTAACGCCTGTTTTAAGAATTTTATTCAGAGGTTAAACAAATTGAAAATTAAGAGTGGAAAATTTTCTTATTGTTCTTCGTTATCAAGTTATTGATGGAAGATAAATATTAATATTTAAACTCCATTAAAAACAAGTATTACTCGTAGGAAACTAGATATTCACAATTGTTGTCAGAAAATATGTTCAAATTTGTGTTTCACAAGACAAGATTTCTTGTCTGCGTCGTCACTCGGTTCTGCTGACCAAGACTCCAAGGAAATGTTCAGCATACCGCACAATATTAATTTTTCTCTATTAATATTTTTTGTTAATACAATTCATTATTTTTCATAGAATAATCATTAAATAAAATGAAAAAATCCTACAAAATAATATTTTTTTCTAAATTAAAAACTAAAAATATACGCTCCATTACGGAGCGTAATTAGCTACCAATATTAAACAGAACATTTAAAATTAAAATTTTAAAATAAACCTCAATATCACTCTCTTCTCTCGATTGATGATGCAGTTGGCTCCTTCTATCGTGTACCTACACACTCTATCTAATCATTTGGTATAAAAGTAAATATATATATTAAAAAATATTTTGCATTTTTTGCTCTAAAGGTCACTATTAAAAACTATAATAAAATGTAGATATATTTGATTTATAATATATTATAAGAGTACAAAAATGCAAAAAAAATGTTAGGAAATCTTGTTATTCTTGGATTTTTTTTGCAAGATAGTTTCTTGTCTTGTCTTACAACGAAATGTATCTCTTATCTTGTTCTTGTTTTGCATTTTGTGTAAAAAAAATATGTGAACCAAAATTTTGGTTTCATGAATTAATTTTTTTAATTCCTTGTATATCTGCTATGTTCTTATCAGAAACGAGCTAGTCCACTAACGGAAACAAACGGTAGGCCAAAAACTATTAATTTAATATTTATTTTTATATTTTTTATTAATGTTTATACTATGCGTAAGTCGTAAATAATAAAACTATACAATCTACTAGTGATATTAATATTCAGTTGAAGTATGAGTAGGTGCATGTACGTGCATACATACAGGATGGTGACCGGCACTGCCGAACATAGGACTTTAACATGTAAAATCAGACTTTTCTAATTTCCTACTTCCCTAATTATTTTAGGTAACAAGCTTCAAATAAAAGTTGTAGAGCATAAAATTTTGCATCTGAATCAATAAACAATATTAATTTTGTGTGCCTTGTAACGGCAGAAATTTGATATGAAAATGTCGAAAATCAACTCAAAAATATCAATTGAGACAAAATAATTAACAAATGTCTTATAGTTTATCTGCCATTTTAGGGTAATTTATTTTTATTGGGTGTTATTTCTAATTTCTGTTCTAGTTAACAATTATCTGTTAATTTAAATTTATATTTGTTCATTTGAACAGATATTACAATAATAATAAAAATAAATAAACCTATATTTCATGGCTATAGCTATTTTTGGCATAATTTTAGACATTTTTATACCTCATTTCAGCCGTTACTGGGCATTCAAAATTAATTTTGCTTAATGATAAAAATGAAGAGTTTTATGCCGTGCAACTTTTATTTGAACCTTTTTTACTTAAGATAATTGGGGAAGCAGGAAATAACGAAAGTACAGTAAAATTTTTGAAAGATGTCCGATCAAGGTCGTCTACGAATTGTATGAATTCAGATTTTTGATTCGCGCATTATGACAAATTCAGTAGTGTCGTTTGCTTAGCTTTTATGAGGATACATAAGATATACTGTTATTTTATTATTATAAAATTATATGTTACAGTAAAAGCATTCAAAATTCAAAAATAAGTCAACTGGTAAGTTTATTATCAATTGTAAAACCAAATATGTGAAAAATAAGATACTGACACAATGTCAGTGTCAGTGACTCTGACACAAAATAACGTTATTCGTGCGGATATGAATTAAGGTAATGAATCTGAAATAATAAATAAACTTACGTTACAGCGAACGTATGATCAACAACGAGCATCGTTTTAAAGTGGAATGTCCTAACTTAGTCGAAACAATATGAATTTTTGAAAGACATGCGTGTTATATCTATCCTTATCGCACATGTTTTATAGCCTTTGCAAAGGAAAAAGTTAAATGTATGGCAATTTGTTAATTCGTTCATGATACAGATGACCTTGATCGGACATCTTTCAAAAATTTTACTGTATGATTTTACATGTTAAAGTCCTATGTTCGGTTGTCCCGGTCACCACCCTGTATACTATAAAATCACGCATGTCCCATTTAGTGGGTTAGCACAAACCAGAAAAAAATAGAACAACAACATCGTGTGTATGTAATACCTTACTCGAATTTGGAATCGCATGTTGATACTTGTGTAATTTGTGTTTTATGTATTAGACATAGTATCTACTGGAACCAAAATCTATAAAGAAATATTTCTTATTTTCTAATATTTTATTATTAATAACGTATATAACGCGTGTTTACTTCGGTGGAATAATTATTGGTGTTTCGGCAAAATTTCATTCTTTCTATTCGTTAATCGGTTATTTGGCCAAAATATGTTCATCTTTAATCTAAAATAAGTTGAAAATTATGGGTTAAGATTAAGAATGCGCTATAATTATTGTGGCCACAGCAAAAAGGTGAAAAATTATCACGAACTATACTTTGCTGACTTTTATATTTGTAATTATATTTAATATGATTACTTATTATACTAAACTACGAAGTAAAAGTAATAATAGGTATTGTCTATAATGGACGTAGAAAGATATAGGTAATTAATAGATGTCAATTGTGGTTTGTGATAGAATTTTTTATTTTCTTGTCATTGTTTTAGTTTGTAACGATTTGTTCTACCCTAGTGGTAAATGAAGTTTGTGTGAGCGGGCACTAACAGCAGTTAACCCCTCAACAAACTTTACTAATTTACTTTGAAATGATGTGATTACGTTGTTTGTTCTTAATTATGATTCTATGGTCTGCTCACGTGATGTCTGCCATCTTAGCTGTAAGTACTTTAGTTTTCCCAAAAATTCTCACAACCTACTAATTAAAATAACTTCTAAACTATTAATAATTCAGGCAATATGTTTAGAAAAAATAAGTTAAGAATTTTTATTATCTATCATCCACTGTAGTACAAAGTGAATAAAGAATTTTAATATAATATATTAGATAATAATATATATATATATAGATAATATATTAATGCCTTTATTAATGAGTGATTTTCATTTTCTGTTAATATACAAATTTAGTATAGTTTCTCAAACATCTAATAATTAAAGAACAAATTTGAAATATTAAATGAACTTAATTTTAAAATAATAAATTTAGTGCATTTGGTTCACAATGTTGACAACAATTTTTGTTCTGGAGTCGGTAAAACAGAGCACTGGGTAGCAGTAAAACACATAACCAACAAACGAAATGTAAACTGTAACATAACATAGATAAGAAATTAAATTATTATATTTTCTATATACTACAAATAAAATAATTAGTAGGTAATAAATGTGTAGTTATTTTATATACCATGTAACACTACATTACGTAAGAAGAAACATTAAAATAATTAGAATTCAAATTTGACACATCACTCAACACTCTGAAATTAGGTACAAAGCAGTATACCGGATGTATATTTCTTTATAGACCATAGGAAATACAATAGTAAAATTTTCATATGGCCGTAATTTCTGCCATATTAATTCTTCTTCGCACCCTGTCGTTTGCCCTGACGTGTTCCCTCTTCTTCATAACTTTCCATTTTCAACATTGGCCATGTATTGGGAATAGTGTTGAAGTTCCCAGTCCATACTTATTTGATGGCACGTATAGTAATAGCAGCATTAAATCTATTTGGCATTGTATTCCTGAGCCCTGCAAATTCTTGTGTGAATATTGTCCCATATTTCTTGCGAGGTAGGTTTTACTGTACACACTGGATTTTTACGAAAATTGTTTTTCATTGTACCAAAAGTCTGGAATCCATAAAATGCCTGTCTAACTACATACACCGGCAAAATTAGGGGGTACCAAAAAAAGATATCTGCTAAACTCAAGCAATTCAATTTAATATTTTGTGTTATTGTTCATGGCACTCTGTAAACAGCTAAAAATTACAACTTTTAATTTGCCTCTCTTTCGTGAACGCCGGTAAACAACGATTTTGGACTTACTAGATGCAGTTTTTAATTCTGAACATTTATTTTATATTTACACTTTTGTTCTAAAATTAATAGGGCAGAAATTAAAGCCATTTAAAAATTTTACCATTTTATTTTCCATGGTCCACAAAAAATTAGACACCTGGTGTATGTATAATATGTATTATGTAATAAAATCATAATAAATAAAATTATTTGTACAAGAATAACTATCAGTTTTACACTTTCCGTACAAAAAATATTTTACAAACCTCGTGCGTGAACTTAGTTCCCGGAGCCCGATTCTAATTCAACTTTTTTAAGTGAAATATTTTTAATCGTCGAAAAGCTACACGCAGCCATCTATGAGTTGAGTCAGGTACTAAAACTAACTTACCGACATGGAATCGTCGATTCTTTTCGACGCCAAATTTCGCGTCGAATTCTTTTTTTTTTTCACGTCGAATAGTTTGAAATTTCACATTTCAAGTTAGTTTTGTTCGTGATTTTGATATAGATTTGCAGGTTATGTTCGAGCCATTATAAAAAATTAAAAACAAACAAATTTAGAAAATCGCTACCACAAACAACACAACTTGTCTAGCTAAAGGCTGAAGAGAAAATGATTTCATCATTATGATTTCATGGCCATCTAAGGGTGAAGGGTGACCATAAAACTCGCTGTCGGGTCATCTAGGCTATTTCTAAGTAAGGATGGTTGTTCAGGCAGTTAGAATGTTTCTGAGTAAGGACAGTATTTAGTTTATATTGGGATTTTCTGAGGAAATTTTAATGTCTAGACAACCGTTTCTCATTTTCGTCATATAAAACATTTTTACCTTCTTTTCTGCATTTTAATGGTATTCAAAATAAATTTTCTCCCGTTACTTTGTAATTTTTTATTGAACCGAAGAATGCAACTAGATTTTAAACTTAATACTTACCCGGGAAAAGTAAATTTTATTGATACCAAAAATAAATGACAAAAATTCCCTACAATGAAGGCGATGAGAGCGTTAATTTCCCTAGATATATTTAATCGTCGAAAAGTTTAAAATTGGCGCTATGACTATAGTTCCACATGCGCCAATACAGTTTGCTCAGCGCCACTATCTTTTTCGACATGAGTTCGCGTCGAAAACAATTAGAATCCAAGCCCCGGAATCGTTCTATGGCAGCACTCACAAGCTTGCGCCGCCACACATTCATCCGGGAACCAAGCGTTTCCGCACTTGATATGTAAACTATTTCATCGTCATCAAAGAGTTTATGAGAATTTCTAGGAAAACAAAAACATACGAGTTTTCAATAATGTTCAGTGCGGTTGTTTACTGCGTTTATAGGTAATCCGCGATCACCCGACTGTACAAATGTTGAGTTATAAAAATCCTCTCTTTTAATATGGATGCTTAATGTACGCTATTTTCACAACTTGTTCCATTCATATCGAAGTTGAAGACAGTTTTATGCAGTTTAACCATTTTCAAGTTTCAAATATTGTCAGTCGAAATGTTTATAAATAGGGTCTATTTAGAGAAAGCACATATATTCAATAGCCTATCATTTAACTATAAATATGTACCTACATTTATTCAAAAGACGTAATAATCCCTTTATGTTTCTTCATAGCGATAGCGAAGTAAATTGAAAGCTGTATGGAAGTTTATAGGCCGTATCCCGTAATAGGACTTCTACTCTTGTATGACATCTCGAGCTTGTTGTTTGCATACCGCTGTTAACAAGCTCTATAACATTCAATAGACAATTCCGCTCCGCTGCATGTGTGAGTTTTACAGCGGGGTATGTTATTCCATGCACGTCAGCTTCTTTTATGTGCTAGAATAAATAACAAGCCTCTATGCATTACACTCCGCAAACGTGCAAGAGATAGAATAGATAAAATTTACTATTGCTACTTAAATGCGTTATAGCGGGACACGCTCAAGCCAAATTTCACATCAGATGGAAATAGAAAATGCAGCCTAAAACGATGTCAAACTATAACGACATATGATGACATTAAATTAGTATAATTTTATATGAGTTACTTTAACTATGCTGCTGCGAGTGCTACGGAATATGGATCAGGAATGTTAGGAACATGTTTCAATGGAATTTTACTTGTTTTTCGTAGTATACATTTCTATAATGCAGTATTAAGGTTGTTAAAGTAAATGACATAATAATATTAAAATTGATAATGAATTATTTAATGTAGGTACATATATGTATTTCTCTTTATGGAGCATATAATAGAGATTATTATTATTAATATTATTCTTTATTTTTACTTTAATAGGTACATTTTATTATACTTAGGCAAGTATATATAACATTTAATTAAAGGTACAATACTTAATTATTGCATTTTATATTATATATTTCTTGTCTTGTCCCGTTGGTGATGTGGACCTACTCGATCTTAACTTATCCCATACTATGTTTTCTTTATTCTCTTCCGGTATTATAGGGAATCTCCCAAAATTCGTCTTACAATTCGGCAAGTTTCTAAAATTGTAGCTTTTTGTAACTGAAGGTACATTAAAATTTTTGAAAGATGTCCGATCAAGGTCATCTGTATCATGAACGAATTAACAAATTGGCATACATTTATCTCTCACCTTTGCAAAGGCTATAAGCGTGTGCAATAGGGATAAATATAACACGCTTGTCTTTCAAAAATTCATATTGTTTCGACTAAGCTAGGACATTTCACTTTAAAATGATGCGCGTTGTTGATAATACTTTTGCTGTAACGTAAGTTTATTTATTAATTCAGATACATTACCTTAATTCATAGCCGTACGAATAACGTTATTTTCTGCCAGAGTTACTGACACTGACATTGTGTCAGTATCTTATTTTTCACATATTTGGTTGAATAAACTTACCAGATGTCTTATTTTTGAATTTTGAATGCTTTTATTTTAACATATATTTTTATAATAATAAAATAACAGTAGTATCTTATGTACCCTCATAAAAACCAAGCAAACGACACTAATGAATTTGTCATAATGCACGGAGAAAAAATCTGAATTCATACAATTCGTAGACGACCTTGATCGGATATTTTTCAAAAATTTTACTGTATTTCTTTAACCATATGATGTATATAGGATTAAGTCAGAATATTTGATTTAGCCCTTTTTAAGTAGAAGATGGTTTTAAATCTCGACGACAATCTGTGAATGGATAGTCGATTATTGATATACATACAGTCAATGTCGTTATTAATAATTTTATGCAAAATAATTACTGCAGATACTTCTCGTTTTTGTTTGAGTGAGGCTAAATCAAATCTTTCTAAAAGTTGTGATTGTGGTGAACCTCTTTGGGGACAAATTACTTTCTTGAACATATCTGCAGAATCTGTACATGAAGGGTTAGATATCTACAAAATGAACTGAATAGTATTACCAGTTGGTTGAAATTAAATAAACTTTTACTTAATACAAATAAAACAAAATACATCATTGTAAATGATAGAAGCGACAATCACAAAGAACTTAAAATGGCAGATAATACAATAGAAAAAATAAAACAAATTGAATACTTAGGAGTAATAATAGAGAATAAGCTAAAATTTTACGAACATGTAGATTATGTATGCAAAAATGGCAAAGAAAGTGCATTTTTTCGTTGAATAAGAAATTAACTGAACTGCATTCTAGCTGTCAATATATATATAAAACTATTATAGGGCCCCACATAGATTTCTGTGCGACTATTTCATTTGTGTGTAATAAAAATCAATTACAAAAAATTCAATGTATACAAAATAGGGTTATTGTATTTTCAAATTCAACAGATACACAAGTATAAATAGCATGCTAAATGCATTAAACTGGATAAATGTAAAACAGAGAATATATTATTTAACATTAATATTAATTAATATAATTATAAATAATTTCCTCCCTACATATTTAAGTAAAGAATGTACGAAATATAATTTAAGAAATAAATTTAATTTAAAAGTGGGAACACAAAATTCCTTACATATTAAAGGATTTAAATCGTACAATAGTATTCCAGACTCAACAAAAAAGGAGTTCAAGTTGTCTAATTTTAAAAGAAAATGTATTGAATTTATTAAAAGTAATGTATAGGATATTGTTTTCTATTTGAAATGTACTAATTATGTATGTTAAATAAACTTATTATTATTATTATTATTAATTTGGTCTAATGATTCTAACTGGTTACTTTGTATCGGATTCCAGATCACCGAACAGTATTCTAGGTGAGGATGAACAAGAGCAACATATAGAGAGACGTATAGTACTCAAACTGGAAAACATGTCGGAATTACGGATTACGAATCCTAAACACTTTAATGGTCGTAAATGATTTCTGGTGTACTTAAAATGTTATTGTTTATAGAGTAATCAAAATTAACTGGATTATGTTTTTCAGTAAAATACATACACTGGCATTTTTCAATATTAAGAAAAAGTTTAATAAAGTAATAATAAATAGTCATTTAAGGAAGATATACTGCATAAGAGTTTTAAATCGTCTGCATAAAATAAGTTATTAACAGTGAAACATGCAGTAATATCATTAATGAAAATATTAAATAAAAGAGGTCCTAAAACAGACCCTTGGGGGATTATTTATGTTTCAGTAATAATTTTAGATGAATTTAATAGTGTATGATTTTACAGTGGTTGTAGTTAATATTGCCTGCATAACTACTCAGACCCAGTATAGTTATTTACGATACAAGTGTGTGAAGCTAGTCTTTAGTCACGAATGGGTCAAAAAATTAAAACACGAACGCTCTTTTGTTTTGCTACGTACTTGGGCGGTTATACATACTCATAGTATTTTTAAGCGATCATGACAATTGCTTTTATGGTTTCATAACAAAATAGTAAAGGATGTTATTAAAGAGAGTACAGCGCTTAACCGATGGTAGAACCAACCTCATAGATAGTAAATCTGGAAATAATTTTTGTTTGAATTGATTTCTATAAAAACTGGAGCATCTTAAAACTGACAAATTACGCCAAAATTCAAAGTTTTATAAAAAAATCATTGTGTTCTCTGGAAAAAATGCCACACCTGTCCCAATTGACACATAAGATCATTTCAGACTTTCATAATGAAAATATAAATTGTACGACTATGCAAAAAACGTTGAATGTCAGTTTTGTCAAAGAATACATTGAATTTTACTTTTTTACAATATTTTGAACTATGTCGCAATTAATCAGCTTTAAGGAGTTCCAGTTCTTACAGAAAGCAGGTAAAACAAAAATTATTGGGGTTAGTTCTACCATCGGTTAAGCCTTTTACACTTACTGAAATAAAGTATTTTAATTATTTATTCCGCTATTTCGGCAATTGGCTATTTCCCGTTTTCATTTTCAGTTTGAGAACACTTATTATCGTCACGATTGTAGAAACATAAATTTATAAATTGCATTTCCATTAAATATTTTATTCTTCAACTTTAAGAATAATATTATTCCTTTCCCCATTTCAAATCTTTTCTAAAAATAAAAATATCCATCATCTGATAAGACGATTAAAGAATTAAAGCTGTGTGCATTAGTCCTACGTTCTCATAAATCAAAGTTAGATGGGGAGTTGGATTCTCCGGCTCGAGTATGACACCGCGATGGTAATCCAACATCCCAAGCATAAATCTCTCCGACCAGGTCGCGCGGCAATAATCAGATTGACAAGAACTCATATCCGCGGGAAAGAAGCCTCGAACACCAATAGATAGTAGATAGAGGAAACGAAATATAAGAATTAGAAATAGTCACTGGCCTTGCCAGAGTAGATAAAATTGCTGCAGTGGAAGAACGCAGTAACGTCATAGAATGTCATTTCAGATATCACAGTTTCACCAGGTTGGACATTCCACGTTTATTTAAATACTCAATAAGGCAGGATCGGAAAAGTTCGTTTATAAAACCATTTGGAGAACTAAAGAACTAGTAAAAGAAGTACAAAAGCAAAAATTTAAGGCAAGGATAATTTCTGCATATTTTTATATTTTTGGAGAAATACAAACATGAAAATAAAAACAAGATAAAAATGTACGAGAGGCATACAACCAATAATTACGTAGTGGCCTGTTTTATAAAATTATAGTAATTACTTTAGTATATTACTGAGGAAAACCTTAAAATACTTGGGTAAATATACTTGTTTCATAAAACATAAGTAGATACCAATGTTATTTTCCCAAGTAGACTTGATATTACTAAGGTACAAATAATTGTTTTATAAAAATAATGCTGCTATAGAAAAATTATCGCTGTAGCACACATCAAAAAGAAATTATGATTTTTTTTGAGAAAAGTTAATTTTCTTCGGGAAATATTAAAATATAAAGATATTCTGTTTGGGAAATTTTCCAATAACTTAGCATGAGATGCAAAACATGCAGAAGAAATGGAATGAAACTGGTGATTTTGAATTTTGCAGTTTCTTTGGGATACTAACTAATGATAGAGTACTTATGCTTCGTGAGAGACAATACCTACTAATAAACGCATGTACAAACGTTCAAGTCGTATTTCATTTATAATATTTATTTAACTTTTGTAACATGTAGTGATTTTTAATGCAATAATAGACAAGGAACTGGTTCAAGTGATGAGAAAGAATTATATGAAATAGACAATTTAGTTTTAGAAATAAAGAGGAATTTACACTACCTTCCCGTACTAATAAATGCTGAAGATACTATAGAACACATTACGTAAATACAAAAAAATCTGTTGTGGCCAGCACAATACCTTCCGTCATTCTCGTGTATAATGTATAAATTCCATAATTTTTCTTACAAAAGATTCTAAATTTCCAGTAAAATTATTTCATAAACAAACTATTCAAATTGCACTTGACACTGGCATCTTCTTCTTCTTTAGCTTTTCCCATTCGTTAGGGGTAGCTATTTTTGCATGTCGTTCTCATTCAGTTCCTTTTCTCTCAAATCTTCCGCAATACAGTCTTTCCATATTATCTTTGGTCTTCCTCTGTTTCTTTAACGTCCTATTACTAAACTATTCATTCTTGTTCCAATATAATTCTTCATTTCTCCTCATGACATGTTCAAACCAATGTAATCGTCTTTCTTGTATCTTTCTAAAAACTTGTAACACTAGAGTTATTTTCTTACCGTATCTTTCCGTGTATTCCCCAATATCTACTTCAACATCCTCATATCTGCCACATTAATTTACTTTTTATTGATACTGACATTTGTCAGTTTGAATTATATGAATATATTACTAGTTCCCAAGTTTGGCATAGCTGGCTGAATTATAAAATTTAATTTCTTTAAAATTCTTTAACTCTGTATCTATTGAATATGAAATATAAATTGTAATCAAATCGTATAGAGAATAATATATTCTTTAAGTTATAATAACGTTAAATGTCAATAAATCAAATTTAACTGTTAAATCTTCAAATGAGACTACTTCCGGTTGACCAATTATAACCAAAATGTAATCAGTTGTTCTTCTGGACGTAAACTTGAGGAATACGAAAAAATTATAATTTTTGGAATCGTGGTATTGAAGTTATGGAATCCGGAACTTTTGTCACACACACACACACAGACACACAGACACACATACATACAGACATCATCGTAAAAATGGTAAAATCGTATTATATGGACCCTAAAACATGCTTATTCACTAAAATCTCATCATTGAATTTTTTGACCAAAGACAATACCTTCCTTACCTAAAGGTGACGGAAGGTAAAAATGAAAATATTGAACACGGGTCCACGAATAAAAGTCAAAAACGGGTTTTTATTATCAAAAAAAAAAAAAATTAGATATATGTATTTTAAACGTATAACACTTTCTTATCCTTATTTTACCCACCTTTCGATTGGGGTAATTTCTGATTTTAATATACCGCAGTAAATTTCGACATGTAGTTTCTATGCAATGAAATTATTGGTAAAATACTTATAATTTACTGATATCTACCCCAGTATTTATTTATGAACCAGGCTAAAATATGCAATGACAACTGAAATATCCACATTAAGAGCAATTACTGATCATATATTAAGAGACAGAATCCAAACGAAGAAATTGGTTAGATATTAGCAAATTTAACAAAGATAAAGAAAACCAGTGGAACCACGTAGCATGAATGCAGGAGGACAGATTACCAAGAAGTGCAAGAGAAAAGAGATCACATGGGAAAAGGGATATAGCAGGATATTGGCAATCATCTTCAATAGGTACTCCGCCATAGCTTTTGTTGATGAATAACAGGCATTGGCTAAAGAACGGGGAAGAAGAAGAAAAATAAGAAGAAAAATAACTGAGAATTAGAAAGTTAATAATGTGGTCATTTATTTAATATGTTTAATGTCATTTTATAAATACTGGATTTAATTACTTTTAAATAATAATAATAATAATAATAAATTTATTACTTTAAAAGGTTTACAACCCATGATAAGTAAATGAATGAATGACAATAATAAGATTTACAAAAAGAAAATATCAAATTCATTATAAACGAAATTGTTATTATAACTGCACATCACATAAATTGGTGATATGAATAGCACATTTGAATTATATGAAGAAAGATAAAAATTTCAGTACAGCGTGAAGAAACGAAAATAAAATTTCGCTAATAAATCTGGACAATGAACCTTGTAGTTAATTATTCTGAATAAATCTGTGATTAACTCATCCATCTAATATGTTTATTAAAACAATAATCCTAGCTTAAATGGACACATATTTTACCATATATTACAATAGTTTGGAGAAGAAGATTAAATTTAATTAGTAGGAATCTGTGGGATTTATTTGTGTATGTATATGTACATATGGACGTAGCTAATTCAAATTATCTGTGTGGAATATTGATTTCCTGCAACATGTGTGTATATTGATGTATGGCCTATCTACATTTTTTTATTATTTAGTGCAAACGCCGAATTGATACTCGTGTAACACCTACATATGATGAATTCGATGATAATACAATGAAAAATGATTCACAACCAACACAAAAGGAAATAAAATAGTAATTTTACAAATAGTACATTACATTACACAGCTGTATTATAAATTTGTTATAAATTCTTTACATGTATTTTATTTGTACATGTTATTTCAGTACTTAGATTATCCCAATAAATACACCAGATTTGTATTTGGCACCATTTTTTCTCTTTTTGGTATAACTGAAGTTTTGACATTTATAATCTGTCATTATACCAATAAGAAAAGGTGAAATGCTATAATAAAAATCTGATGTGGCTAGCACAGTACCTTCCGTCAATTCTACGTATTTCGTACAAAAAACATATAGATTTTTTTCTTGCAAACTATTCTATGCGCGTTTCTTGATAGGGGAGAAATGAACTGATCTTACCTCGTATTGAACAGAACTGAACTACTCCTCAAAAGAACGGTATGTTTCTAAAAATAAGAAGTAGAAAATAAAAACATATAAAAAAATTAAATTTATAACATAACATAATAATCTGCTGAATTGGCTTATGGCTATAATCTGTTGTATTACCCTCCGTGATTTGTTTTTGCCAACTTAAATTATTTTACATTTTTATATTTCCAGTAAAATCTTTTCACAAAGATATTCTGTAAATTTTATTTGACACTGACATCTGTTAATTAGTAATATTTGAATATTCTAACCGTTTCCATGGTACAGCTTTTAGTAAAATTAGGTTGTAAGTTATGTCTTTATAATTCTTTATTCTAAATTCATTGGATATGAAAAAAAATATATAATTAAATCGAATAGAGAAGAATATATTCTTTTATTTATAATAGCATAAAAGGTCAAAAAATGATATTTAACAGCGTTTTTTAAAAAAACTGTTAAAATCTTCAAATTTGGGTACTTCCGTTAACCAATTATAACCAATATCTAATCATATTTGTATGGACGTACGAAACAGGAATATGAAAGCATTATAACTTTTGGAATTGTAGTATTGGAGTTATCGAAGAGAATTTTTTGTCACACACACACCCATACATACATTCGTATTGTAGGGACTCTAAAACGTGCTTATTCATCAAAAACTCACCATCGAATTTTTGACCAAAGACAATACCTTCCTTACTTATAGGTGACGGAAGGTAAAAATGAATGATTGGAACCACTGTAACGGTAAATGGCGCACCTTAACGCAACATGAATATGAGGTTCTTTTGGCATAAAGTTGTTGATGGACCACAGTGACATGTGGTTCCAGCAAGATGGCGCCGATCTGTCAGATTGTGTAAGAAACAATTGAAGATGTCCTGATAAAAACAACCATAGTGCAACATTGTAAATATGATTTACATACAGCAACATGGACTATCAAGGATGCCAAATAGTTTGGTAAAACTGTTTCGCAAAAAATACCTTAATCACGAGTTACTACCTACATTTTGTTTGACGGTTATACAAAAACGTTCCACAAAAATGTTTAATTATTATATAATTCAATATTTACTTTTCTATTTCCTAACATCCAGTACATAATTTTATAATATTTAAATATGATCCTGGGTTAAATTAAGTTACAGAAATATATAAAAGTAAGGAAGCTAGAATTGATTTATTGCATCAACAATTTGCTAGATGTTTCATAATTTAAACATTAATTATTGTTCAGTAAGATCTTATGTGATTCGACTTTTTTGTGGGGGTTGTCTGAAATGAAATAAAATGTCTATGTCATAAATTAACAACCCACAAACAATACTTATTCCAGAGCACAAGATAGAAATCCAATGTATTAATGATATTGAGCAATATCTCTGCCAAAAGTCATTGAAAAGACCACAGGAGTACTTATACGAACCAAATTGTGAGGGTTCTTATTGTTTTTACCGATCAAACCTAATGAAGTTAGTGGGTTTGTTCGTTTCATCACTTTGAGTTAATTGTTTACCATCGATTCAATTATAAATAACTAGTGTTTTCCCTGACAATAAATAAAACAATAAACCGATACAATAATTTCCTGTAGTCGCTGCAGAATAAATACGCAAATCGTCATTTTATGACGAATAAATTAACCAATTTACTGTTCACATTTATTATCATTTTGTATATGATGTTCTAGTTTATTGTTTGTTACTTAATTACAACTAATTATAGATTGCTCAATGGCTTATATTCATTTACTAAATGAAACTTTATGACATATGAGAGGATGCATTACGCATGTGTGTTTTTTACCTTAGGTATTGGATACATGCTAAAAAATGCTTATCCAGATTTTAATGATTAAGCACGTTTTAAGGTCCCTACAATCGGATTTTAACATTTTTACGATGATGTCTGTCTGTGTGTGTGTGTGTGTGTGTGTGTGTGTGTGTGTGTGCGTGTGTGTGTGCGTGTGTGTGTGCGTGTGTGTGTGTGTGTGGATGTATGCGTGTGTATGTGTGTATGGGTGTGGGATGTTGGAAGGAGGATTACTCAAAAACTATAAGATTTAATATTTGTTTAACTACGTATTTCCCAATCGGACATTCATGGGAAGAGCTGAAAAGGTTTTGGTAACAATTGGACAACTAGAAGTAGCAGATTCTTGAAAAAAAAAATGTTCTAAATATTATTTTCTGAAAATTTTTCTTGGTAATATTGAAGAAAATTTAATTCTCAATGTGACACAATTAAATTTTTTATTATATCTCGTATAGGTTTGGGGGTATAGTATATAATAATATAGAATAATGTGTTGTAATAAACCTCGTTGCCTAAAAAACAGTTGAGATATTCAAATGTTTGTAATGGACAGATAAATGCAAAATGTCAAGTGTCAAAAATCAGATTTTTCTGGGAGGTACATTTAATATATATTATTGTATTATTAATTAAATATGTATTTAAATTATAGGTATGTTAATATTACATATATCCTTAAGAAATACCGCTAATACTGTCAATGAATTTCAAAAAATTTGAACATATTAGAAGAGTAGGACAAAATTCCTCATAGTTCGAAAGAAGAGATACAATTTCAATTATTTGTATGTACAAGAAATGTTAAATTCGTTACTTATAAGGCGCGAGCAGTCATGTGACTTTGTTGGCCTTGGCAAGCAGATATGAGGATCCGTGTCTGAATAACGGCTAGTAGTTATTTACATAGATGTCACAATTGTCATATGTCATAATTTTTCTTTCAAAATTTCACAATATTCTGATGTTTATTTGTCATTAATAGTATGGAATATACTTGTCGAGGAAAATAATCCACAATTTTTTTGTAGGTACACCACATAACAGAAATTTTAATAATATACTTGTATATAGCCGATTTTGTATTCATCATCTTTTGGCTGATTGTTGAACTACGATGCAAAATACCTTCAGGAATACATAATTTCTGACATTTTGAATATGAAGCATGGTTATTATAAAAATACATGAAAATGTGAAATATACAGTTTGTTCCATTTTCTGTAGCCATCATATATGCCCGGCTACAGAAATGTTCATCAACACCTTGTACAGTTAACTGATCATCAAAATGAACAAATTCGAATCAGTTTTCTTGTTCTTACCACATTTAAATCATTGCTGTCAAAAAATCGCATTGCATTTTTTTTTCGTTTTAATGTACTGCTAACTGAAAAGGCATTGATGAACGTTTCTGCAAACGGGCATTAATGTTTGTGGTTGTGTTTTCCAAAAATTCTCATAGATTACTAGATAATGATGAGAAACTGAATTTAGTCGATTTTTAAAGTGCATAGAAATTTATACTACATATTTTACCTTGAATGTACTAGTACAAAATAAAAGTTACTTTTCCCTAATACTCGCATAAAAATAAAATTGGAAATAGCTAGGTAAGGAAGGTATTGTCTTTGGTCAAAAAATTCGATTATGAATTTTTAGTGAATAAACACGTTTTAGGTTCCATATAATACGCTTTTACCATTTTTACGATGATGTCTGTATTTATGTTTGTATGTGTGTGTGTGTGTGTGTGTGTGTGTGTGTGTGTGTGTGTGTGTGTGTGTCTGGTTGTGTGCGTGTGACAAAAGTTTCGGATCGCATAACTTCAATACCACGATTCCAAAAATTATATTTTTTTCGTATTCCTCACGTTTACATCCAGAAGAAGAGATGATTCGATTTTGGTTATAATTGGTCAACCGGAAGTATCCTCATTTGAAGATTTTACAGATATCATTTATTGACATTTAACGTTATTATAACTATATAACTTAAAAAATGTATTTTTCGCTACACGATTAGATTGCATTTTATACTTTATATTCAATAGATGAGTATCAATGAAAAGAAATGAATGTGACAGAGATGAGGATGTTGAGAGGGAAGACACGAAAAGATACGGTAAGGAATGAAATAATAAGAGAAATAATTCTAGTGTTAGAAGTTTGTAGAAAGATACAAAAGAGACGATTACATTGGTTTGAACATGTCATGAGGGGAGATGAAAAATATATTCAAAATAAACATTTATTTCACTAAATTAACACATAAAAAGTAATATTTCCCTCATTTGCTACGTTCACAAATCTCTCACCAGATGTCAGCTACTTTAATTTTTTCTCCAATAGTTGCCGTAAGGTGATATTTGGTAACCTTCCTGTTTCCTTTCGGTAAAATAAATGCATAATATATCAGAGATAATACATTATTTGCAGTTGCAGTGTGCTCGTGGTATATGGGAATAATGTATTCCCACGTTGTGTATAATTCTTGGTTTGTTGCTGATTAATAATCGCTTAGCGCTGAAACGACTAATTTGAAATTCCAGCACAAGTCATAAATTTTAAACGATGCATTTGGAGTGCAGCGCGTAAAAACCAGCCTACTGCATTTTCACTTCCCTCGCAGTTGCAGCGTCATTAATTATGAAATTTTAATTAGTGCACTTGCTTTTTATTATTACACATCTAATTATCACATGTCAAAGTATTTCCAAACACAAATAAATTGTCATGGGTTTTTATCCAGCGGTAAAATAATTCAGCTGCATAATTCAATGCACTGCGGTTTCCACAAGCATTTTAACATCATGTAATTGTTTTTGAATAATAAATTAATGGCTGAATTTAATTTCACATATTTTTATTGTTTACACACGTTTAATTACATTTACATATGAAACTATTTGTTTTTAAAAACATTTCTAAAACCCATATGGAACCACAATTAAACATGTTAACTACATGAAAATTAAAATATTTTTTTTATACTCTGATATGTAAACTTGCAAACATTGTGTAAACAATTTTCGTATTTTATTTACTCTACATATTGAATACAGGGCTACCACCATAAATACACGTGTGGCATTGAAGTTATCTTACCTAAATTTAGTTTTTTATTTATGTACACTTATGTTGATAATACCGACTGCAGAGACTGCTCGTTAATGAGGCCGTATAGCCAGGTACCTCTCCCCCCCCCCTTACCTGAAAAGTTAGTAGTTAATAGTTAAATATAAACATATAAACTAAACGTGAGACGTGACACTGCGCTCACACCTTGGCCGCGTAGTGTAATGTAGTTTATGATAGTTAGTTTTTGCGTGTAAATAGAAAAATTTGACATACTCTCCCATTTAAAAAACAATAACATTTTGTTAAATGAAACTACGTCCTTTACAGGGCATCACATGTTTAAATTCTTACCACCTTTTACCGCCCATTAAAAATTCAAAAATTCAAATTTAACGCCATCTACTTCCAATCCCAACAACACCACATCCGCCCGCCATAATTAAAGATATTCTTAGTTCATTTCCATCTCTTGACCTTTACACATGTTCGTATAACATGTTTATAAAACATCTTTAAATTTCATTAATTTTCCTGTTAAATTTAACAATGTTAACTTTATTCTAAAAAAATTCTTGACGGTAAGTCATATTTATTTATTTCTTCAATAAACCATGATTGTTGTATTTACACATCAATTTCTAACCTCAAAATTCTGTACAAAAACCACATGTTTCCAAGAGGAAAAAAAATCATATACAATAACTTTTTGTTAACTTACTTGTTCTCTTAAAACTTGAATACATTTAACTAATATTGTAACATTAATAACAATATTTTTTCATAATTGTTACTTTCTTGTTTTCTTAAAAAAAATATTATACATATGATAGATATTTATATCTATATTGTAAATTTAATAACAAAAATTTTTTCATATACATTAACTTGTTAAATTTCTGATTCTCTTAATTTCTCATTTATATCTATATTGTAACAAAAAAATTAGCTTTCAATCTGAGGATGGCAATCCATAGCCATAGCCGAAATCGATAATTGAAAAGATTTTATAAATAAAAAACTTTATAAACAACAGTGTGCTTTTACATATATTTTTCAACTTTTCAAACATTTCTCAAATAAATCAAATCGTATTATATATTCCTAACGTCCATTAATATAGGCGTTGTTATATTTTTGCCTCAGTGCTTGAAATAGACCGAAAACCAATGTAATGGCTGCAGGCCATCATCATTGCATTTAACTCACAAAACGACATACATACACTCTCAAAACAAAAGTGCGAAAATTTCAATCTTGTATGGAGTAAAAATATTTTAAATCGTATTTGACTTTATTTAAATTAAATTGTAATGAATTACATCGAGTTGATTTAAAAATTTGCTCCTTATCAAAGATTAAATTATTTACATCATTTTGTGTAAAATAAATCGCACAATAAGAGCATTATTATTTTACTCTACACTACATTACAATTTACATTTTCATTTATTATAAATTACTCATTTATATGTGAAAATTAATTTTTCAATAGTGAAATATGCACCTATATTATCAAAAAATATTCTTGTACTCCAGAGTTAGTACAATTTAATCTACTAGTGTGAAATGTTGTCCTTTAGTGCAATGCTCTATAACTGCATCTGCGCACTTGCGTATTACCCGTACTACGTATTACAAAACGCGTCGCTTTTAGAGGCATAGTATTCCCTAGAACATTTAGATCTGTACATTAGTATTGTTCTTCTTGCTATCTTTCAGTGTTGTGGTAATTTGTTCAACAAAAAAAAAGATGAATACTGATGAACTAAAAACATATATAATAGACAACCAAATTGATGAAGAAGGTTGCCCTATGTTTGCTTTTACCAGCTCATAACACAAGAAAAGTGGGCCCAAAATGGAGTCTGGATCATTTTCTTTGTTTTGTAGATGTAAGTGAATTTTTGCTTTTGTGTACATTCATTAGTTACAGTCATAACTAATTGTTATAGGAAACAGAAAATTTAGAGGGTTTCGTAGAGAAAAACAAGAACGCCCAACCATTTTTACTTAAATCAGAAACAAACTATTATTTGATCTCAGAAAAGAAAATTATAAATTTAAGTACAAGTGAAATTCTAAAAGCTTTTGATTTATTTTACAAGTTTCATTATGTTTTCAATATTCAATACGAGCAAACGCTAATGAAATTTTTCAATTTTTTTGATACATTTATTTACAATAGTAACAAAGATGTCATACCAACTGTTGCATCTTTGTTAATTTCCCTGGTGCAAATGACTTGAAAACATTCCTTAGGGTTTCTTGTATAATTTACATTTTTGAAAATAGTTTTGTTAAGTTTTGATTTTCAAATATATAAAGAAAATATATGTATGTATTAAATATGTATGAACAATACCTAATAATATGTTTTTTATTAAATATTTATGTGTGTATGTTTCTAGACACCCTACCATGTACAATACAAGATACTTTTTAAGTGTTTTAATTATACTGATATCTTCAAAAATGTTCGTAACGATGATCATAATTTGAAAATCCTACTACTATCGGGCATAAGTAATTATTTAAAAAAACCGTTTTTTAATACTAAAAGTTAATGTAAAAAAGTAAAATTAAATAAATAGTATTAAACATTAATAATTAATTATTATATTTTAATTTTACAATTAGCAGAAAATATATCTGTAAGTGTTATTTTTAATGTCGTTATTATTAAATTTCAATCTTATATAGTGAAAGTAAATCCTTGAAAAAACACATTTTGCTTATTTTCATCAATTAGAACTAATTTAAAAATAAAAATTAAACCTTCTTTAGCAATGTTTATCTTTATAAGTTCAAAATTTAAATGTAGAAAGGGTAAAATATCCACAAAAAGATTATAATTTAATTAATTAATGGAGAAAAAATGCACTTTCAAAGAATACTTTTTTCATCACAAAAGGTAAATATAAATAATAATGATTAAACTTGTATCTCTTAGCGAGAGGTAAAAATACTTATTTTATTTGTTATTATTTTTATATGTAACATTTAAAACCTGTCATTTCCGTCAAAACCATTGGTACCTAAATGTTAATTTAATTTCAATGCAATATATTATTATCATACATAAGTATTTAATGTACTTATAAAAAAATATTATTGTAGATTATGGAGGTTTAAAATAAATGTTCTTTTCGCAGACACCTCTTAAAATGATAAGTGATTAAAAAAGGATTTGTGTAACCCCGACTTTGTAACATAAAAGGAAGTGTTGTTTACAGAAAAGAGAAATTTAATAATCTGTTTACAAATGTGCGTTATAATTATTTTTATTTACTTGAGCCGTTGTTTTCTAGACATTTTACACCTATTAAATAAATTCACATTTCAGAATCTTAAATGATTTGAAATAAAAAGAAACATTTATCCTATTAAATCCTAGAATTTGATTATTTTGTGTCAAAATTCCTTAATACCAATATTTAAATAAACTTTATTATATATTTTTATAAAAAAAAAAACAGTTAAAATTCTTTTTGCACGATCGTTTTTTTTTTAATGTTTACCGATAGAGTTTCTAAGGTAATAAGCTTTATTTACAAATTACTGATCGGTAATGGAATAACATCACTTACCGATCAGGAGGTGGATGCGAAAAGTAAAGAAAAACAACGATTGTGTGTGCGTGTGTGTGTGTGTGTGTGTGCGTGCGTGTGTGTGTGTATGTGTGTATGTGGGATGTTGGAAGGACAAATAATAAAAATTATAAGACTTTATATTTGTTTAACTACATATTTCTTAATCGGACATTCATGGGAAGATCTGAAATGGTTTTGGTAACAATTGGACAACCGGAAGTAGCAGACTCTTGAAAAAAAATCTTCTCAATAGTATTATTTGAATTTTTTTTTTGGTAATATTAAAGAAAATTAAATTCGCTATCGGATACATTTAATATATTTTATATATTTAGAAATAAAAAAATGTAATATATAAAATAATCTGTTGTAATAAATTTTACAGCCGAAAGAATGACATGGAAAATAGTTGAAAATTTAAATTATTTGTAACTGACAGATAAATGTCAGTATCAGAAATCCGGTGACATTACTGAAGACTTTTTCTGGGAAGTACATACATTATATTATTTCTTAATGTATTAATTGTTAAATATTTAATATTATAGGTATATTACACATACCCTTCAGAGATACTGTTACTCTCGACAATGAATTGGAAACATCACGAAAAATTAGAAGAGTAGGACAAAATTTCTTCATAGAATGAATTTAAATTTAAAAAATCTAAATATAAGGAATAGATATAAGTAGAATTTTTGGTGTAGAGTGTAGGTATACAAGAAATGTTAAATACATTAGGGCGCGAGCAGTCATGTGACTTTGTTGGCCTTGACAAGCAGATATGGGGGCCCATGTCATAATGATAGCTAGTAATTATGTATATAGATATCAAATATCATAATTTCTCATTCTAAATTTAGTGATTTTCCAATTCCATGAGCTTTATTTTCCTCGACAAGTAAATTCCACACTCCTCGCGAAATTTTTAATGAAAAATTCTGACATTTGACATCTATGTACATAATTAATAATTATCATTCTGAAACGGGCTCCCACATATGCTTGTCAAGGCCAATAATGTAACATGACTGTTCGCGCCCTATACTTATGTAATCAAAAAAAAAAAGGAAGTGGCGAGAGGTATTGTGCTAACCACAATAGATTTTTGTATTTGAAAGTTACACTAGAGTAACATTGTAATTGTAAAGTTTTAAAATGTGTACTACTCGTACAAAATATTGTTTCGTACCAATTCTGGTTTATATACTACTGCTTCACCACATGCATCTAGCTTCAGTTATGGTGACGTCATTCTGCGGCGCCACTACACAGACCGTTTCAAAACTTTAATTGTAATTAAATTTTTGCCACATATGTCATTTTTGTTACAGAATTAATTTTTTGTTACTAGTGCACTAAAATTTCAATAAATATAACCAAATATATGCCCATTTCGAGATCGTTGCAATTTATATGAATATTTTTTATAAATCTCAAAAAAATACAACTATTACTCATATATTCCTATAAATATAAATTAATTTAAAAGTATTAATTCTTGAAGTAGGTAACATTTTATATAGCAATATTCTTATTTGTAACAGAATTCAGAATATGTCTTTAGCATCTTTTACTTATAAAGATCATTATCTGTATCTTATTTTATTCTGCTGTGAGAAGAAAACAATAAGAAGTCACGCGATTCCTGTTGGAATATGTCGATACAGCGTGTCTGTCTCGTTTCGAATAAATCGAAAAAACTTTCCGCTTAGAGTGAAATTCTTTCGGAGACAGGAGCGGGGTAGGGGGTAAGGAAACGCAGTTAAAAAGTTAATGAATGGAGAACAAGCCTTCAGGCAGGAGAAACATTGTTTCGTAAGTTGTCACTTTGACTAATTAACTTTGCAATTAAAAACAGAAACGAAATTAAGCTCAAAAGGCCCTGTCATCGCAAGGGGACATTGTTTACTTAAGGGTAGGCCCTCGAATAATAATTTTTACTCATACTTGGTCAAATTTTTAAGAAAAATATTTATAATTTTTGGAATACGAGGGTCGCACTGGAATTTTTGAGCTACGGGAAAATTATTCGTCTGTGAACTAGAAGAAGCTACTTAATACTATTTAATGATAATGTCAATCTCTCTTTTTCTGAATTCAAAAGGTCAAATATCCAAAAGTCTCAAATTGCAAGGTTAGTTATGGTGGATGTTAAATGGGGTATTATACCATAGTTCAATTTTATCTATAAGAATGCGAAAATATACGTAAATTAATGAGTATTAGTGAAAAAATTGTGTTTAAAAATTAATTAGTTCGCAAACTAGAAGTGATTGAAGTCTATTAATAATTAGGATGACGTATTTGGTCTTTGCAATTTTATTAGTTCTATGATTTTAAAAGGAAGACTGCCGCGCTTGTTTCTTCGGCGTACCGTGAAACATCAATGGAAAACACTAACGCCGTCCGTGTAATTTCTTAGGAAAGAATGCATATTATTTGTGTTATTTATACTTAATAATAATTTCTTCATGAGTATAATGTATAAGTTTAATAAACAAAAAGTTTTCAGCTATGTGAACATGAAACATTTATACTCTCCAGAACTAACAATTTGTCGACTACTTCTGAAGACCTGTTACGTCATGCACTAAATTTAAAAATTCATATTTCGCTTATTACGTAAAATTTTCAAGTCGCATATACACTAAAAATCTTAGTTCATCTTGTTTCACCAGAAAAAATATATAAAAAATTGGTATAGGACCCAATTAGCCTAATGTTATTTTACATCAAAAATGGTGTTGTTAGGAATGCATTCAGGCCAGACCGGGCCGGGATTTGAGGTTTGGTTCGATTCGGCTCAAAATAAAAAATTGCCGGCCCGACTCGTAGGTCGATTTACGAAAAAAATAAGCGACCTGGTTCAAAAATTGACTTGAAATCGGGTCGGGCTTCCGGCCGGGCTGGGCCAAAGTTCTACCGGAAACCGGAATTCCTAATTATGATTATGAAATGAAACAAAGAACATTAGTAAAATATATAACATTTTAAAATATAACAAAAATAATACTAAAATTAAGTAACATACATTAACATCTAGTGCCAAACAACGACCTTCATCATATTTAAAATAAACTTTTGGTGTGATTTCATATTTCACCAAACTTTTAATTAAAACTGTACTTAGTTCAAGTTGTGGCACATCGTTTTTTATGTACATATATATATATATATACAGGGTGTCCCTTAACTTCGAGCAAAAACTTTAAGGGCATATAGTACTGACCAAAATGAATAAAAAAGCTTCATCAACATAGGAATGATCTTCAACTGTTTCCGAGAAAAGCGAAAAATCTAAGAAAAACTGACAAAGATAGCGATCGAATAAAATTTTGTCTATGTCAGTAAAAAGACTATAAAAAACAATAAAATTTTATATGAAACATTTTTCTCAATTTCTTATAGTTACGTAGTTATATGAAAATTAAATATTGACCAAGGTCGCCACAACATTTCACTTTTGATTTTTATAAAATAACAAAAGGCCATCTAAGATTACCTCTCAAAGGTAAACAAAAAGTCTCAATTAATCAAAATCGTAATTCTTATAGTTTTCGAGATAGCAAAGGTAAATCTCGTAAAAACTCATTTTTCACTGCGTTATATCTGGGAAACTATTAAAGATCGGACACATTTTGACTGAGCTTTTTTTACTCATTTTGATCAGTATTATATGCCCTTAAAGTTTGTGCACCAAGTTAAGGGACACCCTGTATATACATATATATATATATATATATATATATATATATATATATATATATATATATATATATCATACATTCTTTAATATTTATACATTACCTTTGACGACTGTGTTAAATATTATGTTCGACATTTTTATTTTATTTACACGTCTTTTTCATGCTGAATTTAAATATTAATTATATTACACAATTTATACATATTCATACTAAATCAACTTTCATGTAGGTCTCTTTTTATGTAACTAAACTGTACACATTGTTTCTGTTTGTAATTGTTAAAATATTGTATAGCTCCTGAAGAAGACCCATGGGGAGTCGAAACGTAGAGATTGAATAAATAAAGTGGCTAAAATCCAGAAAATCTTCCCATTTCATCACCATCCAGCCAAGAAACAACCCCTTTTTCCCAAAATCTTTTTTTCGTACCACACATAAAAAACTCTACTTCCGTAGAACGTTCAACAACATTGGTTAACATGTTATTAAAAATGAGACGCTTTTAGTGTCAGCTTGTTATGAAAATTACACTTTGTTTACAGAAGTCGTTCGAAATTTTTTTTTAAGAAATCTTGTACGATCATTTTCGTAAAGGTTTATTTAACCTTTTTCTCATTTGCGATTATATTACCTACGCTTAACATCACAATAGCATTATTATGCTTTAATGAATTATCTTGATTGCTAGAAGTAAAACATAATAAAATTGTTTTCTTTATTTATTAAGCTGTAAAGTATGTTGTTATTAAATAATTTTGATCCTTTTTAAATACATCTATTTTCATTAAAATATTAAGAAAACGATTTTTCAGTCCGAGCTAAAATCGCAAGTCCTACTCTACTCAACTTTTGTAAATAACTGAGTCGGGCTTCGAGCTGGGTTGAGCCAAAGCTCGAGATCGAATGCATGTCTAATTGTCGTGATGGAGCATATTTTAGAGATATAAGATTCAGATAAAGATTTATATTAATAGAGACACAAATTGAAACTAAATCCTGAATACGCCAGGCCCACCCTGCGAGAAAGAGACAAAACATTTTAAATTGGAGACGGTGAAGCTAGAGACGCGAAACGCCACACTACAGATATATTAGTCAACAATAGCAAACATAAAATATAAACATTTGTTTCATGCCTAGTGGACTTCCCAACTTTTCAACTGGAAATCTATATTGGGTAACTTTTTCAACGTGGGATCTACCATGTATTTATTTGGATTAGGTTGAAGGTGTAGAGGCATGTTTTAAAAAGTAGATATTTTTTTCCATATTTCGGACAATTATTCATTTCAATTTTCTTTAACGTGATTAAGTAAGGGTGCAGATGAAGCAAGGTTTCCCAGTTTTATTTCAGAATAATTGTTATTCTACTTTTTTTCAGCTTTGAAATATTGATGATTTTTTCCTCAAATTGTTGATAATGTTACTTTTCGTATTTTAATATTAGAGTTGAAAAATGTAAGAAAAGTTAAGAAAGTTTTAAAATACTATTGGATTAATTAAATTTGATAGAATTAAAATGAATTGAAGGATTTGAAAGCCTGAATTATAAATCACAATTGAATTAGATCTGAAAAAGAAATTAATATCGGAAAGCAAAAAACTCATTAAAATTATATTAATGGTCGTTGCTCGTTCGTTGATTTTATAATTTCATTTGAAAATGTATGAAAAATAAGCGAATTAAAGAAAATAATACGCAACAAAAAGTGCTGTGTTAAAGGGTATGTGAGTACAACAAAAATTCAAGGCATATTCCGTAATTTTTTTGCAAAGAAGAAAAAGTTGTCCGACTGAATGCTAGTATTAAAAATATATTGAAATATAAAGCATAATTCTAATGTGATAAATAAATATTTCTGCTCTTTGCATGTCACAAAAAATGATTACATACGAGCCCAAACGTATAATAGTTCGGCCAGTTTAAATTTTTAACAAATTATAAAATCTATAAAAATGGTTAAAAAATTCTACAAATTCTTACAGCTACTTTAAATATAGACTTAAAACTTAAAAAAATGGAAGGCCAAATGACGGGTGATAATAGTTCGACCGGCATTTGGAAGGTCATCTTCTAGTCCAGACTTAGTTCTTACCGAGACCTTTTGCTTTTGTTTCAGATAAAAATAAATTCGTAAAAATCTAGTTCGTACACTAAAACTTACCTTGCAAGACATTTGGGATAATAAAAAAAATGCAGGGCTTAGGATACAATACCTAATAGAATTAAAGTTGGTATTACTATTAACAATATTTAATGGCGGAATACAGTTTAAAAGCTGCATTTTAGACTAGTCGAAAGAAATTTATAGAAATACTTTACCATTTCCGTAGGTTTTATAATTTGTTTGTTGAAAATGTAGACCGATCGAAATATTATAGGTTTGGGCTCGTATAATACAACTTTGCTGGTATGTAGTTTCAATATAAGTATTTACAGTATTAATAAACAAAAATTATGGTTTCATTGGTTTTAATAATGTTTGTTCTTGTACACTGCAATTGTAATACATAATTATTGTAAATCTAGTTACGTCACAAGTAGTACAAAATCCCGAATTTAAGACTTATTGCCTTTAAACGCTGTTTTTGATGAATAATTCGACTGAACAAACTTAAAATCATCCTTGATTGTTAATATTTATTGTCTTTGGTCAAAAAATTCGATAGTGAGTTTCTAATGAATAAACACGTTTTGAGGTCCCTAGAATACGAATTTGCTATTTTTACGATGATGTCTGTATGTGTGTGTGTGTGTGTGTGTGTGTGTGTGTGTGTGTGTGTGTGTGTGTGTGTGTGTGTGTAAGTGCGCGCGCATCCGCGTGTCTGTATATGACGATCGTTTCGGATGGCATAACTCCATTACCACGATTTAAAAAATTATATTTTTTTTCGTATTCCTCGAGTTTAGATCCACATGATTAGATTTTGGTTACAACTGGTCCACCGAAATTACCCTCATTTGAAACTTTTAACAGTTTTTCTTAAAAAAAGGCAGATAAATATCATTTATTGACATTTAAAGTTATTATCATTGCATTTATACTTCATATTGAATAGATACAGAGTGAAAGAATTATAAAGATATTAAATTTCATAAATCAGCCACCTATGCTCACCATATGGAAACTGCTAATATATACAGATAATTAAAATTGACAAATGCAGATACAGGAGAGACGATTACATTGGTTTGAACATTTCATGAGGAGAGATGAAAAATATATTGGAAGAAAAGTGAATAGCTTTGTAGTAGAAGGTAGAAGAAACAGAGGAAGACTAAAGATAAAATGGAAGGACTGTATTTCGGAAGACTTGAGAGAAAAGGAACTGAATGAGTACGATTGGCAAAACAAAAATGAGTGGAAGAAGAAAATAAAAAATTGCGACCCCTAATGAATGGGAAAAACTAAAGAAGAAGATGTCTGTGTCAAGTGCAATTTGCATAGTTTGTTTATGAAATAATTTTACTAGATATTTGGAATCTTTTGCCAGAAAATTTATGTATGGAATTTATACATAATACACAGGATTGACGAAAGGTATTGTGCTGGCTACATCAGATTTTTTTGTATTACAAATCATTCATTCAAAACAGAAACAAATATGGTAGATCCTATTATCCGCCAGAACGGTTGCGCTTACAGCGCCGCCAATGGATTCTACTGATTCCAATACGATATTAAATTTGAAGTTATTTTGACTCCTACTATGTAGTATACTATTAGTATGTCGTATTTACTGCCGACTATCTAAATCCTCTCATGTTAAATGAAAATGTTACATTAATCCTTTTACTCGTATTCTACTGTTAATATTAGTCGAGGTACTATTTTACAAGTTAACACTATTCTAATTCATCCTCAGTATTTTACGTTAGTAAATAACTAATACTGAACTGCCATCTGGACATTATGCACTGTGTCACCATTTTCTACTCTTGTCTAGTCTACATAGTCTGTCGACAAATTGTCTTCTTGTATAAGTATAAAATTATACTTTATATGTAGATATCCAACCGTGTTATTTATCCTTCATCTAGCATCCTCGTGGTTTACTAACATTTCCTAGAGGATGTTAGACACGTCTAGGAAATTTCCCAGGAGTGAGTACGCAATGTCCAGCTCCTGTAATGCTATAGAGGCATATTGGATCGGATGCGACATGTGCTCATTATCATCAGAATGAGGATTTACCATGAACACCAATACGACAAGCAAGGCTTAGGGAGGAGGTGCTTACATATTGGTAGGATATTACAGGTTACAATGGCCAGATATTAAGGCATGGTCAAGTTACACTGTATTGTATACTGAAATTATTGTACTACATTAAGGATATTACGAAATTTAAGCAAAATATTAATATATAACCTTTCCACCCAATCAACCAACTTACATCATCGTTTAAGGAAATTTTAAATTTTCTATATATTGTATTTATTAGTTTTTATGTTATTATTATTACTGTGTATTTGAAATCATTAATAGAAATAAAATTATATTTGTATATATTATTATCAAGTAATTTTTACCTTTCGTCACGGTAAGGAAGGTATTGTCTTTGGTCAAAAAAACCGGTGGTGAGTTTTCAATGAATAAACACGTTTTAGGGTCTCTACAATACGATGTTACAATTTTTACGATGATATCTGTATGTGATTGTGTGTGTGTTCGTGTGTGCGTGTGTGTGTGACCGCAGTTTCGGCCGCGATATGTCCAATACTAGAATTCTGAAAATTACAATTTTTACGTATTCCTCTTCCTTAAACCCATATGCAGACTGGATTAGATTTTGGTTATAATTGGTCATCCGGAAGTACCCACATATGAAGATTTTAACTGTTTTTCTTGAAAAAGACTGTTAAATATTATTTACACATTTAATGTTAGTATAAATATTAAAGAATATTCTTATATACGAATTGATTGAATTTTATATTTCATATTCAATGGATATAAGAGTTAAAGAATTATAAAGGAATTAAATCTTATAAATCGGCCAGTTATGCTGCTACTATATTAAGAAAATTCTGACAAATGTGAGTGTCGATGAAAAGAAAATGAATGTGGCAGAGAGGAGGATGTTGAGACAGATGTCGGGGAAGACACGGAAAGATACGGTAAGAAATGAAAGAATAAGGGAAATAACTCGAGTATTAAAAATTTCTAGAAAGATACGAGAGACGATTACATTGGTTTAAACATGTCATGAGGAGAAATAAATAATATATTGGAAGAAGAATGAATAGCTTAGTAATAGAAGGAGGAAGAAAAATAGGGAGATCAAAGATAAGTTAGAAGGATCATATTGCGGAAGACTTCAGAGAAAAGCAAGCGAATGCGGATGACTCGCAAAGAAGAAAATAATATATAGCGACTCCTAACGAATGGAAAAAGCTAAAGAAGAAGAAGAACAAGATGTCAGTGGCAAGTGACATTTGCATAGTTTGCTTATAAAATAATTTTACTGGAAATTTAGAAACTTTTGCAAAAAAAATTATATATGTAATTTGTACATAATACACAGGAGACGAAAGGTATTGTGCTGGACACAACAGATTTTTTTTATGTAGAATAATGTTTTTACCTCTCGCTAAGAGAGGTATTGCATTCATGCTAAAAATCGCATATCCAGATTTTATTGAATAAGCACGTTTTAAGGTCCCTACAATCCGATTTTATCATTTTTACGATGATGTCTGTGTGTGTGTGTGTGGATGTGTGTGTGTATGTGTGTGTGTGTGTGGGATGTTGGAAGGACGGTTACTCAAAAACTATAAGACTTTAAATTTTTTTAACTACGTATTTCCCAATCGGACATTCATGGGAAGATCTGAAAAGGTTTTGGTAACAATTGGACAACCGGAAGTAGAAGATTCTTGAAAAAAAATCTTTTAAATAATATTTTTTGAAATTTTTTCTTGATAATATTAAAGAAAAATAAATTCTCTTTCTGATACATTTAAATATTTTATTATATATTCCATAGATTTAGAGATAAAAGAAGTATAATATATAAAATAATCTGTTGTAATAAATTTGACAGCCGAAAGAATGCCATGAAAAATAGTTGATAATTTAAATTATTTGTAACTGACAGATAAATGTCATCAGGGTCAGAAATAATGAGTAATGAAAGAAAAATGTACTTGGAGAATCCCTTAGTTCTTGATCTGTGACTATTATGGAGATGACAAGTCTAGGTTGAAGGACTTAAATTTGTTTCAAACATTATGGGACAATGTACACCAGTACTATACACTAGAGTAACTTTGAATTGAATATTTTACAATATATTCTATAGATTTAGAGATAGAAGAAATATAGTATGTAAAATAATCTGTTATAATAAATTTTACAGCCGAAAGAATGGCCATGGAAAATAGTTGAAAATTTAATTTGTTTGTAACTGACAGATAATGTCAGTGTCAGAAATCCGAAGACATTACTGAAGACTTTTTCTGGGAAGTACATACATTATATTATTTCTTAATGTATTAATAGAATTGGAAACATTTCGAAAAATTAGAAGAGGACAAAATTTCTTCATCAAAAATGAATTTAAAATTAAACAATCTAAATATATATGGAATAGATATATGCGTAAGTAGAATTTTTGGTGTAGAGTGTAGGTATACAAGAAATGTTAAATACAATAGGGAGCGAGCAGTCATATGATTTTGTTGGCCTTGACAAGCAGATATGGGGGCCCATGTCAGAATGATAGCTAGTAATTATGTATATAGATGTCAAATATCATAATTTCTCATTCTAAATTTAGTGATTTTCCAATTCCATGTGGAGCAGAATTAAATGTTAAATATCTAAGGCATACAAGTAAACTTTAAACTCCTGGTGATAAATTAACTACGTAAATTTAGAAAATCTTGAAATTTTTAATGAAAAATTCTAACATTTGACATCTATGTACATAATTACTAATTATCATTCTGAAACGGGCCCACACATTTGCTTGTCAAGCCCAAAAATGTAACATTACCGTTCGCGCCCTATACTTATGTAACCAAAAAAAGGAAGTGGCGAGAGGTATTGTGCTGGCCACAACAGATTTTTTTTATTTACTATTGGCAACGAACATATATGTCACTAAATATTACATGTTTACTCCCAACCTACATTGTGATTTGGTGATTTTGTAGTTGTATTTTGAATATTTTTTATTGTTATTACTATATTTTCTATCTAAATCAGTTTTTGTTATGAATTTTGCAAATGTTTTCTTTGTATTTTTTGTTATTTGGTTGATTGAAAAACTTGATAATAACTGACAGATAGTATTTATTTAGTCAATCATAATTCTAACACTGACGTAATAAAACGTTACGCTTTTGTTCGTCTCTTGTTTCTAATTCCATGGCTAGTATTATTAAATTGTAATTCCGTGAATTTTCAATTTTTATTTCTGCAGTTATGAAGTAGCCAAAGTGAATTTTTTTATTGAGTCGGATGTAGAATTTTTTGCTTTACAACAAAACTGATTTCCCAAGTTAAACGCCTATGTTTCACTTTCCGTGATACACCCTAGTGAGTAGTTACATTAATACATAAAATATTACTTTATTGACAGTGATTGGAAAAGTGTTAAGTGCATCTTCATAAGAATACTCGATATTGCCAAAGTCTATTAAGTAATGCTTTACATTTTTTGGATTTGCAAGACTCCAGAACCCTTATTTTAATGATAAGAAAAAGTTATTAGGTAAAAATTACTAAAGTTAAACGGACAGCATTTTTTTGTTATTTGTAGCTATTATTAAAAATATCCTTAAATTTAAATACATTTGTATTGAAATAATGTTTTAATTAAATAATCTGAGTAAACATTATCAAATATCTCTATGTCTTCAAGAACCACGCCCGAAAATTATTCCTACATACACTTTCAAAGTTTTTTTTTGCCTTTTTTGTACTTTGTATAGGTATATTAATTTTAATTTTTAAATTAAGAGTTATTTTCAATATAATACATATCTAATCCTTTTTATATGTAACTTTTATTTTACTTAAATTTCAATCTACAATCTGTATAAACGACGTGGTCGTTGTTTGTAAATATTCTTCTGGGGGTTAAATTGTTTGCAGAAGGATTTAAGATGAAGTATACTGTCTTGGTATCTTACTTCATTTCTCATGGTAAGTTTATCTTACGTCGCGTCTTATTTTTCTTCTAATTTCTCATCTCATACTGTTTACGTTGTTTAATATTTCAAAACTTTACATTTTTACTTCCTTTCATAAACGATATTTTACCTACAGTTTTTAACTTTCATCCAAGTTGAAAATTAAAGTCAAACGCTATTCACGGTCAACACATGGATATTGATTATTCTTTATGACTTTATGGATATCTTTTACAACTAAATGTAAAAATCTGATGTTGAGCATTATAATATCTCTCGCCATTTAATTTTCTATATTATATAGACTCATATTTAGTTATTATTATTATTTAAATTGTGGGTAAATTTCTCGATTGTGATGTGGATTAGATGTTAACATTTACTCGAAAGTTCAGTCAAGCAGCATTTATTCTTACTACCAACGTTTCGATGCATCCTTGCACCTTCTTCAGGGTTTACAACAATTATACAATAAAAATGTAATATATACAAGATAACATGGGAAAAGCTAAAGAAGAAAATGTCAGTATATATCAAGTGCTATTTGCATAGTTTGTTTATGAAATAATTTTACTGGAAATTTAGAGTCTTTTGCAAAAAATATATGTATGGAATATGTACATAATACAACAGAATTGACGGAAGGTATTGTGCTGGCCACATCAGATTTTTAGTAAATTTTTGGTGACGTCATTATTGTGAAATGGAGAAAGGGAAACATATTTATGCATGTAACCTGTAGATGGCGCGGGAGGAAGTTTTACTTTGAATTTACATTTGTTCATTTTTCTCTCTTGTTTATTATTTACAATTTGAGTGGTTTCTGTTACTTTTATTACGTATTTAGATTTGTTAAGAGCATTGTGTACTCCTATATTAAAATATGAAGCGAAAATTCAAATAAATTGTTCCTGTACCAGAACTATTAACATTTTTAAAAAATCAATATTAGACAAACATATTACTGATATGGGCCTGCTTTTAAAAAAATATTATTAAAATCAAAGTCCAGTATTAATAGATTTCGATATTTTTTTTTTAAATGCAGGGTCATATCAGAAATATGTTTGTCTAATGTTGACTTTTTTAAAATGTTAATAGTTCTAGTACAGGAACAATTTATTTGAATTTTCGCTTCATATTTTAGTACAGGAGTACACAATGCTCTTAAGCAGGATTTTGTAAGATTTTAACGTAGCTTATATTCGTACAAGAATAAAAAGACAAATTAAAATATTAACCTACAAGCTATTGTTCAAACGTCATTCGGCCATTGGCGCGGCGTAATTCTATGTCATATATTTCGGTAATTTAAATATACAAATTTTATTAATTTCGTTCTGTCCAATTAATAAAAATTTTGTCAAAAGAAAAAATATGGGTAGCAAGTTATTATCTTCTCTTAAAAAATATTAATTAAAAAGGCACGCAAGTAGCCTATTGTATTTTTTTTTTCATTTGTTGTCACTTAATCATATGTGAAAGTGTTACTATATTCCAATATCCTATCCCGGTCCTTAATATTTTTATAATATACATATTTACTGTGCTTTTTTACTTCGGGCACTACAGAGCTCAATTATTAAACTCAATTTATATTTTCTGCAGTGACTGTGACTCTTAGAATAAGATGTATACTTTGGTTCATGAAAGATGACTATTCAAGGTTACTTGTTCGAAGAAAGAATACACAGCACTTAATACAGCAGTAGCTTAGCAACATTTCATGTTAGAAAGAGCAAAATAATTTGACGTAAGGTATGTCTATGTAGTTTTTGTTGGGTGACAGATATACGTAAATAGTGACATCACTTTCTAATCCATTACAAATAATAATGATATATCTCGTAGAGTTACAAATATCTAATTATCTACTACACTGCCCTCGGGGCTAATATTTACCCAGTGACGTTGACATTTAAATCGAATTATTATTCCATGGTTTTTGTCAAGTCTATGTTTTTGTGTTTTCCAAAAACATAGGTGAAGAGCATAAATCTTTGAGAAAGGCATTATTTAAAAAGTAACATAATTTTCTTATTTTTTTCAGTTCAAATGTATCCATAAATATTTCATGTTGCACGTCTACGTATATGAAATGTAGTGAAGTTATCTGCAAGTAATATTACACCATACGGTTAATAAATGACCTTGAATAGTCATCTTTCGTGAACCAAAATACTCGTAATATACATAAAAATACATAGCACTTACCATAAATAATATTATTCATTTAACTTAGTACTAAAGCATTTATTTTCTTCGTTTTAAGTTTAATTTTTGTAGTTTATAATTTAATATACTGGAATTTTATATTATCCGGAAAATTTAATCTCCGGTGTAGGTATATGCAAATATTTGTATGTATATGAATCGGTCATTTTGAAAGGGAAACCTGGAATTGCTATTAAATATTATCATCTAATGAAATCTGACAGAATTGCGAAACTTATAAATATAGTTAGAAGGCGTCATATTACACTGTTTATTTTCTCGGTTGTTGTAATTTTCTGGTAATAATTCAAAGGTAATTAACGCGGTATAAATTAGAGAAAGCATTTATTACAAATGCGTAAATCATTCGAAATTTGGTTTGAAAGCCAGTGTGTAATTACCCGATAACAATTAGAAAAATTGGTCGGTGGTCGTGGATAAGCGGCCGTTTGCGTGATTAGATTACTTCACGCATTCCTGCTACCGAGCAGGAGAAATTCCTGCTCAGAACTCTTGCATAATTTACTGTTTCATGCATTTTTCTCTCTAAGGAAATCCAAATTGCGTTCGTATTTTAACACATGAAAAATTGACTAGCAACTTTATTATTTATTATTATTTGCAGTTTGATACATACTTTTCTCCAAAACTATGTTGGAAACTACACATTCCACAACTAAAAATTATGTTGGAATCAATATTATTTCGACAAACCGTGTGGAATAACTATGTACACTGTTTGGAATAATTCCGCATGGCTTTCGGCAAATCAGAATCTGGGCCTCTACTCTTGAGACTTCATAATTTCTTTCGCATTCGCATCGAAACTAACAACAATAATTGTGACTATGGAAACGAATAGTATGAATAGGGTGTATTTTTGAGCATTCGTTATTGCTCTTCGGATTGGCATTCGTTTATATTTTACAGTTTCGCAATTCAAATAATCACTACATTCACTTATGTTTTGATATATGTCAAATCAGCTTGAAATATACATGTAAACAATCATAAAACCCTATCCACGTATGAGAAGCTCGGCGTAGCCGAGTTTTCGCTAGTGTATATACTAATCTTATTATTATATTAATGTTTAGACTTGGCAAAATATTAAAAGAAAAACTAAATTAAAATTCATTAAAAATACAACATACAAAGAAGGTGTGAATAGCAGGATAAATATCTGTTCCTGAACATATTCCTTCAACTCAATAGCTGGCTTTTTTACAGAATATAATATTTGGTTGAAATATGCACTAACGTCAAAATCATCGATATAAACTAATGAGAATAAAGTCATGAGAATTATTTTTTTGTTCTAACAGGTCTGTTCGTTTATTGAAGCAATTAATTGTGCTTAGTTCTAGTTTATCGGTATCCCTGCCTGTGTAAACAACACTTGCAATTATTTAACTATTACTATTGTTATTAGTAGTATTTTTAGTGTGTGTTAAGTGTAAATAATATTGTAACGTTCATTGTTAATGGTAGTTACAATTAAGAATAGTGCAATAACAACCTGAAATTAATGAAGATGCAGATATTTTAAGTCAATTTTTTGTTACTTATTATTTTGTTTTAGTATATTGTTAGTAATATGTCTTAACTCATATATTTTAATATTTTAATACTATATTTATATTTATAAACGGATAGATATCAAAAAACTAAAAAAATAAATATTTATTTACAGCAAAATCAGTGGTAATATTATTTCAAATTATATAAAATACAGGGTATAACAGAAATTTTCATTTTATGTTGCATAGGGTGCGAGCAGATATGGTGGCCCGTGTCAAAATGGCAGCTAGTAATAATGTACATAAGTGTCAAGTATCATAAGTATTCATTCAAAACATCATAATTTTCCAAATCCTTATGGATTATTTTCCTCGAGAAGTATATTCCATAATATTGATGACCAATAAACATTACAATATTTTGAAATTTTGAATGAAAAATTATGACATATGACAATTGTGACAACTATGTAAATAACTACTAGCCGTCGCCGTCATTCTGACACGGATCCTCATCTGCTTGCCAAGGCCAACAAAGTCACATGACTGCTCGCGCCCTATAAGTAACGAATTGAACATTTCTTGTAAACACAAATAATTGAAATTGTATTTATTCTTTCGTTCTATGAGCAAGTTTGTTCTACTATTCTAATATATTCAAAATTCTTCAAATTCATTGACAGTATTAGCGATATTTCTTAAGGATATATGTAATATTAACATACCTATAATTTAAGTACATATTTAATTAATAATACAATAATTTATAGTAAATGTACTCGTACCTCCCAGAAGAATCTGATTTTTGACAATGACATTTTGAATTTATCTGTCAATTACAAATATTTAAATATCTCAACCTATACGAGATATAATGAAAATTTTAAATGTGTCAGATTAAGAATTTAATTTTCTTTAAAATGCCAATTAAAAAAAAAAATATTTAGAAGATTTTTTTTCAAGAATCTGCTACTTCCGGTTGTCCAATTGTTATCAAAACCTTTTCAGCTCTTCCCAGTCATGTTCGATTGGGAAATACGTAGTAAAACAAATATTAAGTCTTATAGTTTTTGAGTAATTGTTCTTCCAACGTCCCACACACATACACACACATATACACACATACACATACACAAAAACACATACACGCACACACAAACATCATCGTAAAAATATTAAAATCGGATTGTAGGAAACTTAAAACGTGCTTAATCATTAAAATCTGGATATGCGATTTTTAGCATGAATCCAATACCTCTCTTAGCGAAAGGTAAAATATTAGTAAGCGGCTATAACAAATTTATGTTATGTAAATACTGTTTAATAATATTTTGTGAGAAAAGAGCTTGGGCACGACAAAATATTTGAAACGAATAGTTTTGCAAAATAGTGATGGTACGATTTCTGATTTAAAAAGCTTCAAACAGATGATTTTTTTTTTGTTATTTTTGCCTTATTATTCCGCCGTTCGGTAATACTTAAATCTTCTCTTGAAAAGCGTAGCACTGTTAATGTAGTCGTGTGGAGTGTGGAAAGAAGTAGAATTCCCTGTGTAGATAAAAAAGAAAATATGTTTGGTTGTTATCTATATCCACGACGGATGGAAGTTCCCACAGATTTATCTGTAGGAAAGTTTCAAGGACTTAACAGATCCCTAACTTAGGCAACAGATGGAACACCGAATGCCAACTTTTCTCCAAACTATACATATATTTTTCCCTGAACTTACAATTTTATCAAGCTTTAAAACTAAGGAATATAAGAATTATACCTTCCTAGTCTTTTTTCAATTCATTTTAATAACAAAGAAGAAAGAATATTTAAAAATAAACCGTTCGTAAAGTAAAATTCTTTTTTAATTTTTCCGTCCAGCATTTAATTCATCGCTGGTTGTTTTAATCTGCTTTATGCAGATTTCGCTTATGACTGTATTTATATCGTAGAGGACTTTTAAAAAAGTTCTTTTGCGAACATTTAAAGCTGTTATTGATCATTTACTCTGGAAAGCATAATAAAAACTAAAAACTATCATAAATATTTATGTCATTACGCCTTATAATCATTGGTGGATATGATGTTTTTTACAGATATTCTATTAAATGAAGTTATGTATTTTATTGATTTGTTCGTTTCACTACCCTGCATATTCTTTACCGCGGCGGTAAAAAATTGTTTTAATTCGCGGTAAACTGAAAAGTTACTAGATTCTGTTTGTTTCATTTTCATAATAAAAGTACATCAATGGGACAAAACGCTGCGGCAAATGGCTGTAATAATTTTAGAGCGATTTGTCACTAAGTTGTAATGAAATAATCCTGCGATCCGGTAATGTTCGCGTTTATATAAAATATGACAAATAAATATTAGCAAAAATAATACTTTTTAAAAATTATTCTATGCAATGTTTTGATTTTAGAAATTTTATATGATTTATATCAAAAAATTAAAATAATGGAAAATGGAATAATTGGTCCTGTTCTGTAACTCAGTGATTAATGTTTTAGTGATGTGGCCAGCACAATACCTTCCGTCAATCCTGTCTATTATGTATAAATTCCATACATAAATTTTCTTGCAAAAGATTCTAAATTTCCAGTAAAATTATTTCATAAACTATGCAAATTGCACTTAACACTGACATCTTCTTATTCTTCTTTAGCTTTTCCCATTCGTTACGGGCCGCTATTTTTTATTTTCTTCTTCCACTCATTTCTGTTTTGCGTGTTATTCTTATTCAGTTCCTTTTCTCTCAAGTCTTGCGCAATATAGTCCTTCCAACTTATCTTTGGTCTTCCTCTGTTTCTTCAACCTTCTATTTCTATGCTATTCATTCTTTTTCTAATATATTCTCCATTTATCCTCATGACATGTTCAAACCAATGAAATCGTCTCTCTTGTGTCTTTCTAGAAACTTCTAACACTAGAGTTATTTCCCTTATTTTTTCATTCCTTACCGTATCTTTCCGTGTTTTCCCCAATATCTATCTTAACATCCTCATTTATGCCACATTCATTTACTTTTCATTAGGTGCGGTCAATAAGCCCCAGGAAAACAAGCAATCGGAAGTAAAATTTGTTGAACGACTTTGCTAGCCTAGCATTTGCTTGATTTGCTCGCAAGCAATCCAAGCGCTATATTTCTCGCTTGTCTTGCTAACTTATGAAATATAATGGCGGGAAATGCAAATTATACATACATTAATTTAACTTGTACTGTTTCTACCTCATTTTATGGTGTGTTTATATCAATTACATGTCAAAAAGTTTTGTGGTAAATGTTCATAACATTGTTAAATTTGAAATATTTTCTTCGACCCAAAAAATGTTCAAAATTAATTCCACTATCTGAAAATAACTGTACCTATCTACAAATTCATTTTGTATAACTTTCCAGGCCAATAAAAGGGATATGAGGTATACACATGTTATATTTGACAACTGTATAACTTTCTCGATGACATTTGTGAGTATCATTTCATCATCTAGCTAGCAAATCTTCCAGTGTATAGTTTGGTTCACGAAAGATGACAATTCAAGGTCATTTATTAATGGTATAATATTACTAGTAGATAACTTCACTGCGTTTCGTATATATAGACGTGCAACATGAAATATTTATGGTTACATTTTAACTGAAAAAAATAAGTGTATTTTATTTGAAAATTATGTTTCTTTTTAAATAATGCCATTCTCAAAGATTTATGCTCTTCACCTATGTATTTGTAAAATCCAAAAACATAAGATTTGCCAAAAACCATGGAATAATAATTTGATTTAAATGTCAACGTCACTTGGTAACTATTAGGACAGAGGGCAGCGCAGTATAATAATTAGATATCTGTAATTCTACGAAATACGTCATTATTATAAAATAAATAAATAAATAAATATTTCATCACGGCATATTACCCATTGCTGGGTGTGCCAATCTGCTTCATACACAGATGTCGGTAATGATGGAATATTTGTACCGTGCGGGCGCTTACCAGGCGTCACCTCACGGGCACTCATTGCTGGCGTGGAGAGTGCGCCACAGGGGTCAATTTTGTGCCATTAAAATGCGATGTAATTTTTGGCGTCGGTTGGGATCGAACCCGGGTCCCCTAGATTCGCGACCAGACACTCAGGAACACGGCCACGAGACCCCATGTCATTATTATTTGTAATGTATTAGAAAGTAATGTCACCATTTACGTATATCTATCACACAACATAAACTATATAAACATACGTCAAATAATCTTTCTCTTTCTAACATGAAATGTTGCTAAGCTACGACAATTTAATTTAAACATAACAACACAAGGTGATATTCATAATTATAGTACCAGGCAAAATTCTCTTATCCGACCGCCATCACACAGACATGCCAAATTTAAAACTAATCCATACTACATAGCCATTATTTTGTATAACAAGTTACCAGAAAATATAAAAAACGCAACAGATTTTAAATTGTTTAAAAAAAAATTTAAATTATTTTTAATGGTAAATATGTTTTACACTGTAAATGAATATCTTAACATCTGATATTGCTTATCTTATTGTATCATTTCTTGTAATGACGTTTCCTATACTGTATAGTCCAGAGGAACAATAAAGTATTATTATTATTATTATTATTATAAAGTGCTGTGTATTATTTCTTCGAACAAGTGACCATGAATAGTCATCTTTTGTGAACCAAAGTATACTGAGCAACAAGTCTCGTTTGCTCACCTAGAATTTTCTTGAACTGCTTACTTCATTGAACGCACCTATTGATACTGAGATCTGTCAATTTAAATTATCTGAATATATTAGCAGTTTCCATGGTTAGCACATCTGGCTAATTTATGAAATTTAATATCTTTATAATTCTTTAACTCTACATCTATTGAATACAAAGTATAAAATGCGTTCAAATCGTATAGAGTATAATATATTCTTCAAGTTATAATAACGTTAAATGTCAATAAATGATATTTAACTGAGTTTTTTCAAGAAAAACTGTTAAAATCTTCAAACGAGGGTACTTCCGGTTGACTATTTATAACCAAAATCTAATCACTTGTTCTTCTAGATGTAAACTTGAGAAATTATAACTTTTAGAATCGTGGTATTGAAGTTATGCTATCCGAAACTTTCGTCACACACACACAGACACACAGACGTACATACATACAGACATCGTCGTGAAAATGGTATAATCGTATTATAAGGACCCTAAAACGTACTTATTCACTAAAAACTCATCATTGATTATTTTGGCCAAAGACAATACCTTCCTTACCTACAGGTGACGGAAGGTAAAAGTTGGATATTTATACCTATCTACTGCATAACAATTTTAATCTGTTGCTAAAAATTAACTACTGTCTTAAAGAATAGGCTCGTGTATAAATACTTAACATTAGTGTCATATTTATAAACACTCATAAAATTTCAAAACGGCTTGTTACAATTGTTGACAAATAGAATCAAACTTGACATATTACATTTCGATTTTGGGTATGGGCATTTACGAGTACACAGGTAGATTTTGGCTTGAGTATATCCATTGACTTATTAGTAATAGTTATAAGCCATGATTACACAAATATAATAATGTAATGTGAAATGTTCAAAGATCCGAAAAGTTTGAGTTTCTACCTTGATATGCATATATTATCAATCCCGTAATCGTAATTCGTTCTTTTTAGTCCCAGGGCAGAGAACTGATTACTTCAGATTCCAAAATCGTGATTCGTTCTAAAAAACAAGAACCGATTAGTTTCTGTTCTGAAATCTGATCATGGTAGTTTTGGATTCGGAATCGGTTAGTTATACGTACAATTAACCGGGCATGAGGATAGTTCTAGAGGATTCGAATTTAGCGAAACAACCCGACACCGGTACCTATCATTAGTTTCCAGTTTTACTCTATTTAAATTTGAAGTGCAACTGGAGCAAACGACCATTAGTCTAATATTAAAGTCCATGCACAAGAAAATCTGCGTGAAAATAAAGTGTTAGAGTGTAATTAAATATTAAGGGTCGTAGTTGTAAATCTGTTATGCGTTATAATTGAATTGTACGAGTAGTCTAAATTTGTAATTAGTTTAAATGTTAACTATGTAGTGTTACATATATCTTTAATTAAATAAATTTTGTAACCATTAGCCGTAATTTTAATTAACAGCCTAAAGTGTTAAAAACGTGCAGTATCTTATTAAATGATTCGTGTTTATTTGTATATATTTGCATGTGTAACGCGTTCATGATTAATTTGTTGGTTTTCACATACTCTTGCATCTCGACTGGTGATATATTTGTATATAGTGAAATAGTTATATAAAATTCTGTTTGACAATTTACACGCATGTTTGTTTAGCGTTGTCATGGAATATTTGCAGTAATTAATTAGCACCCTGTACGCGGAACATTTCACTGTGAAATTTGCAAACTGTATAAAGTTTAATTGTATAATTCCACTTTTTATTCGGGTGTTAAAATTCCATGTTGAACATTTGTTTTCTTTGGAATATTAATTATGAAATTAAAACAGGGAGATAAAAATGAATCATTTGTGTAGACGTCAAATTTTAATTTTGTTTAAAAATATTTATACAAGCAGGGAATGTTTTCAGGGGAAGGGGGGGAAGTAATAAATTAATTTTTCTCTTGGACATGATTTTGTTATGAATATGTTATTCAAACAAATTACATACGCTGTAGAAAATATTTTGTTCTGAAAACAATTTTATTAAAACTATAATGTAAAGGAAATTAGCAGAATACAGGTGTTTCGTAATTGCGAGGAATAAATATAAGAGTGTTAGTATACAGTAAATTATAAAAAAAATCTTAATTTTTGTTCTAGGGTCATTGCTTCGTGAGTTATTTTTGATTAAAAATTGAAAATCAACACAAAACCTCCCGTCATTTAATTTTTTTTAATTTAAATACATACCTACATATTTATTTATGCTGGAAACTGTATTAAGTCCTTTCCATTTAACTATTGCTCTAAGTACTATTTTCTTTTTAAAACGTTACTATTATTAATTTAAAAGGATGATAATTTTTTGACAGTGTCATTTATCTATCAGTTACATACATTTGAGATCTGAACAGTGTAACCAACGAGTTGTGTTTAAAGCGTGGGCTCCGGGATTTAAATCATAAATAATTTTATAAATTTATCCTTAAAATATATAGAAAAAGTATTAATACAAGCCTGTAGAAAATTTAATATTCTTTAATTTTCATAATAATGTAAATCCCGAAAAAATAATATTTAAAGGTGTTTTTTCGAAGAAAAACCATAAAAATCAAGTGCTATTTCCTTTTATCTGATTTACACCAAAATGTAATGACTTCTTTCCATATTAGAGCAAAGTAGAAATGTAAGGGTTAAAATTTTTCTGTACGATAGTACTTGAGTTAGACCGCATAGAGGAGCCACAAACACACACATACACGTACAAAGACACACACAGAAGACATCATCGTGAAAATGTTAAAATTGAATCCTAGGGACCGTAAAACGTGGTCATTTACCTAAATCTCGATATTCGATTTTTAGCACGATCCCTATACCTCACTTATCACGGTTAGCGGGAGGTAAAAATAATAGTAGGCTGGTATTTTCTGTTTCAACACTTGTTTTTACCTTCCGTCACCTATAGATAAGGAAGATATTGTCTGGTCAAAAAATTCGGTGGTGAGTTTTCATTGAATAAGCACGTTTTAGGGTCTTTACAATACGATTTTACTATTTTTACAATGATGTCTGTATGTGTGTGTGTGTGTGTGTGTGTGTGTGTGTGTGTGTGTGTGTGTGTGTGTGTGTGTGTGTGTGTGTTAGTGTGTGCGTGTGTGTGTATGTGTGTGTGTATGTGACCGCGGTTTCGTCAACGATATCTCCAATACTAGAAATCCAAAAATTACAATTCTTGCGTATTCCTCTTCCTTACAACCATATGCAGACTTAATTAGATTTTGGTTATAATTGGTCAACCGGAAGTATCCTCATCTGAAGATTTTAACAGTTTTTCTTGAAAAACTCAGTTAAATTTTATTATAACTTAAAGAATATATTATTCTCTATACGATTTGATTGTATTTTATATTTCATATTCAACAGATATAGAGTTAAAGAATTATAAAGATTGTAATAATTATAAAATTTCATATATCAGCCAGCTGTACTAACTTAACCATGGAAACTGCTAATATATTCAGGTAATTCAAATTGACAGATGTCGATATCAATAAAAAGTAAATGATGAAGGAATAAGGGAAATAACTCTAGTGTTGGGCGTTTCTAGAAAGACATAAGAGAGACGATTACATTGGTTTGAACATGTCATGAGGAGAGATGAGTATATTGGAAGAATGAATAGCTTGTAACAGAAGGTGGAAGAAACATAGGAAGACCAAATATAATATGAAAGGAGAGAAAAGGAACTGAGGACGACATACAAAACAAAAATTAGTGGAAGAAAAAAATAAAAAATAGCGACCCCCTAACGAATGGGAAAAACTACAGAAGAAGAATATGTTAGTGTCAAGTGCAATTTGCATAGTTTGTTTATGAAATAATTTAACTGGAAATATAGGATCTTTTGAAAAAAAAAATATGTGTAGGGCGCGTGCAGTGACGTGACTTTGCTGACTTTGGCAAGCAGATATTTGGACCCGTGTCAAAATGACAGCTATTAATTACGTCAATAACTTACAAATGCCATAATTTTTCATTCAAAGTTTATGATTTTCTTATTTCATGTGGTTTATTTATTATCAGGGATGTGGAATTCAGTTGCCGAGAAAAGGAATCATAAAATACCAAAAAAAGAAATTTTGAATGAAAAATTTTGACGTGAGGATAACCCGCAAAATAGAAATGAATGGAAGAAAAAAATAAAAAATAGCGACCCCTAACGAATGGGAAAAGCTAAAGAAGAAGAAAATGTCAGTGTCAAGTGCCATTTGCATGAAATAATATTACTGGAAATTTATAATCTTTAGGCAAGAAAATTTATGTACGGAATTTGTACATAATACACAGGATTGACGGAAGGTATTGTGCTGGCCACATTAGATTTTTTTTTTGGGTACAGTATCCGATCTTTGTACAAAAGCAGTTTACCACTATATCCAATATTATTCGAAAGCGATATATATGCACTGAACACCCGTGATACTTATTATACTTTTTGTACAAACGAACATTTTTACCTTCCGCTAGCCTTGGTAAGGGAGGTATAAGGATCATGCTAAAAATCGCATTTCGAGATTTTCGTAAATGGCCACGTTTTAAGGTCCTTAGAATCTAATTTTAACATTTTGTATGTGTCCTCTTTACACACACACAGACACACATACTCTTACATACATACAGACATCATCGTAAAAATGGTAAAATCGTATTATATGAACCCTAAAACGTGCTTATTCACTAAAAACTCATTGAATTTTTTTGACCAAAGACAATACCTTCCTCACCAAAGGGTGACGGAAGGTAAAAACTACAAAATTTATATCTAGTGAAGTAACCTATGCATTTTTTTCTCAAACAACAATAAACCACTAAAATGGTGTCCTAATGGGTTAACTTTTGTCTTTTTTAACCAATTTGAAATTCATAGTTCTTGAGCTTCACAGAGAGTGCGTATTTATCCTCATCATTTCACTAATACTTCCTCAAGATTTTAGAAGATAAGTTCCCATAAAAAGGTATGGCAAAATAATTATATATAAGTTGTATATAAGTAAGTTTTTTTAGTTGATGAGGTAGGTATTTTAACGGGCCGAGACAAATAACAAAGCTTGTTAAACCTAGGCTAAAAAAGGTTTACGCTGTGTATATTGGAGAAAATCTTTTTCTACTAAGTATACTAATAGTATGTAAATAAATCAAAATATGTTTAGGTAACACCATATATTTGTTATTATGGGTAGGTATTTGAAATAACGTACAACATCACGGAGAAATTATTACTGTTTTTTACGTTTTTCTTTTTTAATAAAAATAAAAAGCAAGTACACAAAATTATTTTATTATTGAAATAATTTAATAATAAAACAAAATAACTTAGTTAAATATCACTTTTATTGTCACACTGTGACTATAGTTTCAACCTACAAGGTCATCATCAGACAATATAATATATTACAAAGATTAACAGTATTTATACAAAATTTACATACAAGCAGAGAAGAGGGGAGTGTATATTAAGTCAATCTGGTCATTTAGTAAAGAGGTAGCGGTATTTTTCTTTAGCTTGGAAATTTCTAATGACTCTAAAAGGTTAAGCTTAATACCTTTTTCGGCAAAATGTAGCGGTATTATTTGATTATCCGGAGAATGGTTATATTGTAAAAGATGGTTAGCATATGTTGAATCTTCTTTTTTTAATTTAAAAGAGCGTAAATGTTCTTTAAATCTTATATTAAAGTTGCGACCAGTTTGACCAATGTACACCCCATCACAATTTTTACATCTGGAGTTTATAAAATAAATTGTAAAAATTGTGATGGGGTGTACATTGGTCAAACTGGTCGCAACTTTAATATAAGATTTAAAGAACATTTACGCTCTTTTAAATTAAAAAAAGAAGATTCAACATATGCTAACCATCTTTTACAATATAACCATTCTCCGGATAATCAAATAATACCGCTACATTTTACCGAAAAAGGTATTAAGCTTAACCTTTTAGAGTCATTAGAAATTTCCAAGCTAAAGAAAAATACCGCTACCTCTTTACTAAATGACCAGATTGACTTAATATACACTCCCCTCTTCTCTGCTTGTATGTAAATTTTGTATAAATACTGTTAATCTTTGTAATATATTATATTGTCTGATGATGACCTTGTAGGTTGAAACTATAGTCACAGTGTGAAAATAAAAGTGATATTTAACTAAGTTATTTTGTTTTATTATTGTTATCATGTATCACAAAGTTACGGCTGAACATATTGAAAATTTGAAAAATTGAAATAATTTAACATAATGACACATTTATTTAAATTTATTAACATTTATGTTAAATGATATTTAGGTTATTTATTTTTATCCAATGAAAGCTGTCATCTACGACTGGTTAGTGGTTGTTATCTTCGGAATTTAATTCAGAGATGCTGTTTGTGCTTCTAATTAAATATGTTTAGGTGGAAGGTCCTCATTTTCGCACATTTTAGTGTATTTTTTTCAAGCAATTCCGAAATGTCAGCCAATAGTTACAGAAATATTTTTTCAATAACAATATGTCTAACAAACACATCACATAGTATCGAAACAAGCATTCAATGACTACTTTGTAATTTAAAATAATATATCAAATACATAATCAGTGTCAAACAAGGAATGAAAACATAATAATGATTTCAGTATTTTAAAAAAGTGTTGGATAAAACGTTGTATTACACTCATGTGAAATCTATGTTAGTCACTAAAGAAAATTAGACATTCGTCCTACGAGCACATTGTTTTTTAGGATGCACCTCCCGCTACCCTTGGTAAGGGAGGTATAGGGTTCATGCCAAAAATCGTTATCGAGATTTTGATAAATGACCACGTTTCAAGGTCCATAGAATCCGATTTTAACATTTTAACAATGATGTCTGTGGGTGTATGTGTGTGTATGTGCGTGCATGTTTGTGAGTGTGGATCTTCTAGACACTCTAGCTCAAATCCTATCAATCGCAGAATTTTGAAATCTTGTATTTCGACCTTACTCTAATATGGAAAGATGCCATTAGATTTTGGTGTAAATTGGATAACTAGAAATCGCAATTTACTAAAAGCTCACAATACCTTTAAATATCATTTTTTCGCGAACATGTTTTATAAAAATTAAAGATTATTGAACTTTCTACAAGCATTCATTAATAATTTTTCTATATATTTTATAAATAAATTAATAAAATAATCAATTTTATAAATTCTGGAGTCTATGTTTTAAATAGAAACATAATTTCTTAGTTAGACAGTTCATATTTCAAATGTATGTAACTGACAGATAAATGTCACTTTCAAGAAAATAATCATTTTGAATTAATAATAGTAACGTTTTAAAACGAAAATTGTAAATAGAACGATAGTTATATGGAAAGGAACTTAATATATATATATATATATATATATATATATATATATATATATATATATAGATACCATCATTAATAAATATACAGGTATGTACATATTTATAAAAAGAATAATAAATATATCATCACGGCATATTACCCAATGTTGGTTGAGCTAATCTGCTTTATAGACAGATTTCGGTAATTATGATAACATATTTGTATCGTGCGGGTTTTTACCAAGCGTCGCCTTACGGGTACTCATTTCTGGCGTGGAGAGTGCACCACAGGGGTCAATTTATTTAAAATTCAAAATATTTGGTGTTGGTAGGGATTGAATCTGGTTCCCCAGATTCGCAACTAGACACTTAAGCACGCGGCCACGACACCCCATAGGTATATGTATTTAAATTAATAAAAATTAAATGGCGGGAGGTATTGTGTTGGTCACATCAGATTTTTTTATATAACAAAAACATTGGATGTGTGATATTTATAGTTTATAAGAACTATAGTTAAAAGAATGAGAATAAGTTCATTTACGGACGGAGTAAAGAGACATTGAGAATAATAGAGATTAAATTATAAATATTGTGTGTACATTTTTTATAAGAATTAAGTAGAAAACTATTTTTAATGGATTAGCAACAGGAGACCTACCCTACGATGTTTCTTGTTACGCATTATTTAAATGTTAATGGAGTAAGAAATCACACTCATGAAGTTGGCAGTAGAAAAATATAAGTATATTTATCATCGCGCTTTCTACTAGTTGTGCTAGTTTATTTAATGCAGACGACAATATATTTTCACAGTTAAAAGCATTTACAACTCGTAGTTGTTGTGTAAAGTGCACCACAGGGATCAGTTATTGTATGACAGACAATTAACTCGATCATACATTCATTATTATTGTAATATAATACTGCAGTAGAATTTGCAACTATTAGTTTTTTAAAATCGTGTTGGCTGTGAAAAACAAAGAAGCGCACGGCTTCCTGACAAAGAAATAAAACAGCGTCTAGCGTCGCGACGGTCTGATATTTTTAAAATCGCAGAGTGCCGAGATATTTGAAGGAGGAAAAAGTTTCTGGCGACAAATCGACGCGCCATTACCCTGACAACTGGGAACACCCTAAACATTTTACATTCTTCAATCTGTTCCTAATTTTCAACCGGAAAATTTCTTTGGTAATACTTACACTTCTCTGAATAACTTCCTAACAATATGGAAACATATCATCATGTTTTTTACGAATGTCATTATTGGATACGACAGTTTCTTTACAGACAATTTAATTCAACTCGGAGATTAAATTTACATAGATTACCTATACGACCCAGTGTATAAAGCATCTGGTTGTAATTGTAATATTCCAAGATCGATTTCAGCAGAAATCATTTCCTTAAATGACTTGTATGCATTTAATAAAAATGTAATATTTTAATCATTTACCTTAACAGTTTTTAATAATATAGCAAATGTTTGTTTTAATAGTATTGGATAGAAAATTTCATGTACCTACACGTTTTTACCTTCCGTCACCTATAGGTAAAGAAGATATTGTCTTTGGTCAAAAAATTCGGTGGTGAGTTTTCATTGAATAAGCACGTTTTAGGGTTCAATCGGAAGTAACCTCATTTGAAGATTTTAACAGTTTTTTCTTGAAAACTCAGTTAAATTTTATTATAACTTAAAGAATATATTATTCTCTATACGATTTGATTGCATTTTATATTTCATATTCAACAGATATAAAGTTAAAGAATTATTATAAAGATAATAAATTTTATAATTCAGCCAGCTATGCTAACTTAACCATGGAAACTGCTAATATATTCAGGTAGTTCAAATTGACAGATGTCAGTATCAATAAAACGTAAATTAATGAAAGAATAAGGGAAATAACTCTAGTGTTGGGCGTTTCTAGAAAGATATAAGAGAGACGATTACATTGGTTTGAACTGTCATGAGGAGAGATGAGTATATTGGAAGAATGAATAGCTTATAACAGAAGGTGGAAGAAACATAGGAAGACAAAATAATATAAGATGAATGGAGAGAAAAGGAACTGAATGAGGACGACACACAAAACAAAAATTAGTGGAAGAAGAAAATAAAAAATAGCGACCCCCTAACAAATGGTAAAAACTAAAGAAGAAGAAGATGTTAGTGCCAAGTAAAATTCGCATAGTTTGTTTATGAAGTAATTTAACGGGAAATATTGGATCTTTTGAAAAAAAAATTAATTGTAGGGCGCGTGCAGTGACGTGACTTTGCTGACTTTAGCAAGCAGATATGGGGACTCGTGTCAAAATGACAGCTATTAATTACGTCTATAACTGACAAATGTCATAAATATTCATTTAAAATTTCATGGTTTTCTTATTTCATGTGGTTTGTAGCGACATCAAATTATCCTAATCCTCGGGAAAAAGAGTAACAATAGCTTAAGACGATTAGGATAATTTGATGTCGCTACAGGTTATTTATTATCAGGGGTGTGGAATTCAGTTGCCGAGAAAAGGAATCATAAAATACAAAAAAAAAGAAATTTTGAATGAAAAATTTTGACGTGAGGATACGACCCGCAAAACACAAATGAATGGAAGAAGAAAATAAAAAATAGCGACCCCTAACGAATGGGAAAAGCTAAAGAAGTTAAGTTACCAATCAATTTTTCAAATATCGTTGTACCTACGTGATTATATAGAATTAACCAGAGAGCATTTTCTTCAGTTTTTGGCGAAAAAAAGCAATAAATCACCTGCCATACTCATCTGATTTGGCAATAAGCGACTTTTAGCTATTTTTGGACTACGGGGTTGACGGTTTTTGTCTAAATAAGAGATTAATGCTGAGATGCTGTATTTCATGATTATTTGGAAAGAGTTCCTAAAAATGATTGGATGAGAGCTTCTAAAATGTAGAAAGAAATAAATAAAAAAAGAAAGATAAATTACATTATTGTTGAAAAGAATTACATTGAATATATTTAAAATAGCATGAATTTTCTAACAAAAAACACACCTACTACAAGAGCTATGGATAACACTCTTCGAATTTATTCTTAAATTTTAGTTTATCTAATAAATAACTACTACTGAATTGGAAATGTACACATTGACAATATTTTCTATTCTATCTATATCCACTTTGTCTTCGAGTAGATGTATAAAATTATATTTTAGATGTAGACATCCAACACAGATAACAGTTCAGAATTGACGGTTCAACTAAACAAAATACGAGTTTATCAGCGTTGGCGTTAAAGAGAATGTCACATCCAGAAGTGAGCAAAAAGGCGTGATGATATATTTATTGTTGGTATAGAATAAAATAAGCAAGTTGAAAACTAAACTGTGGTAGTTATCTCTCCATTAATCACTTCACTTTGTACGAACTACGAGTTTACCAGACAATTAAACATCAGGATAGTTCTATACATGCTTTATCGTAACAAAAACCGCTTCATTCATCCACTAGACTATAGTGCTATGTACGCTATATCATACTCTATATCGTTTATCTCAATTACACACATACTAGCAACATGAGAACACACTGCATTGTTGCATTATTTCATACATGCTATTAAAACTCAACGTGCAATAAAAATACATATACACACGGGAAAATTATATCTTAATTATCAGAAAAATGTGTACTACTAAACTTAGTAATGGTAAAAAGTGGGATCATGTAGTTATTTATAGGTTAAGTCCGGGAAAGTTGACCTACGTTTCAAAAAATTCTTCGCATTAATTTGTTTTAAAATAAAATTTAAAAAAAACCAATAGTTAACATTTTTATATACCATAGCTTCATATATATTGAAAACCGTGACATAGGCGTTTAACATGGGAAAACAGTTTTTTTTAAATACCATCTGTCCCATAAGATTTTTTGATATGCTCAGAAAGATTATTTAATTTGGCATCGAAAAGTATCTAAATACTCGCAATTGAATGGTTTATTATTCAAATATTTATAAAAGTATTAGTAAAATATTTACTAAAACAGTAATCATAGTAACGTGTTCATTAGCTGAGTTGGTAAAATCGAGATACCGTAATAATTTTTCACGAATTCAAATTCCCCCGGTACATATTTTTAATTTATTTTTATTTTGTAAAATGTATTATTAAATAAATTACAGAATTAAAATATAAGGTGTTTGGTAAATCAAGTATTATTTATTTATTTAATAAATAAAACAAATTATTATTATTATTTTCTTTATTACTATGAAAAATATTCTATAAACTTTTATTTTAAATACTCATATGTTTTAATATACTTATTAAGTACGTGTCATTTGTACTTGTATGACACACGTTATGATACAGATGAATTTTTCGGCCAATTATTGGTTTATATATTTTTTAAAGACTGACGAATTTTTGAGTATTTTATTATATTTTTCTTAACTGTTTTGACGTCCTACGTGTGTTGTTATGTTTTTTGTTATTATATTAATCTGTTAATATTTTAATGTGCTCCTAACAAATGTAAAAAAAATCACGTAAATTTAAAACAGGTTATTTTAAAATTTTGTATCAATTTGTAGCTCCTGAAAAAAATAAGAGATGCCGAAACCGGTTGAGGCCGAAAATGAAATAAAATATTTTTGACTGCAATCCAGAAATTTACTTATTTTCATTTATTTTTTAAATTATTATGAATAGTCTAGAAAAAATAGTGTATGCAACTCATGTATATAATGACTATTAATATACTCGTATGAATTATGATACGAGCCATGCCCGTGTGTTAATAGCTATCATTATAAACTCGTTGCATAATAAACTATTTTAAAAAATAAGAAACCGGCTCATTATTCTACGAAAAAATTATTTTAATGTAAAATTATTAACAATTTTTATAAAGAAATTATATAAAAGAAAGCCGAAAGAGATAATAGTATAAAACATACATTGCAGAAGGCTATTGAAGCAATTGTTCGTTCGCCCGTGCGGCTTGTGTCTGAATTTCTAACTCTGGCTGGAATAGGACGGCCTCTGTAACATTCGTTTTATTGTTTTAATATACTACAGCAGATTTTAAAGTGTGCTTTTGTTTACTCACAATAGTGGATGAAGTAACACTTTATCCGCAAGAATAGCTAAAATAGTACGTTAACAGCAAGGGTAGACAAAGTACTTGTTTTATTAAAATTAAATTAAATACATTATAAACTTTTTACACAGTTTGCGTATATAAAACTGCAATTGTGCAATTAACATTATCAGAAAGATCTATTCTGTGAATAGAATCACAACTTACCTTAAATTTTAAATTTATTCTTAAATAATAATTTAATTTATAATTGATTTTTCTTATTTTTAAAAATGCGCTACCGAAAAAACGACGATAAAATTTATTTATCGACTAGCGATAAGTAACTCACTTGCGATGGTTCGCTCGTGAATATAAACTTTCCGCTCGTCCATAAAATATGCATTGCTACCCACTTAATTATTCTTTGTCGCACAATATTTATGCCTTCAGAAAAAAAAACTATATCGACTGTACGGCTACGGTTTTGAGAAATTTCTTTCTGTATTGAAAGGTTGTGAGAAGAACGCGGGAAGAGTTTACCGTTTTTGAATAATTTCAGTGCCAACGAAGATGGTAGTGATATAGGGACACAACCAACTATATATCGATTACGATCACTTGAACTTCACGCCATAGTTTGGTGTTTGTATGAATCAAATGGTATTGGTAGTGATGGAATCGTAATTATGAGCAGATCTCAAACAATTTTGCGTACAAATGCAATTACATAATATATTAACCTGAACATGTGCAATTTTATAATAAATTATTGCATTCTTAAACTAAAATGCTATTCCATTTTACGATTATTTTTAAGATTATAAATGGGGTTGACCATATTCGACGAAAAGATGTTTTATTTTAAATCATGGAAAAAACACATTTTTTGCTGTTCATGTTAAAAATCATTTAATTGGATTGAAGAAGATTTGTTTACATCACTTTTTGAATATGATATCTCGTAAATGGCCGCCTTGATCGTCTACATTTCGGCCGAAATGGCGGCTATTTCCTGGCGAATGTTGTTCTTCAGCTCTTCTAGGGACCGTGGCTTGTTGATATAAACCTTTGATTTCAAATAGCCCCACAGAAAAAAGTCAGCATTTTTCGACATCAAGCGGCTTGGGAACAATGTCTTCAATATATCCATTGTAGCTCAAGCAGTGTGCGGTGGGGCGCCATCTTGTTGAAACCAAAAGTCATACATACCATTATCACGCACAATTGGCATAAAAAAATCGGTTATCATTGTCCGATAACGCACCTGATTGGCGGTTTCTGTTCGGCCATCATCATCTTCGAAAAAGTACGGCCTGATGACCATATCAGCACAAATACCTCACCAAACAGTTAACTTTTTGGTCGTAGAGAGGCTCCTCATGAATAATTTGAGGGTTTTCAGTGGCGTAGAAACGGCAATTTTGTTTGTTTACGACTCCGTTCAACGTGAAATGCGCTTCGTCGCTCATGATAATTTTCTGCCAAAAATGCTCGTCATTTTCAGCCATTTCAATGACTTTTTGTACCCATTCCAATCAACGTGGCTTATCAGCAGGCAACAGTTTTTGTGTCAATTGAATTTTATACGGGAACAAATGCAAATCGACACGTAAAATGCGACGTAAAGTGGATCGTTTTATGTCCAACTGCTCAGAACGACGTTTTTGAGATGTTGTTGGAGACCTGTCAACACTGGCCTGTACGAGTGCGATATTATCATCTGATCGCCTTGGTCGCTTTTTATTTGGACGCTTGGGGTTAGTAAGTGCCGCACCAGTTGTAGATCTATCATACAAACGATACAATGTGGTTGCAGAAGGCGCACTTTTCACTTTATTAATTTTCTTCCATTTACGTTGCGTTTTCACAATTGACTTGTTTTGTTGAATGTAAATTTCAACAATCTTAGAGCGTTCACGTGGCGTGTACTGTTCCATGACGAAAATCTCCTTAGACTGACGCTTCAAACGCGGTATGTCATTAGTCGATATAGAAGTTACAGTGTTGCCCGATCTTTTCGTCTAATATGGCCAACCGTACTTACATAACTTTCTATGTGGAATTTATATAAAATGCATAAAAATGACGGAAGTTATTTGTGCTGGCTACAACAGTTTTTTTAAATATGACTCATTTTGTGTCTACCAAAACTTTTAAATTTTAATATGCGTACTTTTTGCATAATCGTAAGAAAATAATATTAAATTATTTTCTAGCCGTTTGGCGAAACAATACACACGCAGTGGAGATACTCCATAATCCATGATGTATATGGTAGAATAAACAATGTAATGTAAAGTAAAACCCTGAACACCGAAGCTCCAGAAATTCATGTCATAGTTTACGTTAGTTAATCAGCCCCGTCAAACTTTCTCTCGAAATAACATCACAACTCACTGCACAAACTTCGCAATCCATTTTCACAACACAAACACCTAGATTATTCACTGTAAACCACTCTAAACAATCAAAAAACCTTACATTGTTATTAAGATAGCATCAGCTGACAGTTTGTGCTCAGCTGTTTGCCATGTCACGGCCTACTGATGGCGTAATAGAAGCGCAGAACCTGAACGGGGAGTGGAATAGCAATTACATTTATCTACACTGGATTTTATCCTGAAAATGGCCTGCGAACATAGTTGTTACATTCATTAAGATACCCTGGATTTGCTGGCTTTTATATGCGGCTCATTAAATACAAACAATCAATACGAATTAAAGAAATTAAATCTGTTGTGGCCAGCACAATACCTCTCGCCACTTTCATTTTTGGTTACATAAATAGGGCGCGAGCAGTCATGTGATATTGTTGGCCTTGAGAAGCAGATATGGGAGCCCGTGTCAATTTGACAATTACTAATTAAGTACATAGATGTCAAATGTCATAATTTTTCATTAAAAATATCAAGATTTTCTAAATTCACGTAGTTAATTTGTCGCCAGGAGTGTGGCATTTACTTGTCGAAGAAAATAAACAACATGGAATTGGAAAATCACTAAATTTAGAATGAAAATTATGATATTTGATATCTATGTACATAATTACTTGCTATCATTCTAACACGGGCCACCATATCTGCTTGTCAAGGCCAACAAGCCAACATAGACTGCTCGCCCCTTATTGTATTTAACATTTCCTGTATACCTACACTCTATAACAAAAATTCTACTTGCATCTATTCTTTATATTTAGATTTTTTCATTTTAAATTCATTCTATGAAGATATTTTGTTCTCTCAATTTTTCGAAATGTTTTCAATTCATTGTCAGGTTTGACAGTATTTTTGAAGGATATATCGCCGTTCCGGTGAAACAATGACGCAACTGCACAATTATACATTTTACATGAGAAACGAAAAACTATTGCTAATTATTCGTAATTAAGTTTTGAAGGAATAAATAAATTTTGTTGGCAACGATTTTAAAGGAATTAAAAGTTAAGTGTACATAGTTTTAAATGACACCAACTCAAATTATTTATTATTTAATTGTACCGTTAATTTTGTAATTACGTCAATGTTTCTCCAAAAATTTAAAATGAAAATACTGCACTTGTGTCAATATTTTTATTAGATAAGTACCAAAAATACATTCAAATGTAGTATAATAGCTTATAATTAATTAGAAAATACAAGGATATTAACTAACTAACAATATCTAACAAGTTTATAAGAATTATAAATTTATAGAACTAAAAATATACGTAAAAAGAACAAAAGTCAAATAAAACTCTTAAGTTTAAACGTAAGCAAAATTTATGCTATAACTGAATCAAAGAAATGCCTGTAAAACTCAGGAATAAATCTACTCTCCACAAGACTTCTCAAATCTTTCTTATTATTATCCGTTAGTGGATTTTTTCTTGTGTAAGCAGGTTTTAGCACAATTTCCTTAACAGGGTTTACTTCTACGGAACGCCTCTTTTTAGGTCTAAATTCTATACTGTGCCAATCTTGTTGTTTGAAACTTAATTTGTAATGGAATATCTCGCTACCTTTTCTAAAATAAAGCAGTCTTACGTCACTAATTTTAAATTCATTTCCGGCGGTATTTTTTAATAAATAAGGAGAGATTTCCCCATGTAAAGCTTTTAGATCATAAAAATCACTGAAACTCATTTCCCTAACAACCAGAGGCTTTCCTTTCTTTTTGGCATTTCTTATCAGTGATACGTACTGTTCAGGCACATAAATTGGTCCCGAGTTTTTAGCCCTTTTCACAGTTTTCTCTATAACACTGTGAACAGCGTCTCCTTCATTCTGGGTGTGGCCACGAACCAGATATTTGTGAGTAATAGAATTAATGTTATACGCTTCTACTGCATACAAATACGCTGCGATCATGTATCTGTTTTTTTGCTGACCGCCACAGTTGTCAGTGTAAAATATTACATCAATACCTGGCTTTGATTTTGCCAGTTCTTCAAGGTAGAGTAATATACAAGATCCAATTTCGATAACTCCCCTGTGGCCTAAACCTTCATGCCAGAAGAAGCAATAGGACTTATCATTTCCAATTTCGGTTACCGTAAAATTGTAGCAGTTCAGTCGACTTTTATAAAAAAAGGCCGACGTTTGTCCACTTGGAACAGGTAACACGGCCTGTAGATCGTATACGGCTAAAGTAAAATCTTTGTTTTTGGCTCTTTCTTTATCTTTATCCTTTTCTTCTCGACTCAATCCTTTTTCCTGTAGATGTTCTTGATACTTATTTTCTAAAATTTCTTTTTCATTTACATCTGAATTTTTGTAGGACTCGCATAGATCGCATTGATCTTTTTTTTGGTAAAAAGAATCCTATGTTGTACTCCGTATTGAATATTCTCGCGTACATATCATAGCTCGCGGCTATTTTTTGAACAGAAGATCTTTCGCTTGAATAATGCCGATGTAATTCAGCAATAGAAAGACCACCGTCTATAAATTCTCTTGTTGTGTCTTTTCGGACATAATGGCTTTCAATTCTAGGAACAGAATTGATATGGTCCCGTACTGACTTTACTACTTCTTCATCCACCTTTCTATGTTTACCGTGCTTTCCTCTTTTATCTTGCACCACAATTCCAGTACCTGATGCTCTCGACTCAATAACAGTACGGATTGTTCTGTCAGTTATTCCAAGTGTATTAATTAAAAATGTTTTGCATACGCGAATTTTTTGTCCGTCAACGATAAGATAAAATGCACAGTTTGATTTCCGAGGCACTCCAGCAGTGATTCGTCTATATTTAAGTTGAAGTTGTTCAATACAGGAACCCAAGAAATCACGCTGCCTCTGTAATGAGGCCATCTCCCAATATTCCTTGAAAACCTGAGCTCTATAATTTTCGGAAACCTTCTTTGAACAATTCAGGACACATTTCTCTGGACAAACTGGTCCCAACTTTTTCGCCGGCATCACTTTTCCTGTTCTCGACTTATAACTTTTCCCACTGTTCTTTAATCTTTTGGCTTGTACGCTTGTCCAGTTTTCAGTTTTGCATAACCTTTTTTTACCCTTTTTACAACTTGGGGAATTGTCTTCACATTGTACGGTATCTGAAGCGTTGGTTAACTCTTGATGAACAATTCCTTCAGGTTCCGTGTCTGAAGATTTTGAAAAGCAACTTGATGAGTCGTCACTGCTAGAAGGCTCAAAATCGTCACTTGATCCTGCAGAAAAATCTTCTGAGCTTTCTGAACTCGTCTCATCATTATACGCATTTTTACAATTATTTCTTTTTGTGAGTTCTGCTGATCCCCTATTTTCATAACTAATATTAGAAATATCAAGTAACGTAGTATTTACTTCAGCATCAGGATTTGATGCCGAACATCCAGGGCTTGTAGAATCATTATTTAGACTAATTTGATTTTGACCTGAAGAAAGTGCAAGATTTACTATCTTCTCAGCTCTTGAACTCATGTTTAGCAGGCTGACTTGCTAAGACTTGTACCTCTTCACAATTTCTGCAACAAAGTATAACATAAAGTCGCAGACGAAATGCTCTTGTTGTATAATACGTGTCAGTCGTCTAATTTGCAAGTATATACAAACAATTAATACAACTATACGTTCTTTTTATTAGATATTATTTGACGTAAAATTAATTAACAACTTACAAATTTTAGTGAACAACGTCAGAAAGCACATTTACCTTATATTGAAAAAGATAAATATTGCACAATATTGTCACAAAAGACAGTTGTGACATTAAAAATATTAAAATCTGAAATAAAAATGACATAATGTGTACTTACGTCGTTATTCTTCCTAACTTGCACAGACTGATCTTCACAATTTCGTCCAATTTTACAATTATGTCGTTATTCTTCCTAACTTGCACACACTGATCTCCACAATTTCGTCCAATTTTACAATTATGTCGTTTTACCAGTGAAAGTGTAACGTCTCCCTTGAGGTTACAAACACAACTGAATCATGTGTCACTGTTATTCCAGAGGGAACGGTCCAAACAATAAAATTCGAGCAGTGACTTAACTGCCACCTAGCGGCCGGGAGTAGTTATACACTTACGTCGTTGTTTTGCTGTATAGAGGCATTAATATAAAAACCAATGATGCTGTTAAGTCAAAATTACAAAAATTTGCAATTACGTCATTGTTTCACCGGAACGGCGATATGTAATATAACTATAATTTTAAATATTTAACTATTAATACAATAAGAAATAATATAATGTATGTACTCCCCAGAAAAAATATTCAGTAATGTCTCTGGATTTTTGACATTGATTAATTTTCCCCTAATTTAACCGGCTTCGTATCTATAAATTTCTAACAAATTCAATACACTATATTTGATAATATAGAACTGGTCTGATTTTCTGCTCATTAGTAAAACAGAAAATAAGCACGAGTATACGTAACAGTTAAAATTACTGAAAATTATTCAACTTTCCTTGGTTGTTAAGAAAAAATAAGGTTACGCACGATTTATACAGTTTCCTCCAGTCTAACCGACCTACGTCATCCTGACATAAATGATAAGATTTATTCAAAATCTTTTTTCGGAGCTGATCTTTTTCTAACTATTTAAATATTGTATATCTTGTGATAACTTAGAAATTGAACTGGTCAAGTACTTCTCTCAAATTGTAAATTTAATTCAATCATGTTCTTTGAAAGAAGATAAATGCTTTAAAAACGCAAAACAATTTCAGGAAATTCGAGGGAGGAATAATTATAGCAGATGATAATGAATTATGAATCAGTGTTATTTATAAACTTTATTAAAATGGAAATTATGAGTAAAACGGCGACCTTTAACAGTAATTCGCATTTGATAGTAATGTATATTCGGCTTGAATTCAAATCCATCCGATATGAAACTTTCATAATTATTTCCAATATTCAAATAGCATAACTGACCTATAACTTTCATGGCTGATAGTAATAAGCAACCTCAGCCGAGCACATATTTTGTCACTTCCTAAATGTGTAAATAAAACTGTTTGACCAGTGGGTATTAAGCTGTGTTTATCAAAAAAAGAACGTTTACATTATTTGCGACATTGTATATTTTTCCCCAATTGCAAAATAAGTCAAATTCTTTTTCATATCTTCCGGAGGACTTTGTGGGAATCAGTTTCCATATAGCCTCAGCAGTTTTTTCCAAAATATCGTTCGGAAAGTTTGAGTTATTACTAGAAGGAGCGTTAATTTTTGATGACAAACAAAATCAACAGAAAAATGAAACATACACAGGTAACTAAAATTTGTCGCCTCGTCCGTAAACTTCTCATACGTACCGTAATACCTCACTTCCTGGCCTGGACGTAAATAACTATTCTGGTAGCATTGCTGTCCTGGTTTACGGATGATTAAAAACTAGTGGGAGGAAAACTGGAGAGGGTGTGTTTGGTTCAGCTTCCCAAATAAAAGTATACATGGACATCAGTTCCACTATATTTCCAGCAGAGATTTGCATAATAAATCTATGTGAATGAATAAACCTAAAAAAAGATCTTAAAGGAGGAATAATTTACATAGTGTCAAACAGTGAGGTAACTTCAAAGGCATTAGGCACCCTCACTTGTAAGTCAGAGTTACTCTTCTGAAATTCATTCATATTATCATAAGAAAAAATCTGATGTGACCAGCACAATACCTCCCGCCATTTAATTTTTATTAATTTAAATACATACCTATGGGGTCTCGTCTCGTTGCCGCGTGCTTGATGCTGGTTGCGAATTTGGCGAACCCGATTCGATCCCGATCAACGCTAACTATTTCGAAATTTAAATGGCACAAAATTGAGTCCTGTGTTACACATTCCATGCCAGCAATGAGGTGACGCTTGGTAAACGCTCCACGATATAAATATGTCATCATCACTACCGAAATCCGTGTACAAAGCAGATAGCACATCCAGCAATGAGTAATATGTCGTGATAATATATATTATTTAAATACATACCTGCATATTTACTAATGCTAGAAATTATGTATATTAAATTCCTTTCCATATAACTATTGTTGTCTTTACAATTTTCGTTTTAAAACGTTATTATTATTAATTTGAAATTATGTTCCTTTACATATAACTATTGTTCTACTTACAATTTTCGTTTTAAAAAGTTACTGTTATTAATTTGAAATTATTTTGTTGACAGTGATATTTATCTGTCAGTTACATACATTTGAGCTGAAATGTGTAACCATGGAGTTGTGTTTAAAGCATAAGTTCCGAGATATAGTGTTTACATTACTTTATAAATTTATCCATAAAATATATAGAAAAAGTACTAATCCAAACCTGTAGAAAATGGAATAATCTTTAATTTTTATAACAAATTGCGAAAAAATAACAATCAAAGGTATTTTTTGCAGAAAAACTATTTTGAGCTTCAAGTAAACTGCCATTTCCGGTTATCCGATGTACATCAAAATCTAATGGCTTCTTCCCATAATCCCATATTAGAATAAGGTACAAATACATGGTTTCAAAAGTTTCTGAATGATATGAGTTAGAGTGCCCAGAAGATCCATACCCACATATACACCCACAGACATCATCGTGAAAATGTTAAAATTGGATTATAGGGACCTTAAAAGGTGGTCATTTACCAAAATTTCGATATGCGATTTTTAGCACGATCCCTATACCTCTCTTACCAAGGGTAACGGGAGGTAAAAATCTGATGTGGTCAGTACAAGACCTTTCGTGTTTTTTGTACACATTCCATACCTAATTTTTATGCAAAAGATTTAAATTTGCAGTAAAATTATTTCAGAACAAACTATGTAAATTGCACTGACATCTGTCAAATGAAATTATCTGAATATATAAGTTACCTATCAAGATTTAGCATGGCTGACTAATTTATGAAATTTAATTTCTTTATAATTTTATACGCATTCAATATGAAGAAAAAAAATAAAACCGTGTAGAGAATAAAAAATTCTTTAATATTTATAATAATATAATAATAACGTAAATTGTCAAACTATAATATTTAACTACATTTTTTCAAGAAAAACTTAAAAAAATTAATTAAGAGTACTTCCGGTTGATCATTTATAATCAAAATCTTATCAAGTCTCCATATGGATGTACAGAAGAGGAATATAAAAATAATCTTTGGACTTATAGTATTGGAGTTATCAAAGGGAAGTTTTTGTTGACCAAAGACAATACCTTCCTCACGGACGTAGAAAACAATTTTCTGAAGATAGTTATTTGTTTAACTAGGCACTAAAATATCAGCTTCGGCAGCATTCTAACATACATTACCTCGGCTTCGCCTCGGAAATGAAACGGCAGCCTCTGCTGTAAATCTGTGTTTGGTGCCGTGTTGAACACATTATTTTTTTGTCGATTTAAGAATTAATATTAATTTAGTGATTATTTTTAATATCTATATTGAAAGTTATCCCCATCAAATTATGTTGCTGTGTTTGCTGAACGTTTGCTTTGCGTTTATTGAGCGGTTGCTATATAAATAGCAACAATAAAAATATTTTTACTGCCTAGGCAATAAAAGTGACATTTTACAGACTGTTGGCTGTTAAAAAAATCGCACTTTTAATGTCAATCGTAAAAAACTATTTTTTTAGAAAAGTGAGTATTAAAAAAAAAACGGTTCTCAATAATTGCAAAGACTCCTAAACACAACCGCGCCACTCTGTACATGAGAAAAGTTTAGGCAATGAAAAAGTAGATGAACTCGCTAAACAGGGAGCCAAATTATCGTTTTACGGGTATGATTCTTATGGTGGAAACATTAAAGCCATATAAAGAAAGAAAAAAATACTGAGAGCAGTCAGCCGTAGTCTTATGGTGGAGAGACATTGAGGACCTCAATCAGAAAAAGTTCACTTCACCTTCGTTGACAAACGCCAAGATGACCTTAAACTATTCTTATTAGTCATTGTCTTCTGAAATATTATCTATGTATGATTGATATAGATTAAAAAGTATTTGTTAATATTGCGAAGAGGACAAAGACATTTAGAAACAAATTGTTTGTGTATGTCCAGTTGAAGTCATAATGAGATCAATGAAAATTATGGAACAGCTTCCAGAAAACTAGGTTAAATAGATTTCATAGGTCGAACTAACAAAGGTGACTATCGCTGAAAAATCTTAATTCATAATAATTATAAATATAACCTTTGTAACTGCTATAGTCATTTAAATCCAACTAAAGGCATATCGTGTTTCCAGGTGGTTATACACAGAAGTATTATCTGTGTTAATTCTCCTTTTGAGTCCAGAGGCCATTGGCATTATTGTGTTACCTATTTATTCTTGTGCCTCTGTACATTTTGATCGTTTCACTTCCAGTATATATAGTAAAACATAGTATGCAATATCTGCCATACTGGCAGCTATTTGCGGTGAAATATAAGCTCTTCATCTCTTTGCTGTCAGCACACCGTCCAAAATAAAATATCCTTTCAATATCAGTGTGACAAATCCACGCAAATTCAACAAAGGCGATAATGAAACAATGCATCAACCGGCGCCGACGTTCATGTGCAGAACAGAACGACGTCGCCATCAAAGTTACTGACGGACACGAAATAAGACTACAATTATGAAGTAAAAATTCCGAGGAGAATTATATTTGCATCTTCTGCATTTTTGCCTTCCGTCACCTATAGGTAAGGAAGGTATTGTCATGGTCAAAAAATTCGATAGTGAGCTTTTGATGAATAAGCACGTTTTTGAGTCCCTACAATATGAATTTACCATTTTTACGATGATGTCTGTATGTATGTATGTGTATGCGTGTGTGTGTGTATGTCTGTGTGTGTGCGTGACGAAAGTTTCAGATCGCATAACTTCAATACCACGATTCCAAAAATTATATCTATTTCGTATTCCTCAAATTTACATCCAAAAGAATAATTGATTACATTTTGATTATAATTGGTGAACCGGAAGTAGCCTCATTTGAAGATTTAACAGTTAAATATGATTTATTGACATTTAACGTTATTATAACTTAAAGAATATATTATTCTCTATAAGATTTTATACTTCATATTCAATAGATATAGTGTTAAACAATTATAAATATATTCATTTTCATAAATCAGCAAGCTATGCTAATCATGAAAACTGCAAATATATTCAGATAATTCAAATTGATAGATGTCAGTATCAATAAAAAGTAAATGAATGTGGCGGAGATGAGGATGTTGAAGTAGATGTTGGGGAAGACACGAAAAGGTACGGTAAGAAAATAACTCCAGTGTTACAAGTTTCTAGAAAGATACAGGAGAGACGATTACATTGGTTTGAACATGTCATGAGGAGAAATGAAGAATATATTGGAAGAAGAATGAATAGCTTAGCAACGACACACAAAACAGAAATGAGTGGAAGAAGAAAATAAAAAATAACGACCCCTAACGAATGGGAAAAGCTAAAGAAGAAGAAGATGTCAGTGTCAATTGCAATTTGCATAGTTTGTTTATGAAATAATTTTACTGGAAATTTAGAATCTTTTGCAAGAAAAAGTATGTTTCGAATTTCTACATTATACACAGGATTGACGGAAGGTATTGTGATGGCCACAACAGATTTTTTAAATATATGTACTGAAAACTGAGTAATAATAATTTTAAAGTTTGAGCAATGCAGAACTTTTTGTTGGGGATGATCATTCCAGTAAATTTTTATTTTGTCATATACCAGTGAATGTGATTTCATTTACAAAATAGGTACCTTTTACAGAACACTGTAAATCTACAGTGGTGAAAATTCATTGACAAAGTATGCAATTTTTAATTTCCATATTTTAAATTTTTATGTTCTTATCTATTATCTAACAGCCGTTTTTCCTGTTACAGGTAAGCTACGTTCCATCTTTAAGCTCCCATACTCTGCTGAACATCTCCTTAAGGTAGTATAGTATGCTTTGTATATGAGATCTGTTATCGACTCCTTTTTCCGTCGTGTCGCAGTAGGCCGCGTGTGTGTTACACGGCTACCGCGATGTAATCTCGCGTAATGGACGCGACGACACCCGGCCTACACGCACAAGGCAAAGCGAACACCTGTTAAGGGATGATGATAGTTTCATACAGGGAGACTTTTACAGAAAGTTTGAACTGGAACGGAATTGCGAAATATTTAATAGGTACATAACCTAGAAGTTTTTTCGTTAAACTTTGTTCGGGGATAAGATTAATAAATAATTAGAATATAAATGAATTATCGTACATCCTAAGTGGAATAAAGGATGGGATTTTTGCTTGTTTTGTTGACAGGATCCTCTTAATGTTGACTGTAGCTAGTACGCCGTGAAATTTTGAGATAAATTAAATGTGTACAATTACGAAATCTCAGTCCAACAGCATTAATAATTTTACAATACCTACTCATGGTGTTGTAAAACATTACATTCTGTTTGACTGAGATTTCGAGTAATTATTAACACCGAATCTATGTATATCGCAGTCGAGAAATTTCCCACATTTTTTTACCTCCTGCTACCCTTGGTAAGGGAGGTATAAGGAGCGTGCTAAAAATCGTATATCTAGATTTTGGTAAATGACCACGTTTTAAGGTCCCTAGAATCCAATTTTAACATTTTCACGATGACGTCTGTATGTAGGTGTATGTGTGTGTGTGTGTGTGTGTGTGTGTGTGTGTGTGTGTGTGTGTGTGTGTGTGTGTGTGTGTGTGTATGTCTCTGTGTGTGTGTGTGTGTGTGTGTGTGTGTCTTTACGCTCTATCTCAAATACTATCGTTCAGAAAATTTTGAAACCTTGTATTTCTACTTGGCTCTTATATGGAAAAAGCCATTAGATTTTGCTGTAAATCAGATAGCCGGAAATGGCACTTTACAGGAAGCACAAAATAGTTTTTCTTCGAAAAATACCTTTAAATGTTTTTTTTTTTCGAGATTTGTTATAAAAATTTAAAAAAAAACCAAATTTGAACAACTGTGCAGGCGTCACTTCACGAGAATCTGGTAAATTGGGTTCGATTCCGACCGATGCCAAATATTTTAGAATTTTAAATGGCACAAAATTGACGCCTGTGGTGCACTCTCCACGCCAGCAATGAATATAAGCAAGTATATAAATAAATAAAATAAATATATCATCACGGCATTACCCATGGCTGGGTCTGCCAATCTGCTTTGTATACAGATTTCAGTAACGATGCTGACATATTTGTACCGGGCGGGCGTTTACCAGGTGTCACCTCACGAGCACTTTTTGCTGGCGTGGAGAGTGCACCACAGGAGTCATTTTTGTGCCATTTAAATTTCGAAATATTTGGTGTCGGTCGGGATCAAACCAGGTATTTAAATTTAATTAAATTTTAAATATATACATGAATAAAAATTAAATTAAACGGAAGGTATTGTGTTGGCCACATCAGATTTTTATTAATGTAATAAAATTACACAATCACTACAGAGCTCAACTAAACACTTCTATCTTCAGTCACGGTTGGAACGAGATTGCCAAGACTGTGAAGAAGGTGTTTATATGCGAGTCATGATGATTGTCTACCACAAAACGTTGGTACAATGATTTTCGGATGAGCTTCGTACTGGACGCCCAAAAACACTATCTTGCACAATCATTTGGAAGCACTATGTTACTGGACATCCTATAATTTAAAGCCAGCTTAAAAGGCAGATCGTGTCATTTAATGTAAAGCCACTGTTATACGGTTTGCTCAAAAAATATCTCACCTGGTTTATATGTTGTGATTGCTGTGACAGGCGATGAAAGTTGCATGGATTTATTCGTATGATCCCGATAAAAAGCTGTACTCAGCTATTTGGGTTTTCTAAATTGAGTCCACTTCAACAAAAAGTTTTTCGTGAAAAATCAGTAACAAGAAAATGATCGTAACTTGTTTTGTGTTATTGGACGTGTTTCTTCTCGACCCCTAGTACGGTTAATTTTGAATAATTTATTTCGGTATACTTACCTAGCATTCTTTCAAAAGATCCGTCGTAATTAACCAAGGGGAAGAATCATACGTAATTATAACGCATTCGGTTACTCGAATAGTAGCGTATTTAAACGAGCAAAACATTGAACTGAATCATTTACCATAAAATCCCGACTTGGCATTCAACGACTTTTTTATTATCACATGCTAAAGATAAATTTCGGGGAATGAAATTTACTTTGTTTAATGAAGCTGTCTATATTTTTGTAAGAGATATAAATTACTTACCTACTTATGTATGTACACCCAGAAACAAAAAACTTTATAACTTTATTATTTAACTTAGAAAATACAACAAATTAAAACAACTTTAACCTCATACAAATTAGAGTTAAATAATATAATCTGCACAAAAATACGCCGCTAATCTAATTTATTTTCGAAATTCCAGTTAATATTGTCAAAACATTCTCCTTTTCGAAGTGGCGAAGGGTATTTTTAATTCTTTCTATATAATTTTGTATCTCGAATGTCTTGTATATAAAAATAACTTTTATTTCCTGCACAATCACTATCATCTAATGTGAAATAGAATACGGCATCGATAATTAAAAAAATCTTGTTACAAGGCTTCAGATGCAGTTACGCAATAAGTTTATTTACATTTGCATTTTGCTATACTTTGGCATATTTTGAGAAAATTTAATAAAATTTTCAGATTGAAATAGCATGTTTTGCAATATTAGACCCAAATTAGGAGATTAGCTCTTCTTTCGAGTTATGTCTTTATGACATCATATAACTGTTCGTTACAAGCGGGTTCATTATAAGTGAACTCCACTGTATTTTGATATATTTTCATAAATATTTCTACAGGTACATGTAATGTTACCAATTTTCAAAAAATTGAATTTCTATTAATTCAGCTTTATTTTATTAACCTCTCCTTAAATAGGAAATTCTTTCCGTACCATTACTTCCTGTAAGTAATGTTTAGATCCTCTATTCGAGTGTTTCCGCTTTTCTTCGCTTGACTTCGTGCTGACGTGCGGCTTTCAGATGTTCCATTTATTGTTACCGAGGAAAATAAATAATCAGGTTAACGATACGCTTCGCAGTAAAGTCCTGAAGGAATTTTCAGGGCTAACAGCGCCATTAGCGGAGAATGGGAGAACTATTAGTAGTAGTTTTTACACATCGTTGTCATAGAGATAGACTTTTTATGACGACAGTTGGGATCTATATAGTAGAATAAAATGATTATTGTAGATATAACACTTCAAATAATAGATGTAGGGGAGAAATAGTATAAACTACCTAATAGCCACAAAATGAACTCTTTATAGGGGTTTAAATTTTTAAGACTGGTAATATGAATAATATATTTTTATATCTTATCATAAATCATAATTTTTATCCACTTCTGTTTATGATATTACAACAAATACCAGTAATAAGTAATACTTGTATTCAGTTGAGCAAATCGGTACTAGGGAAAGTAATCTTATAAGCGCCATAATGAATAAATAACGGCTGAGTAGTGTAATAATTAATAATTATATATTTAAACATATCACCTTCATTGAATGAACAAGTGTACTGTCCTATATTAAACCAATCAGATGGCGGCCATCTTGTTTCGAAAATCAACGCCATCAATATTAATTTCGATTGCGAATACCGCGGCTTATTCCTTATATCTGGGTGTGTTAGTTTTTACTTTTGTGCAATAATATCGTTATAGTAAGAAGTTTTGTGGAAATGTATATTATTAAATAGCAACGATGGCCACAAAAGAATAAATAATAATTTAAAGAATTAAATGTTATGTAAAATACATTAAAAAGCTTAATAAAGAAATTATCTAATAAAACTATATTATAATTCAATAATTACTTATAGAACTCACTTGCTTAATGCACTTTAAGGTATAAAAATAAAGCTGAATTAATCTAAGTGATTGTCATATGGAGTCACAAAATGTTGGGCTCTAGTGTTACCAATTATACTCCCCGAAATTCATTTTAACATTTCCTTCATTTCGAGCAAAACGTGGTGTTCTGGTTCGCGGCATATCTACCGCCGACCTATGTTTCCGGAACCGTACAACTAATCGACGAGTTATCGATTCAGAGGGCGGATTTTAAAATATAAACGATTGGGAGTCGCAAAATAGCACGCAGTACTAGCGAGCAATAATGAATTTCCAAGGAAAACGTTAGAAATTCTGACATGAAAAGCAAAAAGAAAATAAGATATTGGAAATATTCCAATTGTTAAACCTGGTCGTGATTTTTGTGTTACCTGTAGATTCTATTGTATTGTAAATTTAGTTCGAGTGTTACTATTCAGGTTAATACGAGAATCTGTTAATAAAATCATACATTTAATAGCAATCGGCAAAAAATAATTGTTTTACAGAGCGGATAATATTAAAAAAAATGTTTTATCGTGTCAAACGTTTATTTCACGGATTTTGATATTCCCCTCGTATTTTAAAAATCTTGGTAGATTGTATCATAAAATGTGACAATGTGATATTGAAATAATTGTAATTCCTACTACATTTTCCACTTACAACAGATGTAACACTTTGATTAATATTGTACCGCCGAGATAGAACAAAATTTGGGTACTATTTAGTTAGTACGAAACTATATTAGTAGATGCTATAGGCTGTCTCAATTGGAACTTTAGGATTTCATTTACGCGCAATTTTAGTTTTGTTAACAATAACATACGAGCTCAAACTCATAATAGTTAGGCCGTTTTACATTTTCAACAAATTATAAAACTAACACAAATGGTTAGAAATTTCTACACAATTCGACTACTTTAAGACTTAAATCTTAAAAAATCTGTTGTGGCCAGCGCAATACCTTCCGTCATTCTCGTGTATAATGTATAAATTCCATAATTTTTCTTACAAAAGATTCTAAATTTCCAGTAAAATTATTTCATAAACAAACTATTCAAATTGCACTTGACACTGACATCTTCTTCTTCTTTAGCTTTTCCCATTCGTTAGGGGTAGCTATTTTTGCATGTCGTTCTCATTCAGTTCCTTTTCTCTCAAATCTTCCGCAATACAGTCCTTCCATCTTATCTTTGGTCTTCCTCTGTTTCTTTAACGTCCTATTACTAAACTATTCATTCTTGTTCCAATATAATTCTTCATTTCTCCGCATGACATGTTCAAACCAATGTAATCGTCTTTCTTGTATCTTTCTAAAAACTTGTAACACTAGAGTTATTTTCTTACCGTATCTTTCCGGGTATTCCCCAATATCTACTTCAACATGCTCATATCTGCCACATTAATTTACTTTTTATTGATACTGACATCTGTCAATTTGAATTATATGAATATATTACTAGTTCCCAAGTTTGGCATAGCTGGCTGAATTATAAAATTTAATTTTTTTAAAATTCTTTAACTCTGTATCTATTGAATATGAAGTATAAATTGTAATCAAATCGTATAGAGAATAATATATTCTTTAAGTTATAATAATAACGTTAAACGTTAATAAATCAAATTTAACTGTTAAATCTTCAAATGAGACTACTTCCGGTTGACCAATTATAACCAAAATCTAATCAGTTGTTCTTCTGGATGTAAACTTGAGGATTACAAAAAAATTATAATTTTTGGAATCGTGGTATTGAAGTTATGGAATCCGGAACTTTTGTCACACACACACACAGACACACATACATATAGACATCATCGTAAAAATGGTAAAATCGTATTATATGAATCCTAAAACGTGCTTATTCAGTAAAAACTCATCATTGAATTTTTTGACCAAAGACAATACCTTCCTCACCTAAAGGTGACGGAAGGTAAAAACAAACTGTGGGCCAAATGACGGATGATAGTTCGATCAGCATTTTAACCCTAATATGGTTACTCGCTTTTCACAACACATCCGGTTACATCGTGTCTGACGGACACGTGTGTTATTTGTACTGTATTAAAATACATAAATAAGGGGAAGTATAAATAATATAAAATCCTATCTCTTTACAAACAAAAATAATGCATAAGAAAACATATATATTCTTCGAAATTACAAAAACCCGGTACGGTGCCTAGAACACGGGCACAGACACTAATACCCGTATGTCCTTATTGTAACACGAGGGGGGGTGAAACACAGGTTCTGTTGATGATGACTTACTTCTTTTCCAATGATGACCACGACTTTAACTGACTGGTGGTCGCTTGGATGTTCGACCACCACTTGATTAACCGATGATGGAACACACATTCACTTGCACTTATCTTTTATGACCGATGAATACTTACATTATGGACACAGACATTTTTTGGTATTTAACTAACTTCTTTATTTACATATATTTTTACTGTGAATGATGAAGCTTCTTGACTGGATGGATATATGGAAATAATGAATTATTGGATTGCAGTCAAAATATTTATTTAAGTTTCGGCCTCTACCGGTTTCGGCATCTCCTATGCCTTCTTCAGGAGGTAATTTTTTTTTTACAAATGTAGAAAAAAATTCACCTCGAAATGATGACAAATGGCCTGCATGTGACTTAAAACCATTTGACTTTTTTATTTGGGGTTGTAGAAAGGGAAAAGTGTACGGCAATAAACCAGAAAAAATTAATAACCTCAAAGCAAACGTTCAACTTATTATTAAGGAAATAGAGCCAACTTGATTTGTCAGTGTAGTGGAAAATTTTGTCAAAAGGAATTACATCGTGCAAGATGAGTCGATACGGCAATTATTGTGTCTGATATCCAGTTATAATCGTAATGTTTAAATAAATTAAATTATTAATTGGTTATTTTTTACCTCTCGCTAAGAGAGGTATTGCATTCATGCTAAAAATCGCATATCCAGATTTTATTGTATAAGCACGTTTTAAGGTCCCTACAATCCGATTTTAACATTTTTACGATGATGTCTGTGTGTGTGTGTGTGTGTGTGGATGTATGTGTGTGTGTGTGTGTGTATGTATGTAGGATGTTGGAAGGACGGTTACTCAAAAACTATAAGACTTTAAATTTGTTTAACTACGTATTTCCCAATCGGACATTCATGGGAAGATCTGAAAAGGTTTTGGTAACAATTGGACAACCGGAAGTAGAAGATTCTTGAAAAAAAATCTTCTAAATATTATTTTTTGAAAATTTTTCTTGATAATATTAAAGAAAAATAAATTCTCTTTCTGATAAATTTAAATATTTTTTTTATATATTCTATAGATTTAGAGATAAAAGGAATATAATATATAAAATAAACTGTTGTAATTAATTTTACAACCGAAAGGATGCCATGAAAAATAGTTGAAAATTTGAATTATTTGTGACAGATAAATGTCAGTGTCAGAAATAATGAGTAACGAAAGAAAAATTTTCTTGGAGAATCCCTTAATTCTTGATCTGTCTCTATTATGGAGATGACAAGTCTAGGTTGAAGGACTTAAATTTGTTTCAAACATTATGGGACAATGTACACCAGCACTGTAGACTAGAGTAACTTTGAATTGCGAAAAAGCTATCAAATTCTTCTCAAGTAAGTTGTAAATATTGACAAAATTACACATCAATATAAGAATAATCGGAGTGCAATCTATCCGTCACTTTATTAAAGGGTATTAGTGTTATTTAGATATAACAAGTATGAAAAAATAAAATGTAAAAGAAGATATGTAAGAATAGATGCACAATCCAGATATATACATTTTAGACCGCCCAAAATTAATGTTTTTACTAGAAGAATATGAAGAGAGAGTAAACAAGGTTGTTCGAATTGAAAATTGCTGTTACCAGCCTAATATTTATATATGGTAAACTCTACTTTGTAATTTATTGTAACATAATTTATGGTAAAATATCTTTATGTTGAGACATGCTATTATTGAATAATAAAGAAGTTTATACGTCATAGATTTATATGAATATATTATTTGTATTTATAAAAATATTCTTTGCTTTATGCATACAGCCAGGTAAAATATACGGCGAGAGGTTATGTGCTGGCCACATCAGATTTTTTTTAATTTGCGTTCTAATCAATAATCAAATTTTAAAGTTCCAATTGAGACACCCTATAACACGTAATGAATTTAATTTTGTATAAATTGAATTTTGTAGACTTGTTTTTGGTCCTAAAACTATGAAAACAGTTCCATTAATTACATCCCCCCATTTAAATTATTTATTCATCCCTCGAAAGACTAATTCTGATCGACTTTTCGGGAATTAGTTTAAGATTGATTAAAATAATGAATTAACCCTTTGTCCACATTTTTCCCTTCGTTGAAACCGGCTGAAAGAAACTGAAAGCTAGAAAGTCGTTCGATTCAACCCCTGAAAATTTATTCTGCAAAAACAACACTTAGTAATTAACGAGAAATCAACCCCTACCCTTCCAAGATGCAAAATATTCTTTCGTACAGAAGAATTGGGGCGGATATTCGAGGGCACTGAGTAAATGGTCTTGGTTCTGGAAGATAGAATTTAATCCAATAAAATTCAATTACTTATTCCACAAAAATGACTTCTTTGTTGTACTTGTTAGAACAGTTTTAAATGCGCATAAGATAATATCAGCTATTTACGAAAGTTATAATATAAATGCATACCATGCTACTGAACATTTCTATTAATAAACCAATTAGTATGTTTTCTGCGCATGAAATAAGCACTGTATTTTGAAATACGTTATACAACAATATGAAATAGAATATCGGAGACAAATGAAGAAAATCTGCACTATATTGAGATGTTATTACATTTTAAAGTTAATGTAAATTATCTATATAATTAATATAGTAGGTACTATTATTTAGACGTATATTTAAATAAATAAATAATATAAATGGCAAGTGAACGGCTTGTTAAGCGTATATATCTTGGTGAAATTGAGGGTTTTCGATTGCGTGGCCGACCAGTGTGTAAGTGGATGGATGTGATTGGTAGGGTGCTTAAAGAGAGAGAGTTTCCAAGTGTGAAGAGAAGAAGAGCATGTATGAATGCGATTATGAGTGTGGCCGAGGCGAAAGAAGTCTGCTTAGATAGGAATGTGTGGCGAAGGATGATTGTTTCCTAACTATTATTGTGATCCTTGGTCACTTTAATATGTTTAAGAGTAAGGATTTGTTGTATGATGTTGATGTTGTTCTTATTGTTATCGGGTTTGTGCGAACCCACTAAGTGGGACACGCGTGATTTTATGTATGTATGTATATGTATATAAATAAAAGCGTGTCCGGAAATTTTCCTCACTATTACTTTTCTATGAGATTAATTTGCCGGCGATTAATTTCTTCGCGATCAATTTTCCGACGATCAATATTCCGGCGATAAATTTTTACCGCTATCTGTCTTCCTCGCGATCAATATTCTGGCGATCAATTCTCCCCGCGATCAATTTACCGGCGATGAATTTTCTCCGGGATGAAATTTCCGCGACAAATTTACCAGGATCAATTTAACCGCGATGAATTTTCCGGGAATCAGAGATAAAAGTAACATTTCTTTCCCACATCAATTGCATATAAAATTATGTACGATTACAGAAACAAGCGCTATTTTCTTAACCATTTAAAAAATTATATTTCTATAACCTTAAACGTCAAAATCATATACAGATCTGTCTCGTTTGTAAAAGCTTCGATAATCGGATGGATCTAATATATCTTTGACATCGTCGAGCAGGACCCTTATTCTTTAGCGTTCGTAATTTCGTTTGTATTCGTATTCATTTTCAAGTTAGCTGTGATAGTAGTCTATGTTTCAAAAATAATATTGTATATGTCAGTGTCAATTGTATTGTCACATTTATTCAGATCGCATATAAGTTAAAAGTATATTTTTATCAAATATTTATTAACTATTAATAAATAATTTTCTAACTTGTAAATGATGTGAATAAAGGGTGCAGTACAGTTGACACTGACAATGACGTACACAATATTTTTTTTGAAGCAGACTACACTATTAACATGAAAATGAACGTGAGAACGAATACGAACGAAGTGACGATCGCTCAATAAAACGCCTATAGAGTTTTAGGGAATAAAGTGAAGAATATTTTGGTGGCAAAATGTTTTAAATTATATATCTTATGAATAAATGTACTAAAACTAAATTTACCATATAATATATCAAGTATTATGTGAAAATAGTTATTTTTGTAAAAAATGGCGGAAATTAGTGATTTTGTAATGAATGCAATATGAATCGCGTTTTCCGCATGTGCCAGCACAATACTTCTAGCCAATTCCGTTTTTGGTTACATAAATATAGGGTGCGAGCACTATTGTGACATTGTTGGCCTTCACAATCAGATATGGGGGCCCGTATCAGAATGACAATTAGTAATTATGTACATAGATGTCAAATATTAGAATTTTTCAATAAAAAAATTCTAAATTCACGTAGTTAATTTGTCACCAGGAGTGTGTAATTTACTTGTCTAGGAAAATAAACCACATGAAAATGGAAAGTCACTAAATTTAAAATGAAAAATGATGATATTTGACATCTATGTACATAATTACTAGCTATCATTCTGACAAGGCCCCCATATCTACTTGTCAAGGCCAACAAAGTCACAAGACTGCTCGCACGCTATTGTATTTAACATTTTTTGTATACCTACACTCTACACCAAAAATCCTACTTATATCTATTCTTTATATTTAGATTTTCTAACTTTAAATTCGTTCTATGAAGAAATCTTGTAATACTCTTCTAATTTTTCGAAATGTTTCTAATTCATTGTCGGGATTAACAGTATTTTCGTAGGGTATATGTACTATACTTGTAATTTTAAATATTTAACTATTAATAAAATAAGTAACAATATGTATTTCCCAGACAAAAATCTTCAGTCATGTCTCTGGATTTTTGACACTGACATTTATGTGTCAGTTACAAACAATTTAAATTTCCATGACATTAATTGGGCTGTAGTTAAACAGATATTAAGTATTATAGTTTTTGAGAAATCGTCCTTCCAATCTCCCCACACATATACACACATACATCCACACACACACACACACACACACACACACACACACACACACACACACACACACACACACACACACACACACACACACACACATACACCTTAAAACGTTCTTAATCATTAAAATCTAGTTATGCGATTTTTAGCATGAATCCAATACCTCTCGTAGCGAGAGGTAAAAAGTACAAATATATTATAAATATTTGGCATATACATAGTATTTCCGAGCATTCATTATAATAATTACTTTCATAACTAGAAATAATTTAAACAAAAAACTCATGTTTTTAATTTTTTTCTGCACGATTGTAGAAGAACTATTACAAGTGGTACTTGACACTTAATCCAGCGCTCATTTTTTGAAATATTGCATACTCTATTTTTGTCACGTCTTTAACTTAGTTACTGATTTACCAAAGACATAACTTCTAAAATTTTGTCAAAAAAAAAATCCAAATTTTATTCTCTAAATCTGAAGCATCCCTGAAGGTTTATGGGACAGATAATATTTTAAAGGCCTTTGTCATGAATTTTCCTATTCAGCCTCCTGTTTAGCTATTATATTTCGATATTCAACATTGTAATAATATTCCATTGAAATGTCCGTTCTAATGTCTAAATAATTAAAAATTGTTTAGAAACAGTTCGTTAATCACTAAAAGCTACGGGTATGTATGAAGAGGTTGTAGTAAACATATAAATAAAGCTTGTCAGTAAACAAAAGATAAAAGGAATTATTACTCCTCTATTGCGAGGCAACTTATCCCTAATTATTAAATATATTTCCAGTGTTCTACAATTTATACAAGCATCAAAGCTCGAACAAACTTTTATTAAATCAAAATTACGGTCTGGTGGCCTTCATGTGGAAAGCAACTCTTCAAACTCCTGAAAAACACGCCACATTTTTCATATTTACTAAGATTACGTAACAACTTTATTTTATATTAAATTTTCTATATTTCCTTAGTGGCACACAATATGCGAACAGCAAAAGAGATAAAAATCTTCTCCGAAAGTTAGTCGTTGGAATTTTATTTTAAATAAATACCTATATTATATAATTTATTTGTATTTTATTGTGACAATGGGAGTTCTCCATCATAGTAACAAATTAGAAAAAATATTTTTTATATTAAAAACAAATCATGAAACTATATTAAAGTTAAAAAAAAAATCAAAATATTCGAAGTTTTAATGAATTTAACATCTACATTGCACATCTACTTCATTCCAAATTCTAACTACATTCAAACCTTCTGTACATGATTACAGAAAATAATGACACAACCAAAGTAAACAAAATAAAACTTGTTTGATTTTATGATTCTACGCTCTATAGAAACACCGTGCGTGAAAACTGAAACTGAAAGATATGTTGAATGACATAGGCTGCTTATGGCAATCAAAACTTGGATTAAATTATATGTAATTTTTGTTAACTATTTTATTAAATTTCTTTTTATCCACATATATTTCCAATTATTGATCAGAAAAGTTATTTTAATTACAATTAAATGTTAACACCTTCAAAGTAACACCCTTGTGCAACAATACAGCAGTTCCAACGGTTTTTCCACTCGTAAAACCAGTGGTGTAAGTCTCTTTCTGGAAGGTTCTTGAGAGTACTCGTTACGACTTTTTGGATGTTCCTATTGGTGCCAAAATGAGTACCATTGAGGTGGGATTTAAGTTTGGGGACAAAAAGAATTCACAAGGCGCCAAGTCGGGGCTGTAGGGTGCGTGAGAAAGCGTTGCAATATTTTTGTTGGTTAAAAATTCGCGCATAGACAAGGGGGTGTGATAGGGAGAGGTGAAAGATCCATTTGGGGCGAACTCTCAAAACTCTTTTTAATCATTTCAACCGCTTGCGTACCAGATTTACAGAGTTTAACGCAAAATTTTATTGTAATTGAAGAATGCACTTCACCACGCGACGAGCACGCAAAATACGACTATGGTTCTTTTGACAATTGCTACATTTAAGGGTTCGCATACAGCTGGAAAAGAAGGCAGAATCATTACCCCTCCCCTTATCACCCCATTTAGCCGGCCCAAGGAAGCCTCTAGCGGAGCAAAAAAAATCATTCTAATTAGGCTCCATTGGAGTTGACTCAGAAGTTGTAAACTGGTGAAACTAGACGTAACTTTGTAATTTTTCTTATATTGTTTGTTTCACGGAGATATTCGAAATTTGATTTTTGCAATTCGCACTTGTATTAATCTAATGTTATTGACCTTTTTGACTATGCGTGAGGGTATTGCAGTTGTCATTCAGGAAACCGTAGATTATCCCAGGGATAGCCTCTTTTTGTTCATTATTTAAAGTATTTTTGTTAATAAATATTATAATTTATTTCGGTCATTTTTGGGTTTAATTATTTTATAACTTATGACCGCAAATCAAGTTCATCATGGAGCGATTTGTTACAATATACATAAGAAATTCCCATATAAAATACCTTTAGGAAAACAAGAAATATGTAGAACGTAACAGTTTCTTAAGTGTTTTATCCTTTCTTACGAAACGTATGATTTTAAACTTGTTTAAAAAGTTGATTTCTCCCTTTCTTATATCCATTTTGTTTTTAATTCCATTGGTTGTTTTAATCTATTTTCAATTAAACTAGAGGAAAGTTTTTAAGCCAAGCTTAGTTCAGGCGATTAAGTTGTGCAATCTGAAACTTAGTTTACCTTTAAAGACCGCGTCTGTAATTTAATATTGGTTGGCAGGACACAAATAAATGCCAACCTGGATAACAAAATAATGATAAAAACAACAAAAACATTTTTCATTTACTTCATAGCATACTAAGTAGAACATTTATCATTTTGCACCACTTCTCAAGTTTCTTTGAAACAAATTTACTGTTTCCAGAAATAAATGAGTAAAATTATAATTAAAATACCTTGATAAAAATTTCGAAACAAATTTATGATCGATAAGTTTTGTAAACTGATCTTCAACAGGTTGGAACCAAATGTATAAATATCCTGACTAGGTAAGTAATATCATTTTTAAAAGCCATAAATTTTAACTCTCAATAAACATATTTTCAAACTGCAGCGTCAAAAGTGTGCCTACGAGTACTTTGACAACAACTTTTGATATAGGTGTTTAAATATACGCAAAATACTGTTTGATTCGGATAGTTCAAAACTGAAATAATATAGTAATACAAACAGGATGTGACCAGCACATTACGTGCAGTTCCATATACAGGATAACACAGAAAAATGGGCCACTCGAAATAACTGTTTTATTTATAATGTGACAAGGCGAATAACAAATAAAAAACTTTTATACACTCTTCTAAATTATAGTTTCAGGATCAATATTTCAAGTTTGTTATCTTTGTTAGTCAAAATTCTGTTTAGAAATAATTATCATTTTTCCCAAAGCAATTTGTTTAGAATGACTGTCAACGAACTAGACAGTTATTTGTTGACAATAAAGTCTAGAAGTTATTGCAAGCCTACGTGCAGGGCTGATATTTTGATATGGATGCCATATGATACCCTCTTCAACCCCTCAGAGACAATCCTCTCACGAAAGTAACGTTTTGTTTTGAGGTAGTCGATCTTAGACACTCATGTCGACAAGACATGTAGTCTGCGTTTGTGTTTCTGGCGCGGGCTAAACGCCTGCCTGCTGAGTTACAATGTAACTATTTAGTTCATGTCATTTAGTTATATTTAGTTTAGTAATCAAAAATAATAAGTTTAATAGATAATAATTGATTAATTTTACTGTAAATATGTGTAAATAAAGAAGTCAATAATATTAATAATGCCTGTGTCCATAATATAAGTGTTCATCGGCCATCAAAGTGTAAGTGTATGTATGTTCGTCCTTCGGTTAATCAAGTCTTGGTCATCGTTGGTAAAAGAAGTGCAAGACCACCATCATCAGAGCCTCTGTAACACCCCCCCTCGTGTTACAATAATTATATTTCCTTGGTATATTTGTAAACTAAACTTAGGGGCTCGATATAACTTAGAGTGACGCTAATTTTAAATGGGACACCTATATATTTTATAAATTTATAATCTATGTAAAATTACGAATTCAACTTTATGCTCGGAAGTGCATTTTTTTTACCTCTCGCTAAGAGAGGTATTGGATTCATGCTAAAAATCGCATATCCAGATTTTATTGAATAAGCACGATTTAAGGGCCATAGAATCCGATTTTAACATTTTTACAATGATGTCTGTGTGTGTGTGTGTGTGTGTGTGTGTGTGTGTGAATGTGTGTGGATGTGTGTGTGTGTGTGTGAGGTTGTTGGAGACACGATTTCTCAAATTCTATAAGACTAAAGACCTGTTTGACTACGGATTCCTCAATCTAACAGTAATGGAAATAGTTGAATAGGTTCTGGTAACAATTAACAACCGGAAGTGGTAGTTTCTAAAAAAAAAATTCTAAATATTATTTTTTGAAAATTTGTTACTACAAATATTAAAGATAATTAAATTTTCAATCTGACACACTTAATTTTTTTATTATATCTCGTATAGGTTTGGAGATATAGTATATAATAATATAGAATAATCTGTTGTAATAAATCTCGTTGCCCTAAAAACATTTGCGATATTTAAATTTATGTAATTGACATGTAAATGCAGAATGTCAGTGTCAGATTTTTCTGGGAGGTAAGAGTACATTTAATATATATTATTGTATTATTAATTAATTATATATTTAAATTACAGATATATTAATATTACATATATCCTTAAGAAATGCCGCTAATACCGTCAATGAATTTGAAGAATTTTGAACATAATAGAATAGTAATAATAATAATAATAATAAATACCTTTATTGGCGAATATTCAGTAATAGCTGTTCTTCCATATTAACCTTACATCATAAATACATATTATTAGATTGAAATAAAATTTATATATATAGTGTAATGAACATATAATAAATGTGAATCAAAAACATATAGATAAACAAAAGCAATTGAAATGAATAAAATATATAATATAACACATATTGTAGAAAGGAAAATAAGGATTTCAAAAGACTGATATGTCATTATGTAGTAATAATTTTTTTACATTTTTAGCAAATGTAACAGGCTTCAGAGAAATAAGTGTGGATAAAATTTCTTATAGAACGAAAGAAGAGAAACAATTTCAATTATTAGTGTGTAGGCGCGAGCAGACATGTGACTTTGTTGGCCTTGGCAAGCAGATGAGGATCCGTGTCAGAATGACGGCTAGTACTTTTTACATAGATGTCACAATTGTCATATGTCACAATTTTTCATTCAAAATTTCAAAATGTTCTGATCTTTATTTGTCATCCATTAGCATGGAATATACTTGTCGAGGAAAATAATCCACATGGATTTGGAAAATCATAATGTTTCGAATTAAAACTTATGATACTTGACACCTATGTATATTACTAGCTCTCATTCTGACACGGGCCCCCACATCTGCTTGCCAAGACCAACAAAGTCACATAACTGCTCGCGTCCTATGCTACATAAAATGAAAATGGCGAGAGGTATTGTGCTGGCCACAACAGATTTTTAAATATGAACAATTAATATGTAGCTATATCAGGAAAACTGTTAATTTTTTGTGAAGAAATATAGAATCTTACAAAATCAACTTCCTTTTTAAACAATTAACTTAAGTAATACTCAATATTATCTCAACTGTTTTCATAGTCTGCCTGATATCATGGCTTAGCAGGTTTATTGTCATAATTTTCTCTTAAGTTTTTGTAATAATTTAATTCTTCAATATAAATGCATTTTACGCCTATCGTTGAATTCGTAATTTTACGTAGATTCTAAATATATAGAAATATATAGGGTGTCTCATTTAAAATATGAAAGTTAATATCACTTCCGGTTAAACCTAAATCAGTGTAATTTTCATTTGTAGTTTTCTCAAATATTTTGTATTATTCGGGTATTACATATGGGTATCGTTGAATACATAAAAAAAATACAGAATCGAATAAAAAAATAGGCTTCTATTTAAAATAAGAAAGTTGTTAACTATGTGGGATATCTCGTGGCCGTGTGCCTGAGTGCCTGGCCGCGAATTTGGGGACCCGAGTTCGATCCCGACCGACGCCACAAATTATTTCGAATTTTAATGGTCCAAAATTGACCCTTGTGGTACAATCTCCACACCAACAATAGGTGGTCGTGAGGTGACGCCTGGTAAGCGCCCGCACGGTACAAATATTTCATCATTACCGAAATCTGTGTACAAAGCAGATTGGCACACCCAGCAGTAAGTAATATGGCGTGATGATATATTTATTTATTTTATTTATTTGACTATGTATGTATTTGTTCAAATTTTATTGTAAAACGTAAATAAATGCGAATATTTTTTCGAATTATGGGTCAACTCTCCCGGCTTATCTTATTTTCAGATAAATTATTTCACTTTCACATATACGCCCTTTCTTTCCATGAATATTTTTTGGTTCATTGCCCTCTTTTGTTACAAGTTTTACCAGTATAATGTTGTTTCGCTTCACTCATTTTCTTGTTCTCAAACCATTACAGAAATTGTTAAACTCTTTTAATTTGAAACAAACGTGCGGTAAGTAAGTAGACAACTTTGGCAGCAAAAAAAAAAAAAAAAATTGAATCGCTCGTCTTTTGTCTCCTGGCTAATTTTATAAATTTATCTTCGTAATGAATATATAAATAGTCAAACTTTAGGTTTTCGTTTATATTTATGTTTAAGAATGAATCAATTGCAACACGTAAAGAATGAAATGCAGTTATGTAGTTTTCTCTCAGCATTACTGGAATGACAACAATATACATACATAACCACAAAGTTTTTACAATTTGTTTCTAGTTTAATTTGATTGAAAATTATTTGTCAGTAGTATAAAATAAAATGGTGATAGTCCCAATAGTAAATCGTTTCACGAACGAAATTTATATCTATATTTTTAATTTATTTGAATATCTGCTAAATTTCACATAGATGGCTTCAATTACTAAAACTATGTCTAAAACGTAAAAGCAAAACTTAAAACATTGCTTATGTGACTGCACCTTAAAAAATATTCGAAATCTCAGTCATACAACATTTATTCATACAAAACGTTTCAGTATAAGAACACTTAAAACTTCTTCAGGATGAGTAAGTAAGGAGATTTAAAGTTTAATCTATTAATTTTGAACGAACAACTGAAAAGTTTCGTTAATTTAACGGTGAATTAAACATTGTGTATAAGCTTTAAATTTTTACTATGTGTTCATTTGGGTACAAAGTTCGTAAATTCATTTATTCTTCACGTTTAATCTGTGCAACTATTCATAAGTATCATTTATAATTTATTTATTTCACTCAAGTGCTCAGAGTTGGCAAGTTTCTTCCACTATGGTTTAATCCACTGATTGAAACCGGTTAAAACCGTATTGGTTAAAATGGTGTTTCTACCAGTATGTGATTATAATTGTTGTAAAATTTTAAAATATGTAATATCAATTACCTCAATTTTATAATGTGTATTTATATTTTAGGAGCTATAAAATAAAAAATTCGAGGTGAAATATCAAATAAAAAAAAATGCTTTCATAAAAAATTCGGAAAGATTATACGATATGAAATAAAAATTGTATTACTACGAAATAAAATTAAGAAACAGTATAATTTAATAGTTTTTAATTAATCTTCATTTTCACTTCGTCCAGTTTCTTTAGCTTTAGAATTTAATAATTTGTAACATGATACTAAATTGGATACTAGTCCAATCCTGTTTCTTAATTTTGTTAGAATTAGACCCATGTTAGAAAATATTAAATATTGAAAGAAGCTTTCAGAACTTATAATATAATAAAATGAAACAATATTTGTGTTTAGTTCTATTTTTACCTCTCGCTAAGAGAGGTATTGGATTCATGCTAAAAATCGCATACCCAGATTTTATTGAATAAGCACGATTTAAGGTCCATAGAATCCGATTTTAACATTTTTACAATGATGTCTGTGTGCGTGTGTGTGTGTGTGTGTATGGAAGTGTGTGTGTGTGAGGTTGTTGAGACACAATTTCTCAAATTCTATAAGACTAAAGATCAGTTTGACTACGGATTCCTCAATCTAACAGTAATGGGAAGAGTTGAATAGGTTCTGGTAACAATTGGACAACCGGAAGTGGTAGTTTCTAAAAAAAATATTCTAAATATTATTTTTTGAAAATTTGTTACTACAAATATTAAAGATAATTAAATTCTCAATCTAACACACTTATTTTTTTTATTATATCTCGTATAGGTTTGGAGATATAGTATATAATAATATAGAATAATCTGTTGTAATAAATCTCGTTGCCCGAAAAACATTTGCGATATTTAAATTTTTGTAATTGACATGTAAATGCAAAATGTCAGTGTCAGATTTTTCTGGAAGGTAAGAGTACATTTAATATATATTATTGTATTATTAATTAATTATATATTTAAATTACAGATATGTTAATATTACATATATCCTTAAGAAATACCGTTAATACCGTCAATGAATTTGAAGAATTTTGTACATAATAGAATAGGATAAAATTTCTTATAGAACGAAAGAAGAGAAACAATTTCAATTATTTGTGTGTACTTATAGGGCGCGAGCAGACATGTGACTTTGTTGGCCTTGGCAAGCAAATGAGGATCCGTGTCAGAATGACGGCTAGTAGGTTTTACACAGATGTCACAATTGTCATATGTCATAATTTTTCACTCAAAATTTCAAATTGTTCTGATGTTTATTTGTCATCCATTAGTATGGAATATACTTGTCGAGGAAAATAATCCACATGGATTTGGAAAATCATAATGTTTCGAATTAAAACTTATGATACTTGACACCTATGTATATTACTAGCTCTCATTCTGACACGGGCCCCCACATCTGCTTGCCAAGACCAACAAAGTCACATAACTGCTCGCGCCCTATACTACATAAAATGAAAATGGCGAGAGGTATTGTGCTGGCCACAACACATTTTTTTTTATTATTTTACGACGTTTCGACAGCGAAGTGCTTACCTGATGAAGACAGCACTTCAATATATGCGGAGGAGGCGGCACAGTTTTGTAAATGTACTACAAAATTAATAAAATTATCATCCAAAATATTATTAAGAGATGACCACTATGATGCTGGCTTTACTTCTTTCACGAACATGTGTTGCGGTGTTGTGTTTGCGTAACTTGCAATCCTATGATCGCAGCTATTTGTGTATTAAGAGCGCAAAATAGGACATTGTCGATGGAGAAGTTGTTGCCGCGCGACGCAGGAACGCGGCATTCTCGCGAAATCGACAATGTTCATTTGCACTCGAAACACACACAAGATTTTTTCTACAGTCGCTACCATAACAAAAAATAATAAAATGTACACTTTGTACTTACACTACTACTCAATTAATAATGATTAATATAGAGAAACAACGTCTTTTATATTTAATTTTAATTTATCGTTATTTCCCATTCTTCTTGACCTATTGCTTCAATCTAATCTAAACATTTTATACTTTCGTTTTTGTAAATGAATGCCCTATTTTATTTTCACAATAATGCGGTTTTTTTTTTTTTTGGTTATGTAACATACCGATAGAGCAGTTATATGTTAGATTGATTTGTAAAGGTGGTAAATGTGTCACTAGTTCCTGACTAGACGTTTCCATTAAGAAGTGACATTTCTCAACATTGTTTAGTTAAAAATTTGGACAGCGAGCGTTTTTTTCTACTTTGTTGCGCTAGAGCGACAAAGTGACATTTTGCGTTGACAAAAGAGAGGGCAAATGGCTACTTTCTATGTAGACTGTAGAAAAAACAATTTATCTGACCCTTTCTGGGGATAATAATTTTTTATTAATTTTTCATCACCAGGGAACTTAAATTCAATTCATATACAATATTTTAACGAAATAATAAAGAAAAATATGTTGTGGCCAGCACAATACCTTCCGTCAATCCTGTGTATTATGTATAAATTCCATACATAAATTTTCTTGCAAAAGATTATAAATTTCCAGTAAACTATGCACATTGCACTTCACACTAACATCTTCTTCTTTGACATTTTCAAACCAATGTAATCATCTCGCTTGTATCTTTCTAGAAACTTGTAACAATAGAGTTATTTCTTTACCTATCTTTCCGTGTCTTCCCCAACATCTACTTCAACATCCTCATCTCTGCCACATTAATTTACTTTTTATTTACACTGACATCTGTCAATTTGAATTATATGAATATATTAATTTAACTGTTAAATCTTCAAATGAGGCTACTGCCGGTAGAGCAAATATAACCAAAATCTAATCAGTTGTTCATCGGGATGTAAACTTGAGGAATACGAAAAAAAATATAATTTTTGGAATAGTGGTATTGAGTACACACAGATACATGCAAACACACACACACACACACACACACACACACACACACATACATAGTGACATCATCGTAAAAATGGTAAAATCGTATTATAGGGACCCTAAAACATGCTTATTCACTAAAAACCAGGGCATCGAACCCGCCAAAAACTGGGTTCGGTTAGGTTCAGATTAATTTATATTTTGAGAAATGGGTTCGGGTTCGGTTTTGGTTCAAACATTAATAAAATTTGCGGTTTTGTTCCGGGTTCAGGTATTGAGTTCAGGTTCGATTCGACCTATTGAAAATCGTATTAATGTTTTTTGAATAATAATCTTTATGTAGTAATAATTTAAAATGCGAGCCGAAATTTTCGTGCGAACACGAACACAATTTTCACAAACAGATAACACAGGCATCGATAATTGGCTGTATTACGATTACGCTTACGTTTCGAACTCAAAATGAACCTGAACCGGAGCTTAACCCTGAACCCGAATTTTAATACCCGGTTCGGTTCCGACTCGGGTTCAATTGAAAAATATATTTGAGGTTCGGTTCCGGGTTTAGGTTCGCCAAAATGTTACGGTTTGATTCCGGTTTTGGTTCGGTTCAGGTTCGGGTTCGAAGCCTTGCTAAAAACTCATCATTGAATTTTTTGACCAAAGACAATACCTTCCTTACATAAAGATGTCGGAAGGTAAAAAGTGGTTTTTTGCTAACCCTGAAAGTGCTCTTGTATTGTATTCTTTGTTAATTTATTGAATTATTGTAGATATACTTTCTACATCTAATGACTTGATATTCATTTTAGAAATAGTAAACTATTTCTTTAAACCTGTAAGTTCGAGCCAAATAAAATATGATTTAGAAACATTTACTGTTTTGAGTTTAACCGGATTTCAACACCAAAGAAAATTTATTTCATGCAGATTTTGCAATTGATGACATATTTTAAAGGTTTTATCTATTTGTAGAGTGCTGTCTATAGCCTGTCCATTGAATGGTTTTATCATGACAATGTAGAGCACCGGCTTTTGACCGTTAGGGTTCAGATAGACTTGTATCGCAGTATAGAGAATATAAAGAGAAAAATGTTGTATACTCCGGCCTTTGACTGGCTGAAATATGGTGATGGTTCAGTCGTGAAGCGGCTGCACTTTAATCAACACTAAAAAAATTTTGAAGCGTATCGCAGGGCGAGGGAGTTATGGCTTGTATTTTTCTTTTTGCCGCAGGAAGCATGTGTCTTAACGCGCTCGCGCTCTGATTTATACTCGGCTACACATACAACCTGCATTCGGCTCGTTTATTCCGGACCTTTGAAGTACTTAAATTGCACAAAGAATTTGCCACCTTTTAAGATTATACTTTTTCTATTAAAATACATTGCTTCAAAAAATAAAAGCATATTCGTAAGTAAAAGAATAAAACGTAAATTGCTATAAATGATTAATAAATATAGGTCGACATTTATCTTCAGAGATGGGCACAAAATTTACGCCATTATTTACATGTAGACAATTAAATATTCTACATCTTAAGATTTGTCACATGAGTCAACTAAGACCAAAATTATATAAAATTGAATGAAAAATGATTTGCGTTGACAAAAGAGAGCGCAAATGGCTACTTTCTATGTAGACTGTAGAAAAAACAATTTACCTTACCCTTTCTGGGGATAATAATTTTTTATTAATTTTTCATCACCAGGGAACTTAAATTCAATTCATATACAATATTTTAACGAAATAATAAAGAAAAATATGTTGTGGCCAGCACAATACCTTCCGTCAATCCTGTGTATTATATATAAATTCCATACATAAATTTTCTTGCAAAAGATTACAAATTTCCAGTAAAATTATTTCATAATCAAACTATGCAAATTGTACTTGACACTAACATCTTCTTCGTAAGTAAAAGAATAAAACGTAAATTGCTATAAATGATTAATAAATATAGGTCGACATTTATCTTCAGAGATGGGCACAAAATTTACGCCATTATTTACATGTAGACAATTAAATATTCTACATCTTAAGAATTGTCACATGAGTCAACTAAGACCAAAATTATATAAAATTGAATGAAAAATGATTAAATTTGTTATGATAATCAACCAATTCTGTAAGAAAGTTGCTAAATCTTAGCAACATAGTTAAGAATTATTGTAATCCATAAACCATAACCCATACAAACAAATGAAAAAAATCTGATGTGGCCAACACAATACCTCCCAGGCTTAATTAAATTTTTATTCACGTAAATACTTAAAATTAAATTAAATTTAAATTCCGGGTTCGATCCCGACCGACGCCAAATATTTTGTATTTTAAATGGCATAAAATTACCCCTGTGGTGCACTCTCCACTCCAGCAATAAGTGCTCGTGAGGTAACAACTGTTAAACATCCGTACGGTAGAAATATGTCATCATCGTTACCGAAATCTATGTACAAAGCAGATTGGCACCCCTAGCAATGGGTAATATGCCGTGATAATATATTGTAACGTGCGCTCCTGACTTAAGAGTATATGTGCGCCGTTACTGGTAGAATATCCCCGAGCGATGACGTAATTCCCCCCGGGGGGGGGGGAACCCATACGCGTTCAGACTGGTTAATTACATCCGGTGGCGTGATCCTTTATGTTCGATGAAGTTCCAGAAGGACACTAGGCTATATAAATACCGTCCGAAGGACAGCGGAGATATAGTCTGATATATAGAAGCAACGAGCAATGAATAGTGGGTGATATAAATAAACAATATACGAGTAGTGAACATAAATAAATGTAGTTATATAAATAAATATAGTGATAGACGAGTAACTATTGTTTAAATAAATAATCTTAGTGTTTAAGCATTTAATAATATTCTTAGTCCTAAATTAGTGTTTTTAATAGTTATCCTAATTATTTATCGTTTAATAAACGTATTATTTTAATTAATATTATTTCTCTTATTTTTACACTTCACCCATATAAATAAAACGTTACAATATTTATTTGTTTATATACTTACCTATATTCATTGCTGGCGTGGAGAGTGCACCACAGGGATAAATTTTGTGCCATGTAAAATTCTAAAATATTTGGCGTCGGTCGGAATTTGGAATCGAACCCGGTTCCCCAGATTCACGTGAAGCGACGCCTGGTAAACGCCCGCATGGTACAAATATGTCTTCATTATTACTAACATCTGTGTACAAAGCAGATTAGCTCACCCGGGTAATATGCCGTGATTATATATATATTATCTTACCTATTTTTCTACATATTTACTTATGTTCCATATAATTATTGTTCCATTTACTATTTTCTTTTTAAAATGTTACTATTATTATTTGAAATGATTAGTTTGTTGACAGTGACATATATTTGTCAGTTACATACATTTGAGATCTGAACTGTGTAACCATGGAGTTATGTTTAAAGCTAGACTCCGGGATTAAAATTATAGATAATTTTAGAAATTTATCCAAAAAATATATACAAAAAGTATTAACGCAAACCTGTAGAAAATTTAAAAAACTTTAACTTTTATAATAACAAATCTCGAAAAAATAAAATTTATCGGTATTTTTCGAGAAAAACTATTTTGAGCTTCCAGTAAAGTGTCATTTCGGGTAAAAGCATATGTCACTTTTGTTTAAATCAGTGTTTGCAATTATTATTGGTTATTTGCAGTAATAATGTTGCTAAGAATTGCAACATTGTTACAGGTGAAGGAATTCTGAAAAAGATTGATTGAATTTGGATGGGGCTCTGTTTGCTTAATATTTATTATAGAAGTTTGATTGTCACTTTAAATTAATCGTCATACTTTTATGTTTATTCTGTTAAAAGTTACACTTTTCAGTGAATATTTGTCTAACAAAGATAATTGTCTAAGAAAAGATTTCGTGCGTTTTATGGTTAATCGAAATGAAATTCATGGTTCAAAAGTGACCGAAATTAAATATAAAAGTACCTACCACAGTTTAAAGGAGACAGGTTCTGTGCATATCAAAAACCTAAAGAATTTTTTTAGTCGGCGTAGCTTACAATTAAAGCTCCTAAAATCAACTATATTCGATTTCATGCGAAAAAGATTAAAGCTTAACGCTTAAAAAAACAACTATGGCAAATCTGAAATATAACCTATTACAACATTCGTGTTGTACTTGATTTTCATAAATTTCATTCTGGAAAACGTTTGCTCAAGAATATATATGGATTCAAATATACAAATCATTGTTTTTGTAAACTCTTTCATTTCATCTTAAACTTATCTTCATTTAAACTTGAGTAAAATTATATCAAATCATAGTTATGAAACTGTTTTCAAGTCTGTTATTTACCCTGTAATTCTATTACTTTTAATTGTAAATTTGGAGGAGCACTGTTAATGTCACATTTGAATGAGTTCTGAAATATTAAAAAAAAAAATCTTTGACATAAAAATCTTGAAAACAGGTAACTATTAAAATTATCTTTTAACAATTTTAATTTGTTTATAAAAAAATACTCGGATCGTTCTATGTATATGACGAGAAGCAAAAGTTCTTTGCCGAGCCCCATGAAACAGTTCGGCAGGCTGTATATGCAACCCGCGGGCTATAAGACCCCTGGTGTAAGAGATAGGGATCACTCTCTTCGACTGCCACCTGGAAAATATGTCTGTATAAATACATAGTTCACTTTGTGAATAAGTATATTTTACATAATGAAATCTAACACACATAAATGGGGTATCGTGGAAAATTATTTCGAATTTCAAATGGCAAAAAAATTACCCCTGTGGTTCACTCTCCACGCCGGTAATGAGTGCCAACGCCCGCACTGTACGAATATGTCATCATCATTGCCAATATTTGTTTATTAGCAATTGGCACACCCAGCAATAGATAATATTTATTTATTTTACTTATAATAATAATAATAATAATAATAATAATATAATAAATCTTTATTTAACATAATAGTTATTACATAATTAAAGAATTACTTATCTTATTAGAACATTATTTCTGAAAACAAAATCTGACGTTTCTTTTATTGTGTGTTGGCAATATTACTTTTCATTGAATAACTGAAACATAATTTTCCAAATTCCGTAGAGGGGCTAATAATAAAATTAGCATAAGGGGCAGCATAATACATAAAGCGCTACCCAATTGTTCATAAGGTTGCCAATCTGTACGCATAACGTCAAAATAAATAGCGTTAAACCGTGAAGATTAATGATCATTTTGGCTTCAATGCGCTTACACGCATATAGCGTTTAACTTTGTTTTTCGCGATCGTTCAGAAAATAAGATGTTTGTGATCACTTTTTTTTGACCGGAAAATAATTCTTTACTGAGCTAGCTCGAAAGTAACTTTCCGATCCCTACATGAATGTTTCTATGGCGAAAAGTTGTTTATTTATTTCTTATTTTCTCAATAAAGAATAAGATAATGCATAAGTTGTAGATTTTTATTTATACCCTTTTTTCAGGACCGCGAAAAAAAATATTTGAAACTGTCTATTGGTTTCACAGGCTTCCAAGGTCGCCCTAAAATATGCTCACCCAGTAAAGCATAATTTTCAGGTCTAGTTACATAATTTATTATACTCTAGCTAATGCGTCCTTCGAAAACCACTTCATATTTGACAATAAAATAAATGATATAACCTAGCTTTTACAGAAAGATAGCTGCAATGTTTTAGTTACATTTTATTTCGGCCAATGATAAAATAACGTAAACGATATGTGAAAATATTTTGATGTACAGAATAACGTTCATTTTATCTGGAATTTTAACGTTTGCGCTATCTGTTTTGATGTTATGTAAAAACTGAAGTTTTACAACAAGAAATACATAGTAAACTAAACTGGAAAGTTTTACTATAACTTTCAAATAAAAATTCATATTGTGATAAACAATTAATAACAATTTATATTCGTATAAAAATAAAATATTCTGATATTTTTTGGAATAATGCAGCTCCTCCACATATTTTTTTGTACAATTCCTAAGCTTTAAATCCTATAATATATCTTTTAAAAAGCTGTCCTATTTAAATTCCTTTCTATAGGCTTGCTTGTGTGATAAACCCTTGTTTCTAAGGCCTGTCATTTATCCTTGTTGTTTCCACCGCAGTCTCGTTTTCTGCTATGTTATCCTACGCCTGCATAGCATAGACAAGGATACCCCGTATTTGTATTTGTTTGTGCACTGCAGACTGCAGTAGTTGTTGGTGTAGTTTCGCGAGCAGTTGAGAATGTGTAGTAAGTAATTAGCCTGATTCGCACTGGATTATAAAGAATGTTGTAATTAGCACGAACAATGTGTGCAGCTTAACACAGAGTTTTTAACCTGTGTGATGCATTAACGGATGAAACTCTCATTAGACAATAATGAGAGGATTTTTTAAAAATATATTAACAACGATTCGAATTTGAATCAATCACTGAATTATCACGGCTATCGTGTGTCGACTTACACATGATAACTATCTAAAATTACGGTATATTTAAACATTAAGGTGTGCCAGTTTATCATATTTGATCAGTACAGTAAATGTAAATATCATGATAATGAAGTTGAGTTAAAAAGGCTCCCGGCACATAACTGCCACTTGAATTTTAATTGAAATATTGAATTATCCAATTTTGTTTAATTGTGCTTTTAAGGTAGTTCACCAGTACATCGAGTTTCTATAGATGTTCATAAAAATTTAACTATGTGTTAAGAACGACCTAATACATGCACAGTTAATTTTTTATAAACTTCTGACGTACAGAAAATGAGCTATTCGCCTCGAAATTCAGACATTTTAACACGTGAAGCATAGGACCAATGCTACCAAAACCAACGTTTTGATTAATAGCATCATTTTGCTTCTATAGATTTTAATAAAAAACTAATATGTAGTAGTTTAATATGTTTCGAATGTTATTTCAAACGATGAAAGCGATCTGACGTACAGTTTCAGAGTAATCGTAGTGTAAAATAATGTACTCGACGACAGAATAACTCGAGGGATAGAGGCAGCGGCAACACTGTATGTTTACGTCACGGGAAGGGGGTAAAACTAATATAGATAAAAATATTACTTACATTTGCATTTAATGTATGTTTTATTCATTTATATTTGTGAAAAACTGTATAACAACGTTAGAACTGCTAAATTGATTTTTTTGACAGTCTCAAAATGACATTTAAGTGACAGCAGGCATAATTCACGACCTCATTACCGGTTTTAGAACTAGAGTTTTGGGCAGATTTTGAAACAAAATTTGAGTTGTTTCCCGGTCTTGTATTAATAAAGTAGGCTACGATCCATCAGATATCAAATCTAAATGTCATTTTTAGAATGTCAAAAAATCAATTTAGCTATTATAACGTTGTTATATGGTTTTTCAAAGATATGAATGAATAAAAAATACAAAAAATACAAATGTAAGTAATATGTTTTATCTATATATAATTTATTATATTATTTTTAATTCGTCAAAATTGACAGCGGGAATAAGTCACGTCAAAACGGCGAATTTGTAACTACGGCTGGATTCAGCGGCTCTCTGATAGAGCTGTTCCCCCCTTCCCCTTCCGATTAAAGCGCGACGTTGCCAGCTTTCCGTTAACAACTTTTCGTAGCGGTGTGGGTGTACATATTTATGACATACGGCGCAAGAAAGTACAGTCACCTACCAAAAGTTTTCTTTAGAGAGGGGTTATCGTAGAATGCGCAGTATACGTTCGGCGCGATCAAATTTTTGGCCTGGACGGTTTTCATTATTGTAATGGAACATTGTATTTGTTGTAATCAATTATACTTTTTTAATACACTGATTAAACAATAATAATAACATTATTTAGCATGGTACTATACAATAACAAACAATAATGGTATAAGCATATATATAAAAAGGTTTCATTAACTTAATAATTTATATTTGGATCTGTTAAACTCCGATTTTTATGAAAATAAAAATTCTCAGCTTTTAATTCGAAGTTCCTTAAATCTAAATTCGTAAGATTATCAGGTAATTTATTATAAATTTGTACTCTTTTGAACAGCAGTACATTTTGTCCTTGTGCAGTGTTTTTCTACCTGAGTGGTGAGTTTTCAATGAATAAGCACGTTTTAGGGTACAATACGATTTTACTATTTTTACGATGAAGTCTGTATGTGTGTGTGTATGTGTGTGTGTGTATGTGTGTGTGTGCGTGTGTGTGTATGCGTGTGTGTGTGTGCGTGTATATGTGAACGCGATTTTGGCCGCGATAACTCTAATGCTACGATTCCAAAAATTACAAATCTTACGTATTCCTCTTCCTTACATCCATATGCAGACTTGATTAGATTTTGGTTATAATTGGTCAACTGGAAGTACCCTCATTTGAAGGTTTTAACAGTTTTTCTTGAAAAAACACTGTTAAATATTATTTATACATTTAATGTTATTGTAAATATTATGGATTATTCTATTATCTATACGATTTAAGTGCATTTTATTCTTCATATTCAGTGGATATAGAGTTAAAGAAATTAAATTTCATAAATCAGCCTATGCTATATAACCATGGAAACAGCTACTATATTAAGAAAATTCTAACTGACAGATGGTGGACAGATGTCAGTGTCAATCAAAAGAAAATTAATGTGACAGAGATGAGGATATTGAGATGGATTTTCGGAAAGACACGGAAAGATACGGTAAGCAATGAAAGAATAAGGGAAATAACTCGAGTATTAAAATTTTCTAGAAAATAAGAGAGACGATTACATTGGTTTAAACATCTCATGAGGAGATATGAAAAATATGTTTGAAGAAGAGTGAATAGCTTAGTAGAAGGTAAAAGAAACAGAGAAAGACCAAATTTAAGATGGAAGGATTGTATTGCGGAAGACTTCAGAGAAAAGCATCCGAATGAGGACAACCCGTAAAACAGAAATGAATGGAAGAAGAAAATAAAAAATAGCGACCCCTAACGAATGAGAAAAGCTAAAGAAGAAGAAGAAGAAAAAGATGTCAGTGTCAAGTGCCATTTGAATAGTTTGTTTATAAAATAATTTTACTGGAAATTTAGAATCTTTTGCAAGAAAATTTATTTATGGAATTTGTAAATAATACACAGGATTGACGGAAGGTATTATGCTGGCCACATCAGATTTTTTTTGTGATATAGTACTGTGACGATGTGATCTGTCACAAGTGTTAAGGGGTATATAGTTTAAAGCCGTTTAGCTCAGCCCTTATATATCCACGAACCGTGAAAACTTTTCTTCCCGGCAATTGGAACAAGGCGCGTAATTTGACCGGGAAATAAACCGTCCACATCATGTTCATTTTAAACCTTTTTGCCCTGTTCTTTTATGCAGTTTTTGCTATCGGTAAACAAACTTAAGCCGGTTTAATTAGCAGGGTTGTATAAAATCAGAGCCCGCGGTTATTGAATATAGTTGTTGACTGCGAGTATTCCTCTCAACAACTAGTAAGCCGCTTGTGAGTACTCCATCGACACTTGACTGCGAGTAATCCGTCAAGACATCGAAGCCGACCTCCAGGACAGCAAAGTTTCTGATTTTTAAAAACTCGTACTGTGAGCTCTCAGTTCGAGTTGTTTCGTTGTGTACTTGAAGTTAGTTTTAGTGTCTCGTTGAGAGATTCATACGCCTGACGTCGCAACTCTTGTTGAGCGTAGGCCAAAGCATCTTCGAAAAGCGTATTTGAAAACATCCAGAGACACTACGACTGACACCGGCCGTAATCATATCCGTGGACTAAATTCACCAGTTGCGCGTGTCTAGCCATTTTACAGTAACTCGTTGCGAGTTTTACCGACTTGACGTTTCGACGTGAGGTTAACCTGGGTCGACTTTTTCGTCGTGCACCGCATATACCATCGATTTTCACGTACTCTGCGAACCTACAGTTGCGAGCGTCACCGTCGCGACGCCCAGTGTCGATTTGACGATTACAGTAGAAATGCGTAGCTATACCTCTTCCGTCATTACTGCCGTTAGCCACCGAACCAACGCGATATCAGCGTCGCGACGCTTGGCGTCGACCACGCCAAAACCGTCCGAACACGTTTCTATACGGATCCTTAAGATCACCGTATCTATCGCTTACTCACCGCCGTCGCGACGCCTAGTGTTGGTCACACTGAAATTGTCCGAACATTTTACTATTCGCATTTTTGATATCCGTGCATCTACAGTTTATCCGCCAACACCACCACCGTCGCGACGCCCAGCATCGTTTTTCCGAAAACCAGTAATTCGACTAAATCGCACACCCAGAATCCAATTTTACCCATCAGTGACCACCATATTATTTTGTACAACGAGTTACCATACAATAAAGTTGTTTTGTACACTTTATTTTAATTGTGTTTTTCATATTTCACCCCTCGTTTCACCCTATCTCCAAACCTGCTATCCGAACATTGGCGCCCGAGCAATCTCATGCCAACTTTCTGCCCGCTTCCCCAAAATAGCATTTCAATACTTATTTTTGTTACGTGTATTGTAATTGTGAATATCTTCAATTTTAATTAATTTATTTCTGAAATATTCTGGTTGGAGCCCTGTTTTAATTTTATGTATCAGTACATTTACTTGTAATTCTAATAAATGTTTTCATTACACAATCTTAATTCACTTAACATTGAATTTATTTTGATATATTTCTTACATTGTAATATTGTTCGCATTGCCCTGTTTTGAATTAATTGTGATTTATTTATTTTACTTTGATTACATAAATATAATACAATGCCAGCAAAGTAAAAATGTGAGGGAAGGGAGAATAATAGTATTATAAATTGTCTCTTGCTTTTTTAGGTAAGTACTGACTACGTCTATTCAAGAAATATATTTTCGTTGATTTCTTTTTTTAAATATAATAATAATATATTTATTATCATAAAGAAATATTCAACACTAATTATTTACTTACAAAGACTACGTGACAATAAGAAAATAATTTACTAGATTAGACATTCAAATATTCATTTATATCATAACATTTAACAATTAAATATTGTTTTGCAATTGTAATATTTTTTTTATTATTTTGAATTTAATGGCAGATTGTTGTACAGTCTAATAGCATTATAACGAGGACCTTTCCTATACATTTCAAGTCTGTGTGTTGTGATTTATGTACACTATATATTTCTCTAATTTCAAATATTTAATTTCCAATATATATACATGTTCTATAATTTCAATATTTGAAATTTTTATTTGAAAGTTATCATTAAATAAAGTTAATAATTATTTGTCACTGCCTAGTATCATTGCTTTTGTTTTATCAATATTTATTTTAAGTTTATTAATACACAGCCATTTATTTAAATTGTTGAAGTCTTCATTTACATTATATATTATTTATTTCTTGACTGTTGGTATGATATAAAAGGTTACTGGTAAATAAATGGAGTTTCAGTCTGGTGATAAATGTTTATTAGGATTTAATTTAACATTTCCTACGTTTCGGTTCCAAATGAACCATCCTCAGGGATAGTTAATGTGTAATTGGGATAGAATTCATTACAAACGAAAATTTAAGTAAAAAATCTGTTGTGGCCAGCACAATACCTTCCGTCAATCCTGTGTATTATGTACAAATTCCATACATAAATTTTCTTCTAAAAGATTCTAATTTTTTGGTATTTTATGATTCCCTTTCTCGGCAACTGAATTCCATTCTCCTGATAACAAACAAACCACATGAAATAAGAAAATCATGAAATTTTGAATGAAAAATTATGACACTTGTCAGTTATGGACATAATTAATTGCTGTCATTTTGATACGGGTTCCCATATCTGCTTGCCAAAGGCACGCGCCCTATACATATTTTTTTTGCAAAAGATGCTATATTTCCAGTAAAGTTATTTCATAAACAAACTATGCAAATTGCACTTGACACTGACATCTACTTCTTCTTCTTTAGTTTTTCCCATTCGTTAGGGGGTCGCTATTTTTTATTTTCTTCTTCCACTCATTTTTGTTTGCGTGTCTTCCTCATTCAGTTCCTTTTCTCTCAAGTCTTCTGCAATACAATCTTTTCATCTTATATTTGGTCTTCCTATGTTTCTTCCACCTTCTATTAATATATTCATCGCTTCTCATGACATGTTCAAACCAATGTAATCGTCTTTCTTATATCCAGAAACTTCTAACACTAGAGTTACTTCCCTTATTCTGTCATTGATTTACATTTTATTGATACTGACATCTGTCAATTTGAATTACCTGAATATATTAGCAGTTTCCATGGTTAAGTTAGCATAGCTGGCTGAATTATGAAATTTATATGAATTTTTTTATCTTTATTATTCTTTAATTCTATATCTGTTAAATATGAAATATAAAATGCAATCAAATCGTATAGACAATAATATATTCTTTAAGTTATAATAACATTTAACTGAGTTTTTCAAGAAAAACTGTTAAAATCTTCAAATGAGGGTACTTCCGGTTGACCAATTATAACCAAAATCTAATCAAGTCTGCATATGGTTGTAAGGAAGACGAATACGCAAGAATTGTAATTTTTGGAATTCTAGTATTGGAGATATCGTGCAGGAAAAAACGGTCACATACACACACACACACATACACACACACACACGCACATACGAACACACACACACACATACAGACATCATCGTAAAAATAGTAAAATCGTATTGTAAAGACCCTAAAACGTGCTTATTCAATGGAAACTCACCACCGATTTTTTGGACCAAAGACAATACCTTCCTTACCTATAGGTGACGGAAGGTAAAAAGGATGAAAATGTCGTCAAAGTATCAAGGTAATAAAAGCGTGTATACATCAGGAACAATTCAGTAAAACTCAGTTTTACCAGTTACCTTTTATATTATATATTATATCTGATTTATTATTACCCTTTAAATACATCACCATATCATCAGTAAAAAGATGAAACTGACAATATTGAAATATTTGTTTTACAGCCTTAATATGCTGCCATGTGGTATACAATGTTTTGTTTCTATTTTGTCTGTTACATTTGACTTTCTATTATCTATTATTTAATGATATTTAACTTGTAATGTTAGTACCAAAATGTTATGTGGTAGAATACAATATTCCATTTCGACGTGATATGACCTTATGTTATTCATATGTTTTTAATTTTGTTCTTGTCTTTCCCATTCCAGTAATTGTTTTCTCAGTACTACGTAAAATGCGAATATTTCCAGGACTCGCAATTGTGGATTATATTATGCGGCAATTCGTAAATATTGAATAAAATAATGAATCAGCACTTCAGTTTTTATTTGTTTCGTTAGACGATTATTATTACTGACTATATACTTGTTTGTGCAATACCTTTGGTAAACAACAAGGTACATGACGGAAAAAGCATTTTATACAAAAATAAAAAATACGTATGTGGGTAGACTGGCTAAAGCAAAAAACTTCATAATATTTTGCAACACGCTAAAAAAACACCTGTAGTATATCAAAACATATAAAAAATAAACTGTGTTGCTGCTTTATGATTAATTCGTTGTTTCCTAACCTGGAAATTATTTAAATTTTAAATGAATAATTGAGTGAAGAGCGAGAGAGCATGTAATATGCAGTAGCAAAGATAACAAAAGAATCCTGAAGAGAAACACGGGATAACCACACACGGCCAGTAATAATGACAGTATTCTACTTTTAATTCTGAAATTAGGAATTATAGAATTTTAGTCATACTTCATTATAACCTTCAATACATCAGCAAATGTCATTTAACGATCAGCATTACTCTCAGTACTTTAATGTACTGACAGTAAAATTGACCGTCTAGCGGCAGCTTATGAATTGCTTTCTGCAATCACTAAAATATATCAATTCTATATTCCTTGTTCATAATATTACTACTATGGAAAGGATATTCATGACGACATTTAATTATGGATTAGAATAGAAAAATACTATACCTGGATTCTATACTTTTAATGCTCATTAACATAACGTGCCCATTAAAATATTTCATGTACGGGTAAAATAATTTTCTGTTTCTTCTTGAGTGTAAGACTTAAAGCAAGTTTATCAGATTATTGTTAAGTTCCTGGTAAATTTATTTCGTAATTAAATATAAGAAAAACATGTATACTACGTCCAGATAAATTTACTAGCAACTTATCAGAGAAAGATAAACTGACCCTCAAAGAAAATATTTTTTTATACGTCGCTAGAAAGCATAAATAAGATACTTTTGTTCAAAACCGCTGCACTCGTTCAATAGTGGTTATGATGATAGATGTATAAATTTTAAAGATAAAATAGTAAAATAGAATGGGTCAACCTAAAAATCACAACTAAAAATTTGTATTAAAATTTGACGCCTAAATTGTCATTATTAATTCCATAGCAACAAAAATAAGTAACTGTTTATTTGCCAGCGAATTAAAAAAAAAAAAATGTTACACAGAATTTTAACTTACTCTGCAACAAATAATGCACAACTTTAGGCGCAAAAATAAAACTCACCACCGTCTTTATCAGTCATTTTTATTATTTTTCACAACACAAATGACAGCAAATAAAGTTTGTTTCTAATTTATAAATAAACGACTTGTCTATCAACGACGATTGTAATGTATTATAATATTTTTTCTTATTATGTCGTCAAAATTGAATAAAATAGTATATAAACCATATGAGTTCAGAATGTTTATTCACTCAAAGAAATTTCTTTTCATAAATAAACATCTTAATTTATTTGGTGTATAAGTATCTATTTAATATGTCAAAATAATTTTCAAATCTTATTTTTTTAATTTTGTGCGTCGATCATGCAAAAAATGTAATAAGCATTGCGGTCAGCAAGTGCTCTTCTACCGGTATCGGATGCATTGAAGATCCGACTTTGTATCTATCTCCAAATCATCCTCAACCGGTAGGAAGCACTTACTGCCCTTAATGCTAAAATAAATATTATATTAGAAAGATAAATTAATTTGTCATGTTCATAAAATTAGTTACATATTTGTTAAGATTGAATTTACATTTTAGTTAAATAATTCAACCTGAACATGTTGAAGAGTCAAGTAGGACTGAAACGTCGTCATTCTTTTCACTTCAATAAATATTTTTGCGACGTATGAAGCGTTTATTCCAAGAACCTACCACGAATTAACATTCACAGCTTCAGAAAATTTTCATAGTTCATAAAATGTTAAGCAGTTTTATGTGAATAAAACGATCTTCAAACAATATTTCAAGGAAGATCGAGAGCAAGACATTTACTCGCAAAATAGTTTCAAATGTCTTAGGTATCTAGATTATGGATTATTTTTGAGTAAATACTTTAAATAACAGTTAATACAATACCTTCCGTCAATCCTGTGAATTATGTATGAATTCCATACATAAATTTTCTCGCAAAAGATTCAAAATTTCCAGTAAAATTAATTCATAAACAAACTATGCAAGTTGAACTTGTTACTGACATCTTCTTCTTTACCTTTTCCCATTCGTTAGGGACCGCTATTTTTTATTCTCTTCTTCTACTCCTTTCTGTTTTGCGTGTCGTCTCATTCAGTTCTTTTTCTCTCAAGTCTTCCGCAATACAGTCCTTCCATTTTATCTTTAGTCTTCCTCTGTTTTTTCAAGCTGCTATTACTAACCTATTCATTCTTCTTCCAATATATTCTTCCTCTCTCCACATGACAAGTTCAAACCAATGTCATCGTCTCTATTATATCTTTCTAGAGATTTCTTACACTAGAGGTATTTCCTTTATTCTTTCATTCCTTACCGTATCTTTCCGTGTCTTCCCCAACACCCTGCCTTATTCATTTACTTTTCATTGATATTGACATCTGTCAATCTGAATTATCGAAATATATTAGCAGTTTCCATGGTTAGCATAGCTGGCAGATTTATGAAATTTAAAATCTTTATAATTCTTTAACTCTATATCAATTGAATATGAAGTATACAATGCAGTCAAATCGTTTATATATTCTTTAAATTATAATAACGTTAAATGTCAATAAATGATGTTTAACTGCGTTTTTTCAAGAAAAACTGTTACAATCTACAAATGAGGGTACTTCCGGTTGACCAATTATAACCAAAATCTAATCACCTCTTCTTGTGGATGTAAAATTGAGGAATACAAAAAAATATAATTTTTGGAATCGTGTCATTGAAGTCATGCGATCAGAAACTTTCGTCACAGACACACACACACACACACACACACACACACACAAATACACATACACACACACACACACACAACACACACACACACATACATACATACATACAGACACTAAAAACTCATTATTGAATTTTTTAATCAAAGACAATACCTTCCTTTCCTAAAGGTGATTGAAGGTAAAAAAATAATTCTTCGCAATTTTGATTTGAACTACTCAGTAAACACGCTTAATTAGTTATGCTAACCATATTATAATCTCAGGTTAAATTGTATGTTGAGCAATTTATCATATAATTGAAAGTTAACAGACAGTTTAACCAGAGATGAAAATATCGGTTCTTAATCTGTAATTATTCATTATATGATATGTACTGTTTTAGATATTTGTTTCTCTCCATGTTTCCTTGCGACAAATCCTTTGCTATTTTCCGTTGGAAGTGTGAGTGATATATTCTGTAATATATTTGAGTGTGTTCATAGTACATGTGATAACGTAACCGAAATCGAGTGTTGACTGCTGTAGTGATTGCGAATGACCCCATTACGGTGTTATGGTTATGAACTTCACCCGAACGACTGAGTTTTGCTGATGCACAGCCCTGGATCATTTTAGTTTTAGTTTGTTTCTCTTTTACGACTAATTACACAGTGATTTATGAATTTTGAGGGTTGCAAGTTATTAAAGGTCTATTAAAATTTTACTATGAATAATTTTAACACTCGTAAAATTTGCATATATAATAAGTACTCGAATTAAATTCCTAAAAAGAAAATTTTATAGACGTATCTCAGTTTCGACTTTAAAATCTACGACAATGTAAATTTTGTATGCAGGTTGTGGCTTGGTAATCTGCACTCTACACAATTAAAATTCATGTGAAATTAGCACAGAAAGAAGAGTAATTCCTGACACATGACGAACAAAATTGTTATGAAAACTTACGATGAAATAATGAAATATAATATAAAGTTTTTGATACTTCGAGTTCGTAATTTAATATTAAGTTTAAATGTCAGTAATAATTATTTATGTATCGTGGTACTGAAGTTTTATTTTTTATCACGAATGTGAAATTTAGTTGCCGAGGCCGTATGGCTATGATGAAAAATCTGTCAATTGTTGTCAGTCAAACAAACGAACTTATGTTCAGTGTTGTGAACCTCCGGATATTGAAGTTTTAGTAATGAAAACTCAAAATAATGCGTGTTATCTCAAATTTCTTCATCGAAATTATTTAATTCGTTCTTCTTGCACATATTTTTTGACATTTTGCATACAAATTTGCTATTGTACAACGTATGTCTGCCTAAATTATCTTATATGTACAATAATTATCATAAGATTGGCAACACTACAATTCATGAAATTTATAAAGGTTAATAAGTAATCATAACACGAAATATTTTCTAACACTGAATATTAATATCTGCTTTATTTATTATTTATTTATACGTACTCTAGCTAGGTAATAGATTTCACTTATTGATTCACTACTTAATTTACCGAAAATAAAGTAGTCCTTCGAAGATATTGTAATTCTTTATTCATAATTTTGAAACGAGTAACCTCCTTGTCAGAAAAATTTAAGTTGCGGACATTCAAACTAGAGGTGACCTCTTTCCAAATTTGTCGATTCAATTGAAAGAAACAAAAAGTATATAATAATATTTACAGGGTTTACTTTCGAAAATTAAAATTTCTTGCAATATTGTTGATTATATTTATTTATTTAGAGTACACCATCCTGCAAGCTAAGCCCAATAACAGAACTGCAAAACATAAGAACAGAAATACGTAAATACAAGAATACAAAAGTATAAAATACAGAAATACAAACATGTTAAAATATAAAAATACATACATAAATAAATTATTGTGGTTTATAATGGAAAATATCAACATGTGCAAATTTCTTATTGTAAATGAAATACATACGGTGTATGGGAGAAGAGTACAATATAAAAGTATTGGCTGATAGGAGACAAAAGCTGAAATTGGAGCGTGTAACGAGAAGGGGTGAGTGAATATTAAGATGATTTAGATATATGGGATCATCAACTGTAATGTGCAATAGTTTTGATAAATAGAATACAGAATTAGTCTCTGCGTTCAAAAAGGCTTTTTAAATTTTAAGATTTATAAGAGGGAGAGGTACGAAATATTTCTACCAGGGTAAATATTATGAATTTTAAAATGCGTATGTAGCTTAGATATTTTTCTAAATGCTCTGCTTACGATTCTGGCGGACCTCCAAATAAGAAAACAGTATTCTAATTTAGATCGAACTAATGGAATAATAAAGTGTGAAAATCGTGCTAATTTTATGAAATTGACGTGAAGGCCCTAGCTAGACATATTATTACATATGTTGTCAATATGTTGCGTGAATGACAACTTCTCATCAAAAGTTACTCCTAGAACTTTAATGGTTTGGCAGTGAGTAAGAAGCTGCTTGTCTATGGTGTAATCAAATTTTGAAAATATGTGCCTTCTAATGTAAGCCATACTTACATTTATCAATGTTAAAAAATAAATTATTGAACAAACACCACTTGTGTAAATTGATTGAAGGAGTTGATTATTACTAATCATGAGTTTATCGGGAAAAATATCTTTAAATCATCAGCAAAAAGAAGTTTTTCATAATTGATTATTTCAGCGATGTCGTTTATGAAAATTAAACATAATTCATAATTAATTCAACCAATGAAATTTAAGAATTTTACTTAGTTCCCATGTATTGATACGTATAAGCGAATATGCTTTTGACGACGTGATATAACAATACGTAATATAACAAGTGATATGATTATCATCGATGATATTCTCGAGTGAAATGTGCTGCTTCGGTTTCACGAGCAATATCTTCGATTATAAATCATATCATGAGCTTATATTTAATGAGAGAATATAATTCCTTAGTCACGTGACATGTTTTCCGTCAATCGACATTCAGAATGTCCCTAGCTACGCGTTTATCACAGCGATGATAAAAAACAAGGAAATTATCACCGTATTTATAGTCGTTACTAAGGGATTTGTTTTCTTTATTTATGACATTGACAGTTAATTTTGAGTATAAAAATAAATAATAATAATAATTCAAACTTCGAAATATTAAATAAAACTCGTAAGTACCATGTTTTAATACAATATGAATATGTATATCAAAAGTTAGGTTAGGTTAGATTGCAAAAATTCATTATATTCTCTCATTAAATATAAGCTCGTGATATGATTAATAATCGAAGATATTGCTCGTGAAACCGAAACAGCACATTTCAACTCGTCCTTCGGACTAGCGAAATCTGCAGCTCGGTTTCACTCGAGAATATCATCGATGATAATCATATCACTTGTTATATTACGTATGAAAATACAATGAATTTTTGTAACACATTGTGTGTGCTGCTAACCTAACTTTTGATATACATATTCATATTTATTAAAACATAGTACTTACGAGTTTTATTTAATATATCGGAGTTTCAGTTATTGTTGTTATTTTTATACTCAAAATTAACTGTTAATGTCGTAAATGAATAAAACAAATCCCTTAGTAACGACTATAAATGTGATAATTTCTATGTTTTTTTATCATCGCTGTGATAGACACATAACTAGGGAGATTTTGAATGTTGATTGGCGGAAAACATGTCACGTGACTAATTATATTCTCACTTTTGTATTTCGCTGGGTCTCAAATATAAGATTCAGACCTAGAAGCATTATCATCACAGTAACCACGTTGTATCAACAAACGTCAAATTTTTTATTTTATTTTTGTCATCAAATAAATTTATTATATAATCCTAACGAATATGACTCGTGTGTTCATTATTATCAGAATATATTGTCATTATAATTCTAAACGTCAACTTTCATCCTTTACGAACTATAAACAGCACTTAGAATGTACAATTTAAATGTGACTTCTACCTTCGCACATTATTTTATCCTACACCTCACTTCAGCCTTTCGTAATTTTTAATTTACAATTAGTTTTGTACATATTTATTATTGAGCGAGGTCTTTTAGGAGGAAAAGTAAATATTCTTCTCCTTGACTTATTGATTGCATTTATATATTATTTAAATGACATGAAACATATAAATAACTTTCTTTAGTTCAAAGTTAATGTTCAAAAATCACATCATCAACTCACAGTAGTCCATACTATCATCTCCTAAAATACATATTATTCCTCCTGAAACTCCCTGCAAGTAACAATAGATTATGGAGTGAACAATTTTAGTTTGATTTTCCTCTAATAGTAAGTGTGAGAATGTTAGATATTCCACTTATACATAGTAATAGTCGTACAAGTACAAGTTTGCACGCTAAACTATAATATCCTATGCAAAATCTATTACTGGGTAATCCCAGTAAATCTTATTCACACGTAAATCACGTATGTAAGTACACCAAACCTTGGCAGATAGACATGTAACTAGTCTACCAACTATGCTTCAATGAAATATTGTATATTATCACGCATCAAACAGTGACGTCAGAGTACTTGGCCTCTAATTACTCGGTAATACTTCATAATGTCATTGAAATAGTTTCCGATTGCGGGGTTGTTATAATCCATAATTTGTTGTAAAAAGTATTGCATGCAGAACGATATTCAATTTGGTTTTAGTTTCAAAAGTTTGAAATGAGCTTTTCACAAATTTGTTGAAAATTGGATTGTAAAATTTAGAATCAACCACTGTACATACTATTTATTTTTTAGTTTAATTTTGGTTGTGTTATATGTAAAACTGTTCCATTATTAACACGGCAAAAAAATCTATAAAATCCTGTGCATATTTTGAAGAGATAAAATTTCTGTAATATACTCGTGATCAATATGACAATGTTTTTGTTTTTATTTTAAGTAAAGTTTTTCACTAACTTTTTGGATACATTTGAAATTAATGGCACTTTACTTGAAATTGAAAACATTGTTACTGATCATATGTATATTATAGAAATTATTTCTTTTTATAAATATTCTTTTTTTAAGAATATTTTTTTTTATTATTAAATCTTCAACCAAAATTTGTGATCCTATATACAGGGATCGCGCGAGAATGAACCAGCAATTATCTCCGTTATTAAGGGAGATAGCAATTATATTCATATAAGAAAATTTACTACAGATAATATAGAAAATAAGATGTCATATCAAGAAGCCTTATATTACTTCCGGTTCCGGAGTACGTGATACCAAGATTGGGATTTCAAATAGAACATACTATATTTTATTATATTTTTGGAAAGTAAATAAAATTTGCTTTGCAATGATTGTAAACAACTAGTATGTTGTATTATTAAAAAATAAAATGGCGGAGGTTTGAAATATGAATATATTGAATATTAAAAATCAAGTGTATGAGATTTTATTGTTTTTTTTTTGTCCACAGATGATGGTATTTTTTGAGATAAATTCATTTATATGATGTAACCTGGGTTACAGAGACAATGAAACTAAATTTATTGATATTTTTATAAGATATTTCAAAAGACCGGCATTTTATTTTTTAATAATATGACGTACTACTTGTTTACTACCATTGTCAAGCAAATTTAAAAAATATATAGAAAATATAGTTTGTCCTATTCGAAATTTCAAAGTTTGTATCACGTACTCCGTAGCCGGAAGTAATAGAACCATTTTTGATATGCCATCGTATTACCCATGTTTCCTATAGTAAATTTATTTGAAGATAATCCCTATCTTCCTTAATAACGGAGGTAAATGCTGGTGCATTCTCGGGTGATCACCCTGTATAAATAATTTCCCAGATAAAGTGTGTACGGAGTAAATACGAGAATTCTTAATATAGAGGTGACAAATCTCCCTATGGAAAAAGTATTGTAACAAAAAAAAGGATTATTTCCGTTCAAAAAAAAACAAGCACTTACTTACAAAGTAAAAAATAAAATTTAATTATCGTTATACTTCTTATGTTGTTGAACCCCTAAGAATGCTGATAAGATCTGAGACACTCTATATAATATACTTCACGATTCATGTACAGAGTACAGAATAAAGTACAAAATTTTTCTAAAAGACTACTTATTTGACGTACACTATCCGTATTGTATATGTAGAAATTCCAAATACATCAAAGAAATTCAATTTATATCAAAGGTATGCTTGAGTGGGACGATATTATAAGTTATATATAAAATATTATTAGTCACATGAATTGAAAATTGTAAAGACTACCTCTCAAAGAGTAGTTCCTTAAATAGACATGTTTATAAAGGTGGTTATTTTTATCTTTATGTACTGATAAATGGAGAGCCTATCATCTAATACACTTACATGTACTAAAAATCAAGTAACCAAAAACAAAACAATGGTAACAACTACACAGAAAAAAACAATTAATTAGATATACACATTCATTGTTTTTCAGTCTACTAATACGCTTATGATTCATTAAATTATTTAAGCTTATTTAGTAAATATTTCTAAAATGTGTACTAACATAATATATTAAAATTAAATACAAAATTATATGAAATGACTACATTATTTGACTATATTATTATTTTATAATACGTATTGATCTAAATATTAAATCGTGAAATTAACTAAAGAAATATTTAAATTTTCTATTTAATTCACCTAATTCAATAGATTACCAAATTTATAGAAAAAAAATAGTGAAGCCAAAGTATAGTTACATTAAATAAAATATGATATTAAATGTTGAAATTGACGATTTTTTACAAAATATGTAAAGTAGACAAAATTATTACACATCAAAATTTCAATTTTTTTTATGTGTAAGTAACAATGCAATTCATATAAATACATTTTTGGATATACACGTCAATATTTCCTGGACATTACTATTACAATATCCATAAACACCATATCTGCATATTCATTTAAAGTTAACAGAAAAATTTACCATTAAAGTAAATAGCAATAATTATGAACAGATTTTATTTCTATTTTCTATGGTAACTTGATTTTATTTTAATTGTTAATTACATATTTTGGGTACTTGATTTTTTTCTAAAAATTAAAATACATATCTCATAAACTATTCCGTTTATCAAATTTTAGCACGAGTACCTTTTTTGTGTATTTTTGCATTGTTTGTAATATTTTATTAGTAAAAATGAAAAAAAAAAGTTAATATGTAAAAAAGACATGCATCTAAATAACTATAGTTCTACTATCGGTTAAGTTTTGTACGCTTACTTAAATAACACCCTATATATTACCAATCCTACGCAACAAAAAAATTAGCCTTACTTTTTAAGGCGGATTTACTGAGAATTATTAATTGTCAAAATATCAAAATTTATATAAAGAAAATGATAATTTTGTTAAAAGTTAGCTTAAAAATAATTAAGTCTTCTCCAATTCTGTTTATAATTACTAAAACGGAACAAATTAAACACCCGTCAAAATAATTCATGTCGCACGAGATACAAAATGCAATGTGCTTGTTGATACAATTTTTTTTACATTATATTAATTATGCGATAAAAAGAATAAATGTTTGGTAAAATTTGTAAATGCAGAGTAAAAATAATTAATACCAACAAATTTTTCAGATTCATTATATGAAATGGTAGATGTTTCAAAATAATTAATAGAAACTAAAATATTGAATTTTAATTTGGTATTTACCTTCCATTATTCATAAAATATGATAGAGAATGTATAACGTAGATTTTATAAATTCGTTCATGGGGCAGAAGAAATTATCATCGTACCCCATTCAAAGTATATGATCAGGGAATCCTGCTTCATAAATTTATTGTTCAATTACTTCAAAAACAGAATAATATTCTGAACTATCATTTCATTTTACATCAATGTTGGAATTCTAGGCATTCTTATAGTATCCTCATACTAAGTATGAACAAAAATGTGCACCTTTAAAGAGCTGTAACTTTGTAACGAAACGTTTCCAAGCATGTGTTTTAACGTTATTTTTTTGCATTCTTTTGACCTGTAGTATCACACATTAAAAAAATCTGTTGTGGCCAGCACAATACCTCCCGCCACTGTTACATTGTTGGTCTTGACAAGCAGATGTGGAGGCCCGTTTCAGAATGATAATTAGAAATTATGTACATAAAGTCAGAATTTTTCATTAAAAATTTCAAGATTTTTCTAAATTCATGTAGTTAATTTATCACCAGGAGTGTGGAATTGACTTGTCGAGGAAAATAAATCGCATGGAATTGGAAAATCACTAAATTTAGAATGAGAAATTATGATATATGACATCTATATACATAATTACTAGCTATAATTCTGACACATGACTGCTCGCACCTTAATGTATTTAACATTTCTTGTATACTTACACTCTACACCAAAAATTCTACTTATATCTATTCCATATATTTAGATTTTTTTAATTTAAATTCATTCTATGAAGAAATTTTGTCCTACTCTTTTAATTTTTCGAGATGTTTCCAATTCATTGTCGGAAGTAACAGCATATGAAGGGTATGTGTAATATACCTATAATATTAAATATTAAACTATTAATGCAATAAGAAATAATATAATGTATGTAATTCCCAGAAAAAATCTTCTGTAATGTCTCCGGATTTCTGACACTGACATTTTTTGACAATTTAAATTTTCAACTATTTTCCATAGCATTCTTTCGGCTGATTTATTACAACAGATTATTTTATATATTATATTCCTTTTATCTCTAAATCTATAGAATATATAATAAAATATTTAAATGTATCAGATAGAGAATTAAATTTTCTTTAATATTACCACGAAAAATTTTCAAAAAATTATATTTAGAAGAATTTTTTTCAAGAATCTTCTACTTCCGGTTGTCCAATTGTTACCAAAACCTTTTCAGATCTTCCCATGAATGTCCGATTGGGAAATACGTAGTTAAACAAATTTAAAGTCTTATAGTTTTTGAGTAATCGTCCTTCCAACATCCCACATACACACACACACACACACACACACATATACACACACACACACACACACACACACACAGAGAGAGACATCATCGCAAAAATGTTAAAATCGGATTGTAGGGACCTTAAAACGTGCTTATTCAATAAAATCTGGATATGCGATTTTTAGCATGAATCCAATACCTCTCTTAGCGAGAGGTAAAAAATAAGAAGACGTGAACCCCTGGATCGTTAATTTTTTGTTTAAATGAGGTTGAAGTAAAAATTGATATTTGGTTTGTTCACAAAATTCTTTATATTATAACCAGACGACATTATTCTCTGCAAGTGTACTCGAGATCAATTTCAACTGATCCTAAAGGAGTGGAGAAAGGCACTGGAGGAGAGAAGCTTGAGGATGGTGGGTAAAGATAGAATACATGTCAACGGCGAGCGCCTAGGTAGGTTGTGTGAGGTAAAAATTTGAAATTATATTCTCTTCGATGTGCTAATTCTCAATCAAAAATATTTTTCCAAAATTTCATATTTCTCATTTAATTCTCTTTTATTGCGCCAATACTTTTTTTATTAAAAATAATGATTAATCACTGGACAGACGTTGTATAGAAAATAAATTAATTCGTAATTATTTTCTATTCAACGTCTGTTACGTGATTAGATAATTCATTATCTTTAATAAAAAAAAATGTTGGCAGTGGTGCACTAAAAAATATTAAATGAAAAGTAAGAACTATTTACCGAAATTTTAGAAAATTCTTTTCGATTGTGAATCAGTACATCGGTATATCCGATCAAGGTTATCTATATCATAAACGAATTAACAAATTGCCATACATTTATTTCCTCATTTGCCTCATTTGCGATAAGGATGGATATAACATGCTTGTCCTTCAAAAATTATATTGTTTCGACTAAGTTAGGCATTCCATTTTAAAACGATGCTCGTTGTAGACAATATTTTCGCTGTAACGTAAGTTTATTGATTAATTTAGATTTGTTACCTTGATTCATAGCCCTACTAATAACGTTATTTTCTGTCAGTGTCACTGACATTGTGTTAGTATCTTGTTTTTCACATATTTGGTTTTACACTTGTTAATACATTTACTTTTTAATGCTTTTACTGAATAATAATAAAATAATAGTAGTGTCTTTTGTATACCCTCATAAAAACTAAATGATACTACTGAATTTGACGGAATAGGCAGAGCTAAAATCTTAATTCATTTCGTAGATGACCTTGATCGACATTTTAAAAATATGTAGGTACCCTCAATTTTTTACCCTTTTTTAAACAACCTGTATAGATATATATAAAAAAATAATTTAAGTTACATTTTATCAGATTGTATTATTCTAACCCTGCACCCCTACTGCCCTATATAATATATTTTCGAAGGTGAAGAAAATTTGGCGCTTTCGCCATTTTTCATTCTCCCCTAGGTTGCTGTATTTCTTCCGTATCTTTTGCAATATCGGGGTCAAAGGCTTCACACCGTTCATTTCCTGTTAGGCTGTAACAAGCCATCATCGGAAACCAACTGCCACAATGCCATGCTCCATGTTGCTCAATTATGTCTAGAGAACTCTCCGTGTAGTGTAACTGCGGTATAGCTATGTTGTTCCGTTCCGTACTCTGCTGGTTTTCCTACCCAACATCTATCACAAGCAAATTATGTCATACACCAACCGTTCATTTGTAATTGCGATTTTAACCGATGTCACATCGTTTAGATGGAAATAGTTACAGTTCGGTGGTTAGTGTGATACCTTTCAGTAAATTTGCGCATGAAATTACTCAACTAAATCTCACAAACATAATAAACGCGCAACAAAATTCATTGAATATTTTAAGCTTTATTAGTTTATCATTGAAAGGTTAAATTTAATAAATTAATAGGTAGATAATTTTTAATTATTATATTGGTTAACCTCTGTGGTCTCTTAAAAATGGAAAAAAATATCTGTTACTATAATACATTGATTTTATGAAAATATTTAAAACCATTAATACTGTTCAAGATGCTCTTAATTTTCAGAATGATATAAATAACTTATTAGCCTGGTCTTTATCCTCTAAACTATTTTTTAACTATAGTAAATGCAAAATAATGACATTTTGTAAAAAAAAAACTTTGAAATAGGTAGAAGGCCGTAGGTTCTAATAAAAGTTGACCATAAATATAAGTCACTTTGTATTAATAAAGTGACTTATATTTATAGTCAACTTTTATTGGAACCTACGGCCTTCTACCTATTTCAAACTACAAATTTCGTTCTCAAAATCTTAAATTAAAAAAATCCGTATACACTCATACTTATAAACTAGATCATACCGTTTTTGATAGAGTATTTCAGTTCAAGGACGTTGGTGTATTGTATGACCATAAATTGACTTTTAATGCTCACATCGATAATACTGTTAAAACTTCATACAAAAATCTTGGATTTGTGATGAGAAATACTCAGACTTTTCAGAAAATTTCTACTTTAAAATGTCTCTACTTTGCTTTTGTTAGGTCAAAACTGGAGTATTGTCTATAAATTTGGAATCCTATCTATATTAAATACATCAAGGCCATAGAATCTATTCAAAGAAAATTAATTAAGTATTGCTAATTCAAAGTTCATAAACAGTACCCTAGTTATGACTACGACTATCTCAATTTTTGCTTGAGTTTCAAGTTACATCTCTTGAACAAAGAAGAAAAATGATGTCATGTTTGTTTCTCTATAAACTAATGAATTGTATCTTTGATGATCTAAATATTTTTAAGCGTATTTATTTAACGTTCCCCGAATATCTTCTCGTTATAAATTATTATTTAACTGTAAAACAGTCAGAACCAATTATGAGTTAAAATCACCTGTACTGCATCTATGTTAATTTTTTTAATAATTTCAGTGCAGATATTGACATATTTGCAGACTCACTATTTAAATTTAAAACTTTCATCTCGTTGCAAAATATTCATTAATCCATCTTTGTGTTACAGGTACTTATGTATATTGTAATAGAGTAGAATTTATTGGCATTGCTAATTCTTACACATGTATATTTTTGTTCTCTCTGCATATAATCTTCCTATAATTGGGATTTTACTATCCTGTTAGTATGATTTATTATGAATAAATAAATAAATATACTTCATAAACGATTTTCCATATGTTGCATGTTAAAATTCCCGGTACATAGTTTGGTTTACGAAAGATGACTATTCAAGGTCATTTATAAGCCGTCTGATGTAGTAGTACTTGCAAATAACTTCACTGCATTTTGTATGCATAGGCGTGAAACATATTTTGACTGAAAAAAATAAGTGTAATTTATTTGAAAATCATGTATCTTTTTAAATAATGTCTTTCTCATGAATTTATATTTTTCACCTATGTTTTTGCAAAATACAAAAACATGAACTTGACATAAACCATGGAATAATAATTCGATTTACATAATTAAATATCTGTAACTCTACGACATACGACATTATTATTTGTGCTAGAATGTAATGTCACCATTTACGTATATCTGTCACATAACGTAAATTACATAGACATACGTTAAATAATCTTTCTATTTTTAACATGAAATGTTTCTAAGCTACTGCTGTATAAAGTACTGTGTATTCTTTCTTCCAACAAGTGACCTTGAATAGTCATCGTGAACCAAACTATAATAACGATCGTTATTTATAAATATAACGATGTGATTCTGAACGACATTTTCTAAAAAAATATTCACTAAGTAATATCGTTATAAATGTCATCATACCGTTTATCACAACATCAGCTATTGTCTTGTCAATTGCAAAAACATATGGACATTATTGTTTTAATTATTAATTCTTTATTGAGTAAAGCATATATGTAAAAAACGATTATCAAATGGATTTTTATTATCCCATAAAAGACTTAGACGAACACAAACATTTCTTCTAAAATGTAATTATCGTTATTACAGAGTTTTCAAATAACGTGAAAATAAATAGCGTGAACGTTAATGCTCATCTTGACTTGAATGCGCATGCGTACGTAAATTTTTCGCGGTATATGTATAGCGGTTTGATCTTATTTGTTTAGAAATAGCGTCCGCCGAAAATTACTTTATTTTTTACGTTAAAGCAGAGATAACGTAACTTTTAGAGGAAGATAGCTGCAACGTTTTAGTTAGACAGATAAAATAACGTGTACGGTATGTGAAAACATTTTAACTTTGAATTTATAAGATAATGTCTCGTTATTAAATAAAATTGACTTTTGGACTTCCATTATCTTTATTAACAAAAACACAAATTGTCACAACGTTTCGGTAGCTGATATCTGCTGCCGTCATCAGGTGAACTGATACTAACTAATTCCTAATATTCCGAGTCTTATATCTAGTGTTATGACGGTGGTCAAGCGTGGTTGGGAGTTCAAGTGTATCTGGTGATCCATGATTGGTTGTTGTCTCCTGTTCAATGGACTATGGCGGTTATTCAATTGGTGGTACCCTGGTTACAATCTTCAATGAAGTGTTTTGAGAAATGATCTTCTTCCAAAGTGGTTTGATTTCTACACTGACATGGCTGAAGACCTTTTCCCAGTTTATCATGATGTATGCGGCCTCTTTAAACTTTCGTTTGAAAGTATGATCCTCTTTGGAGATGATTTCCGCGTTGTCCCATAAAATTCTATGATGGTTTTCCCATGCTCATTTCTCAAAATCATTTCTCAAAACACTTCATTGAAGATTGTAACCAGGGAACCCCCAAGAAGAACCGCCACAGTCCATTGCACAGGAGACAACAACCAATCATGGATCACCAGATACACTTGAACTCCCAACCACGCTTGACCACCCTCATAACACTAGATATGGCTCGGAATATTAGGAATTAGTTAGTATCAGTTCACCTGATGACGGCAGCAGATATCAGCTACCGAAACGTTGTGACAATTTGTGTTTTTGTTAATAAAAATAATGGAAGTCCAAAAGTCAATTTTATTTAATGTGAAAACATGTTTTGATGTATAGAATAACGTTCACGTTATCTGTAATTTTAACGCTCACGTTATCCGTTTTAACGTTATGTGAAAACTCTCTATTAATTTATATCTGATACATGAAATTGTTTTGTTATCATTACCTACCTATTTTCAGTTTCTGCCTGCTCAAATACAAATAATAAATTAATTAACTCTGCCATGTTCTATAGCATTTGACATTAATGGATTGAATAACGACAAGAGACTTTTCGTTCACGAATTATCTAAAGTAACGAAAATACGATTTCAATATGACGATATTAGTTTTTAGAAATTATCGTTATTTAACAACTATTTCGTCATAACTGTATGTTACGGTATAACGATATTCTTACAGAATAAGCCTGTAAATGTATTAATCTGTATTAGATACATTTTGATAATGATAATACATTCTTCTATTTATCAAACATCTTTCGCGTTTTGGCTTTTGTGAAGAATGGTCTGAGAGATTTGCGTTATCTGAATTGCAAATAAAACTCGTCACTTATACTTCATGATTAATAATAAATACTAGTAGCATGTTTTTGGTAGTGAGTTCAGAGATTGTGTTGTTCTTGAATAAATATGAATAATGAAAGATAAAATGAAAAACAGGCTTCTGTATAATAAATGTTGTGTATGCATGTACAACTGTCGGGTACATTTAGTAAAACATTTGAACCCGTACTCCAGGGTATGCATGTGATAGATTCCCATATCATTTCCATATTTTGCTATGCGAATTAAATAACGTATGCAAATGTATTCAAATTCTAAACGATTATATTTTGCATCGGTCATCCTTGAACTCACAAACGAACAGAATTTTCAACATTCACACGAGATTATCAAGCTACGACTCTTATTTAGGGTGTAGTTACCCTGTATCTAAATTTTAGTAGTTATAAGGAGTACATATTTAGTTCTGAAGAAATTACGAGCTAATATTTCAGGAGTGTTCGATTATGTGCAGATATTATACGAATTAGTAATTATTGTTTTTAAATAATTACTAATTGATAGCTTAGGAGGTTTGTTAGAAAAGTATCCGACTTTTGGTCGGGGAAAAAACTGGCATACATAGAGCGTTGAAACCTAATCATCCTCAAAGTAGTCTCCTTGGGACTCCACACACTTCTCCCAGCGGTACCGCCATTGTTGGAAGCATTCCGAGAAAGCCTCTTTCGGAATGGAGTTTAGCTCGGCTGTCGTTGCAGCCATAATGTCATCTCTTGTCTAAAATCGCGTTCCTTTCAATGGCCTCTTGAGTTTGGGGAACAGCCAGAAGTCTCAGGTGGTCATATCAGGAGAGAAAGGAGCCTGTTGAACCACAATGTCGTGATGGAGGCGCCAATTTTCTGTTGACCACAACTCCGGTCTATTGCGCCACACATCATCACCTAGGCGACAGACGACATCCCTGTAGTACGCTTTGGTATTTTTTTGACCCTGTGGTGCGTACTCGTGGTGTACCACACCGCGGAAGTCAAAGAGAGTAGTCAGCATTACTTTGACGTTGCTGCGCACTTGGCGGGCCTTCTTGGTCTTGGTAAGTTGGTAATGTGGAATGCTTCCACTGTGACAACTGGGATTTGGTTTCCGGGTCGTATCCGTACACCCAGGACTCGTCACCAGTGATTATGGTGTTCATAAAGTCGGGGTCACTGTTTGTGGCATGTGAGACTTCAATACGAAGTTGCTTTTGCTCCGCCGTCAGCAGCTTCGGCACGAATTTTGTCGCCACTCTCTTCATAGTCAAATCTTCGGTCATGATGGAATGTGCCGAAAAAGTGCTGATGCGCACCTTTTTTGCAATTTCTCGGATACTCACACGACGGTCCCGCATCACCACAACGTTCACTTTGGCAATGATCTGATCATTTCGACATGTTGATGGCCGACCGGAGCGTGGCTCGCTCTCCACAGATGTGCGGTCGCCTATAAACCAGTTGTACCACTCCTTAATTTGTGTGATGCCCATAGCATCGTCATCAAAAGCCGTCTGAATCTACCAAATGGTTTTCACCTGGCTGTTGCCCAGTTTCAAGTAAAATTTTATGCAATAGCGCTGCTCCGTCATTTTCCTTGCAATGAAAAACCGACGAGAGCACTACACACCACCTCACTCAAATGCTGCTTGCTAGCAACAGACAAAATTCACGCATGCGCACGAAGGTTCAAGGGTGGCTCATGCAAGCACTGCTTTGCAGGCAATGTAAATAAATGATGGGCAGTAGCTACATCAAGTCACTTGGGGTAAAATATAACTTTATGTTTAGTTAAATGTTGGGACGACCTGAGCCAATATTTAATCTTCGTAACTGTTAGAAAATTAGAAAAATGTATCATATAAAATTTAATTTATATATATCAAGTCAATTAAATTATTTTGGTTGAAATGCAGAAAAAACTCAACAACTTTAACAAAAATGTTTTATATATTTAATAAATTACACCTTGTTATCTCCAATGGGAGTTCTCTATAATACCTATTATAACTGAACATTTTTGTAAGAAAAAATATTTTATATAATTTTTTATTGTAATTTTTTTGTAAAAAAGTGTACTTTGTTTATGGTTGTAATTTTCATGTTTGTAATTACTTGTAGAGCCCTGAAGAAGACTAGTTACAGTTGAATCGTAGACCAAGAAATAATTTATCTTCATTAGACTGCGTGTCCGATTATTTTCCAATTTTCCATTTATCAGTTGAGTTGAGAGTTTCTAAATTTGTAAATATTTGATCTTCAATAGTATGTTTTATACAGAATCACAATCAAGTGATGATTAATATGATGATTTTGAGCAGTGTATTCATAAATTTTCTATAACATAATGTTATTTTTCAAAATTATTTATTCTAACTTACAATTACAAAATTACAGTATACATTACTGTTCCGAATTGGTGCGCGTCGACGCATGCGCATATTCGGTTTTGTATTGGTACATAACTAGTACGAAATCGCTTGTTGGAAGCATTAAAAGAAACAAATTTTATTCTGAACTATTAGATCAGTGAAATATACTAACCATAATGATATTTTTATATAGTATAAACAACTCATTTCATAATTATCGTGTATTTTGTTCAAAGGGTTGGGCACTCCGCTCTGTGTCGTGACCCAAACTTCCTTCTCGCAAAATAAAATGCCAATTATGACATTCGTTCTTTAATATACTATTTTCGCATCCACCAATTTTTTTCCTTTCATTCTCAGTGTCACATGGAATAAAATCTGTGTGTTTCACACATGAGTGTGACATTGACTGGGAGTTCTAGATGTGCGGTGCTTGTCAGATCGTCGTATGTCTGCTGATGCTGACCCACACAAAAACTCGTCGCGTCTTCACACTACTAGACTGCAGACACGCCCTGCGTCAAGGAAATTCCACCCGAGAAATTCACCCGTAGACATAATGGCCGAAATACATTACTTTATGGATTGAGAATAGCGTCCACTAGAAAATAGTTGGAATTTGGACAGAAAATTTGAATAAAACACAAGTTTTTAATGTTTCGATTTAATTTAAACTATTTTACAAAGCTAATAAATTATTAAAATGCGTACAAAATAGTTTCTTGTCGTGGACATTGTATATTTGCAACTTATTTAAATTTAGTAGGCATTGAAATTTATTTCTTGTACATTTACTAAAGAAAGTTTATTTAAAATTAATTTATTAAATATTCAAAGTGATTATTATTATACCTATTAATTAGCGTCAATAATGTTATTTGGTTAGTTACTTTTTGTTTAAAAAAGTGAATTTGAATGCCTACTACATTTCATAAAAATGTTATTTTTTAAACATTTATCATTGCATTTTTTTTAATAGAACATATAATTGTTTTTAAACTGTTGGATAGCAAATTTCATGTACTTTTTAAATTTGAATAAATATATAGGGTATTTCATTTGAAAATTAAAAGTTGCTATTAGTTACTCGAGCACAGGAATTAATACAGTTGAACTACCTCCGCTATTGTATGGAGGAGTTTACATACTGTAATATATGTTATATAATTAAAATCCCTAAACGTAATAATAAGCAAGATAATTGTTGGGTTATTTATAGACGGACACCCTATATATCTGGCAATAAAAGTATCTTTATTGCAGCCCAATATTTGCCGGGAATCACAATTAAAGTCAAGACACGTGCACCGTCACTGTGAAAGTAAATTGTACAATTCAAGGTGACTTATTAGATTATTAAGTAATAGTTATTTGCGTACCAAGTAAGGTAAGTGAACTTTTCTGTCTGAGGTGGTAGTTTGTGGTCCGAAGCGAAGATGAGGTCCATAAACCACCGAAGACAAAATGGTATATTCTACAACTAGTAATGGAATGGCCCATATTCCACATGAGTTGTGGAATGTGTAGTTTCCAAAATAGTGTTGGAGAAAAGAAACTTACCTGACGTATTTCGCTACCACGAAAGAATATCCATTTGAATTCGTAATTATTTTTGACATTTCCATTTTTGACAAATCAAATAAATGTATGTGCTTAATGCCCAATAGGCGATGTGCGAAAACAAAACTAATTGATTAAAACAAAAATATAAAGTGTCCTTGTATAATTGTGAACCAAGATTGTGAATGTCATTGTAATTAATTGATTCTGCTATAAAATGAGCGACTTTGAAGAATTTACGTAAATTGAAAGCGCTGCCAATGATGCGCGAGCTTTTTTACTGACGGAAAAATCGAAGACAAGGTATGAAGAACAAATAATATTTAAAAAGTGGTGTCTCTTCAAAAAAGTAGTCGATATTAACGAAACTGTATTGCTGGCGTATTTTAATGAAAGATCGAGGATAATTAAGTCACCGAATAGATTATGGTGCGAATATTCTATGTTAAAATTAACAATGTGCGTTCATGACAATATAGACGAAACGAAATTTAAGCAACCTATATCATTTCTAAAGAGGAAAAATGATGGTTACCTTCGAAAAAAAGCAAAAATATTCACAAAAGAAGAAATTGACGGATTCCTTAGTTGTGCCCCTGACGATAAATATCTTCTGTGGAAAGTTCATAGAATCCGATTTGAATATTTTTTCAATGATGTGTGTGTGCATGTGTGTGTGTGTGTGTGTGTGTGTGTGTGTGTGTGTGTGTGTGTATTAGTATTAGTATTAAAGAACGTAAATTTCTCTATTCGATACATTTTAAAAAAAATTATATCTTCTATCTTCTATAGGTTTGGAGATATAGAATAATCTGTTGTAATAAATCTCGTTGCCCAAAAAACTTCATGGAAACCAGTTGAAATATTTATGTTTGTCATTGACAGATAAATGTCAGTGTCAAAAATCAGCATTACTAGAAGATTTTTCTGGGAGGTACGAGTACATTTAATATTTCTTATTGTAATATTAATTAAATATGTTTTAAAATTATAGGTATGTTAATATTACATATATCCATAAGAAAAACTGCTAATACTGTCAATGAATTTGAAGAATTTTGAACATATTAGAAGAGTAGGACAAAATTCCTTATAGAACGAAAGAAGAAATACAATTTCAATTATTTGTGTGTACAAGAAATGTTAAATTCGTTACTTACTGGGCGCGAGCAGTCATGTGACGTTGTTGGTCTTGGCAAGTAGATATGAGGATCCGTGTCAAAATGACGACTAGTAGTTATTTACATCCACATGGATTTTGAAAATCATGATGTTTTGAATAAAAAATTATGATACTTGACACCTATGTACTTTATTACTAGCTGTCATTCTGACACGGTCTCCAATATCTACTTGCCAAGGCCAACAAAGTCACAGGACTGCACGCATCCTATGCAACATAAAATGAAAATGGCGAGAGGTATTGTGCTGGTCACACAGATTTTTTATAACGTTGTCGTACGTAAGCGATCTTGTAATATCGTTTTCTATTGATAATATGCATAAGTCTATCTATTCGATAAGTGTTCATTGTTAGTAAAAAGTATTAAAAATTTATGATAATAATTCAATTTTTGTGGGCCCTTTGATTCTTAATGGCCCAGGGCTTAAGCTCTCTTAATTCTTATGTAGATCCGCTCCTGTGTGGCATATGTTTAATTTTTACAACATGTTATTATATAGATGCTACATTTTTCTTTTAACTGGAAACGAAAATACCGATTCTTTCAAAGTCCTCATTATTATCTGCAAACTAAAGTATCTTTATTATATTGAACGCTATGTGAGTTATATTTAACTTCCACTGAATCTGTTGTTTTGTACCTACTGTTAATGCAGATATCGTTCATAAGGAATAAAAAGCAATTCGTTTAGTTTTCTTATTATTTTTTCAACTTTTCAAAGGAAACTGTTTAAAAATAGAGGAACGCTTTTATCTTCTCTTTTGAACAAATTCTAAGAACTAGACAAGCCATAGGTATAAAGGCGAGGTAAAAGATAATGGTAGAATTCTACGCAAAAGAAATAATCCAATATGAATTTTACTTTCAAAGTCAAACTGTAGTTTCGAGATGTGCATTGAGTATAAAGCTTCTTGTGATTCTCGTGTGGTATTGTTAGGTTGCGCTATATTGAAACACATGGTTGATAGGATATTAGTATTTTGTGCTTATATCTTGCTTAGGTGTACATTGAACAAAACAAATGTTTTATATTAAATTAAAGAAACTTAAAACATTAAATACTAATTTGCTTTCAATCTTTTCTACTATCGGCTGAATTCACCATTAATTAAGGAATCAAGATGATCTGTAGATCAACGTATGTTCTAATTCACCAACTTGATTTATGAATCAAGGAATCATGATCAAAAGATTCACAGTTTTGTTTTGGTTTTTGACAGGTAATGTAACGGCATGTAATTTTATTCGTGGTAATTGTACTTTCTGTTAAAAAGATATTAATATGTAAGTTTTTCATTTTTTTATAAAATATATTTTATAATTTTCCTATAATAATATATTTTTATTTTGATATAGGTAGCACAAGCCATGTTTTAACTAAAACGCTGTTTTAAAAAATGTCAAATTTCATTATTTAATAATAATAAATAATATAAATTCATCAAAATATGATTTTAAAGCAGAACATGGTTTATATACAAAAAAATATTTTTAAATAAATCATTCTTTAAACATAAGGGTGAAATTAAATATTGAAATTTCAATTTGACATTTCTTAAAACAGCGTTTTAGTTAAAACAAGTCTGTGCTGTCAGCCACTGATTCCAATAAAAGAGTATTTAAATATAGTGAAAACGAAAGATATAAAAGTATAGTTGAAAATAATAAAACCAACGCGGTTCTAAATAAAAATAAAGAAGAAGAATGAGGCAAAGTTACAAACAGTCAGAATCCTAACATAGCTTTAAATGTCAAAATTAGAGTTCAAAGATGTGATCAGTCCTTGATTCATGGAATAGGACGAATCAGCTGATCATTGATTTTGATTTAGTAGATTAGCTTGATTTTTAATGGTGAATTGGATTGATTTAGGATCAGCGTTGATCTGTGAATCAACTCATGATTAAGGAATGGTGAATTCGGCCGTATATGTTCATCCATTCTTTTCATAATCTCTAACGGCCGAATTCACCATTCCTTAATCAAGACTTGATTTACAGGTCAACGCTGATCCTAAATCAATCCAATTCATCATTAAAAATCAAGCTAATCTACTAATTAAAATTAAATGATCAACTGATTCGTCATATTCCATGAATCAAGGACTGATCACATCTTTGAATCCTAATTTTGACATTCATAGCTATGTTAGGATTCTGGCTGTTGTACCCATATGTAACTTTGCCTCATCCTTCTTCTTTATCTTTATTTAGAACCGCATTGGTTTTATTATTTTTCATTTTTACTATATTCAAAAACACTCCTTTATTGGAATCAGTGTACTTACTACCTATATCAAATTAAAAATGTAATATTATTATAGGAAAATTATAAAATATATTTTATAAATAAATTAAAAACTTACATATTAATACCTTTTTAACATAAAGTACAATTACCACGAACAAAATTCCATGAAAGTTACATTAACTGTCAAAAACCAAAACAAAACTGTGAATCAGTTGATCATGATTCCTTGATTCAGAAATCAAGTTGATGAAATAGAACATACGTTGATCTACAGATCAGCTTGATTCCTTAATCAACTGATTATTAATCAACGGATTAATGGTGAATTCGGACGTAAGTGGAGAGAATTCCTTTTACTTTTCATATTTAGCTCCCGTGTGTTAATTTTTTTTGACTTTTAGAAATGACAAATTGTCGTAATAGTTATTTAAAGTATTCAACCTATTTTCTGGTTAAATAAATATTTGGCAATCATAGTACTTATTATGATTTATTTTCATTTTGTGAATTATAATTATAGAAAATGTCAGTAAAAAAGAGTAGTAAGGTAAAAACTCATTAGTTATAATGAAAGTTATATTATAGTAACGAATAGTACTGAATTAGGCTGATTAATAAAATAAAATAATATAACTGATAGTCCAACTCGTAAATCATTTAAAAACTCAATGGCATATTCAACAACGTACAAAAAACAATGATGATATATTTACTTATACTTTCCACTTCTTTTGCCGTATTATTATCTTCTTATTGTTTTCCACTATCCAGTGGGGAGGTAGAGGCTTTTCAATAACACATCCTCTTCTCGTTTGGTGTGCAGTGCGTGTACGCAGTTTAATCGGCGAGAGTGTCCTGCTGTACCGTGGGCAGTAGATTGTTTCTTTGTTTGCCAGCGTCCCAAGAGACCGCAGAGACACCTGGCCGACGTCACGTGCACGATTCATTGTCCCCACGACACACCACACGCACTCATATCGCATCGATGCCGTATAGAATTGCCAAGAAAGGAAACGAATCAATGTTGTGGTTTGAAAGATGGGGAGTTCACGTAATTGTATTTTAGGGGCGGGAATTCTGTTTCTTCGTATAAGATATATAGTATATTTAAGTCTTGTGCATGTTACTACCCTATATTTTAAGTTTATTCACTTCAATACATGATTCAATATAAGAAAGGTTTTTATTTTTTGCCTCTCGCGACCGTAAGTGAAAAAGGATCACTGTTGTGCCAATAATTTTGATAAAAGCATCCGATATTAACTACGGTGACCAGATTTATAAATCGCAAAATCGGGACATTTTCTAAAGGATTGTAATACCAGTGGTGCATTGTGCATCAAAACTTTGTTGAGGCAAGGTATTCAAAAAAAGCACGGCAGCTGATTTTTTTTTTCATTCAAGGTCAAATGCCTTATAATTGAAAATTACATTTTTTCAAAGTATGTGAAGCTGCATGTTTTTCCCCTTTCATGTACAAAAATAAATTGCCAGATCACAAAACATTTTAGAAAAGAGAATTTATTTAACGGATTGTTGACTTACCTTGGTAAACTGTCTAAAACATATACATAATGCAAGAAATAAAATTAATGTACCGCATAAAATTAGAATATAATATAAAACACATAAAAATTTAGTAATAAAATAAATATTACAAACGTCGATAGACGATATAAATAAAAAAAATCTGATGTGGCCAGCACATAACCTCTCGCCGTATATTTTACCTGGCTGTATGCATAAAGCAAAGAATATTTTTATAAATACAAATAATATATTCATATAAATCTATGACGTATAAACTTCTTTATTATTCAATAATAGCATGTCTCAACATGAAGATATTTTACCATAAATTATGTTACAATAAATTACAAAGTAGAGTTTACCATATATAAATATTAGGCTGGTAACAGCAATTTTCAATTCGAACAACTTTGTTTACTTTCTCTTCATATTCTTCTAGTAAAAACATTAATTTTGGGCGGTCTAAAATGTATATATCTGGATTGTGCATCTATTCTTATATATCTTCTTTTACATTTTATTTTTTCATACTTGTTATATCTAAATAACCTTAATTCCCTTTAATAAAGTGACGGATAGATTGCACTCCGATTTTGTCAATATTTACAACTTACTTGAGAAGAATTTGATAGCTTTTTCGCAATTCAAAGTTACTCTAGTCTACAGTACTGGTGTACATTGTCCCATAATGTTTGAAACAAATTTAAGTCCTTCAACCTAGACTTGTCATCTCCATAATAGTCACAGATCAAGAACTAAGGGATTCTCCAAGTACATTTTTAATTCATTACTCATTATTTCTGACACTGACATTTATCTGTCAGTTACAAATAATTTAAATTATCAACTATTTTTCATGGCATTCTTTCGGCTGTCAAATTTATTACAACAGATTATTTTATATATTATACTTCTTTTATCTCTAAATCTATGGAATATACATATAATAAAATATTTAAATGTATCAGATAGAGAATTTAATTTTCTTTAATATTACCACGAAAAATTTTCAAAAAATAATATTTAGAAGATTTTTTTTCAAGAATCTTCTACTTCCGGTTGTCCAATTATTACCAAAACCTTTTCAGATCTTCCCATGAATGTCCGATTGGGAAATACGTTGTTAAACAAATTTAAAGTCTTATAGTTTTTGAGTAACCGTCCTTCCAACATCCCACACACATACACACATACACACACACACACACACACACACATCCACACACACACACACACAGACATCATCGAAAAAATGTTAAAATCGGATTGTAGAGACCTTAAAACGTGCTTATTCAATAAAATCTGGATATGCGATTTTTAGCATGAATGCAATACCTCTCTTAGCGAGAGGTAAAAATGGAGTCGAGTATGAAAACCGGGACAATTAGGTGTCCCGAAGATGTTCATGTGGACACCGGGACATACTACTCAAAATAGGGACGAATCCTGGAAAATCGGGATGTCTGGTCACCCTAATATTAACATTTGTACGGTAATGTTTGTGTATATGTAAGTCTGTGACATAGGCATGTATTGGAAAGGCTCTGCAATTATGCATAACGGATGGTGACGGTTAGGGGTGAACATAGGAATTTAATATGGGATTTAAGTTTTATGCAATTTCTTGCTCCCTGTTTATTTTACGGCAAAAACGGTAGAGTGCAAGAGATCCTGTATATTGTCATTTCTTCAGAAATAATCTGACGATAGTTTCCTTGTTTTACGAGGAATTAACTCTGCGTTACTGCGGTGAAATTTTTTTCGTAGTTAGTACGATGAAGCATATAGCACCCAATTAGTCTTTTTTTTAAATTTTGACGTTTTAAACTATCGTTATTAACTCCATAGCGACAACTATAAGTAACTGTTTATTTGCTAGTGTACTAAAAAAAACTTATATTCACTGTCACAGAATTTTAACTCACTCTACAAAAATAATGCATTTAAAATAACATTAGGTACGAAAATAACACTTTCACTACAGTCTTTAACAGACAAAGCAGCTATTTTCATTATTTTTCATGACAGAAAATAAAGCTTGTTTATATTTTATAATTAAACAATTTGTCTTTCAACGACAATAGTCATGCACAGGCTACTAATTGATCAGTTTTTTATTTTGTCAAAATTAAATATAATGGTTTTTATTATATCGTCAAAATTGAATAAAATATTGTATAAAACACGTGACTTTTGTATGTTTAGTCACTCGAAGAATTTAACCTAGTTGCCCTACGGGCTCGTTGCTTAAACTTTCTTCTCATGAATAAACATTATCTTAACTCACTTTGTGTATAAATATCTACTAATGGAATAAATAACATACATTGAATATATTCTATTCTTATATAAAAAAAATCTCTTGCATAAATTTTGTATTTTAACATTTCTTGTATACACACACTCTACACCAAAAATTTTACTTATACGTATTCTTTATATTTAGATATTTTATAATTTTAAATTCATTCTACGAAGAAGTTTTGTCGTACTCTTCTAATTTTTCGAGATTTTAGCAGTTCGTATTCGGGATTGAAAGTATTTCTGAAGGGTTAAACTTACAATTCTAAATACTTAATTATTAATACAATAAGAAAAAATGTTATATATACTTCCCAGAAAAAGACTTCAGTAATGTTTTTTGACACTGACATCTGTCTATTACAAACGTTAAATTTTCAATTCGTTTCTATGGCGTTATTTAGGCTGTGAAATTTATTATATCAGATTATTTTATACAGTTTTTTTATCTCTAAATCTATAGAAGATATAATAAAATACTTAAATGTATCAGAAAGAAAATTTAATGTTAATATTTACAAGATTTTTTTAAAAATCTGTTACTTCCAGTTGTCCTTTTGCTATCAAAACCTTTTCAACTCTTCCCAAAAATGCCTGATTGAGAAATATAGACATTAAGTCATAGTTTTTGACAAAACTTCCTTTCAACGTCTACACACACTCACACACAAACGCATACGCACGCGCACACACACATGCACCATAAAAAGTGCTAATTCACTAAAATCTAAATATGCGATTTTTAGCATGAATCCAACACGTCTCAGCCTAGCGATAGGTAAAAATGACAATTCTTTGGAAAATTCATATTCTCTTTGTGTCATTCGCTTTCAGTATCTTCAATCTAACACATTACATAAAATAACCTTATGTTCCGAACATAGCGATTTATGGCAGGTTTCACAAAAGTACATGGTTTTTCCATCTGACTTCTTCATTCAACTTACTGTAAAACTTTGTTTAACACGTATATAATTATATAAAGTTGACTGTTTCTTTTCGTATGACATGCTACCTATCGTATGTAATGGGAAAGAGCATAATAAATTAATAAATACAATTTCAGCAACGAATAAAATTCTTATCTTTTGTAACATGATTACTGCGCCTGGGAATATCACACCCTGCGTGAAAATAAGTTGATGTTACTTTTGTGACAGTCAGTTTTAAATTAGAATTACATTCAGAATACAAAAGCTAGAGTAACACAAGAAGGTACAAGGAAGCACGAAACCAGAATTACAACTGTGTAAAAATTATAAAGAAAAAAATCTGATGTGGCCAGCACATAACCTCTCGCCGTATATTTTACCTGGCTGTATGCATAAAGCAAAGAATATTTTTATAAATACAAATAATATATTCATATAAATCTATGACGTATAAACTTCTTTATTATTCAATAATAGCATGTCTCAACATGAAGATATTTTACCATAAATTATGTTACAATAAATTACAAAGTAGAGTTTACCATATATAAACATTAGGCTGGTAACAGCAATTTTCAATTCGAACAACTTTGTTTACTTTCTCTTCATATTCTTCTAGTAAAAACATTAATTTTGGGCGGTCTAAAATGTATATATCTGGATTGTGCATCTATTCTTATATATCTTCTTTTACATTTTATTTTTTCATACTTGTTATATCTAAATAACCTTAATTCCCTTTAATAAAGTGACGGATAGATTGCACTCCGATTATTCTTATATCGATGTGTAATTTTGTCAATATTTACAACTTACTTGAGAAGAATTTGATAGCTTTTTCGCAATTCAAAGTTACTCTAGTCTACAGTACTGGTGTACATTGTCCCATAATGTTTGAAACAAATTTAAGTCCTTCAACCTAGACTTGTCATCTCCATAATAGTCACAGATCAAGAATTAAGGAATTCTCCAAATACATTTTTCTTTCATTACTCATTATTTCTGACACTGACATTTATCTGTCAGTTACAAATAATTTAAATTTGCAACTATTTTTCATGGCATCCTTTCGGTTGTAAAATTAAATACAACATTATTTTATATATTATATTCCTTTTATCTCTAAATCTATAAAATATGTATACAAATATTTAAATGTATCAGAAAGAGAATTTAATTTTCTTTAATATTATCAAGAAAAATTTTCAAAAAATAATATTTAGAAGATTTTTTTTCAAGAATCTTCTACTTCCGGTTGTCCAATTGTTACCAAAACCTTTTCAGATCTTCCCATGAATGTCCGATTGGGAAATACGTTGTTAAACAAATTTTAAGTCTTATAGTTTTTGAGTAACCGTCCTTCCAACATCCCACACACACACATCCACACACACACACACACACACACACACACACACACACACACACACACACACAGACATCATCGTAAAAATGTTAAAATCGGATTGTAGGGACCTTAAAACGTGCTTATTCAATAAAATCTGGATATGCGATTTTTAGCATGAATCCAATACCTCTCTTAGCGAGAGGTAAAAATCTGATGCGGCCAGCACATTACCTTCCGTCAATCCTTTGTATTATGTATAAATTCCATAAATATTTTTTCTTGCAAAAGATCCTATATTTCTAGTAAATTATTTCATAAACAAACTATGCAAATTACACTTGACACTAACATCTTGTTCTTTAACTTTTCGCATTTGTTAGGGGTCGCTGTTTTTTATTTTCTTCTTCCACTTATTTCTGTTTTGCGTGTCGTCCTCATTCAATCTTTCGTCTTCCTCTGTTTCTTCTACCTTCTACTACTTCCAATATATTCCTCATCTCTCCTCAAGACATGTTCAAATCTATGAAATCGTCTCTCTTGTAATTTTTTATAAAACCATTTCCTTTATATTTTAATTCATTACCCGATCTATCTCAACATCCGCATCTCTGCCACATTCATTTTCGTTTCATTGATACTGACATCTGTTAATTTGAGTTATTTGAATATACTAGCAGTTTCCATTAAATGTCAATAAATGGTATTTAACTGCTTTGTTCAAGAAAAACTGTTAAAATTTGCAAATGAGGGTACTTCCGGTGGCCCAATTATAACCAAAATCACATCTGTATATGGATCTAAACTTGAGGAATTTAATTTTTGAAATCGTGGTATTGGAGTTATGCGATCCGAAACGATCGTCACATACAGCCACACTTACACACACACACACACACACACACACACACACACACACACACACACACACACAGACGCGCACACACATATCATCGTAAAAATAGTAAATTCGTATTCTAGGGAACACGAAACGTGCTTATTCATTAGAAACTCACTATCGAATTTTTTGACCAAAGACAATACCTTCGTTACCTAAAGGTGACGGACGGTAAAAAGACAGTAGGGGTGCCGCACTAACGCAGGGTTAAAATGCACAACATTGAATACATTTATCGGTGACATCTCGAAGACTAATGACGAAAATATATTTTAATATTTAATACTGACACATCCTTATATGTCAAATTACTAGGGTTTCCCGGCTTGACTTGATATTCAAGTTACTTGACTTGACTTGACTTGACTTGACTTGAGATCAGGCCAACCTAAAGTCAAGTAATAGTAGCTGAAAGTCAAGTCAAGTCAAATAGTTACAATTTCAAGTACTTGAAAAATCAAGTAGTTATTTTTCAATTACTTCAAAAAATCAAGTTGTTATTTATTTAATTCCAAAAAAATTAAGAAGTTCTTCAAGACTACATTTTATTTTTATATAGTTCCTTATGTTTTGTAACAATATCAATAATATACCTTGAAATATAGACTTTTATTCATAAAAATAAATCCTACATTAAATTAAAAAAATTAAAAATAGAAAAGTATAATATATGGATTAACTAAACTATTATGTATTATGGTTGACCTTAAAAAGGAGCAAGTCGAATTTTAACCGAGCCGCCGCCTAAAGTAGTTCCATATAAATTTAAAAAAATATACTGGCAATGATTCCGCTTAATTTTAATATTTGACCGTGCCTAAATGCACTTGGTTTTTTCCATTTAATTAACATTTGGTTTTGGCACATTTTGGAACTTTATTTTTCTCCGCGATATTAAGAGGTTTAAAAAATCCATTCTTTATTGGAATATAAACTAGAACATCTACAGTTATCTTAATAATAATGATTAGGACTTTAAATTTTGTCGACATATTCTCGGGTCATTCTACTATATAATATCAATATTGGGTGAATTTTTTAAACCTCTGCACAGGTACTTGCAGTAGTGAATCAGCATAGCATATAGAACATATGCGTTAGCATTCTACTAATTCGCGCGTTTTCATACATAATCGATTTGTAATCAAGTAACTTGGATTTGCTTGATCAAGTCAAGTAGTAACGATAGAAAATCAAGTCAAGTCAAGTAATGAATTTTTGAAAAGCTTGATTTTCAAGTCGAGACAAGTAATTTACAAAAACATCAAGCTACTTGACTTAATGAAACCCTACAAATTACAAATTCACTCGAAATTTAAAATAAGCAAATATATTATCACGGCGGATTTTCATTCATTGTTATTTAATGTAGATTTACATTAAAACAAAATGCACTACTAACAAGATGATTTTCAAACATAACCTCATATACATCTGCATTGCACAGCTGAAGTATAGAATGATAAAGTCCTCTGTGTAACTATATCTTATTTGAGTCATTTATATATGTAATAATCTTCATCTTGTACGCAATTTCCTCCTGTGTGCATTGCGAGTGCATGTGAAGTGTATGTGAGTAGATGTTGCGTCATTAGCCTTGTAGCAGTAACGTGACACGTCGTGATACGACGTCACATCCGGCGCCGGCGTCGTTACGCTGCGGTGCTGCAGGAAATCGCAGCTGTGAGAGGAGATGATGCACGCGGTAACGACGCCATTTACAACCACGAAAAATCACGTGAGATTAACATACAGAACGAAAAGGACACTGACACTGTACTTTATATTTTACCCAGTTAACTAGATTACATTAATGTAGGTTTTTAACAAATGTTTGCGGTAAATATATAACATCATTACCGGAATCTCTGTATGTAAACATCTGTTTGCACACACGCTAATAAGAAAAATGTATCGCAGACCGTACATTACTTCCCACCACTTAATAATGATATTTTTTAAAGTAGATAAAAATTGTTCTTAAATACAGATTTGTTCGTGAAATATTCTGTACATTTCAATTTCATTTCTTTTTTTAAATTTCATCATATAAAGGAAACAGTCGATGCTGACAAATTATTTTTATAAAAACTCAGCGGCCGCTACCATGACAGCGGCCGCGAAGTTGAGTAAACAATCACTATGATTTTTTCAAAACTAATTGTTTTGTTTATCAAATGTCAATTCCATAGCTACCTTGAAAGCCAACTTTCAATTTACAGTGCAACTGTTTAAAATTAATAAAATTTGTAATTTGCCATAACAACAACCGCGAAATTCAATTTCGTGGCCTATATTGCGGCTGCGAAATGCCTATTTCGCGGCCGGTTGTACAAAATAGTTATTTTTACGGTTGCACAAAAAATATTGTGTACACCTTGTTCGCGAAATCCTTTAGCGTCCTCGAGATTGTCTTGCCTCGGCCGCAAGCGGCCTCGGCGACAATTTTTCTCTCGGTATGCTAAAGAGTGATTTCGCGGCCTTGTTATACAAATAACTATTAAAGTTCTAGGACTTTAAAATTTTACCTTCATAATGAATCCTTTATTTTTGCGACATTAAATTGTTCTTCATCTCAGCAGCTTCATCCAAAATATCTCGAGGAATATATTTTTTTATTAATTATAGCAAATAGTAATGTTAATGAAACGCGAAAATTTCAATTTCAATCTGTCAATCTGTCAAAATTTTGTTAAGATTTTCAAACAATTGCGACTTGGCCTACTTATACAAAACTCATACTGCTAAAAATTTATGCATATTTTTTTAAATAATTTAATAATTAAAAACCAGTATGACAAAATTATGTATGTACCTCAGACGAAAACTGTCTTTAAGGTACTCACAAGTAATTATGGCCTCGGCTGCCCGCCTCGACCGTAAACAAACTTGCTCGTACCTTAAGATTCACTTTTCGTCCTAGATACATAAAATACTATAATTGGGACTATCCATACTCTATGTTTATTTGTATAAATGTATTTGGTTGGAACCAAATTCAAAATTGTCCTTAAATTGTTTTAACTGATCCTAAAAGCTGTTTGCTGAAATAATAATAAAAAAATATTATACATTGATGAATGTCGATTTACGTATTTTACTTATCTTCGAAAGAGCACACACAGATATTATATCTGTGATGAAAATCCTCAATGTGTGGGAAATGCATATTATTAACACATTTACATTCGGATTTTTACCTCTCGCTAAGAGAGGTATTGCATTCATGCTAAAAATCACATATCCATATTTTATTGAATAAGCACGTTTTAAGGTCCCTACAATCCGATTTTCACATTTTTACGATGATGTCTGTGTGTGTGTGTGTGTGTGTGTGTGTGTGTGTGTGTGTGTGTGTGTGTGTGTGTGTGTGTGTGTGTGTGTGTGTGTGTGTGTGTGTGTGTGTGTGTGTGTGTGTGTGTGTGTGTGGATGTATGTGTGTGTGTATGTATGTAGGATGTTGGAAGGACGATTACTCAAAAACTATAAGACTTAAAAATTGTTTAATTACGTATTTTCCAATCGGACATTCATGGGATGATCTGAAAAGGTTTTGGTAACAATTGGACAACCGGAAGTAGAAGATTCTTGAAAAAAAATCTTCTAAATAATATTTTTTGAAAATTTTTCTTGGTAATATTAAAGAAAATTAAATTCTTTATCTGATACATTTAAATATTTTATTATATATTCTATGGATTTAGAGATAAAAGAAATATAATAAATAAAATAACGTTATAATAAATTTTACAGCCGAAAGGATGCCATGAAAAATAGTTGACCAGTTGAACTGTTTGTAACTGACAGATAAATGTCAGTGTCAGAAATTCATAGATATTACTAAAGAGTTTTTCTGGGAAGTACATATACATTATATTATTTCTTAATGTATTAGTAGTTAAATATTTAAGATTATAGGTCTATTACATATATCCTTCAAAAATTCAGTCAATCCTGACAATGAATTGGAAACATTTCGAAAAATTAGAGGGGACAAAATTTCTTCATATAATGAATTTAAAATTAAACAATCTAAATATAAGGAATAGATATATGTAAGTACAATTTTTGGTGTAGAATGTAGGTATACAAGAAATGTTAAATACAACAGGGCGCCTTGACAAGCAGATATGGGGACTCATGTCAGAATGATAGCTAGTAATTATGTATATAGATGTATCATAATTTCTCATTCTAAATTTAGTGATTTTCCAATTCCATATGGTTTATTTTCCTCGACAAGTAAATTCCACACTCCTGGTGACAAATTAACTACGTGTATTTAGAAAATCTTGAAATTCTGAATGAAACATACTGACTAATTATCATTCTGAAACGGGCCCCCACATCTGCTTGTCAAGGCCAACAATGTAACATGACTGTTCGCGCCCTATACTTATGTAACCAAGAAAGGAAGTGGCGAGAGGTATTGTGCTGGCCACAACAGATTTTTTTTATCTAACGCTTCCACAAATTCTTCATATTACTGTTTTACTTTTTCCAATTTTACTAAATAGAGTATTAAGATCTCTACATCATGAGTGCACTTAAACAAAAATGCAGGTTATGTTATGTTACGATGGAATTTCTATGCATTCTAGAAAAATTATACATCGTTGGGAAATAAAAGGATCCTCTTTTCAATGATGTTGGGTAAATAAAATCGTGATATAAAAAAAGACTAGTTTTTTTAATTGTTTGCAAAATGTTCGTAGGATGTAGGTATAAAAAAATTTGCTCACAAAAGGCTATTTTCGTAAAACATCCATTTACCTTTGTACAAAATGTGTATTGGTGTGTAATTTACTTCCTCGTATGTACCCTGACGATTTTTTTACGCTAAAAATTTATCTTGACATACAGGAAGTAATTAGATCAATTGGGTTGGTTTCTCCAGCGAGTCGGAAATGCCCGATAACGTCAACATATAAATATTAAATAATTACACTACCACGAAGCCACTAACGAATATTCGCAAAATTTCCCAAATACCCAACATTCAATTAACCGTAAATTCATAATAAACTTGGTTGCCGCCCTTGAACGGGAGAAATACACTCTACGGGGGAGGGAAGCTTGACCTCGCACATAAAAATAAAATATCTCCTACGCGGAAACCGACACACAGAGAACAACGGAGGTTTCACATAAACAAAATTTTTGTTGACAGTCAATTTTTCGTAACTGCATTGTAGAAAACTCCAAACTGACAAAGAAAAGCGAAATTGAATGCCGTAAGAATTTCTTGGAAAAACAAATATGTATCCAGACCAGACATTTCACTATATTACAATATTTATATACATAAATATATCATCATGTTCGTTTGGATGTTGGGTTAGAACTGTCGGGATACGAACCAGTGCTCAACACAACGTCAAACGAGAAATACTTCCATTTTTCAAATGGTATAAAAGTGAATTATGAATTATTGAGTACTCTGAAAGGTTTAAGGTGTCGCGGTATAGTTTGATGTATTGATGACTTTTCAAGGTCACTTATAAACTGATATAATATTACTTGTTGATAACTTTACTATGTACCTACAGGCGATGTAATATTAATGAATAAATTTAAACAATAAAAATTAATTTACTTATTGGGAAGTAATGTTTTTTTTTTTAAATAATACTTTTTTACCTCCCGCTACCCTTGGTAAGGGAGGTATAGGGATCGTGCTAATAATCGCATATCGAGATTTTGGTAAATAACCACGTTTTAAGGTTACAATCCAATTTTAACATTTTCACGATGATGTCTGTGGGTGTGTATGACTACGTTTATCTCGCAGTGACATAACCCGCTCAAAAATCTAGTGACTTAAAACTAACTCTCCAGTTCGTTTATATCGCATGTTTTAAAGTGACTACAGGATAAATGGCGTTTATCCACTTCTGTTGAATAAGGACAGATAGAAAATTTTGCGGATGACTTATTATAATAATAATAATAAAACGCTCACGATTTTGAAGCAAACCTCGAAACAAACAATTTTTAGAAGTTTTGAGTGTAGTGATATGTATTTTTAATAATTATTTACAAGTTTTTTTAAAAAAATGAGGTTAATCCATAGCCTTAACCGTTTATCTCGCAAAATTTCAAGTAGGTTACTTAAACCAACCCAATATTTAAGTTACTTCACTTAGCGCTAAACTAACGTGTTTTATCTCGCACAATTATTCCGCTTAACTCAAGCGCGTTAGCATTTAAGTGGATAAACTAGTGCGAGATAAGTGTGTGGATTTTCTGGACACTCTAACTCAAATACTATGATCCGAAAAATTTTGAAACCATGTATTTCTACGTTATTCTAATATGAAAAGAAGCCATTAGATTTTGGTGTCAATCGGATAACCGGAAATGGCAGTTTACTTGAAGCTCAAAATAATTTTTCTTTAAAAAATACCTTTTAATATTATTTTTCCGCAATTTGTTTTTATAAAAATTAAATATTATTCAATTATCTACAGGTTTGCATTAATAGTTTTTCTATATATTTTATGGATAAATTTATGAAATAATATAAAATTTATATCTCGCAGCTTATGCTTTAAACACAACACCATGGTTACACAGCTCAGCTCAAATGCATGTAACTGACAGATAAATGTCACTGTCAAAAAATAATCATTTCAAATTAATAATAGATATATGGAAAGGAACTTAATAAACATAATTTTTAGCATTAGTAAATATGCAGGTATGTATTTAAATAAAAAAATAAATAAATATATTATCACGGCATATTACCCATGGCTGGGTGTGCAATCTGCTTTGTACACAGATTTCGGTAATGATGATGTTATAGTGTTTACTAAGCGTCATCTCACGGGCACTCATTACTGTTGTGTAGAGTGCACTACAGGGGTCAATTTTGTGCCATTTAAAATTCGAAATAGCGTTGATCGAGATCGAAACCGGTTTCCCAGATTTGCAACACACTCAGGCCTGCGGTCACGAGATCCCATAGGTATGTATTTAAATGAATAAATATTAAATGGTATTGTGTTGGTCACATCAGATTTTTAATTTTTTTTCCTTTCCCCTTACAAAACAAAATTATAGACTAGACGTAAACTATTGAATAATACTTTGATTTAAACGTAAATGTCACTGGATAAACGTTAATACGAAAGACAGTAGTAGATAATTATATTTTTCTAACTCTACGACATGCGTTAGTACTATTTTTGGTATGTTAGAGTGTAATGTCACCATTTACCTTATGTTATATACCCATCACATAACTAAATATAGGTACGTTAAATAACCTTTCCTATTCTTATACAAACCATTGCTAAGCTCTTACTGCTCTCAGCTACTGCTAATCAAGTACTGTGTATTCTTACTTCAAACAAATGACCTTGAATAGTCATCTTTGGTTTTTGGTAAATCCGACGACACTATGTTCAAAAAAAAACCTAACTCGGAAAGAGAAATGCATGTCTGATCATTATTCAATTCCAGTCAAGTTATGAACATTGATCCATGAAATGTAATTTTCCTGAAATTCATTCTATTAGGCAGCAATATTGTTGTTCGCCGTTTCCTAAGTTATTTGTATAAGAAAAACTTTTATTTCGGTTGAATAATTATGATGTATTATCAAAACTGACAGTATTATAATAAATATAATCTATATTGCGTCAGTTGTTTTATTCATCAAATTTAGAAGTATAAATAGTTACTTAGCGATAATAAACAAATTGAATAAATACGACATAAGTATAATGGATGAATACCACTTTTTACCTCTCGCTAATATTGGTATTGGATTCATGCTAAAAATCGCATATCCAGATTTTATTGTATAAGCACGATTTAAGGTCCATAGAATCCGATTTTAACATTTTTACAATGATGTCTGTGTGTATGTGTGTGTGTGTGTGTGTGTGTGTGTGTGTGTGTGTGGATGTGTGTGTGTGTGTGTGTGAGGTTGTTGGAGACACGATTTCTCAAATTCTATAAGACTAAAGACCTGTTTGACTACGGATTCCTCAATCTAACAGTAATGGGAAGAGTTGAATAGGTTCTGGTAACAATTGGACAACCGGAAGTGGTAGTTTCTAAAGAAAAAAATTCTAAATATTATTTTTCGAAAATTTGTTACTACAAATATTAAAGATATTTAAATTCTCAATCTGACACACTTAACTTTTTTATTATATCTCGTATAGGTTTGGAGATATAGTATATAATATTACAGAATAACATTTGCGATATTTAAATTTTTGTAATTGACATGTAAATGTAAAATGTCAGTGTCAGATTTTTCTGGGAGGTAAGAGTACATTTAATATATATTATTGTATTATTAATTAATTATATATTTAAATTACAGATACGTTAATATTATATATATCCTTAAGAAATACCGCTAATACCGTCAATGAATTTGAAGAATTTTGAACATAATAGAATAGTAGGATAAAATTTCTTATAGAACGAAAGAAGAGAAACAATTTCAATTATTTGTGTGTACTTATAGGGCGCGAGCAGACCTGTGACTTTGTTGGCCTTGGCAAGCAGATGAGAGATCCGTGTCAGAATGACGGCTAGTAGTTTTTACATAGATGTCACAATTGTCATGTCATAATTTTTCATTCAAAATTTCAAAATGTTCTGATGTTTATTTGTCTTTCATTAGTATGGAATACACTTGTCGAGGAAAATAATCCACATGGATTTGGAAAATCATAATGTTTCGAATTAAAACTTATGATACTTGACACCTATGTATGTAACCCGCCTTTATGAGGCGAATTAGCAAATAATATTTAAGATGGGTTCTTGCCAGACTGGAGGTACAATTTAGTAATCGCCAAAAGTATAATAAATAATAATAAATGTTCTTACCGTTGTGACGTTGCTCGTAGAAGAGTAAAGGTTCGAAATAATAATAATGATTTATTATAACTAAGTTTATTGACTAGTATAAAGATGAATTGATATATTTACAAATGATGGATCCGACTGTATGGATGAATGGTCTTCTTCTGGTCTCTCTCTTAATGGACCTCTCGATGGACTCTCACCGGACTCTGTCTTCCCATCGTCCATACAGTCTTTTATATTACTGTAATGCTAAGTCAACAAATAATTGAGGTGTCACCTAATTACCAAATAAAGAAACAATATTATAATTACTCCATATTGCTTATTCTGCAATATTAGTGATTACTACTACTGAGTGTAATGACCTCAATTGTGTGGTGACCTAGTCTTACATGTATATTACTAGCTCTCATTCTGACACGGGCCCCCACATCTGCTTGCCAAGACCAACAAAGTCACATAACTGCTCGCGCCTTATGCTACATAAAATGAAAATGGCGAGAGGTATTGTGCTGGCAACAACAGATTTTTATTGTACAATACGGTCCCCAAAACAATACGTTGCAAAAATTATCGGCAGTTTTAGTTACACCGTTTTTGCAATAGCAAAATGCAAAATATAATACCAAGAATTAACAAAACTACCAACACACAACGAAACCCAAATTATCGACGCCAAAATCATATTTATCACATGATTGAGGGAATGACATGAATATTCAAATAATTCAAATATTGGAAAATGACATTTGTTACCGCGGTTGCAATACAGTTTTTTTTTTAATTTTGCCCTCGGTTGGACGGAAATAGCGTATAGCCCTCTGAAAGACCGACGATAATGAGATAGCTAATAAGTCTCATATATACATGGTCGACAAAGATGCTAGAAAAAAGTTTAGTAATTCTTGCATCAGAAATTAATGACGTAGGGATCAAACCTTTCTCTATTCCGTAGACTACTGCAAGTTAGTTTTTTTTTTTTTTAAAAAATACTGTATGAGCACCTGTATGAGTGTACGGTAAGATATTGCCATTATCAAAATATGTGATGATATATTTATGTATTTATTATTATTTAAAGATATGATTATGATTAGTGATGCCGTGGGATCTCGCGTTTTCGAGATCTCGTCTCGAAAATCGAGAAATTTCGAGACGAGACTATCATAAGTCTCGTCTCGAAAAATCGAGACGAGACGAGAGTAATGCCCTCGAGATTTGCTCGAGACGAGAGTACGTATTCGAGATCTCGATTGCACGATTTTTTTTTAATATGTATATAATTAAAGATATACAATAAGAAAAATAATTATCTGTACAAATATTTTCATTGCCTGTTTATTATTTATTTATTCATTTTAAATATATAGGGTTTTAATATAAAGAATAAGAACAAAAGTGTTCCCTGTGGTTCACTTTCCACGCTAGTATTAAATGCCCTTGCTGCGAGTAATAACTGTTCAGTATTTTTATACTTACCTGTTAAATGCCAGACTTAGTAAAAATAAAATTTTAATCAGCAGTATCTACTTACTCCTTTATTACGTCGAAGTTGATGCTAATTTATTTTCCTGATAGATGAAAGTATATAGAAAATTTATAAGATGTAAAGGTAATATTTTATGAATTTATTTTATTGTACTTATATACAAATGATAGATACATAATTACAGCATCACTTGCTTGCTACCTTCAACCATACAAACACGCTCTGACCTGCCAACTTATGGAACATCCATACAGCTAATTATAAATTCGAGAAATTCGAGACTCTCGAGTCGAGATCGAGAATAGAGGATGAAAAATATGACGAGACGAGACGAAAACAAATCTCGTCTCGAATTTTCGAGACGAGACGAGAGTGAACTGTTTCTCGCCGTTTCTCGTCTCGCGGCATCACTAATTATGATATATTTATTTAAATATAAGAATAATCAATTTTTAATCTAGATGAGTCTATTCATCATATTTTTGCATTTTGTAATATTGTTATATTTATACGGTAGAAGGTATATATATATATATATATATATATATATATATATATATATGTTTTGAATTATGAACGTTAAATTGATCACCTAAAATGGTTTCGTTGTTCATTGATTAATTCGGTAGCCGATTACTGCAGTAGAGAGCATTTACCAATCATTATCTCAAGGGATCTCATAGATGTTTCAGAATGTATCACAGGGGTAATTATTCTATGATAAATATTTGACTACTAACAACCAGTAATCTGGATGAAACTATAAACTGACACGAAGTGGATATTGATAGATAGTTGGCCTAGGTCATTCATAATAAACAAAAGCGAATATAGGTGCATCAATTAATAAATATATAAAATCTAAAAAAGCTCTCTAATCAAATATCAGTTTTTGAAATGATCAACATTAACGTTACGTCTTTAAAAACGGACCTTTAAAACAATGGGTTTTAAAATGTTAGAAAATTGGCGTAATATTGAAGTTACATTGTTAATTTTGATATTCATAAAACAGTCGTTTAGATAACCATTATTTTTATTGTTTTCTGGAAAAAATCAAAAATTAATAAAAGAACGTCTGTAAATTTTACATACAATAAGTGAAAAATACCATATTGTCAAGCAACCTAGACGGAAATGTCTGAGCCCAGACTCATAATATTTCGGCCGGTTTACATTTTCAACAAACAAATTATAAAACATACGCAAATTTTGAGAAATTTCTACAAATTTATTTCGATTAGTTGAAAATATATGTAGATTTTAAACTTACAAAAATTGAATATGTTATACTAGTATGCCGCTATTTAATATTAGATTACATCCCCTTTATTAGTAATACCAGCTTCAATTCTTTTAGACACTGCATCCAAAAGGCCTACACATGCTTCTGGTAGAGTATTGTCCCACATGTCTTACAAGGTAGGTTTTCTTGTACGCACAGAATTAATACGTTGTTTTTTATTGTCCCAAAATTAAAGAGTCTGGGTAGAAGATAAATCTGGACCAGAAGATGATCCTTTAAATGCCGGTCGAACTATTATCACCCGTCATTTGCTCCACAGTTTTTTTTTAAGTTTTAAGTCTATATTTATAGTAGTCGAAAGAATTTTGTAGAAATTTTCACCATTTCTGTAAGTTTTATAATTTGTTAAAAATGTAAACCGGCCGAACTATTATGAGTTTGGGTTCGTATAAGCCTTTCGGAAAAACGCTGCGCAAAAACCTTCTATTACTCTATGTCGTCGGTACTTAGATTTTTACACCTAGAAAACCTTTTTTTTTCTATATCTTTGTACACCATCAACTTGTAGAATTTATAGTCCAAAACGAAGAAACTTGACATGAAACAATGTCGAAAAAGTTTCACAATATCTTCTGTATTTTTATTTTCTCTGAAGTTTCTTGTGAATTTTTCTTCAGAAGATATTGTAAAACTTCGTTTTTAAACATGAATTCTACAAACAAGTTGATAGTGTAGCAATGGATAATCCTCTGTCTCCTTCCATAACTAATTATTACATTGAGTTCTTTGAAAAGTTAGCTTTGGATTCTACTACGATGAAACATTCATTATGGTTACGTTATGTTGATAATGTGTTTGCTATTTGGCCACATGAACGTTAAAACTTATCGATCTTTTTAAACCACTTGAATAACATCCATGAAAATATTAAGTTCACCGTAGAAGTCGAAGAAAATGGCATTATTCTATCCTGGATGTATTACTGGCAAGAAGAGAGAGTTCTTTACTACATTCTGTCTACAGGAAGCCTACGCACATTAATTAATATATTAATGCCAATTCACATCATCATCCTTCTCACAAATATAGCACTATTATATGCCCAATGAGAAGAGCGTGTGATATTTATTATTCTGCAAATTAAAAGAAGAAATGATAGAAATTAAGAATATTTTTAAGAAGAATGGTTTTTTCTATTTCTTCAATTGAAAGATATCTGAAACCGAAAAGACCAACTAATAATGCTAAAAGAAGGCATTGTTTGCTTCGCTACCTTATGTCAAAAATGTCACGAATAAGATTGGAAAAATTCTTCGTAAGAAGACCATGAAGATTTCGTTTTCTCCATATGTTAAACTTCAACATATGTTGAGACAAGTAAAAGATGTCATCCCTCTTCAGTCATCAGGGATTTACCAGATTCCATGTGTCTGCGGGAAAGTTTACATTGGCCAGACTGGTAGAACTATATCAAAAAGATTGAATGAACACCAGCGATCGATCAGATGGAACCAGCCTGGATAATCTTCAGTTACAGAGCATGCCCTGGAAGAATTCCATTTAATCAAATTCGAAGAAACAAAAACCATTGCAACACCTACACACCTCAACAACAGGTTAATTAGAGAAGCTACTGAGATTTTCAAAACCAAGAATAATAATCTCAATCATTGTGACGGTTTGGAACTTAATCGAGCATGGATTCCTATATAAAATATGTTGTAATATGTTACTTTGGCTACTGGAAACATTGGGTATTAAATAAAAATACAGAACATAAACTAAAAGGTTTTATAATTTTAATTGTATTATGAGTTCTGTAAGATTTTTTAATAATTGGCTCTATTATTTTAAATAGTTACTTACCTAATTAATTTGAAACTAAGATGCCAAAGTTAAGTTAGTTAGGACATACGTAATCAGTTTTTTTGAAGTACCGTTGTAAGTAAATACAGAATTAATCAAAGAGCATTTAACTTTAGGTTTTAGCAAAAGTACTCATAATAGAACAACCACCATACTCATCTGATTTGGCAATGTACGATTTTTGGATCATTTTTCGACCTATTTAAAATTTAATAGTAAATGGTTTTCGTCTGAAGACAATGAATGGTGCAATAATTCATGTTAATTTTGACAGCAGTCAGCATTGCAAAAGAAGATTGGATAGGACCTTTTAAGAGGTGGAAGGAAAAAAATAGCGAAGTGTATTGTTGTTGAAGGAACATATTTAAAATAAAAATAAAAAGAATATGAACAGTGTGTCTTAGTCTGAATAATTTTGTATAACAATCACAGGTTGTACCCTGCTGTCTTGTATATGTACGTAAACGTAAATATAACATTCCAGTTTTTAATTCATTGCTGGATAAAGGATTCTGCTTTACACAGACTTCGTTACTGACCATATGCAGGGTGTCCGTCTATAAATAAACCTGCAATTATCTCGGTTATTGTTATTTTTAGGGATATTAACTAGATAACATATATTACAGTATGTAAACTTCTCTATATAATAGCGGAAGTACTTCAACATTATTCCTTCCGGTTCTCGAGTAATTAATAGCAACTTTTAATTTTCAAATAAAACACCCTGCATATTTATTCAAATTTAAAATGTACATAAAATTTGCTATCCAACAGTGTAAAAACAATTATATGTCATATTAATAAAAAATGCAATGATGAATGCGCAAAAAATAACATTTTTATTAAATATAGTAGGCATTGAAATTCACTTTTTTAAACAAAAAGTACCTAACCAAATAGCATTATTGACGTTAATTAACAGGTATAATAATAATAATAATCAATTTGAATATTTAGTAAATTAATTTTAAATAAACTTCCTTTAATAAATGTAAAATAAATGGCTTTCTATGGCTACTATATTTATTAAAAACGTTTCTTTATTATGACATTGTTTTTATACTGTTGTAAAAGTAGCATCTTTTGTGACTTGATTCACAAGGTAGAAAGAAAATAAATAAATATGCATAGAAACTATACAGAATCAACGAATAAGAATTAACTTGTATAATAGAAACCTATAATATCGCCCAAAATGTCACTATAACACACTAGGTAATCTAAGAATAAAGTTACTAAATACCATCAATAGCTTTCAAATTTAAATAAATAACCTATGAATTGAAATATAAACAGGGTCTACTTTTGAGGAAATAACATTATTAAAGAATAGCAGACTTACAGATTACAATTATAGGGACGGTAATGAAGTTAAGAATACTTAGAATTAAAGTGATAAGAAAAGTTTATATTGTTTGTAGTGATTCCTGGGCATATCTTTTAGCCACACTATTAGATTTACATCCAATTCAACAACTTCAGGGGCCGTACATTATACGAGTAATACTTCAAATTCCGACATAATTGCACACAAGGAGGATATAAAATTGCACAGTTTTATTTAAACGTCGAAACTTTAATGTTTATAATAAAAATTGAACAAATAAGTGTCCTTAGCTACAGGGCAATTGAAATCGCAAACATAATTTACGTAAAATTTAATGTCGGTAGTAGATATTTTTCTTTAAATATTTACGTTTAAAGGAAAAATATAATGTGTAATTCGGAGTAAAAGTGTCTTTGTGTGGCTCGCGTGCAATTCTCCTACTCGCTTCGTTCATTGTGCAAACTTCCACGCTCGCCACACAAAGTATCACTTTTACTCCTAATAACACAATATACTATTGTTTATTGATTCAGATGCAGAATTTTATGCCCAGAAACTTTTATTTGAAGCTTTTTACTTAAGATAATTAAGATAGCAGGAAATTACGAGAATCTGAAATTACTTGTTAAAGTCCTATGTTCGGCTGTGCTGATCACCACCCTGTATATATGTATACGAGGGTCATTCAATAAGTAAAGAGACAAATGGCTATAGCTCAAAAACGGTTTATTTCAATCTTTCAAAATTAAGGCTATTTTTCAACATAATCACCCCCCACAGTTATGCACTTGTCCCATCTTTCTTGCAGCTTCCTAATTCCCTTGGCGAAGAATTCTTTCGATTTACCCCGAAGCCACTTTTGCACCGCTTCCTTAACTTCCTCACTGTTAGCAAATCTTTTTCCACGTAGGGCGTCTTTGAGTGGTCCAAACAGGTAAAAATCAGATGGGGCGAGGTCGGGACTGTAGGCAGGATGAGGTAAGACCTCCCAACCCAATTCTTGAAGCTTATCACGGGTCAGCTGGGCTGTATGAGGGCGGGCGTTATCGTGCTGAAGAATGACTCCCTTTGACAAGAGTCCACGGCGTTTGCTCCTGATAGCTGGTCTAACTTTGTGTTCTAGCATCTCAGAGTAATATTGGCTATTGATAGTTCGCTGATCTTCAAGGAAATCGCAATAGACTGGACTTCCACTGGACTCCACATCGGGGTTCATCACCTACACTTGTTCGGCCACTTTTAAACCGATCAACCCACTTGTAAAAATTCGCACGGTTCATACAACTTTTACCGTACTGTATTAACATTCTAGAAAAAAATTCACTTGGTTTTACACCTTCTGCGACTAAAAATCTAATGACTGAGCGCTGCTCTTCTAAGGTGCAATCTTCTAGTGGACTTGCCATGGTGAACTGAAAATTTTGAGGTTATGTTGACATAAAATTATGAAACAGCTGATCAGAGCATATCCCAAGGTTGCCAACTAACACCCCTGAAAAGATTGTACACATTCATTGAATAGTTTTAAAATTATAGAATTTGTCTCTTTACTTATTGAATGACACGTATGTATATATATATATTTATATAAAATTATAAAAGTAATTCAGCTTAAACCACAATTAAAATTCACCATATATTCATCAAGGACGATGAAAACAAATTTCCATGAAACTGGTTAATTATGTAAGTAACTAAAACTAAACAATTTTGTACGACTTCATACTATTGTAAATTTTGTATTCCATTTCTCCAAATCTGTTCAGTATTAATGTTCTCATGTTCATAAACGAAACTATTGTAAAATACAACTTCACATTATTGTAAGTTATCACACCAAATGTGTACTACATTGTTGTAATATTAACTCAATTTACAGAATCCTGAAGAAGGATTAAAATAAATCCGAAAGCTTAATGAAATAAACCAGAACGATCTAAAATTAGTGCCCTTTCACTGACTCCCCACAAAATTACTAATATAATAATAACAGTAGAGGGCGTTTAATAGACAATACTTTTTGAGCGCTGCTCACTGCACTATTGCATAGGGAAGAATGGACTACAGAGGTCACTTTTATGCGATAAATAATATACTGCTGTATTTGAATCAAATTACAAACATGTTATTATGCTTATAAATCTCAGTTTGGATATAAAGCGAAACTTCCTATTTCTCGGAAGTCGCTTGCCGTTAGCATATATCTTTTTAGCTTTATTTACCGAAGATGGAAGAGCAAAATTCTACATATTGTAGCTGCGACAGAACGTGAAACATGAATATTTTATATCGCAGAAGCGTGCACAATATTTCACATAGGAATTGCTATTCCTATTGCAGGTACAACTTCCAACGTTCCGAACTTTCAATGCAATAATCACCGCAGATTAACGGGTAGTAAAAACTTTACTATCTACTATGCAGAAAGAGACAAAAGATGGGATTTACAGTGCTTATCAGGTAGTTGCCTTTTTCTGGTACGGCTTTTAATTGTTTGTTTATGTAATTTATTAGTTCTACTTTTTCAATGAGACACTTTATTCAAATTTTTAAACAAATATGTGGTGTTTACTGTTCCTAGATAATTAAAAAGTAAGAATTATGTATATACAGTCCGGAATATTTTATCAGAGAAAAATAAGGACATTTAACAAAAGATAAAATTGTTTTTACGAGACAAATACGCGTATATGAATTTTAATAAAAAAAAATGCGAGTACTAGTAATTATATAGGGTGTAATTTTTAAAACGGATCACAGGGTTATAAAAGAAAAGCAGTTTTTTAGCTGCCACACGTTTCTATATTAATTTATAGAAAAAAGAATTGCATACACACATCCATTTGCTCTAAAAAACGACAATTTAAAGCAAATGGATGTATGTATGGTCCTTGAATTTTTTGGTACGATTTTTAATAAATTAAATGAATGTTTTGTACGAATGTATTTTGTGTACATGAATTGTAACAATTTGTAAGATCTTACTTCACTGAAGAAGATGCAAGGATGCACCGAAACGTTGGTAGTAAGAATAAATGCTGTTTGACTGAACTTTCTAGTAATTGTTAACACCTAATTATTATATTGGTTTTTCTTCAGGTTAGTAAAAAATGACAATGTTTTATAACTCTAAATACAAAGTATTCATCATATCTAATATATTTTTTTAAAAAGATATATGAAATATATCAACAAATATTGTAACTGTATTTATAAAGTATCATATTATGTGCGACAAGGTGAGCAGAGCAATAGCAATAATTTGAAAAGTTGTGTAATACGAACCCAACCCCAACTGTATTCATACCCTCTGAAAAAAATATATTAACAGCAAGAAGAAATAAATTTTTAGATTACCATAGTTAAGACTATATTTCGGATTGTTTTTTACCTCTCGCTAAGAGAGGTATTGGATTCATGCTAAAAATCGCATATCCAGATTTTATTGAATAAGCACGATTTAAGGTCCATAGATTCCGATTTTAACATTTTTACAATGATGTCTGTGTGTGTGTGTGTGTGGATGTGTGTGTGTGTGAGGTTGTTGGAGACACGATTTCTCAAATTCTGTAAGACTAAAGACCTGTTTGACTACGGATTCCTCAATCTAACAGTAATGGGAAGAGTTGAATAGGTTCTGGTAACAATTGGACAACCGGAAGTGGTAGTTTCTAAAAAAAAAAATTCTAAATATTATTTTTTGAAAATTTGTTACTACAAATATTAAAGATAATAAAATTCTCAATCTGACACATTTAATTTTTTTATTATATCTCGTATAGGTTTGGAGATATAGTATATAATAATATAGAATAATCTGTTGTAATAAATCTCGTTGCCCGAAAAACAGTTGCTATATTTGAAGTTTTGTAGGTTTTGTAATTGACAAATAAATGCAAAATGTCAGTGTCAGTTTTTTCTGGGAGGTATGAGTACATTTAATATATATTATTGTATTATTAATTAATTATGTATTTAAATTACAGGTATGTTAATATTACATATATCCTTAAGAAATACCGCTAATACCGTCAATGAATTTGAAGAATTTTGAACATATTAGAATAGCAGGATAAAATTTCTCATACAACGAAAGAAGAGAAACAATTTCAATTATTTGTGTGCACTTATAGGGCGCGACTTGTGACTTTGTTGGCCTTGGCAAGCAGATATGACGATCCGTGTCAGAATGACGGCTAGTAGTTATTTACATAGATGTCACAATTGTCATATGTCATAATTTTTTATTCAAAATATCAAAATATTCTGAAGTTTATTTGTTATCCATAGTATGAAATTTACTTTCGAAAATCATAATGTTTCGAATGAAAACTTATGATACTTGACACGTATGTGTATTACTAGCTCTCATTCTGACACGGGCCCCCACATCTGCTTGCCAAGGCCAACAAAGTCACATAACTGCTCGCGCCCTATGCAACATAAAATGAAAATGGCGTAAGGTATTGTGCTGGCCACAACAGATTTTTATTTTATGTATTAATACAGTGTACTGGATTTAAATATAATGTTATTACCTAAATTTATTATTTTAACAATAATCTACGGGAAAATATATGACAACAGACACGTGCTATTTTTTTTTAGTTCCAACAGTAAATAATACAATATTACAGGAAACTGTCAATTTATTGAATTAATTACTATATTAAATTTTATTTTTTTAGTAAAATTATTTGCTAAGTGATATTTATTTATTAAAGTACCACCTACAATTATATTAAACACAAGAATAAATAAACTTCTGGATGCTATGATTATTACTCCAATTCAACAAATTTTGATATGGTGTATTAATAGAGCGTGTAGAACATGAATAAATTGCTTATAATACAATATCTTAGATTTAATAATAATTTATTCGCAAATTAACCATTGTCTGCATACTCTGTAACTCTATATCCACTGAATATGAAGAATAAAATGCAATTAAATTGTAAAAATAATAGAATAATCTATAATATTTACAATAAAATTAAATGTGTATATAATATTTAACAGTGTTTTTTCAAGAACAACTATTAAAATCTTCAAATGAGAGTACTTCCTGTTGACCAAATTCTATTCAAGTCTGCATATGGATGTAAAGAAGAGGAGTACGTAAGAATTGTAATTTTTGGAATTCTAGTATTGGAGATATCGCGGCCGAAACCGCGGTCACATACAAACGCACACATACACACACGCACACACACACACATATATAGACATCATCGTAACATACAATACGATTTTACTATTTTTGAAACGTGCTTATTCATTGAAAACTCACCACCGAATTTTTTAACCAAAGACAATACCTTCCTTACCAAGAGGTGACGGAAGGTAAAAAGGAGGACGAAAAATTGAATTGCTGACTATTCAGGGACAAAAATTTGACGTATCTGCCACTCTGGCTATGAATTAGCGAACGAAAATACAAAAGAGCAAAGTCGCTGCATCTAATTGCTTACTATCTGCTCGCCCACTATCTGTTTGGTGAACAATCTCGATGAGCGATATTAAGCACAATTCAATTGTCATTATGTTTCTTATATAAGACGGAAGGTAAAAATATAACAATTGTAAAATTTAAATGTATTGTTCTAGGAAATGAAATTCCTGGAAATAATGTTGTATTCTAATTATACCTTTGCAATTCTTTTGTAGCGTGCACCTTTGCAAACTACTAATTATTACTTATTTCATTTGTTTTGCCTGGAAATGAAAAACGGTATTTACATAACATGCTTCAAATTAAATTGATGTAAATATCCCGTTTCATATTAAAAATTATTATCAAAACTAAACGAGATAAGAAATTGAATTCTTTTTACTTTCCGTCACCTTTAGGTAAGGAAGGTATTGTCTTTGGTCAAAAAATTCAATGATGAGATTTTAGTGAATAAGCATGTTTTAGGATCCCCTATAATACGATTTTATCATTTTTACGATGTTGTCTGTTTGTATGCATGTGTATCTGTGTGTCTGTGTGTGTGTGACGAAAGTTTCGGATCGCATAACTTTAATACCACAATTCCAAATATTATATTTTTTTCGTATTCCTCAAGTTTACATCCAGAAGAACAAGTGATTAGATTTTGGTTATAATTGGTCAACCGGAAGTACAATCATTTGAAGATTTTAACAGTTAAATATGATTTATTACCATTTAACGTAATTATAACTTAAAGAATATATTATTTCTATACGATTTGATTACATTTTATATTTCATATTCAATAGATATAGAGTTAAATAATTATAAAGATATTAAATATCATAAATCAGCCAGCTATGCTAACCATGGAAACTGTTAATATATTCAGATAATTCAAATTGACAGATGTCAGTATCAATAAAAAGTAAATGAATGTGGCAGAGATGAGGATGTTGAAGTAGATATTGGGGAAGACACGGAAAGATACGATAAGGAAATAACTCTAATGTCACAAGTATCTAAAAAGATACAAGAGAGACGATTACATTGGTTTGAACATGTCATGAGGAAAGATGAAGAATATATTGGAAGAAGAATGAATAGCTTAGTAATGAAAGGTTGAAGAAACAGAGGAAGACCAAAAATAAGACGGAAGGACTGTATTGCGGAAGACTTGAGAGAAAAGGAACTGAATGAGAACGACACGCAAATCAGAAATGAGTGGAAGAAGAAAATAAAAAATAGCGACTCTTAACGAATGGGAAAAGCTTGAGAAGAAGATGTCAGTGTCAAATACAATTTGCATAGATTGTTTATGAAATAATTATACTGGAAATTTAGAACCCTTTTGCAAGAAAATTTATGTATGGAATTTATACGTAATACACAGGATTAACGGATTTTTAAAATTTAGACAGGGTAATTTACTAAATTCGTGGTACTATTTAATTTTTAATTTTGGTAGTATAAATACAAGTAGGAATACTAGGAAAATTTTATAATCTTTGGTTAAAGTGTCTGTTAACTGTTAGTTTAAAAAACTATTGAATCTATGTATATTATAGCTTACATTGCGAAAATTAAACATTAAATATATCTTTGAAACTCGCTTCCATATTTAAGGACAATTGGAATACTCTAGGAAGAGTAATAACATCTCCGAATCCAAATAAATGCACGTGATAGAATCTCACGGTAGATTACACTTGCAGATATTCGCACTCGGCAAACTATTTCCTACAACTGGGATTCCTATATTATTACGTAACTATTATTATCGTGGCTACGGTACGGTTGGAAAGAAGGCCAATGCATAACAAGTGCTTTTTGGTAAACGCAAAATGCGTTTCGTTTACGTAACTGTCAAAATTGACAGTGACAGCGATTTTAAAAATCCCGCGGAGCTCGGTGGTTCGCGTTTTAACTACTAAACCTACTTTAGGAAAGATTTAAGAAAGAAACTACCGTAGTATAACAAAAGATTTTGAAGAAATCAACTTGAAATAATGAAACATTTATAAGTAACCTAGAAAAATGAAGCAATAAGCAATCAACCAATAAATTATAGTACGCTGTGAAACTTCATTCTAAATGTAGGACTGTCAAAATATCCTAAATTCTGATAATATTTTAGTGATTTTTACCTTCGGTCACCTTTAGGGAAGGAAACTTATATAGTAACAAAATAATTTATGTTGCTGTGCAAAAATATTGCGCCAAAGATATATATATATTTCAAAACTACTAAAAAATCGACTTAATCTTTTCTTGTGATTTTATACTCCATATTTAATAGTTTTATCAATTTTTTACCTCTCAGTAAGAGAGGTATTGGATTCATGCTCAAAATCGCGTATCCAGATTTTAATGCATAAGCACGTTTTAAGGTCCCTATACAATCCGATTTTAACATTTTTACGATGACAACTGTGTGTGTGTGTGTGTGTGTGTGGGTGCGCGCGTTTGTGCGTGTGTGTGTTTGTGTAGGACGTTGGAAGGACGATTACTCAAAAACTATAAGATTTAATATTTGTTTAACTATATATTTCCCAATCGGAAATTAATGGGAAGATCTGAAAAGGTTTTGGTAACAACGGAAGTAGCAGATTCTTGAAAAAATCTCCTAAATATTATTTTTTGAAAAATTATCTTAATACTAAAAAAATATCTACCTGACACATTGATTTTTTTTATTATATTTATCTCGTATAGGTTTGGAGATATTAAATATCGTTGCCCAAAAAACAGTTGAAATATTTAAATGTTTGTAATTGGTAGATGCAACATGTCAGTGTCAAAAATCAATTTTTCTGGGAGGTACGAGTACATATAATATATATTATTGTATTATTAATTAAATATGTATTTAAATTATAGGTATTTTAATATTACATATATTCTTAAGAAATACCGCTAATACCGTCAATGAATTTGAAGAATTTTGAACATATTAGAAGAGTAGGACAAAATTACTCATAGAACGAAAGAAGACATACAATTTCAATTATTTGTGTGAACAAGAAATGTTAAATTCGTTACTTATAGGGCGCGAGCAGACATGTGACTTTGTTGGCCTTGGCAAGCAGATTTGTGGATCCGTGTCAGAATGACAGCTAGTAGTTATTTACATAGATGTCACATATGTCATAATTTTTCATTCAAAATTTCAAAATATTCTGATATATTGTTTGTCATTAATAGTATGGAATATACTTGGCGAGGAAAATAATCCACATGAATTTGGAAAATCATAATGTCTTGAATGAAAATTTATGATACTTGACACCTATGTACATTATTACTAGCTGTTATTTTGACACGGGCACCCATATCTGTTTGCCAAGGCCAACAAAGCCACAAACTGCTCGCGCCCTATGCAACAAAATGAAAATGGCGAGAGGTATTGTGCTGGCCACAACAGATTTTTTTTATACAATCACTGCAGCACACCGTCGAGGCATTGATTTAATTAAATTTGTAATACCGCTTTGTGCTACTTTTGCTATTCATTTTCTAAATGGCCCTTAATTAAGCCTCGTTTTTCATTGCCGCGTGTTTTTAATTTCTGCCATAAATGTTTTATTGGACTTAAATCCGGAGATTGGGGTGGTCAGGGAAGAATTTGGACTTTTGTTAACCTAAAAATTATTTTACTAGTTTGAAGTATGTTTAGGATCACTGTCCTTTTGAAAACCTATCCCCGCGGCATATTTTTTCTGGCATAAGGAAGTATATGCTATACATTAGACAATTTACAGTACTCTTTATCTCGGCTAATGGACATACACCGTCAGGAGAAGGGATTTGACGTCTAGAATTGTATGTATCTTGCATGTCGTACCTACCATCATTTAAAAAAAAAAAACAAATTTTGATTCACCCGAAAATAGCACTTTTCAGTATTCGACTTCATGTTGATATGTTTTGTAAAATTTTTTATTTCTTCTACTAACTAAGGTGTAAAAAAACTGACACGTCCAATAGGTCCTACTTCATGTCGAGACACAGTACTTCGGCTAATATTGGCAAGATTTTCTGTTCGAATTTCTTTCAAAATATCCACAGCAGTTTTTACCTTCCGTCACCTTTAGGTAAGGAAGGTATTGTCTTTGGTCAAAAAATTCAATGATGAGTTTTTACTGAATAAGCACGTTTTAGGGTCCATACAATACGATTTTACCATTTTTACGATGATGTCTGTATGTATGTGTGTCTGTGTGTGTGTGTGTGTGTGACAAAACTTCCGGATTCCATAACTTCAATACCACGATTCCAAAAATTATAATTTTTTCGTATTCCTCAAGTTTACATCCAGAAGAACAACTGATTAGATTTTGGTTATAATTGGTTAACCGGAAGTAGTCTCATTTGAAGATTTAACAGTTAAATTTGATTTATTGACATTTAACGTTATTATAACGAGTTAAAGAATTTTAAAGAAATTAAATTTTATAATTCAGCCAGCTATGCCAAACTTGGGAACTAGTAATATATTCATATAATTCAAATTGACAGATGTCAGTATCAATAAAAAGTAAATTAATGTGGCAGATATGAGGATGTTGAAGTAGATATTGGGGAATACACGGAAAGATACGGTAAGAAAATAACTCTAGTGTTACAAGTTTTTAGAAAGATACAAGAAAGACGATTACTTGGTTTGAACATGTCATGAGGAGAAATGAAGAATTATATTGGAACATGATGAATAGTTTAGTAATAGGACGTTAAAGAAACAGAGGAAGACCAAAGATAAGATGGAAGGACTGTATTGCGGAAGATTTGAGAGAAAAGGAACTGAATGAGAATGACATGCAAAAATAGCGACCCCTAACGAATGGGAAAAGCTAAAGAAGAAGAAGATGCCAGTGTCAAGTGCAATTTGAATAGTTTGTTTATGAAATAATTTTACTGGAAATTTAGAATCTTTTGTAAGAAAAATTATGGAATTTATACATTATACACGAGAATGACGGAAGGTATTGTGCTGGCCACAACAGATTTTTTGGATTTGCTATAGATTTTAGTTTAATTTTCTTATCTGTTTGCTTTGTTGGTTTACGGGACCTATCGCAACTTGGCGTGACAGGCAATGATTTTGTCGATTTATATTTGGTAATAATAATTCCATTGGTCATGCTATTATCTATCATTAGCAAGCCATCTATCTAACGAGAAACCTGTCCTTGCAGAGTAAAGTTTATTACGGATTCTCGTAACTGAAAGCGGGTCTATTTCACTATTTCATTAGACAATAACCTAAATTAATATTAAATTGGGAATTTGGTGATACATATAAATAAATAAAGTATATAAACTCTAAGCGACAACTTGGCTCCATATTTGTGAACATGGACAATTTCGCTTATGCTTTAAAATACAATGAAAATAAATTTTAAAACATGTCAACTATACTAATTATAATTAATAATCTTAACAGTATTGTAATATGAAAATGTATTACAAAAAAATATTCTTTTAAAAAAGGTAAAATAAGTTTGGCTCAATAATTTTGCAATCAAATGTACGTCTCTACTACGCGCCGTATATACAGGTAGCTGAACAAGCTATCTCAAATAATTTGTACGTTATTAAAGATACAATAAAATACTATGACAATTTTATAGAAGCCCAAGGGCGATATCCGAATAGAGAATTTTTTTTTTTTAAACCAGTGGTTCGTAAATTACAACGCAGTTATTTTTTTAAATAGGATGGTTAGGTTTGTTTGATAGAGTATTTTTTTCTGAATTCAACCGTGTAATCATTTTATATCCTGACATATATTTTTTTTGAGAAAAATTCAATTGAAATTTAAATAAATATGATTTTTATAGTTTTTTTTTTCAGAAAAATAACTATAACAATAAAATTTATTTAAATTTCAATTGAATTTTTCTTAATAAGGTTATAAATGATTACATGGTTGAATTCAGTAAAAATTTCACTAGTTAAAAAAATATTTACTTCTCTAATCCGATGTCCCTCTTGGTCTTCAATGAGATTGCTTATAGTATTTTATTGTATCTTCAATAATATTGAAATTATTTGAGGTAGCTTGTTTAGCTATTACATCCTGTATTTGCAAGGCGAATTGTTAATATTTCGTCCTTCATACTGTTGTAAGTCTGGCGTATCCAGGATTTAATTTCATCTCAAACGAATACGAAGAATTTCGATTTTATGATGTAATTTAAAATAAATATGAGTACGTTAGACACACGGAATTTTTTTATATTTGGATTTAATATATTATTTTTTATGTGGAAAAATTCAGAATTTATCAATCTCTGAAAACAATTTCAGTTTAGTCTTAAAATCTGTCGGTTATTTCCTGGATTTTGAATTTTCGCCCTAATGCTGTTATTTACTCTGCGAATTCTCCGAATTTTGCCGGCTTCCTGTTAATAGTGAAAAGAATTCCCATTTTCCGATCGAGTAGAAAAACTTATTTTCCTTTTGGTTTCCTTGGGGAGTCCTGCTCTTTCAACGCACACTCACATCGCAGGAAAAACTCTAGGAAAGAGGAATTAAAGCGCTAATCCTTTAAATTATTAAATTCTCTTCTGGTGTATTCATGAAGTGGCCCCTTCGAGTCCTGGTCTCATTACTGCCTGTCCCAAGGGCAAGATGCTGTAAGGTCCCTATATGAGCAGACCAACACTCATAATCTGTATAAGCTAGCGTAAAGTAAGTAGAAACTTTACTGAATCCCACTGTCGCATATGCCGGATTTAATGTACAGTTGCTCATACATGTACCGTATTTTTTTAATAATTAACGAATGGTAAATACCAGAAATTCATACATGGATATGTACATATACAGCGGTTTATTTATATATGAAACGAGTACGATCAATTATAAACTGCACTATTATACATGAATAAATATCAGTTATTAAAGTTCAAATCTGCATTATTGTTGTTCATAAACTATTTGACTTGAGTTCAAATCATGTGTTTCCGGATGCATGATACCTAATGTATGAATTTGATTCCTTTTAGTTTTGCTTAACGTAAAGCTCGTTTCACACTACGACATCATATAAAAAAGACAGCGCAAAGTTTAAAAAATTTAATGCATCCAGCACATTACCCCTTGCCAGTTCCAATTAATTTACAAAAACATTTATAGCTGGGATTAAAATATATGCACAGTTGAACTTCGCTAATTCGAACGTTTTTAATTCGAAAACTACTACAATTAGAAATAAAATAAGTGATTAAATCGACTGATAAAAGTAAAATTAATAAAACTAAAAAGAAAAGAAATACACGTTTTGTTTAGTATATTACTTTTATCGATTTCAATCATATAACTTAAAGTATACTTAACCCCTCAACATAATTGCGGAAGTAGCACAATATTATTACTTCCGATTTTCGAATAATTAATGACAACTTTTAATTTTAAAATGGAATACTCTATTCGTATATCATGAAATTTAAGATTTACTTATATGAAATTTGCTATCTCATAATATAAAACCGCACCTCAAAAAAATGTAATGGCGCATAATTAAAACATATTGGGTGCTTTATACTAAGCGTTACCAAGGAAACTGTAAATTAAATGTTCCTAAATTTTGTGTTTGGTACACAAATCTAAAACAAGGTAGTACCGTGTTTAATATGGCTTAACTTCCTTTATTATTACAATAACTTATATAAATCACTGTATTTCATACTTATTTACTAATCTATTACTAGGTACCTCCCTAATGAAACAATTTTTATTGTAGTTAATTATGAATAAAGATGATATTTTAATACTTTACTATGTTAAAGTGTATAACTTTTTTCTTAATTGCATCTCTAAAATTTCTGGTTTTTTTTCTTAAATTAAATATTTCTTCTTCCATTTCCATTTTTCTCTTCATATTTTATATTTTTCATTAAAATAAAGTAGTCATTTGAATATCTTTCTTGTGAACCTGAATTTGCTGGAGGAGTATTACGACTAGTACGCTTTTTACTTTTTTAATTTTTTTCTCTTGACTGGCAGTTCATGCGTCTGAATTGCTCCTTAATTCTATTTATTTCCCGATCATACGCATAAACTCTAAATATACACTCTATATCTGTCAATGACTCCTCAATCTTCATCAGTTTCGATTTCGAATCATTATTTTTACTTTTAATTACATATTTTTCTGTCGCACGCACTCAATAAAAAGAAATTCTTTTTCATTCCCCAATATTCGGATCTTTCCGTTTTTTTTGATTTTTAAACAACTCATATTGATTCTTTTCTAATTTATTCGAATGATTTTTTTTATAAATAACACGTTTTTAAAATTTTATAGAAATGTAAGCGTATGTCACTTGGTGTTTGAAACGTAATGTAACTATGACTTCCAGAGATATTTGCAATCTTATCAACTACTATGTTTTTCGGTAGTACCTTGAGCTAACTAAAACACGCTAGTTTAGAGCTCTGAATAGGCAATGTATTAATTTTTGTTTTAGCGCTAATACATGTTTTAACTAAAACAGCCTAGTATACAACTTTAGTATCGAGCTGTGAATAGCACACATTATTGTTAAGTTTTATAAAAGTTTATAATGAAATTAACTTGCATTATCTGTAAACAGTGGAACAACATATCAGAAGAAAAATTAAAACTGTCAATAAAGAAGAAAAAATATCAAAATTCTGGCTTAAATAATTATCAATGTTACACAAATACCTTGCGAAAATGTATAATGAAATCCTCATCGTTGTTATGTTGGCATCCTTTGGATGTCCATTTTATTGTTGTTCTGCGTTGTTTAATCTTCTAGGTTTTTTTATCCCCTGTCTAATTTCTTTTTCTGCTTAAAATCCTCCAGAAAATGGGCCCTAAAGAATCGAACAAAACAAAAATAAGATTCAATTAAACGTTTTTCCTAAAAAGTACAAGACCTCATTTAGCCCAGGAGATTCGCAAGAAATAAAAAAATGTTTAAAGCACGTCCTTGCGCACAGGCCCACCGAACTTCTCTGGGTAAACCCTTGTATGAGTACCTATAAATATAATGAACCGAAGTCAGCATCAGTACTCTTCTTTAGTCCAGTAATGATCACTAGTTACCATGAAAATAGCTTGCATCTTTTTCTTATTAATATATCACTACATAAGTCGATCTTCGTTATTTTTAGATTAGCTTCTTTAGTTAAAGAAAAGTGCTGACTGAGGTCATGCAAAAAAATAAATTATTTATTGTTTAAATTGAACAAGCAAAGTCTAATTTATCTTTTGTATAATTAAATTATTTTTATTTTCACTTTTTGTTGTATACAATTATTTTAAAGTATGATATTTTTAAAGAATTGCAAAAATCAGCCATATTGTGACGTCAACGGTTCAGAATTGCAAGTTCATATCTAAATATTTGAAAGAAATGCTATAATATATTAATATTTATATATATATATATATATATATATATATATATATATATATATATATATATAACATAATTTCATTAATTTTTATAAATATGATTTTCATTTGACGTGAAGTTATTCATGCGTCACAGCATCTATAAAAAATTGATATTAGGCGTTATTATTCTGTTTAGCTATAAAAACGCACGTCTGATACTGATTATATTCTAAAATATTCTTTAATTTCGTAAGTTAATAGTACAGTGGTGGACAAAAAAAATAGGACAAGTCGAAAAATCAAGTAGACTTTTTTTTATAAAATTTAGTTGCTTGAATTTGGCTTTACAATTATGACATTTGTCAGTTTAATTCGTCAAAAATTGAATTGTCTAATCAAAGCAGAAAAAATGCCTCGAATTACCGATATTATAAAGAGTTCGGTAATTGTTAGAGCAGAAGAAGGAATGCCGATCAGGCAAATTGCGCAGCTCTATAACATTAATAAAAATTCTGTCATCAACATTTTAAATAAGTGGAGACAGGAAGGAATCCAGGATCAGGGCGACACAGAGTATCAACTGAAGAAGAAGATAGAAGATTAATTGAGACAGTAAGAGAAAATCCATTCTTCACCGTTATTAAAGCTGTTGAAGAAACAAATTTCCCGGGATCTGCTCGAACTGGCCAAAGACGTCTCAGAGTGTCGGAGTTGCGCTGCCGTACAGCAGCAAAAAAATGTATTTTAAGAGCGGAACACATAGACGCGCGAATGGGGTTCGCTCTAGAACACATGGTTCGTCGTCAAAACTTTTGGCATAATGTCATCTTTACTGGTGAAAAGACCTTTCAATCCACACATAGTGGTGCTATTCGCGTCTATCGACCTGTGGGTTCTCGGTACGATGAAAGGTATATTAATAATTCTGACAAAAGTGGCAAATTTTCTATTAATTTGTGGGCTTGGACATCAGCTTACGGACCTGGTGTACTGTGGCATATTGAGGGAAGATTCAATAGTGAAGAATATATGCGGATTTTAAACAATATTATGTTGCCTCCTGTGTCCCAATTATATCCCAACAACGAATTTATATTTCAACAGGACAATTGTCCGGTTCATACGTCTCACGCGGTAACAAATTGGTTCAGGCAAAATAACATTAATATGCTAAACTGGCCTAGCCGCAGCCCCGACTTGAACTGCATTGAAAACATGTGGGGACTGCTGTTACAAAAACTCCAAAGCCAAAATATTAGACCCCGTAATGTCCGAGAACTATTAGACATAGTTAATAATGCATGGGAAAATGTAGTTACCGTCGAATATTGCATGAATTAGGTTAATTCCATGCCACGCAGATTGACAGAAGTTATCAATCAAAATGGTGCAATGACCAAATATTAGAAAAGTTGTAGTTTTTAAATAATTACATTAACAGCGGTAATAATAAATAAGGGTTAAATTCAGAATAACTTCCTTTTAACACAGGAATAGCTATTCCTAGTTTATTACGAGCTTAACCCACAAATATACAATAATAAACATGGAATAAGACTTAACTCTAGAATAAACTCTCCATAAACGTCATTTTAACACAGGGTTAAGAGATATTCTCGGAATATCTAATCTAGAAATAGGAAATTATTTATTATTACCGCTGTAAATCATTCAAATTACAACATTTCTGGGGTTACAAGGATCAGTTTACACTAGAAAAGAAATACTGTCCTATTTTTTTCTGTCCACCACTGTACATTAACTTACATACTTTTGTAAATTTGTGGTTATCTTTAAATGTCACTTTGACGTTTAGAACCTAGTGTGAAAATCGAAATGGTCGTTGATGAAATGCATACGTTACTGTGCGAAGGACGAGGCGGGAAAAATCATCTGCATTTTGAATAATGTTTGCAATATTTTCTTTATTAAAGATCGATTTGATGAAAAATAAAAAAACACGGATCTATTATTTTTCATTACTCTATTGATTAAAATAAAAATAAAATTCGTGCATAATCTTATTTGGCCCATTTTTACTATTACTACTCAGACTCACTCTTGTGTAAAGCAAAATAACACACCCAACAAAAGCAAACAGTAAAAGTACCTAGTGAAAATGTTTGCACAATAATTGTTTTTCTAGCTCAAATGAATATTTTTTTATTAAAACTAGTATCGCGAAAATTAAACACGAGATCAATGCAATAACAAAACAATATTTATTAATATTTAACAAAAAACGAATATAATTATTTTATCATTTATTTCATCTCGTCGAAAACAAGTAATTGTATTTTATTTAATTGATCGAGAAATATTTATTATATTTTTGACATGTTTTATGAAATACTTTTTGTACTAATACCACTAAAACCAATGTCCTGTCAAAATGATCCTTTTGCGATATTTCCATGGAGATTTGCGGATAATCTGATGTAAAAAAACACAAGTACTACATGTCCTGGCGAGTGTGGTGTCCTGTGAAAAACAGACATTATCCTCGTGACCTATTTGCTTCTGCAAGAGGCTTTGCCCTTTGATCGTGCACTCCAGGAGCTCTTCAGGATAATTACTCCATCTACGACAAGCTAGAGAATGTAGGAATAGGAGACTTTTTGTTTATTTACAAACATAATTTTTTTATCATATCTCTTGCAATGTCTAAATTAATTAAAATATTTGAATATACATAAACAATTTGATTTCTTATATTATTTCAGAACAAAACTGTTCTAGTTTTAATTAGTAAAAGTATACTGATAATATAGTTATATTATTACGAGTAGATACATATAATGGTTAAATACCATAAAATAAATTTTTAATAATAGGTAGGAATGATAGCAATAATTCGACCGTAAGAAACAGTTTTTTTTATTACCGATGCTGTACATATGTACAGATCATATTCTCACTTGTTACTACACTATCAATTTAAAGTACCATTTATCAATTTAATTAATTTTTCAAATATTATGTGTATTATTAACTCAAATAATTGGAGAAAAATCAAAGTAGCTGACATCTGGTGGGAGATTTGTGAATGTTACATCGAGCAAACATTACTTTTTATCAATTGTTGGCAAAGCCGGATCTATCTATTTGCCCCTCCTCCCCCACAAATTATTTAAAAAAATTGTTATATTAGAAAAAAATTCAAATATTTGTATTTTAAAAAATATATTAAGATATAGAAAGAAACAATCTTTGGCAAAAAAATAATTAATCTTGACATTTATTATTGAAGGTTTAATTAAAAGAAGAAATTAATCTACCAAATACATAATACAATTTGGACGAATGCTACTGATTACGTAATTGTTGAAATTCATTGTTGCAATTTAATATTTTGTCATTTATATTTAATTATTAAAGCAGTTAATAAACACTATGCGAAATACAAAGAATGGTCCCTGTATATGCTGACTGCATTATTTAATTCACTTGCGCGATCTGTGCTAAACATAAATTCGTTTAATTTAAATTTTATTATTACATAATGAAAATGAATAATCTTTTCATTACTGAGATAATTATCTTATTGGGGAACTTTTACAAATAGTAAAATCAATGTTTTTTTGGTCGTTTGGTGGGTGCCCCTATTAACTTTAAACATGTCGCAAGTCCGCTACACCTTAGATCCGGCCCAGTTTTACATTAAATCGTTTTGCTGTTTACAATTTGAAGTAAAAACAACAAATACCATTATTTAACTAACATGGATCGCCTATTTGACCGCCGTTTTGTCGTCCGACCTGCCATCTATATTTAATTTTTTCATGCTCTATCCTAATGGAAAGGATCCATTATATTTTTGTGTGAATTGGATAACCAAAAATGGCATTTTCAAGCTCAAAATACTTTTTCTTAAAAAAATATATTTACATGTAATATATATATATATATATATATATATATATATATATATATATATATATATACAGTGTGTTAATTAAAAACCTGGCCATAGGCGTTTAACATGGGAAATCAGTTTTTCCTTGCGCAAAAGTTCCCAAATTATTTTAGACAAAAATACTTCAAATAAATGTTGTAGAGAATTAAATTCTGCATCCAGATTAGTAATAAGATTTTATTTTCGATGTTTCATAACCGAGAAAATCAATTTCAAAGTTTATCGAAAATTGCTGATTTATAGCGATAGCCATGGAAGTCAAACAAAATTACAAACAATTGTATGACATCTTAACTGTCAAAGAAAGTTTGTGTTTTGTGATTTTCGTTCAGTAACATATTTTTTTGGAAGTATGGAACAGTTTTCTCATGAAGAAAAGCTTCAGATTATAAAATGGTGTTACTGTGGACAAAGCTATAGAAAAATACGTGATTTAATAAGTGTAATGTGGTCACATCGACAAATTCCAAGTAAAACCACAATAGAATCTTATTACAAAAACTTAAAGCTGTAATTTCCAATGAATGTAGAAAAATAAATGCCAGACAGCTGCATAATGTTCGACATGGCTTTTATAATAGAGTTGGGTATTGCTTAGCGCAAAATGGAGGGTTATTTGAACATTTAATATAAAATTATATTCATTCTAGTTTTCTGTTTTTCTTTTTAAATAAATACATTATTCTTGTTTTCATTTTTATTTTATTTTGTATATGTTGACAGCTATGTATTCTAAAAAAGTTAAATTCTAATTCATTGTGTCAATGTCATACAATTGTTCGTAATTTTGTTTGAGTTTCATGGCTATCGCTATAAATCAGCAATTTTCGAAAAACTTTGAAATTGATTTTCTCGGTTATGAAACGTCGAAAATAAAATCTTATAACTAATCTGGATGCAGAATTTAATTCTCTACAACATTTATTTGAAGTATTTTTGCCTAAAATAATTTGGGAACTTTTGCGCAAGGAAAAACTGATTTCCCATGTTAAACGCCTATGGCCAGGTTTTTAATTAACACACTGTATATATATATATACAGGATGAGTCACCGAAATCGCCGTCTTCGATATCTCCCTTGTCGTTAGAAATACAGCATAAGTTTATTAACAGAATTTATTCGTCTACTCAAGGAGCATAACATAAAATTATTTTCACATATACATGGTGTTGCATTACGGCTAGGCAAGAATTGTTTGTCTTTTTTTAAATGGAACACCCTATATATTTTTATATATTTTGAATTATATTTTATTTCCCTATACGACCATATGAATTTTGTTTTAGTTTTCCACGGCGTTGCCAAGTTATTCCGTTTTTTCTCTAAAAAAGACCGAATGCACGCATTGCTTTATAAAGGCTTACTGAAGTTATTTTAATAGTAAGAATTAAGAATTTTCTTTTCTGTATAACTGTAATTATACTCTATGTTCTGACATATATTTTTTTAAATGTAATTATACAGGCTGTTCAATAAAGCGAATCAAATGTGCTCAATTTCAAATGACTATAACTCGTCATTTTCAAATGGAACACCCTATATTTTATTATTCAGTTGTGTGTATTTTTGTATTATCTTCATATGTTATTAAGGGTATCCCATGCCTAAAACCAATAATTTTGGAGATTTTCACCATTTTTCTCTAAATTTATATATTCACTTACAAATTAAATCTAGTACACCATTGATATTGTTTTTTGAATAAGAAACAATTGCAGTAATGATACTACTTCAGTAAGCCTTTATAAAGCAATGCGTGTATTCGGTCTTTTTTAGAAAAAAAACGGAATAACTTGGCAACGCCGTGGAAAACTAAAACAAAATTCATATGTTCGTATAGGTGAATAAAATACAATTCAAAATATATAAAAATATATAGGGTGTTCCATTTAAAAAAAGAGAAACTATTCTCGCCGAGCCGTAATGCAACACCCTGTATATGTGAAAATAATTTTACGTTATGCTCCTTGAGTAGACGAATAAATTCTGTTAATAAACTTATGCTGTATTTCTAACAACAAGGGAGATATCGAAGACGGCGATTTCGGTGACTCACCCTGTATATATATATATATAGAGAGAGACATCATCGTAAAAATATTAAAATCGAATTATAGGGAGCTTAAAACGTGCTTATTCATTAAAAAATGGATAAGCGATTTGAGCATGAATCCAATACCTCTTTTGGCGAGAGGTAAAAACGTTGACTTTTTAATAAAATTCTATTCTAAGATAAGTAGTACTTAAAAGTTATATGTGCAATAGAATTAAACTTGAGTTGAACATTAACTTTAAGTAAAACTTAGCAAAGTAGAACTTATGATTACATCCACGCAAACGGCCATTAATGAGTGAAACGAACATATGTTTGTAATTGACAAATAAATGTTACTAATCTTTTCAAATAATGGTAAAGTTACAAAATGACAGCTTTCGGAGATCAAAGGATAGACTGGTAGATTCGACCCATGATACCTCATATTAAATCATAATGCATATGTTATAATAACTGGAATTATTGCATTGGAATTGATTCATATATTTACTCGTATTTTTAATCAGAACATTGTTAGCATAATGATGTTTAGTTAAGGCCAATAATTTCACCTATTCTGTATTTTATTGTTGCATATCCAGCAAAAGAACTACAGCTTATAGTGCTCATATCTTTTGGTAGAGAAGAATCGGGTCAAATCCTGTTACAGTTTTTATCTCTTTGTTATATTTCTATCAATCCTTTTTCTCAAATCTTTTCTTTTACGGAACTTCTGTTCGATTTCCTGGCATAAAGTGAAGGAAAGCGTCTTTCATCTTTTACTTTTTTATGTCAATGAAGTAGTTAATATGTATAAACATCGTCATAGTTGGTATCAGAATGAAATTACAGGTTTGTAGAACAAACCATCTCTTGGCGTAATAGAATCGCGATCGGTCGGGAGATAATGTACCACTTAATCTGCTACTTCGGTGTCGGATCACACTATGCATCAGTAATCTCATCTACGAACTGTGAGGCTCTTGGCAAACAACAAACATCAAGACATACCCTTGTGATAGGATATGGATCGAGCTGACTGGCAACAAAACAGAGGCTAAGGAATTACTGTACTGATTGAGTAGGAAAATCGTAAGTATAGGAATACATTTATTCTTTTATTAATTTTAGACTGTTCGAATTGTTCGAAATAATCAAAAACAAAAAAATAATACATCAGATAAATGGCAAATAATATATCCAAACAAAGAAGGTTCAAATATCATAACAAAATGATAATACACAAAATATCATAATTTTAAAAATTAATAACTAGGTTATTTTTTTAATGAAAATGCAAGTATTTGACATCATTGTAAAGAAATTTTAAATACTTTCCGATAATATAAAAATATATTTACAATTTCACTTAAAAATCATCAGAGATTTCGTTTCAGGCGAAACCGGAAGTAAAATTCGGCATATTTTAACACCAAAAAGTGGCATTGACATCGCGCGTAATTTTGCAATTTATACTATAGGTCTAATAATATGAATAATAAAGAAAATAGCTATGTGTCTCTATTTTTTCAGTCATCCCTGTATATCATTTTCTATGTAGGTTCTTTAAAAGAATATAATAGTAGTGGATGGAGTGAGACTAAAGCAGGAGAGTGTATGGTCGCGAAATTGGTGACCCATTAATCGTGGTTTTAGCTTGGATGATGAAGGGGTTAGAATTTAATGTTGAACAAAAAATCATGGGGTCTCGTGGCCATGTGTCTGAATGTTTGCGAATTTGGTGAACCAGGTTCGATCCCGACCAAAGCCAAAATTATTTCAATTTTTAAATGGCATAAACGTGAACCCTGTGTTGCATTCTACACGCTACCAATGAGTGCCCATGTGGTGACGCCTGCTAAACGCCCACACCGTCCGAATATGTCATCACCATTACAAGATGTAAAATATGATGTATTGTCACGTATGTTGTACATTTATTGTAGGACGTTTTGGACCTAAGGCAGACCCGTCTTTAGTTAAGCGGGGAATATATTAAAATGTGATTACATGAGGGGTGGAAGAATGCCATATACAGGGTATTAAAAACACATGTAAAATATTTGATAAACTAGAGATTAAACAAGTCGAAAAGTTTTAATAGTGTAACGTTTATTTATTTGGGTGACGTGAAAAAATCAGCGAAATATTATTAATTAAAATAATACGTATATTAAACGATAAATAATTAGGATAAATATTAAAGATATATTAAAAATAACTAACACTATGATTAAATAATTATAAACACTAATTTAAGATTAAAAATATTATTAAATGCTTAAACACTAAGATTATTTATTTAAAAAAATATTTATATCACTATATTTATTTATATCTTTATTTATTTATATTCACAACTTGTAGATTGTTTATTTATATCACCAACTACTTGGCTTGTTACTTCTATATATCAGACTGTTCTATGCTGGCTTTGGCGTAGGGCGATGTCTTTCTCGAACTTTTCAACGTCACAATGACATTGAATGCAAAGGATTCAGATCACCGGTGTAATTAATACATGTAGACGTATGGGTTTTTTCCGCCGGCGGGGATACGTCATCGCTCGGGAATATTCTACCAGTGTCGGCGCTCGTATACTCTTAAGTCAGGGGCGGACGTTACAATAGACATAAATCCCAAAATAAACCATTTCTGTTATTTGGTAGATTTTTTTTATATCAGTTTATTTTGCACGGCCACCCTACTCATAAGACGGCCGTGCACTTGTCAATTCGTTACTATAGACGTTGAAAAGTATTCTTATTATTTATTCTCACTAGTGCCCATTTAATTGATTTGTTAAAATTAACATGTTTAATTATACTGTTCGACAAATGCATAGAGTTCGTAGTTCATTTTATCGGAGGTGCATTGCGTCTGTTGACGAAGAAAGAAGACTTTTGAACATAGTTTTAAAACTTCACAATTAAGTTAACTATTTTGTTAGTAGTATGTAAAAACCACAAACCTACCATATCTTAGAAATTTTAACTAATTAGTCAGAAAAAATTATAAGACTTATCATAACTCAAAAACTGTTCATTTTCGGACTCATGTTTATTAAAACTTTTGGACTTGCGAGTATTTTGATCTCTACTATATTTGTCTTAAACTTTGTTTTTGACATGCTGTATGTGTTGAAAGTTGAGATATGCATTTATATGAACATCTGATGTGTATGTAAAGTAAATTGCGTGTTAAGGGAGGAAAATTTCCGAGTACAAGAAATAGGTCACGGCATGAATGTAGACGAGTCAAAGAAAATGCACTTGAATAGAAACAAAGTGAATTTATAAATGCATATATGTGAGTTTACATAATTGTATCATCACAGTTTTTGTTACTCCATACTTTCAAGAACCTTCGTAGATGTTCAATAACACCCAATTCCAGTAATATATATATATATATATATATATATATATATATATATATATATATATATATATATATATATATATATATATATATATATACATGCTGATCTGTAAGAATCATGTATTCATATTGTTTTTCTCATAAAATATCTAGTAAAAATCTGATGTGGCCAACATCTCCCGTTTAATTTAATTTTTATTCATGTAAATACTTAAAATTAAATTAAATTTAAATACCGGGTTCGATCCCGATCCACGCCAAATATTTAGAATTTTTAATGGCACAAAAATGACGCCTGTGGTACACTGTCCACACCAGCAATAAGTGCTTGTGAGGTGACACCTTGTAAACGCCAGCACGGTACAAATATGTCATCATCTTTACCGAAGAAATATGTGTACAAAGCAGATTGGCAGACCCAGCAATGCGTAATATGCCGTGATGATATATTTTTTTATTTATATACTTACCTATATTCATTACTGGCGTGGAGAGTGCACCACGGGGATTAATTTTGTGCCATTTCAAATTCTAAAATATTTGGCGTCGGTCAGAACCGAACCCGTTCCCAAGATTCGCGTGAAGTGACGCCTGGTAAACGCCTGCACAGAACAAATATGTCATCATTATTACCAACATCTGCGTACAAAGCAGATAGACTCACCCATCAATGGGTAATATGCCGTGATGATATATGTTTTTATTACCTTACCTGTATTTTTACATATTTACTTACGCTGGAACTGTGTTAAGTTTTTTTCCATATAATTATTGTTCCATTTAGTCGCAGCAAAATGGTGCTGTTTTTCTATAACCTTGTTGTATCGACGACTTTTGTAATATATATTTTACACCCGAAACGTCCAATTATGCTGACTTCATTTTCAATTAAATATGTGAACCTAAAAGCCTAAATAATTTTTTATATTTTAAAAACGTTAACATTATGATTATTTCGTTGACAGTGACATATATCTGTCAGTTACAAACATTTGAGATCTGAATTGAGTAACCATGTGAATGAGCTGTGGTTAAAACGTAGGCTCCGGGATTAAAATTATAGATAGTTTTATAAATTTATCCATAAAATATATAGAAAAAGTATTAATACAAACCTGTAGAAAATTTAATGATCTTTAATTTTTATATAACATAAATCTCGATAAAATAACATTTAAAGGTATTTTTCGAAGAAAAACTATTTTTAGCTTCCAGGAAAGTGCCATTTTTGGTTAACTGATTTACTCCAAAATCTAATGGGATATTTCCATATAAAAGTAAGGCAGAAATACAAGGTTTCAAATTTTTCTGAAGGATAGTATTTGAGTTAGAGCGTAAAGAGGATCCACACACACATACATACACACAGACATCATCGTGAAAATGTTAAAAATGGATTGTAGGGACCTTAAAACGTGGTCATTTACCAAAATCTCGATATGCGATTTTTAGCACGATCCCTATAAACATTACGAAATATGAAATAATAACTTTATGAATTACTTCATGTTTATATACACGTGTTTTTATACTTATGAATTAATCTTTAAAGGAAGATAATACAGCTAAAAGTACGTCAAAAAGTCTTAATCCGCAAAGACCAATTAAAAAAAAAAAATCAGCAAAAAATGTTTTGGCGGGAAAGATACAGTTTATAGAGTTTCCTGACCTACTTCCATACTGTTTTATTTATTTAATGAATTTTACTTATCTTGTGTAAAGTTTTGGAAGGCCTGGTCATGGCATAAAGCTGGAAAGCTCATGTCCTATGAGAATGGAAGCTGTGTGCATGCCGTCCTGGGCTTCTCTGATCATTTATTCATGATTTCATTTGTAATAAGCTGTTGGAGATTATTGTGTTGTTGTTAGGATTGCTTGCTGGTCGGGACCAGATGAATTATTCCAAAGGGTTTTTGCTAATTATTAACAACGTACTTCGGTTTTTTGGTAGTTTTGGTTAAAAATGAATTAAACACAACAAGGATTAACCGCAATAATAAACATGAGTTAACTTTACACCATTATGCCAAGAAATATTTTTCGAGCTATTTTTATATGCGAAATACTAAACTAATCATGAACGTTCTGCTTTCTAAACTAGTCATGTAAAAACATTTTCGTTTTTTTTTTATATTCCTGAATAATTTTGATTGTTGATAGCATGTAAATAGTGTTCACCACGTCTAGAAAGTCAATTTACTGAACTCGGAAACTTCTAGGATTCTCCTGTGACAAGAATTTACATAATTTATGTAGTTATTTTATTTTTGCTTCTCGGTTATAAAATATTATGAGAGAAAAAATTATCGTTTCGTGAGCTGTCCAGATGACAGGAAAGCACTCTGCCAATGACATGAATCAATCATATATTTATTTTTAAATAAAAATTTATATTTTTTTATAATATACGAGCCCTGCATCAAAAGAATTGACCTACCTCTGATTATTTAATTATTTTTTGTATAAAATTACTTAATTTGTTGCCTGAATTTGTTTCTCTCATTTATTGAATGGGGTCTCATGACCGTGTCTCTGAGTGTCTGGTCGCAAATCTTGGGATCCCATTTCGATCCCGACCGACGCCAAAACTTATTTCGAATTTTAATTGGCACGAAAGTGATCCCTGTGCTGTACTCTCCAGCAATGAGTGCCTGTGAGGTGACGTCTGGTAAACGCCCACACGTTCAGTGGCGGATTTCCTATTGGGCTAAGTAGGCTGCAGCCTACGGCGACAACTTTTTAACGGTGGCAATTTTTCGACGGATACCTAATTTCGACTTTGAGGCTTTTATGAATTTCTATTTAGACGGGAAACTTTATTTCTCTCGGCTGTATACCCTATGCTATTTTCACGCGCACCTGTGCACATGTGCTAATGGACCACGCATGTTGCGGGTGCGATACGTTGATTTAAATTAAAATTCTATGATTCTATCTACCATAAGCGATCGTCCACGTACGTGTCTAAACCAGAAGATTTCTTGACGATTGATTCTTAGTTGAGCAGTGGATCAAGCCTTGATTAATGAAAGGTGAATTCGACCGTTTGTTCCTTTATTTTATTTCATATGTTATTGTCTTTTATAATTTTAATAAAGTTTTTTTTTTACTTTCTATTTGCTGTGTTTTGTATCCAATTTTAGATTTGTTTCAGATGCTTTACCTTAGTAAATATTCGTAGGTAACAGGATAATTACAAAGTATACGACTTCTAGAAAGTCTCAAAAATGTGCCAAAATCATACCCTTCTGACAAGAATAGGCAGGGACAGACTTTGGCCTAGGCCCTAGGCTAAAGAGGCAATTGATGCGAACTATTTATATACATGTATTAAATATATATTATGGTTTTACGTAGGGGCCTAAAATAAAGATTTTGCCTAGGGCCCAAAAGAGTTTAAATCCGCCCCTGAGAATAGACGGCAAAATATTTCAGCCTACCGGCGGCAAAATCGTAAATCCGCCACTGCACACGTTATGAATATGTTATCAACATTACCATTATCTACATACAAAGCAGATTGGTACACCCAGCAATGGATAATATGCCGTGATATTATATATTGTTTACAGTATTTCTAAATTTATTTTGTGTCATTAAAATTAGTTTATTGCTTAAATAAAATGTGTTATTATCATTAATAAATGTATAGTTGCTTTGTAAGTTAAGAAAAAGGATGTAGGCCAATTATTTTGGCGCGGGGCGCAGGTAATTCGTTTTATTTTAAAAAAATGCCTTTATTTAGGTAGGTTGTTTACCTGTTTAACCAGATAGTACATCTAGTCCACAAAAGCGAAAAATTCAAAAATCACATATTAGCTATCAATTATCAAATAAAATCGACAGAATTTATTTGTATAACCACGTTTTTGATTTCAACTTGGTAATTTTTAATAATTATTATATTTTTACTGATAAAAATATTTAGTATTGACAACATTTGGTTTCACGAATTTAAATTATTCATTTAATGCATGCAAGTTCGTTATTTTCTTACATGAATTGAAATATAGGCGCTTAAAAAAATATTCTGTGCAACATTCGCGCCGGCTACAAATTTCAGATTCAGTGAAAAAAATCTGATGTGGCCAGCACATTACCTTCCGTTAATCTTGTGTATTACGTACAAATTCCATACATAAATTTTCTTGTAAAAGATATTATATTTCTAGTAAAATTATTTCATAATAAACTATTTGTATTTGTTGATTTGTTATTCATGTTCATTCCTGAAGAAGGCAATAGTGTATATTGTCGAAACGTCATTAATTTAATAAATATAACAGAATCTAAACTAAAAAAGGTTGTATTATTCTTAATAAACTATGCAAATTGCACTTGACACTGACATCTTCTTCTTCTCTAGCTTTTCCCATTCGTTAGGGGCCGCTATTATTATTTTCTTCTACCACTCATTTCTGTTTTGCGTGTCGTCCTCACTTAGTTCCTTATTTCTCAAGTCTTCCGCAATACAGTTCTTCCATCTTATCTTCGGTCTTCCTTTGTTTATCTACCTTCTACTAGTAAGCTATTCATTCTTCTTCCAATATATTCTTTATCTCTCCTCATGACATGTTGAAACCAATGTAATCGTCTTTCTTGCATCTTTCTATAAACTTCTAACACTCGGGCCATTTCCCATATGCGTTAATTCCTTACCCTATCTTTCCGTGTCTACCCCAATGTCTATCTCAACATCATCATCTCTGCCACATTCATTTTTGTTTAATTGATACTGATATCTGTCAATTTGAATTATCTATGGTTAGCACAGCTGGCAGATTATGAAATTTAATATTTTTATAATTCTTTAACTCTATCTCTATTGAATATGAAGTATAAAATACGATCTAATCGTATAGAGACTAATATATATTCTTTAAAATTTATAATAACATTAAATGACAATATGATATTTAACTGCTTTTTTTCAAGAAAAACTGTTAAAATTTGCAAATGAGGGTACTTTCGGTAGACCAATTATAACCAAAATATAATCTTGTCTTCATATGGATCTAAGCTTGAGGAATACGAAAAAAATATAATTTTTGGAATCCTGTTATTGGAGTTATGCGATTCGAAACGAGCGTCACACACACACACACACACACACACACACACACACACACACACACACACACACACAGAGAGAGAGAGAGAGAGAGAGAGAGAGACGTACAGACAGACGTATATACAGAAGCACACACACACACACACACACAAAGAGAGAGAGAGAGAGAGAGAGAGAGAGAGAGAGACGTACAGACAGACGCATATACAGAAACACACACACACACAACCATACATCAACGTAAAAATAGTAAATTCGTATTCTACGGACCACAAAATGTGTTTATTCATTAGAAACTCAGTATCGATTTTTTTGACCAAAGACAACACTTTTATACACAAATAACAATTATCTAAATTTCTAATAAATATAGTAGTCCATCATTAAATAGTGAGTGAGATAAAAAATTGTAGATCTCAAATTAAGACACACATTTTAAATAATTTAATTATGAGATATTGTATGGCATACGCGTGTGGACTTGGTACAACCTTACTTCTCCTATCGTCCTCAGGGGCTACCATTTTTCTAGCGTAACTTATTTACAATAATACACTTTATACCATAAATAACTAGGTATTTACTTGTTTGAGTAACTTTCCCATTGAATTGAAAAATACGGACAATGTAAATAAATTTAGAGTCCATATTTAACCTTTGATGTATGTATGTATGTTTGGCAGTATAAATTGCGAAAATTTGTTATGTAATATTTATAGACCACATTTAAGGGTTAGCAAACGGTATAACATAAATTATGAAGCACAGTAAATTATATGCATGCGACGTATGATAAAACATATATTATTTTATGTGCTATATACTTACGAGCACTTTATACGACCGATATTATTTATATTAAAACATCAGCTTATGAATAAAACATACAGCTCTATAAAATTTCATATCTACAATAATCTATCGTACAATTCATATCTCGGTTTGCAAAAACTTTAAACTACTAGAATCTAGAACGAGGCCGAGAAATCCTCTGGCAAGAAGGCGGTGAAAAACAACAAAATCATTGTATCAATTTTTTCTGCTTATAAGAGGCATGAAATCAATAGGATTTACGCATTGTGTAAATCGTTTTTTGTCTGGAGGGTTGTATTTTCTTATTCCTTCTTTTTTATCGTTGATATATTGGTGGCAGAGCCGGCATAAATTCAAATCAGCAGGATTTTTTTCTGCGAATTCCTGCAGATATATATTTTCGCTAATTTATTACTTTCATATTAAATAAATCGATATATGAGATTTTTTTGAATGAATTTATTTATAACCCCATAATTTATATTCTGATTGAATGTGACAGCTTAAAACAAAATTAAAAAGAAAAGAAATAAACTTTAAATCGAAAGGATTGAATAATAAATTTTTAGTAAAGGCAGCATAGGATTAAAAGTATACATTTGAATGTTTATATTTATCTTTTGACTAGTAGGATATGTTAGACACGACAATAAGGTTAGTAGTAAATAATAAACAAAGGAAAACAAATGAATTTAAAAAAATATCCTTGAAAAATGTAAAAAAACCTAAGGTAAAAGCACCGGTAGTTAATATAGTTGACACTTTTGAGTTTGAATTACATTAAATAAACAGATCTGACTGTTTTTAATATTGGTTTTGCTGTTAATATACTAGCATATTATAATCATCTGTGCTAAAAATGTGTAACATTGGTTAATGTCAAAACCATCTCATTGAATAAAAGCAGTGATTCATTAAACAGTGATAGTTTTTTGTATCCAATTTGCTGAATTGAAAAAGATTATATAAAATATTAGTGATTTTAGGACAAATTGCAGCCGCATATGGGGTTTCAATTACTAATACATAAATAAATATTAATATAATAATATATCATCACGGCATATTATCCATTATTGGGTATGCCCATGTGCTTTATACAAAGATTTCGGTAATGATAATGACATACTTGTACTGTGCGGGCATTTATCAGGCGTAACTTCACGGGCACTGATTGCTAGCGCGGATTTTTTTATTAGTTGACATCCATTAGAAAAACTTGTTTTATATTAAACAGTGAACAGTGTGAATAAGACATTTGTGCCCGGTTTTATAGAAGCTTGTTTAAATTTCACTCGTTAAAAATAACAATAAACCATATTTTTGAACAATAATATTACACATTTTCATTTCTTATAGTATCAACTACCGATGCTTTTACGTTAATGATTTGTAGAAATAAATGTTCTTAAATTATGTATATCCTTCGTTTCACATATTTCAAATAAGTTTATAAATAAAAGTTTATGCTATATTTTGATGTTATTTTCGTAAATAATGAAACAAAACTATTGGCGCTACAAATAATATAAGAACCCCCCTCCTGTGACGTCAAAGTTCATACATATATTTTGGGATATAATATATATCAAATGGTGATCTATTCCTGGAAAAATTCTCTAGTCCTTCAGGTCTGTTGAGGTCCATGTCGTTAAAGTAAAAAAGTTTTAAAGTGCCGCTTGTTTTAAATTGTCTGCCGTCTCTCTGTCGTTACTCATTCTTCGGAATACAGATATACGAATATTTTTTATCGTTGTTGTCAGATTTTTCCCATACGTGATTTTTGATTCTCTCAGGAAGGTTTTAAGGAAAATATTCGGGGAAAATAAAATACAGAAAATAAAATTATGTTAAGACGACCGGAAAATTGAAGTACATTATTAAATAGGTATATATTTAAATGTGGAAACTCTGTATTTTACAAATAGTGTTATATTTTGCATTTGTTCCATCTAAACTTGAGTATTTGCTTCAAGTGTGGAATCCAATTTTCACTATATATCCATTGCCGAATCTGAACAAAAGAGATTTATAAAATATTATTTTTAGAAATTACACGGACAATATCCCAATTCGATTTTAAATTTTGTGATTAGTTAAATGAACTTTGAATAGCGATATATGTGTTAGTATATTCATACGTAATATAACAAGTGATATGATTATCATCGATGATATTCTCGAGTGAAACCGAGCTGCAGATTTCACGAGTTCGAAGGACGAGTGAAATGTGCTGCTACGGTTTCACGAGCAATATCTTTGATTATTAATTATATCACGAGCTTATATTTAATGAGAGTATATAATGAATTTTGTAACACATTATGTTAACCTAATTTTTGATACACATATTCATAATGTATTAAAACATGGTACTTACGAGTTTTATTTAATATATCGATGTCCGAATTATTGTTATTACTTATTTTATACTCAAAATTAACTGTCAATGTACATAAAGAAAACAAATGCCTTAGTAATGACTATAAATAAGGTGATAATTTGTTTGTTTTTTATCATCGCTGTGATAGACATGTAACTAGGGAGATTCTGAATGTTGATTGGCGGAAAACATATCACGTGACTAATGAATTATATTCTCATTTGTATAAACCATAGAACCAAGGATTTGAGTTTATTTTCAAAGTATAATAGGCTGTAGGATATAAAACGTGTCCGGAAAATTTATCGCCGTAAAGTGAACGCGAAAAATTGATTGCGGGGAAAATTCATCGACTATAAATTGATCGCATGGAAAATATATCGCCGGCAAATTGATCGCGAGGTAAATAGATCGCTGGTAAATTTATTAAGTATTATAATTTTACAATCTTGTTTGCTAGGTAAGACAGACCAATAGTCCCCCACGCCGCTCCTTTGACGGTGTTTATTGAACATGAGTTTAAGTTAACATTACTTTTGCGATATTATTTTGGCTGTCGACGATCAATATATATTTTGGCGATCAATTCTCTCCACGATCAATTTACTGGCGATGAATTTTCTCCGGGATGAATTTTCCGAAATAAATTTACTGCGATTAATTTTCCGTAAACCGATAAAAATCAAATTATGTATTTTATAAATTTATTAATAGAATACATAGAAATAATATATTATTCAACAAACGTGTATTGATTGTTGTAACTCAGAAGGGTGAAGGTCTTGTAATTTGTCTGAATGAATTACAGCAATTACATGCGAGTAGAATACTATTATTTATCTACGACGTTTCAATAACAAATTTCACTTTCCTATCTGGTTAAAAATTCATAAATTCCGACATTTGAAAATAGTATGAAATAACACAAATAACATCTTCAGTGGCTCGCCGTTTTATCCAATCATAAATGATTATTACTATGGTTACAAGTTTGTAAATAGCTAAGATATAGTGTAATTATTATTATTTTTTGTGAGAAATGTAATTATTATTGTCATAACATATAAACAAATAAAACTATAATGTATGTATTAATTAACAGGAGTAAATAAGTATTAATGTAAATCTGTGGAAATTTTAATAATCTTTAATTTTTAAAATTACATAAATCACGGAAAAATATATTTAAAGGAATTTTTCTAATGCCCGTTTACACCAACATTACAAAAGCTTTAAGTCTTCTTAAATTATGTTTGAAATAAAATATATTAAAAATGATAGAACAAGACATCGACTTCGTAAATGTTAATTATGATAAATATTGTTTTATTTTATTTATTTTTTATCTCCCGCTACTCGTGGTAAGGGAGGTATAGGGATCGTGCTAAAAATCGCATATCGAGATTTTGGTAAATGACCACGTTTTAAGGTCCCTACAATCCATTTTTAATATTTTCATGATGATATCTGTGTGTGTGTGTGTGTGTGTGTGTGTGTGTGTGTTTGTGTGTGTGTGTGTGTGTGTGTGTGTGTGTGTGTGTGTGTGTGTGTGTCTGCGTGTGTATATTTGGATCCTCTTTACACTCTAACTCAAATACTATCGTTCAGAAAATTTTGAAATATTGTATTTCTACTTTATTCTAATATGGAAAGAAGCCATTACATTTTGGTGTCAATCGGATAACCGGAAATAACAGTTTACTTGAAACTTAAAATAGTTTGTCTTGAAAAAATACCTATAAATGTTATTTTTTTCGCAATTTGTTATTATAAAACTTAAACATTATTTCATTTTCTACAGGTTTGCATTAATACTTTTTCTATATATTTTATGGATAAATTTATAAAATAATATAAAAATTATATCTCGGAGCTTTTGCTTTAAACACAACTCCATGATTACACAGTTCAGCTCAAATGTATGTAACTGACAGGTACATGTCACTGTCAGAAAAATAATCATTTCAAATTAATAACAGTAAGGTTTTCAAAAGAAAATTGTAAATAGAACAATAGTTACATGGAAAGGAATTTAATATACATAATTTCAAATTAATAATAATGTTTTAAAACGAAAATTGTAAATAGGACAATAGTTATATGGAAAGGAACTTAAGATACATAATTTCTAATATTAGTAAATATGCAGGTATATATTTAAATAAGAAAATAAGTAAATATATTATCACGGCATATTACCCATTGCTGGGTGTGCTAATCTGCTTTAATGACATATTTGTATCGTGCGGGCGTTTACCATGTGTCACCTCACGGGTACTCATTTTTGGCCATTTAAAATTCGAAATATTTGATAATAGGAACTGAATCCGGTTCCCTAGATTCGCGACCAGACACTCAGGCACGTGACCATGAGACCCCATAAGTATATGTATTTAAATTAATAAAAATTAAAGGGCGGGAGGTTTTGGATTCGTCACATCAGATTTTTTCCATAAATGATAGTGCGTTTCCTGTAAATCAATATATTTTTTGTGAACTCTCGCTACTGGAAATCATTTGCTTAGTATTGCAGATTTTTATATGATAATATTTGATTTCTAGTGTCTTCGCGATCCACATATACACACATACTTACTTACACATTCACAAATTTCATCGTTAAATTATTAAAATCGGATTCTGAGAATTTTAAAATGTACTTATTTACCAAAACCTCAATATTCGGTTTTTAACACGATCCTTACATCTTTATATCTCTCTTATCAAGGGTATCGGGAGATAAAAAATCTGATGTGGCCAGCACATAACCTCTCGCCGTATATTTTACCTGGCTGTATGCATAAAGCAAAGAATATTTTTATAAATACAAATAATATATTCATATAAATCTATGACGTATAAACTTCTTTATTATTCAATAATAGCATGTCTCAACATAAAGATATTTTACCATAAATTATGTTACAATAAATTACAAAGTAGAGTTTACCATATATAAATATTAGGCTGGTAACAGCAATTTTCAATTCGAACAACCTTGTTTACTCTCTCTTCATATTCTTCTAGTAAAAACATTAATTTTGGGCGGTCTGAAATGTATATATCTGGATTGTGCATCTATTCTTACATATCTTCTTTTACATTTTATTTTTTCATACTTTTTATATCTAAATAACACTAATTCCCTTTAATAAAGTGACGGATAGATTGCACTCCGATTATTCTTATATTGATGTGTAATTTTGTCAATATTTACAACTTACTTGTGAAGAATTTGATAGCTTTTTCGCAATTCAAAGTTACTCTAGTCTACAGTGCTGGTGTACATTGTCCCATAATGTTTGAAACAAATTTAAGTCCTTCAACCTAGACTTGTCATCTCCATAATAGAGACAGATCAAGAATTAAGGGATTCTCCAAGTAAATTTTTCTTTCGTTACTCATTATTTCTGACACTGACATTTATCTGTCACAAATAATTAAAATTTTCAACTATTTTTCATGGCATCTTTCGGTTGTAAAATTAATTACAACAGTTTATTTTATATATTATATTCCTTTTATCTCTAAATCTATAGAATATATATATAAAAATATTTAAATTTATCAGAAAGAGAATTTATTTTTCTTTAATATTATCAAGAAAAATTTTCAAAAAATAATATTTAGAAGATTTTTTTTCAAGAATCTTCTACTTCCGGTTGTCCAATTGTTACCAAAACCTTTTCAGATCTTCCCATGAATGTCCGATTGGGAAATACGTAGTTAAACAAATTTAAAGTCTTATAGTTTTTGAGTAACCGTCCTTCCAACATCCTACATACATACACACACACACACACACATACATCCACACACACACACACACACACAGACATCATCGTAAAAATGTTAAAATCGGATTGTAGGGACCTTAAAACGTGCTTATACAATAAAATCTGGATATGCGATTTTTAGCATGAATGCAATACCTCTCTTAGCGAGAGGTAAAAACGTTTTCCTGCAAGGTACAATTTTCAATTAACCATTAACCAGCATCGATACAAAATGTTCCCAAGCGCCAAGCCATGTAGGTTAGTGATTAGGCCACGATTTCGAGCTTTACTCGACTTGACTCAAAGCTTGACTCGAAAAGGAATCAGGTTTCGAGTCAAGCTTAACAATTTTATTTCGCGTCGAGTATCGAGTCAAGCCAATAATTTCTTTAGTGGAGTCAAGTTCTTCTGCTCGAGTTTTTTCGGAAAGTTGTAACATGTTAACTATAATGTTACAATACTCCTAGTAGGATGGGACAGGAGTATGAACAAAAATCCCAGAAACTGGTCATAGTATGACCGGGTCGTCGTTTAATTCAATAAACATATTTGACTAATTTGAGTAATTTCTTCAACGTTTATCAACTCTAAAACGGTCGATCATCGAACTCATCAAAATTCTTAATTATTTTTTTTTAATGAAAAAATAGTTTTGCTTGATTTAATTCGAGACTTCGAGACAAGTTTCGAATCGAACTCGTCTTATTTTCTTCGAGTCGCGTTAAGTTAAGCTGTTCTTTAAAATATTCGAGTCGAGTCGATTTTTTTAAAAACTTGCCTCGAATATTCTCGTATCCATCTCTAATCTAAATATTGATTGTAGTCATTCTCGCTTGATTTCGTGGATCACATGTTTGTCTATGTAAGGTTAATTCTGAAGGAGATATGTATTGTTATTTTTATAATTGTTAAAAAAATCTAATTAAAATGTACTCGTATATGTATAAAAAATTAATTTAATTAGGTATATATTTTTGTAACAATTAGATATCATGTATGAAATAAATTAAAAACCGTTCCACTTAATTTTTAATTCTCTGTAATTAAAGCATTTTAAATTATATTTCATTTGTTAAAAGTAAATTAAAAATTAAATGAAGCAGACAGTTCTACATAGTATTTAATTAAATCTAGCTAATTGATATATTGACGAGCGTAGATATTTCCAGTATTCTCGTGCAGTAGCAGTAGTTATTGAAAAACGTTGCATCGGTCACCGCAGATGGAGGTAAACAGAACGGAATTGCTATTTTTATTGAGTGTCGTTTGCTTCGCATATTTGTACAGCATGAAAAAATGAACATTCAGTGAATAAATAACACGGTACGTCTGTCATGTTACATATTTCAGTTTATTTGATTTGTCAAAACAAAGCCGACTGCGACAGATATTAAAAATGTAATATGAGGCGAACGTGATGTACCATTACCGCAATCAAACGCTAAAGATACGGTATGAGGATCAGACACTGAAAATATTGTAAAAAAAAACAATAAAACAAAATTATTCTTTTCAAAATAACAAAAAAACTTTTTAATATTTCCATGATTATTAAACTCTAAACAGGTCAAAAAAATCGAGGAATAGAAGAAATGTAATTTATATTTTTTTCAATATGCATATATATATATATATATATATATATATATATATATATATATATATATATATCCTGTAATACACTTTTCATTTCCCAAGTATATATATATATATATATATATATATATATATATATATATATATATATATATATATATATATATATATATATACAGTGTGTTAATTAAAAACCTGGCCATAGGTGTTTAACATGAGAAATCAGTTTTTCCTTCCTTCCCTTTTCTTCCTCAAGATTTTGAAAATTGTGCCAGTTTTTGCGAAATTATTATGGAAAAAGCAAATGAGAGTAGAGATTTTATAAAAAAATATTTGTTTTACGGACGGATGTACGTTCACCTTAAACAAAAAGCCAAATTTACATAATTCTCGGTATTGGTCACAGCATAATCCGCACAACATTTTAGAAACTAATTCTCAATACATAGAAAGAGTAAATGTGTGGGCTGGTATACTTGGTAGCCATATTATTGGACCGTTTTTTTATTGAAAAAATTAATTCCGACAAATATTTATAACTTCTTATGGAGAAGGTAGGACCAGAGATTGCTAATTTAAATTTGGTAACTGTGTGGTTTCAACACGACGGCTGTCCTGCACATAATGCTTATGGAGTACGAGAATATTTAAATGACACATTCCCGAACAGTTGGATTGGCAGAGGAGGAACAATTAATTGGCCTGCACGGTCGCGATTTAACACCGTGCGACTTTTTTTTGTGGGGACATTTGAAAAATGTTGTAAACAGAAAAAGATATGATAATATTGAACAACTTAAAGCTGTAATTTCCAATGAATGTAGAAAAATAAATGCCAGACAGCTGCATAATGTTCGACATGGCTTTTATAATAGACTTGGGTATTGCTTAGCGCAACATGGAGGGTTATTTGAACATTTAATATAAAATTATATTCATTCTAGTTTTCTGTTTTTCTTTTTAAATAAATACATTATTCTTGTTTTCATTTTTATTTTATTTTGTATATGTTGACAGCTATGTATTCAAAAATTAAACCATGTATTTAAGAAACATATTTGTTTTATACATTAAGTTAGGCTAAAAAAAATTAAATTCTAATTCATTGTGTCAATGTCATACAATTGTTCGTAATTTTGTTTGAGTTTCATGGCTATCGCTATAAATCAGCAATTTTCGAAAAACTTTGAAATTGATTTTCTCGGTTATGAAACGTCGAAAATAAAATTTTATTACTAAACATTTATTTGAAGTATTTTTGTCTAAAATAATTTGGGAACTTTTGCACAAGGAAAAACTGATTTCCCATGTTAAACGCCTATGGCCAGGTTTTTAATTAACATATATATATATATATATATATATATATATATATATATATATATATATATATATATATATATCGGGTGTAACACCAAAACCGACCACCGCCATTATTTTCTTTATTATTATAGTTACAAAAAAATACTATAAAAAAAAGTTGTAGAAGACCAAGGGGGACATCTCATTACAGAAGAGAATATTTTTTTAAACCAGTGGTTCTCAAATTACAATATAAAGTTATATTTTCTCAAATGGGATTATACATATTTTTTATGTCTATTCGATAGAGTATTTTTTTTTCTAAATTCAGCCATGAGATTATTTTATATCATCCTTACATAACAAAAATATTGAGAAAAATTCAATTCAAATTTAAATAAATTTAATTTTTATAATTTTTCAGTAGGCTACGAATGAAAACAAATGAGCTTAAATTAAAATGAAACAAATATTTGTTAAAAACGTTATAAACAGTGTTCTATTTGATTTATATCCTAAATAATTCAAATTGACAAATATTAGTTTTTGTTTTTCATACATAGCCAACTGAAAAATGACTAGAAAAATCAAATTTACTTATATTTCAATCGCATTTTTTTCAATATTTTTATTATGCAAGGATATAAAACTGATACATGGTTGAATTCAGAATAAAATACGTTATCGAATAGTCATAAAAAATATGTATAATCCCATTTAAAAAAATATAACTTTGTAGTGCAAATTGAGAACCACTGGTTTAAAAAAATATTTCATTCTAAAATGGGATGACCCCCTTGGTCCTCTACAATTTTGTTCTATAGTATTTTTTTGTAACTATAATAATAAAGAAAATAATGGCGGTGGTCGGGTTAGGTGTTACACCCTGTATATATATGTATGTACGAGTATGATAAGAAAAAATCTGTTGTGGCCAGCACAATACCTCTCGCCATTTTCACTTTATCTTGCATAGGGCGCGAGCAGTTATGTGACTTTGTTGGCCTTAGCAAGCAGATATGGGGGCCGTGTCAGAATACAGCTGGTAATATACATAGGTGTCAAGTATCATAAGTTTTCATTCGAAACATTATGATTTTCCAAATCCATGTGGATTATTTTCCTCGACAGGTATATTCCATACTAATGGATGACAAATAAACAGAATATTATGAAATTTTGAATGAAAAATTATGACATATGACAATTGTGATATCATGTAAATAATTACTAGCCGTCATTCTGACACGGATCCTCATATCTGCTTGCCAAGGCCAACAATATCACATGGCTGCTCGCGCCCTATTAGTAACGTGTTTAACATTTCTTGTACACACAAATAATTGAAATTGTTTCTCTTCTTTCGTTCTATGAGAAATTTTATCCTACTATTCTGATATGTTCAAAATACTTCAAATTCATTGACGGTATTAGCGGTATTTCTTAAGGATATATGTAATATTGACATACCTGCAATATAAATAAATATTTAATTAATAATACAATAATATATATTAAATGTACTCATACCTCCCAGAACTGACACTGACATTTTGCATTTTTTGTCAATTACAAAAAAATTAATATCGCAACTGTTTGTCTGGCAACGAGATTTATTACAACAGATTATTCTATATTATTATATACTATATCTCCAAACCTATACAAGATATAATAAAAAAATTAAATGTGTCAGATTGAGAATTTAATTATCTTTAATATTTGTAGTAACAAATTTTCAAAAAATAATATTTAGAAATTTTTTTTTTAGAAACTACCACTTCCGGTTGTCCAATTGTTACCAGAACCTATTCAACTCTTCCCATTACTGTTAGATTGAGGAATCCGTAGTCAAACAGGTCTTTAGTCTTATAGAATTTGAGAAATCGTGTCTCCAACAACCTCACACACACACACACACACACATCCACACACACACACACACACACACACACACACACACACACACACACACACACACACACAGACATCATTGTAAAAATGTTAAAATCGGATTCTATGGACCTTAAATCGTGCTTATTCAATAAAATCTGGATATGCGATTTTTTAGCATGAATCCAATACCTCTCTTAGCGAGAGGTAAAAATGTTTAGAATAGTCTAAAGAATTAAAAATTATACTTGATGGGGCCTAGAAACTTCCTTTTCTTCTGAATGCGAATCAAATAAAAAGTTTTACTGATAGATAAATTATAATGAAAAACATAATTTCAATATTTAAATCGTGCACTCTCTATGCACTGATGCAACCGATTTCAGAAGCTCCCTTTACACGTTCCAACATCTCAACCGGAATTCAGGCTATTTCCTGCCGTAGCAGGGTTTAAGGACGGTGTTTGTAAGCATCTACCTTGAGATATCCCTATAAAAATTACATGGCGTTAGAGTTGTGTGGGCAATGTTCCTTGGATGGTTCATGTCGATTCGAGGTGACAATGTGATATCTCGTTGGCCGCGCACGCCCGTTTTAACGCAATATGATGTTTCTATGGGGATATCTCAAGACAGAGATTTACAAATACCGCCCTACAATCCTGCTTCAACTGAAGAATCTTATTCGGTAGGAAATAGCCCGAATTCCTGTGGAGATGTTGGAACGTGTAGGGAGGAGCTTTAGAAATCGGTTGCATAAAGTGCATAGAGAATGGTGACTAATTAAATTTGTCTATCAGCAATGCTTTTTATTTTATTCGCATTCAAAAAAGGAAGTTTCTAGGCCCCACTCTGTTGCTTTCACTTCTTTATCGCCTTTAAATTTATTTTTTCAAAGGTACTTTTAAAGTTTAGGAATAAATAGTAGTTAGACGGAGCCCTGTCCGGACTACAGACAGGGTAGTAAGGATTGTAAGTCAAGGTTGTGAAGAGCAGCCAATGCAACAGTGTTGCTATGCTAGGGTGCGTTGTTGTAATTGTTTCAACAGAAACGCTTTTATATTTGTACGTAATCAATTAGTAGAATATCCTCGCAATATTTTGAACTTCTTAAAATGAATTTTATCAAAATAAGTACGTATGCACATTTATATGACGCCGTATCATATGGCAACTGTAATTAATGTAAATTCACTCTCTGTGGTTCTGGTTGATTCAGAGACTGAATGACTGTAATCTTGTGAAACGAGCCAAGTGTAATTTAAATATTAGGTATATTTAATATTATATTAGAACAGTTTTACCAAGTATCGCAATAATTGTACTTTGTATAGTTTTATTTTTTGTCAAAATAATTTTCAACTCTTATTTTTTTAAAAAAAATTGTACGCTTATCGTGTAAAAATAGTTAAGTATTAAGGGCAGTAAGCGCTTCCTATAATAATAATAATTTTGGAGATCCAGATTAACACTTTCGCTGCGTACGACGCACACTTTGCGTCCTATATGTTGTTGTACCATTGCGTACGCCGCAACAGTTGCGTCCAGTACTCTATATTGGTTCAACCAGCATCGTTTCGTCAGCTTTTTAAAGAGAACACTGTGCGTTGGTCAGCATTGTCAGACGTCTACAGAAAAGTGATTTGTGGGGTTAGTTTACAGTTTTTTTTTTGCGTCATGGAGACAACGACCAGGTCTATTTACAACTCAAAAGGGCTAAAATAATGGCTATTACATAAATAAAAGATAAAACATCAAGCAAATAAACATGAATTGTCTAACAATATGTTGATTTCAGAATTCAAGAGGCTGGACGTATATATGCGTCGTTAGCACTGCCGAACAATAGATGTACACAATGCTGCCGACGCACCGTAGGCATTAAAAAAAAATACTGAAAAATAAGAGTAAAGACTTCTACATACACACAATATTAACAAATTGAGAAAAAAAACTAGAATTGCACCAAAACTCATTACCGCATTACGGCTGCAACGCGTGAATTTATACGCAGCGAACGTGTTTGGTTCTATTCTGAACAAATCCGTAAACCTTACAATTCTGTAAATCTGTAAATAATGAATAAAATCGCAACGAAGATGCGACTCGTATGTATATTTTTATGTTAATCAACAAAAAATAAATGCGTCTTTGACAGATTTTTACAGATTTACAAATATGTAAGACTTACTTACGGATTTGGCCTGAATTGGCCTATAAGTCGAATCTCCAATACATCCGATACCGTAGAAGAGTACTTACTGACCGCAATGCTTATTATATTTTTTTGCGAGATCGACATACAAAATAAGATTGGAAAATTAATTTGACATATTAAAAATTTGTGGTTGTCTATTAAATGTAAGCCTTGATCGTTGTTTTTTACGTACCGCCTCCGCCTCCTGATCGGTAAGTGAATCACATCACTTACCAATCAGTGATTTGTAAATAACACTGAAATATATTAATGATTGGAACTCTCATTCTCTACATATCAGCATACGTAGAACTGAAGCCCCATTGAACGACAATTACTGGCCCTATTCATGCATGTTCGTGCCGAAATGAACAAAGCCGAATAGTGGTATACACTCTTCCCACTACTCATTTAAAACCTGCGCCATTGCCACTACATGGAGCACACTAGACGAAATAATATTCGTTTTTGCAAATTGTCCCGATGTTTTTCGATTCCTCCAGCAGCCGGCATTCAGTAGGGCTTCACTAGGTATGCGCATTCCAGTCAATAATATATATCTGTGGTATATAAAACCTACTGCATTGGAAACGCTATCGGTAAACATTATAAAAATACCCGATAATAATCATTTTCTACAGGAGTTGAATATATTGGAGATCTCGACTTCGTCTCGATCGCCAAAATCATCCTCAACCGGTAGGAAGCACTACTGCCCTTAATACTTAAATAACTATCTTTACAAAGTAATTAATTACAAATTATTTTATGGAAAAATAATTTAATTGGTAATTATCAAAAGTAATTAATTAGTACCCAGCTTTGAATCCGGGTCGTAATCAATTATTATGGTACCTATATACTGTATTATAAAATGTGGATTCAGGGTTTGTTAAAATCTGCACAACTAATACTATAATAATTGATATTATGATCCTCATAACATAAATAACTACATACGAGTACATATTATGTTAATATGATTTTTATTTTTAAATGCCCAGCAGCTCTCTTGCACATGTCCTCGCGGTAAAATCTTGCTGATGGCCTCGCAAAAGATCAAGCTGACCCTGATTTTAACAAAGAACCTTTATTTTAACAGAAATAGCAAAACATTTAATTTTTTACAGCTATTGATCGAAATATTTGTTTATTAAGTTAGTCCTTGAGGTTTTTAAAGCGATTTTACAATTTTAATATAAATTATCCGTATTTTGTTAATATTTTATGAGCTCTATTTTCTATTTCGAAAGTAGCATACTTTATACAGTTTATTACTAGGTACTTTTTATCTGTAGTTATCGTCTATTTTGTACTGTAATCTGTTTTCTAAAGCAAATTTCATTTCAAAAATTTGTTTTGTTACAGGTAAGCTGTTGGACGCTAAAGCTACCATTGTATTTCTGGTATGTACATTGAAACAAATATTTCTATAGTAATGTAATCGAATGAGTTTTTTGGTTGATACACAAAGACCTTCTCGCAGAGGAAATAAAGACACTGAATACGTATCCGCTCAATACGACGGCTATGTAATTTCACGTATTTTCAGACCGTTTGGTTAAACATGTTATCCGCGAACTGGAGTTCGATTCAGCTTCAGTCGCTTCAGGATAAATGTTTCATTTTGAAGGAATGGAAACACCAGGATAAATATTTGTCCTTCAAAGTACTTCATTTGTTTTAAATTCGGTCCAGAGGTTCCACGATTCAAGATTGCTTTTGATTTCTTTTGTTTTAAACTTATAGAAAATATACAGACGTTCAAAAATAGATAGACAAGCGAGCAAATACTGCATATACTGTATTGGATTTCGTATAACACATGAATTCAACATACAATGTGCGGTAGTCGCATTGGATATTATGATCGGACTCCGAATCAGATGTTTGTAACTTGTGTTGTGTCTCTACAAAGAATGATTGCTATTTTTGTATTATAATATTTATGATAAAGGCGTATGCGATTAATTGTACAATTCAAAAGCCCTTCACACATGAATTTCTTATAATATTTTATTTACGAATCAGTTTGAAGCAGGGCATCGAACCCGAACCTGAACCGAACCAAACCGTAACATTTTAGCGAACCCAAACCCAGAACCGAACCTTAGATATATTTTTCAATTGAACCCGAGTCGTAACCGAACCGGATATTAAAATTCGGGTTCAGGTTCATTTTCAGTTCGAAACATGAGCATAATCGTAATATAGCCGATAATTGACGCATTCGGCGTCTGCTTTGCTGCCTGTGTTCACCTTTCGTGAAAATTGTGTTCGTTTCTTGTCTTGAGTAAATTCCTGCTCGCATTTTAAATTATTTCTATATAAAGATTGTTATGCAAAAAATCTGATGTGGCCAGCACATAACTTCTCGCCGTATATTTTACCTGGCTGTATGCATAAAGCAAAGAATATTTTTATAAATACAAATAATATATTCATATAAATCTATGACGTATAAACTTCTTTATTATTCAATAATAGCATGTCTCAACATGAAGATATTTTACCATAAATTATGTTACAATAAATTACAAAGTAGAGTTTACCATATATAAATATTAGGCTGGTAACTGCAATTTTCAATTCGAACAACGTTGTTTACTTTCTCTTCATATTCTTCTAGTAAAAACATTAATTTTGGGCGGTCTAAAATGTATATATGGATTGTGCATCTATTCTTACATATCTTCTTTTACATTTTATTTTTTCATACATGTTATATCTAAATAACACTAATTCCCTTTAATAAAGTGACGGATAGATTGCACTCCGATTATTCTTATATCGATGTGTAATTTTGTCAATATTTACAACTTACTTGAGAAGAATTTGATAGCTTTTTCGCAATTCAAAGTTACTCTAGTCGTCTAGTCTATAGTACTGGTGTACATTGTCCCATAATGTTTGAAACAAATTTAAGTCCTTCAACCTAGACTTGTCATCTCCATAATAGTCACAGATCAAGAATTAAGGGATTCTCCAAGTACATTTTTCTTTCATTACTCATTATTTCTGACACTGACATTTATCTGTCAGTTACAAATAATTTAAATTTGCAACTATTTTTCATGGCATTCTTTCGGTTGTAAAATTAATTACAACATTATTTTATATATTATATTCCTTTTATCTCTAAATCTATAAAATATGTATAAAAATATTTAAATGTATCAGATAGAGAATTTATTTTTCTTTAATATTACCACGAAAAATTTTCAAAAAATAATATTTAGAAGATTTTTTTTCAAGAATCTTCTACTTCCGGTTGTCCAATTATTACCAAAACCTTTTCAGATCTTCCCATGAATGTCCGATTGGGAAATACGTTGTTAAACAAATTTTAAGTCTTATAGTTTTTGAGTAACCGTCCTTCCAACATCCCACACACACACATCCACACACACACACACACACACACACACACACAGACATCATCGTAAAAATGTTAAAATCGGATTGTAGGGACCTTAAAACGTGCTTATTCAATAAAATCTGGATATGCGATTTTTAGCATGAATCCAATACCTCTCTTAGCGAGAGGTAAAAAACATTAATTCAATTTTCATTAAGTCGAACCGAACCCAATACCTAAACCCGGAACAAAACCGCAAATTTTATGAATGTTTGAACCAGTACCGCACCCGAACCCATCTCTCAAAATACAAATTAACCTGAACCTGAACCGAACCCAATTTTTGGCGGGTTCGATGCCCTGGTTTGACGTATATTTAAGTAGTAACAAGTTCGAGGTTATGTTGTTTGCTGCTTGAGTCACTTCTGGAGACCTCGGGTGTACAAATTTCTTTCTTATTTTCCTCCTCATCCATAATATTTTCAAAACAATTCCACCTAGAATAACAAAAAAAAAATCTGATGTGGCCAGCACATAACCTCTCGCCGTATATTTTACCTGGCTGTATGCATAAAGCAAAGATTATTTTTATAAATACAAATAATATATCCATATAAATCTATGACGTATAAACTTCTTTATTATTCAATAATAGCATGTCTCAACATGAAGATATTTTACCATAAATTATGTTACAATAAATTACAAAGTAGAGTTTACCATATATAAATATTAGGCTGGTAACAGCAATTTTCAATTCGAACAACTTTGTTTACTTTCTCTTCATATTCTTCTAGTAAAAACATTAATTTTGGGCGGTCTAAAATGTATATATCTGGATTGTGCATCTATTCTTATATATGTATCTTCTTTTACATTTTATTTTTTCATACTTGTTACATCTAAATAACCTTAATTCCCTTTAATAAAGTGACGGATAGATTGCACTCCGATTTTGTCAATATTTACAACTTACTTGAGAAGAATTTGATAGCTTTTTCGCAATTCAAAGTTACTCTAGTCTACAGTACTGGTGTACATTGTCCCATAATGTTTGAAACAAATTTAAGTCCTTCAACCTAGACTTGTCATCTCCATAATAGTCACAGATCAAGAACTAAGGGATTCTCCAAGTACATTTTTAATTCATTACTCATTATTTCTGACACTGACATTTATCTGTCAGTTACAAATAATTTAAATTATCAACTATTTTTCATGGCATTCTTTCGGCTGTCAAATTTATTACAACAGATTATTTTATATATTATACTTCTTTTATCTCTAAATCTATGGAATATATAATAAAATATTTAAATGTATCAGATAGAGAATTTAATTTTCTTTAATATTACCACGAAAAATTTTCAAAAAATAATATTTAGAAGATTTTTTTTCAAGAATCTTCTACTTCCGGTTGTCCAATTATTACCAAAACCTTTTCAGATTTTCCCATGAATGTCCGATTGGGAAATACGTTGTTAAACAAATTTTAAGTCTTATAGTTTTTGAGTAACCGTCCTTCCAACATCCCACACACACACATACACACACACACACACACACACATCCACACACACACACACACACACAGACATCATCGTAAAAATGTTAAAATCGGATTGTAGAGACCTTAAAACGTGCTTATTCAATAAAATCTGGATATGCGATTTTTAGCATGAATGCAATACCTCTCTTAGCGAGAGGTAAAAATGGAATATACAAAAATGAATTTATATTATAATATACTCGTATATTTCGTACGACTGAAAAAGCATACAATTTGTCAAAGATAACTTTTGTTTTTGCAAACACAAATCGTTTAATGATGAAAGATCCAATTTGCAATGGTTTTACGCACTTTTTTTTAATCTTTCGAGTACATTATGTATTTTTCTGTCGTGTACTATGGGGTTTTTATGACATCGATATTTTAAGTGTTAATTATATTAATGGGAGATTATAAAATTATTTAACAACAGAAAATATTTTATTTATTGTATATTAGATGTATAGAAACATTTTTTATTTACAAATTGGATCTTTGCTTTTCTAGCTATATACCTGTCACTATGCTTGTTTGGGGTATTTATTTCTCGAACATTAGGAATATACCTCATCGTTACAACTTGATTCTCACTAACCGGGATGAAATTATGGCAAATAAAAACGTAAATGAAACAAAAAAATTATTTCAATCTATCTGTCAAATATTTGTTATTATTTATTAACAAGGAAACTATAACTACATTTATTTATGTACACAACTCGTAGACTGTTTATTTATATCACCAATTGTTCATTGTTCGTTGCTTCTATATATCAGACTGTTTTCGCTGACTTCTCTGACATGCTTATATAGCGCGGCGTCATTTTTCTGGAATATTCTCCATCTTTCTCCATCCCACCAGATGTAATTAAACCAGTCTACACGCGTATGGGTTTTCCCCCGCCAGGATACGATTACTATTCCTTACACGTGGTAGATGTCTCATCTTTAGTAAACAAAATAACATTAATTAATGTAGATAGTATACCCGTTATCTAACCTAATTTTCACGCTCATATATCCTTCGAAAAGTATGCGAGTAGATCAATCATTATATTCATGCATCTATGTACGATAGTTTCAGATTCAGAGCTATTCATCTATTAATCTATCATCTATCACTAAATCAAAAGCAAGCTCCGTGCATCCTCCGATAACTCTGTAGTGTATCGGGTTCAACCACTATTCATCGCTAATACCCTATACGTTGATAGATAGTATCTGTAACACTCCTCCTATACGATACAACATTGAAAAACTAAATTCAAATCACGCTCGAATGGTGGGCGTGTGTAATAATAGAGAATCGATGTTTTTTGTCTCACGACCTCGACGTGAAATACAATATTGTTTTTGAGCTGTTTTAGTTGCTATAGATATGTAAACAAAGCCATTCAGTTAACAATTAAACGGTATTTACTAAAGCTGAATATACTGCGTCACGAGTATTTTTATAGAGGATATATTGTTCTGAACCGGAAAAATATTTACAGTTGGAATAATGCGTAGTTAAATCAAAGCTTAGTTTTGGAACAATAGGTTTTAATTACAATTTTCCAATATGTCCTTCGAACTACAAATATTTGTTCACATCTTGTAAATAACATTGTTTTCTGCTCCATGTAACTCCGGGATATCTGGTCTTTTATTTAGCAATGAAGAAAAGGCAAATACATATATTGGTTGAATTCCAAGTCTTTATTAATGTAATATAAACAAAGGGTACCCGAACAATAATTATTTTATACAACTGACATAACTAAAACAGATCATGAAACAAAATAATATTCAGAGTTATCTAGTCAGACTACAAAATAATAAAGAGCACTCTAACATACCATCACGCTCTCTTGCTCTGAATATTTTTATCTCGATTATATCGAAATTAAATTCAAACAATGTTGAAATCAAGCACTGTGAAACGGTTCAGTCAAAATATCAGTTAACTGATCTTCCGTTTATAAATACTTCATGTTGTTCGTCCCTTCTTTGTCTGCCCACTTCCACTCTTTGGAATATACAGAATTTATTGTCTTCATTATAGTTCGTCGGTGAAGTAATCATCCAATAACATTGTTCTCAGTATCTTCCTGGTTCTTTGATTCTAGTACGATCCCGTAAACTTTTTACTTGTCCTTCGTACACTTTATTCTTCACATCTGGTGGTCTTTCAGCTATTTTATTTGTCGCAGGTTCATCCTCTTCAGTAATTTACGGTCTTCTTCGTTGTTTTTTTGTGCATCAATATTTAATGAAATTTTGACTGTTACTTATTTCAGTCCCTTTATCAACTTTAATATCCCTGACAATATGCCACTGTTTTCTTTGCTGTTTCGTAATTAAAGTTTGTTTATTGTGCTACTGACCGTATCTTCAATTTATACACGTTGCTGTTGTTACGGTACCAACTAAAATTAGTTCTTTATTGTCTAAAACTTTCAGTTTTCTTTCTTCCATTTCAACTTTGAAACCACGTTTAGTAAAGACTCGAGGCTTATGAGACCTTTTAATTCAATAATTTGCTTGAAGGTGTACTTGCAAACTGCATTTCCAACAAGTTCGTTTTTCCTTGTCTCTAGTCTAGAGGGTATCTTTTTGCCTTGAATTATTTTTCTATCAGTACGCTTTGTCATAAGAACTGAAGCACCGTCAGTTGCACCGTCACCAGTTTTAAAGATATCCTGTTCCACTACCATCAGTTGCGCTTGAATATCTTGTAACCTCCAAAAATTAAATTGCTAATTATAATATTGTTACAAACTAATGTTAATTTTTACCTTCCGGCACCTCTAGGGAAGGAAGGTATTGTCTTTCGTCAAAAACATCGGTGGTGAGTTTTCATTGAATAAGCACGTTTTAGGATCTTTACAATACGATTTTACTATTTTTACGATGATGTCTGTATGTGTGTGTATGCGTGCGTGTGTGTGTGTGTGTGTATGTGACCGCGGTTTCGGGCACGATATCTCCAATACTATAATTCCAAAAATTACAATTCTTGCGTATTCCTCTACCTTACAACCATATGCAGACTTGGTTAGATTTTGGATATAATCAACCGAAAGTATCCTCATTTGAAGATTTAAACAGTTTTTCTTGAAAAACTCAGTTAATTTTTCTTATAACTTAAAGAATATAATATTCTCTATACGATTTGATTGCATTTTATATTTCATATTCAACAGATATAAAGTTAAAGACTTATAAAGATAATAAATTTCATAAATCAGCCAGCTGTGCTAACTTAACCATGGAAACTGCTAATATATTCAAGTAATTCAAATTGACAGATGTCAGTATCAATAAAAAGTAAATGAATGAAAGAATAAGGGAAATAACTCTAGTGTTGGGCATTTCTAGAAAGATATAAGAGAGACGATTACATTGGTTTGAACATGGCATGAGGAGAGATGAGTATATTGGAAGAATGAATAGCTTATAACAGAAATATAAGATGAAAGGAGAGAAAAAGAACTGAATGAGGACGACACACAAAACAAAAATTAGTGGAAGAAGAAAATAAAAAATACCGACCCCCTAACGAATGGGAAAAACTAAAAAAGAAGATGTTAGTGTCAAGTGCAATTTGCATAGTTAGTTTATAAAATAATTTAACTGGAAATATAGGATCTTTTGCAAGAAAATTTATGTGTAGTGCGCGTGCATTGACGTGACTTTGCTGACTTTGGAAAGCAGATATGTGGACCCGTGTCAAAATGGCAGCTATTAATTACGTTCATAACTCACAAACGACATAATTTTTCATTCAAAATTTCATGATTTTCTTATTTCATGTGGTTTATTCATTATCAGGGGTGTGGAATTCAGTTGCCGCGAAAAAGGAATCATAAAATATCAAAGAATGAAATTTTGAATAAAAAATTTTGGCGTGAGGATGACCCGCAAAACAGAAATGAATTGGAAGAAGAAAATAAAAAATAGCGACCCCTAACGAATAGGAAAAGCTAAAGAAGAAGAAGATGTCAATGTCAAGTGCCATTTGCATGAAATAATATTACTGGAAATTTAGAATCTTTTGCAAGAAAATTGATGTATGGAATTTGTACATAATACACAGGATTGACGGAAGGTATTGTGCTGGCCACATCAGATTTTATTATTACAAATAAGAAGCGAAAGTGGTTAGTTTTTATATTTTTTCTATTTCGGTGTTCTTATGTTTCTATAAACGCACTGTTTTGTACTGCAAACACGACGTTTAGAAGATCTATAAGCGTACTATTTTTGGCGCCTTTCATGTTCTCGAGTTGGTAGTCATGCTTTCATAACTGACAGATGACAGGTAACCTCAAAATGGTAAGTTGTTGATAATATTTCAACATATTACTTTTAATTATGGATTTTTATACTTTCTTTAGGTGATAGGACTAGAAAAAAATATAATATTAATTTCACAACCAGAATCAGACCTTGAATCATAAATACAATACACCTTGCAATACACTAATTAATCAATAGTTGACAAAATATGAAATTTCAATTGTTAGCGAGAAGCGTTACCAACATAAACATAACTAACAAAAAAATACCTAGTCATAATTTGACGTCGCAATTTAAATAAATTTAATCGTAAAAATACCTCAATAGAAAAAATAGTATAAAAAACACGTATCATAAGGCCTGTTGACGCACTCGTCCTTTGTAAAACTCGCCTAGCGGTTCGTTTTCCAAACTTGGACTCGTACGTTAACAGATTGCCTTATGGTACTTGTGTTTTAATGTACTATTATGACATGTATTGAAATTCGATTATGGTCACATCCCTATTGGAGTAGATTAATACTCAACGTAGCAATGCACCACATATTATACAGGGTGTTAAAAAAAGGATTAAAAAATTAATGGTATGTAGTAATGACCATAATGAGTTACGACTTCCATTAACCCTACGTTAGTTGCGTGCCTTGTACTGACGTGATTAGTTGTATGGGTGACATGCGTCTCTCAGCTGAAATGTAATATATAGTAACATATAATAAATTACTGGGTATTTATTTACAGTGTTTAATCAAAATACAAATATATTAAACGAAAATTATTATAAAATTATCACACATTAGAATATTTACTATATTCATTTTTTGGGGTCTTGTGGTTGTGTCTGAATGTCTGGTTGCGTATCTGGGGAACCGGGTTCGATTCCGACCGACGCCAAAATAAGTATTTCGAATTTTGGCACAAAAGTGACGCCAGTGGTGCATTATCCACGTCAGCAATGAGTTCCCATGAGTTGATGCCTGGTAAACGCCCGCACGATACAAATACATGTGTCATCATCATTACCGAAATCAGTGTACAAAGCAGACTGGCACACCCAGCAATGGGTAGTACGCCATGATGATATATTTATTTATTTTTATATTTAATTCTTTCTTGACTGTAGTGCAGACATATTTTCTATGTAAAGCCTATTAGTCCGAATATCAGCATACGAGTAAAACCAAAAAGCACTTATCAATGTAAAAAGTGATAATAAAAAGACTACTATGTGCTTCTTATTTAGACGCAACAAAATTCCAATTTTGCGAACAAGTATACCATTAGTCGCGTGGGTGACCATTGTCAACCACTCACATTTTGGGAGCACTATCAGCTACAGCCTAAAATTGATCAACGTCGTTGTGCCAGAAATATATAGCTACAATTATTTCTAAAAAGTATTTAGACTTATGGATTTCAGAATTAGGCTCTACCGTTTATTAAAGTAGCGTAAGTGAGGTATGCCACCCGCGCCACTAACATAGGGTTAAATGAGACATTTTGTTTACTTTTCAGAGATAATTGGAAAAGGTATACAGGGTGTTTCCTATAAAACAACCAGCGCTTTTTTGGGCGAACTAATGACTTTAGAGAAAAATGTTATATACAAAAAATTACCAGGAAAAAGGGCTTAATTTATGAGGAATAATAAATAAAAAATTCAACCAGTGGTTCTCAAACGGTAGAATAAAATTATATTTTTTTAAATGGCAACCTATATAAATTTTTTGTCCATTAGATAGAGATTTTTTTTCTGATTTCAACGATATAAATATGATATGGGATTGTATAACAATTATTTCGAGAAAAATGATATTAAAAATCAGAAATAATTTTACAATATTGAAGTAGGCTATGCAATAAACAACTATTAATACAACTATTGCCTAGGTTACGATAGTATATTATTTTCTTATATCTAAAATAACTTGTTTTACTAAGAAATTCATAATAACAAATGAACTACATAACGAAGAAATATCAAAAAATAATAGTATGTACTAACATAAAAAGAAAAACAATATGATGGAAATTATTTACAAATTTATGCAACCTTAGCCATTTTTTATTAATAAGTAATTAAACAATTACGAAAACAAACACTTAATAACGTAAGTAACAAAACTATCTGTCACCTGTATCATTTGTTTGCATTTGTTTATTGCATAGCCTACTTCAATATTGTAGAATTATTTCTGATTTTTAATATCATTTTTCTCGAAATAATTGTTATACAACCCCATATCATATTTATATCGTTGAAATCAGAAAAAAAATCTCTATCTAATGGACAAAAAATTTATATAGGTTGCCATTTAAAAAAATATAATTTTATTCTACCGTTTGAGAACCACTGGTTGAATTTTTTATTTATTATTCCTCATAAATTAAGCCCTTTTTCCTGGTAATTTTTTGTATATAACATTTTTCTCTAAAGTCATTAGTTCGCCCAAAAAAGTGCTGGTTGTTTTAAAGGAAACATCCTGTATAGTATGCTATGGTTATGACATTACCTTTTGTTTATGTTCATTTTCGAGCATGCTAATCAGTATTTGTGAATAAATACATACACGGGCTTTTTTAGACAAAAAAATTCACGGGCACTGATTGCTGTTGTCAACCACGAAATACCTAATTACTTTATTACTAAAATTAATTTAAAATATCAGAGAGGCACAAAAGTGAAGATTAAATGAATATAAAGGTTGTTACAAGATTAAACAAGGAGACAAATAAATAAAGTACTTAAAAAAATACTTAAAACAATAATAAGGAAGTGGCACTAATCTATCGCTAATTACTGATTTCAAAAATTTCAGCTGTACGTTACACTGCCTAACGTAGAATGTATTGTAACGTGCGCTCCTTACTTAAGAATATACGAGCGCCGCCACTGATAGAATATTCCCTAGCGTTGACGTAATCCCCGGCGGCGGAAAAACCCATACGCGTTTAGACTGGTTTAATTAGATCTGGTGGGGCAATCCTTTGTATTCGACGGAAAGATGGAGAACATTCAAAAGAAATGACACCGCGCAATATAAGCACGTCAGAGAAGTCAGCGAGAGGAGTCTGTTGTATAGAAGCAACGAGCAATAAACAGAGGGTGATATAAATAAACAGTTTACGAGTGGTGAACATAAATAAATGTAGCTTTATAAATAAATGTAGTGATATAAATATTGTTTAAATAAATAATCTTACTGTTTAAGCATTTAATAATATTCTTAGTCTTAAATTAGTGTTTATATTTGTTTAATCCAAAGTGTTAGTTATTTTTATTATCTTTTTAATATTTATCCTAATTATTTATCGTTTAATAAACGTATTATTTTAATTAATTAATTTTTACACTTCACGCATTTAAATAAAACGTTACAGTATAATAAATCTAAGTACATAAGAAAAATAAATCCTAATGCCTAAAATTGTTGGAAATATTTCATAGAAATATTCATGACATTTTCATTTATTTATTTATTTATAACTTATATTTACGGAAAAGTATATATAGCTCCAAATAGTTAAAGAAAGCAAAGAATTGACGATATATTTATTCTATGTTCTTTTTATATTATTTAAATTTCTAGTCTAGTGGTGATATCGTGTATAAAGTACGTTGAAAGAAGCGGAATGCACTCGAATCAAACTCGGTTCGTTGAGTATTCCTTTGCCCTTTATCGTATGTGCTTACACAGCTTGCAGAACTCTATATAAAGCAGTATGGTCGTATACCGACAAAGAAATCATGCAGATTCTATTAAGTTTGCTCTACGTATTTTTAAACAAACATAAAAAAAATGGTGGAATAAACATTAAGTTAATTTTAAGTTGTTAATTGTAGTAATTACTAGCTTTTATATACGAGTACATACATACCGACTGTTCCAAGCACAATTTAACATAGGAAAACATTTTTTTTTTCATATATTATCGTCCGGAAAATTTTATGGTCTGCTTAATACTTAGTATTTCAGAGCACAAGCTTATGACTTTTTTTATACCAAAGTATTTTAAATCAAATAAACTTAATTTATTTTACTTTGGAATCATAAACTTGTTTATTCGCCCGCAACGGGCGCAATCTGTCTTTTATTGCCCGAGGGCCTATAATATTGCCAGGCAACAGGTATTCAATCATATCGAAACTTTCGTATCCTTTCTCCTTTTCTCATATACGTCTTTTGACTTCTGTGGAACCAACTTGTCTGTGTAGCTTCAAATTCATCCGATATTTTTTTGGGATTACAGATATCTTTGTAATTTTCATTTGATACTAAATTAAAATTGTTTATAGAATGCAACATAGCAACATAAACAAATAGGGTAGAAACCACAACAAACTTAAAATCTACAAAGATAATGAATCTAAATTCAAAAATAAATCAACTGGTAAGTTTATTAGCAAATGTAAAATGAAATATATGAAAATTAAGATACTGATATGTTATAGCGAAAGTATTATCAACAACGAGCCACGTTTTAAAATAGAATGTCCTAACTTAGTCGAAACAAAATGAATTTTTGAAAGACAAGCGTGTTATATCCATCCTTATCGCAAACGCTTAAAGCCTTTGTAAAGGATGGGGATAATGTATGCCAATTTGTTAATTCGTTCATGATACAGATGACCTTGATCGGACATCTTTCAAAAATTTTACTGTACCTATTGAACCCTTGAATTTCGAGAACCAAAACAAAATAAAATGTTAGGGACATAATCAAGATTATAGCAAATGGGAAAATTAAAGTTCACCGTCGCGCGTTGAGCTTTAAATATTCCAGCGTGCTACAATCTTTTAATTATGTCCTTAATACATAAATAACTGTTAAAGCCATAGTAAAAATAAATTTACCTAGTGTGCGTTTATTTTAAAAAATGAACATCGATATAACTGTCAAACAACATTTTACTTCATATGACAGATAAGCCCATGGTTTTCTTTAGAGTCGTTAACGGTTTTGAACGTTACAGAAATAACTATATACAATAACTTTTTAAAAAGTCCGATCAAGGTTATTTGTATCATGAACGAATTAACAAATTGGCATACATGTATCTCTCTCGTTTATAAGTCTATAAGCGTGTGCGATAAGGATGGATATAACACGCTTGTCTTTCAAAAATTCATATTATTTCGACCAAGCCAGGACATTCCATTTTAAAACGATGCTCGCTGTTGATAATACTTTCGCTGTAACGTAAGCTTACATATTAATTCAGATACATTACCTTGATTCATAGCCGTACGAATAACGTTATTTTCTGTCAGTATCACTGACACTGACATTGTGTGAGTATCTTATTTTTCACATATTTAGTTTTACATTTGCTAATAAACTTACCAGTTGATTTATTTTTGAATTTTGAATGGATTTATTGTAACATATTTTTATAATGATAAAATAACAGTAGTACCTTATGGACTCTCATAAAAACTAAGCAAACGATACTACTGAATTCGTCAGAATGGCCGAAGCAAAAATCTGAATTCTTACAATTCGTAGATTACCTTGATCGGACATCTATCAAAAATTTTATTGTAGAAATATTTTATGATATAGGATATAGGTACTGAGAAGTGGTTCCTTAACTAGCAAGTGTGGCGCACTGTCAGATGAATGTTAATTGCTCTGTATAGGTGGATGTAGACATCTAAGGGTAAAACGACGGGCCACATATAGTCTACATGAGCGTGGACAATATACAAATTTTGATAACGTAAACTACATTTTCTACACGTAGACAATGACGTAAGTTACGTGGCATAGATTACATGGACATTCCCATTAATAGTATATAGAGAAAGAGATTGAGAAGTTAGTAGTTTTACTATTTAATATTATAAAGATCTGAAACTTGTGGTCTACAGTTTATATTTGGTTACTGTGTTTATTTAAACTGCTTATATGATATATCATTATCTTTTATGTACAACTTCAATAATTATAAGTAGGATATGCTATATAATTCGATTCATTTCTCAGAATGATGTGAATAATTTGCCATATGGTATAATTTTCCTCCGCCCCCCCTGCTAATAATTCAAGCTGGGTGAATTGATTCTGTTTTGCAGGCGCCGCGCGGCCGGGAACATATGTTTTCATAATTAATGGCGTCCATTCCCAGTATCGGAAAACTCGCCGTCATTTCCACGCAGAATTTATCTGAGCTGTTCAACCTCTATTCTAATCAGGAAAAATAGTTCTACACAGAAATTATAAAAGTCTACTTATTGGTCAAATGTTTAACAGCCAATATAAATCATTTTTGACGTAAATAGAGAAACACGATATTTTACAATTAAGTTTTCATAAAGTGATTTACACGTAATAAATATTTAAACAGGTCAAGTATTATGAACTGTGAATTCAATGAAGAGCATTTTAAATAAAAGTGATGTATACCTACTTCAGTTGGCGTTAATTTTTTTGGATTTTTAATCCGCAACATTAGAATAACAATAAATAAAACGACAAATGGAGAACTTGTAGTAAAAGAAAATAAACAAATGGTTTTGGTTCATAATGGCTTACTCTTTGAGGGATATAGAATTGACCGAAAAATGGGGATTTCTTAGCCAGTTCTTCCACTTATAGTTCTCTAATGTTCATTTTAGAAATTAATTTTAACAAGTAAAAATTTAAACAATGATAATATAATTCATAAGTTACGTGACATGTTTTCCGCCAATCAACATTCAGAATCTCCCTTGTTACATGTTATCACAGCGATGATAAAAAACAAAAAAATTATCACCTTATTTATAATCGTTACTAAGGGCGTTGTTTTCTTTATTTACAATATTGCCAGTTTATTTTCAATATAAAAATGAGTTATAACAATAATTCAAACTCAGATATTTTACATAAACGTCGTAAGTACTATTTTTTGTACAATATGAATATGTACATCAAAAGTTAGGTTAGCAGCATATACAATATGCTACAAAATTTCATTATACTCTCTCATTAAATATAAGCTCGTGATATGATTAATAATCGAAGATAATGCTCGTGAAGCCGAAGTAGCATATTTCACTTGTCCTTTGGACTCGTGAAATCTGCAACTCGATTTCACTAGAGATTATCATCGATGATAATCACATCACTTGTTATATTAGGTCACTTCTCAGAACACATCAAAACGTAATAAATGAACCTAAACATTTTGTAATAACTATTTATTTTGCTTTAATCTTTCCATGTGTAGTATTCTATATTGTTATCCTAATGTTACGGATTAAAAAGCCATAGAAATGAACGTGAACTTGATTGTACGAAACAATTATTTATGTCAAGTTCTTGTGCTGTACATTTAGTGCGTAGACAATTTAATTGAAATTCCTCTAAAGGTTGGCAGATAATAGCGTTTTCAAGTAATCTTCAGTTTATAGTTTACTTTGAAGCACTGGAAAACAGTTTTGGTTAACAGTACTTTTAAATAAGTGAAAAATATTTGTGTACTCATGACCGTTTGCATCAACAAAATTTAAATCTCGACTTCTTTAAAATAACTTTACCGGTAAATCGAGATTAAAATATAAGTCGTTTGCTCAATGAATATCGAGTGATACTCTACTAGCTTCTCACATTTATTTTAACATATGCGTAAAATATAAAAATTAATTTGTAAAGATTATTAACATGAGTTTTTTAATTTTGAATATTCTGTGCTAACTAGTAAATAATAAACATAGTTTGCTATAAATTATTGATTATTATTGTGATACTTTTAACTGAACACTGAACCTATTTTTACTAAATAACCGTAAGCGTAATCGGCGATTATCAAAATTATTAATCGTAATCGTTGAAGAAAAATCTTTGCATCACTAGTGAAAGTGCACCATGCGTTCACTCTCGTATCAGCAAAACAATAAAATTATTTTATTATTTATTAACAAAGTATAAGTGAATCACAAAAAAATAACGATAAATTTATTCACAAAGCATGGCTACATATTCAATTTTTTTCCATTCATACGAGTACAAAATAGCTGGCACCACAAGCTTTGTTTTGAAAATACCATATTTCAATATTTAATTTAACCCATATGTTAAAGGAACGATTTTATTTTTAAATATTTATTTAAATACAAACTATGTTCTGAAATAACTCTAGTGTAAGAAGTTTCTAGAAACATACAAGAGAGACGATTACAATAGTTTGAACATGTCATGAGGAGAGATGAAGAATATATTGGAAGAAAAATGAATAGAACAAGGTTGAAGAAACAGAGGCAGACCAAAGAGAAGATGGAAGGACTGTATTGCGAAAGACTTGAGAGAAAAGGAACTGAATAAGAACGACAGGCAAAACAGAAATTAGTGGAAAAAAATAAAAATAGCGACCCCTAACGAATGGGAAAAGATGAAGTGTCAGTCTCAAGTGCAATTTGCATAGTTTGTTTATGAAATAATTTAACTGGAAATTTAGAATCTTTTGCAAGAAAATTTATGTATGGAATTTGTACATAATACACAGGATTGACGGAAGGTATTGTGTTGGGCACATCAGATTTTTTAAAAATAACGATAAAACCGAACGTTGTACTACGCCACTTCGTGAATCATAAATTCTAATATACGTATTCATATGTCTAAAAGTTAGCCTTGAATAGTTAGTCACTTTTTATGTATCAGACTCAACCCAATTAATTTTGAAATTTGTATAAAATGGAGTCCTTCGTCGTAGTAATGCAATTTTTAAAAATTACATATATTTACAATAATTATTGACATCGAAATTTGTTTTACACATTTGCATTTGTATATTTTTACTATAAATTATTTTAATTAAATCAATTTAGACACTTGGAAAATTGCTCGGAAAGTTAACATCATTACCGATATATGCGTATAAATCAGTGGGCAATAGGACGTCATGATTTATTTTTATCTGAATCTATTTCCCTAATATAAATTTCTGGTAGTGAGGTATTTAGAGTTTTACTGTTCATAAATACAGGTGTATCGTAAAGCTGTATGTTATGAGTGTTTTTATTGTTTCCTGCGTAGAGACATCAGGCCGCAAATGTCTCCTGTCGCTGCCAGGTGCGTCGGGCTTAATATCCGACAGCGTCGGTCGTCAGTGCTTTACTGCCTCCCCGTTGAGACTTTACATGTGTTTTAATATCGCCCCGAGCCGCCTTAACGGCACACCTATAGATTTGATCTGTGCAGATCATCATAAATAAAACCAACAGACATTACGGATAAAACTTACAACCAACAACCAAATATTTATTGCAAGAAGGAAGTTATTGGAAAAATTTGTGCCAGCTGTAACGCAAATAAATATACAAGTATCAATATATAAATTTAGCTGTAATTATTATTTGTACATAACATTTCAGAAATAATACATATATCAATTGAAAATTATTTTGTTTCTATTTAAAGAACCAGTAGTTAATAATTTTCATCATTAAAATATGGTTTCAACTTTATTGTACAGAAACACAAGCAATGTTGTAAGAACTGTGAACACTAGAAGGAATTCTCTACGTATTAAGGATTACGATAGGGTGGTGCACTAAGCCCTTTCTTATCATTTATTTAGATGGGGTAAATAAAAGGACCCAGCAACGACTCTCCAAATTGAAACAGGATATTTTAAGTTACAAAGTATTGAAATCTCGGAATGTGCATATGCGGACGACTTAGCTACCTTTGCAAGATCACAAGAAGGACTACAGTGTAATATTGAAATTTGGAAAGAAGTACTAGCCAAATTTAATACGAAAATAAACATAAATAAAATATAGAATTAGACATTTATATTCATTCAATGAAAATTGATGTCCTCGTTCGTTTCAAATATCGAAAATACCGTTATTATTAAATAAATACTGGCAAAAAATACTCGAATTTTTTTTCCGGTATACCGGTATTGGGAAAACCGGTATTTCAAATCCTATCAACAATGTGCAACGAAATTATCTGTTCAGCTAAATATTAATACATTTCCTCAAAAAAATAAATTTAATATTATAATAATAATCTAAACATAAAGAAAACACATGAGAATTTTATAGGGCGCGAGCAGTCTCAAATTTCATGATATTTCAATTCCATCTGGTTTATTTTCCTCGACAAGTAAATTACACATTCCTGGTGACAAATTAACCACGTGAAAAATTATGACATTTTGTAAATAATTACTAACTGTCATTTTGACAAGGGCCTCCATATCTGCTGGTCTAGGCCAAGTATGACAAACTAACTACGTCAATTTATAAAATCTTGAAATTTTTAACGAAAAATTATGACATTTGTCATCTATGTATATATTTACTAATTGTCATTCTGACACGGGCCCCCAAATCTACTTATCAAGGCCAACAATGTCACATGACTGCTCGCGCCCTACACTTATGTAATAAAAAACGGAAGTGGCGAGAGGTATTGTGCTGGCCACAACAGATTTTTTTATTGGTTTTGTAAAGGCAAACAGTCGCCTTCCTGTATTCATCTTGGTGGTCAATTTTGACTTTAATCTCTTTGGTTTTTTTTGTTTAGACCACTTGCCTTTACAAAAACAATTTTTGTCAAAAACTCAGCACTCTGCCTTTGCCCTATGTCTCTCAGTTATTACTTCACCCTGCTTTGGAGTAGCTGAGTTCGTCTGGTGGTTGGATTCTGGGAGACGGGCGCCAAGTTCATCAACAACCCCAGGCGTGGTTGCACGGAAGTTTATGTCACCCAGCCTAAAGAGAGTCACTCAGCTAAATGTTAGCCCTTAATCTCTGGCCTTTTCAAACATCCTCGTACCGCCAGCGAAAGCAGAGAGCTCTCAAGGCTACTACCCAGTTCTGGGCCTTTTAGGCGAGTCCTACGCCAACCACCAACAAGACCATTGCCTACGAGCCACCCAATGTCTGCCACCGCCGTCTCCACCAGCCGCTTACCCCAGGCGGACTTGGCCTACTCCAGGCTCACCTGAAGCGACCCTTAAAACTTAGTTACGTATTTTTTTGTACTTAAAAAAAACTATATTTTCTTGGCTTTTGTATTTAACTGTAAATTTGTGCTGGCAAATAAATCTTTCTTACACTATTCAATCGTGTATCATCGGTGGCCTGGCGTTCACCACCCATCTTACCATAATCATTAGCGCCAGTGGCGCCCTGGATTTGCCTTCACACCTGCTGCCTTATTTACCTACGACCCACGATCTTTATTTACTACTTTTCAGCACCGGGCTCGATTATATGTGTGTAGTGATTGGCTAACTACTCAAGGTAGGTGCCGTTTACGTCACAATGTCTAAATTTTAAACTAGTTAAAATATTGTTATTCTTTTGCGATATTTTTCAATAAAGTTCTGCAAAAGTGAATTGTTTGGGAATAAAAGTTCTTTATTAGATATGGTTTGTACGTGTTTTGACGCAGTGCATGCGTTCTGTTACGCCCTTGCGATGTCTGTATCTAGTAGGCCTGGCGTCTGGAGAAATCCCAGCCGACATGGCCAAGTTTCATGAGCGTGATTTCCAACCCCGCAACCCCGAACTCTGAACGTGAACGTGAGCGTGACTTGAATTCACATATAAGAACAACATAGCGGAGCAGATCTAGGCAATGATAGATTTAATTTTTTTGAATATAATTATATATGAAGAAAAAAGATTAATGGGCTAGTTCAAGAATAATGTTACTTTTTTAATGTATTACTTCATCAGGGATTGAATGTTTTATTTTTTGTATGATTCAGTATGCTACCTTAACGGCAGGAAAAATATTTATATAGGTCTCTCTACCCTCTTTGACCAAGAAAAATATTACGTCTCTTTTTCTCTGAAAATATGCCATACATATTTTCCTTACTTTGTTAAAGTTAGGATAGAGTCGTTTTCCGTTTATGTATATTTGAAACTCATGTGATGAAATACTAAAGAGAACCGGACCCGAATTTTATAGTTTTCAAAGGAAAATTAAGTTCGCTTAGTTGAATGCAAATTGTAATCTAACCTATTTTTTTTGTATCATTCGTATTTCTTACTCTCATAACAAATAGACTGTAAAAGTACTACGCCAATAACTATTAATTTGATACGAATCAGAAACTGCGGTCTATTGAATTAAGTTGGTAAAACTGGCCATTAGACATTTTTTACCTCTCGCTAAGAGAGGTATTGGATTCATGCTAAAAATCGCATATCCAGATTTTATTGAATAAGCACGATTTAAGATCCATAGAATCCGATTTTAACATTTTTAAAATGTTGTCTGTGTGTGTGTGTGTGTGTGTGTGTGTGTGTGTGTGTATGTGTGCGTGTGTGTGGATGTGTGCGTGTGAGGTTGTTGGAGACACGATTTCTCAAATTCTATAAGACTAAAAACCTGTTTGACTACGGATTCCTCAATCTAACAGTAATGGGAAGAGTTGAATAGGTTCTGGTAACAATTGGACAACCGGAAGTGGTAGTTTCTAAAAAAAAAAATTCTAAATATTATTTTTTGAAAGTTTGTTACTACAAATATTAAAGATAATTAAATTCTCAATCTGACACATTTTATTATATCTCGTATAGGGTTGGAGATATAATATAGAATAATCTGTTGTAATAAATCTCGTTGCCAGAAAAACATTTGCGATATTAAATTTTTTGTAATTGACAAATAAATGCAAAATGTCAGTGTCAGTTCTGGGAGGTATGAGTACATTTAATATATATTATTGTATTATTAATTAAATATTTATTTAAATTGCAGGTATGTCAATATTACATATATCCTTAAGATATACCGCTAATACCGTCAATGAATTTGAAGTACTCGTATTTTGAACATATTAGAATAGTAGGATAAAATTTCTCATAGAACGAAAGAAGAGAAACAATTTCAATTATTTGTGTGTACAAGAAATGTTAAATTCGTTACTTATAGGGCGCGAGCAGCCATGAGACTTTGTTGGCCTTGGCAAGCAGATATGAGGATCCGTGTCAGAATGACGGCTAGTAGTTATTTACATAGATGTCACAATTGTCATATGTCATAATTTTTCATTCAAAATTTCATAATATTCTGTTTATTTGTCATCTATTAGTATGGAATATACTTGTCGAGGAAAATAATCCACATCGATTTGGAAAATCATAATGTTTCGAATGAAATGATACTTGACACCTATGTACATTACCAGCTGTTATTCTGACACGGGCCTCCATATCTGATTGCTAAGGCCAACAAAGTCACATAACTGCTCGCGCCCTATGCAAGATAAAATGAAAATGGCGAGAGGTATTATGCTGGCCACAACAGATTTTTTTTACATTAAAACAATAAAATATTTTAAAAAACATATCTTACCATGTGTCATTAAAACGACAAAATGTCCGTAATACTAATAATAATGGCGATAATGTATGCTAGTTATTATTTATATTTTAATTTAATTAAATAAAATGAAATTAAAGCGGGTGGGCCAACTGATATACAGGAGGAACAAGAGAATTCGTGATATAGGCTTTTGTCATGGGAAAACAGTTTTTATTTTCAAATATTATCTCTCCCCTAAAACTTTATGTGGTGATTTAAACGTAACATTTTTAAATGTTCTTACAGATTTAGTAACAGGAAACAAATTTTGAAATGTTGACACTGAAAGATTTTATTCTTTAAATATTTATGTACAATACACAGCATAATTTTTTACGGGACAGATAACATTAAAATAAACTGTTTTTTCTTGTTGAATTCTCGTATTCAGCCTGTATGGAGGTACTTAGCATGTTTCACTCACGCATTACGTGGCTAGAGTACCAAAGTTTACTTACGAGCTGAAATATATATATCACTCCCAAATAGATTGAATTTGGATTTATCGAAAAAAGTACTCTTTTTCAATCGGATATTGTCCAATCTTTGTCTTTTTTCGCAAAATTGAATAGGACCGTATGTCTTTTTAATTGGAAATCAATGTTTCTTTTTTCACATTCATTCACCCGAAAAGTTCCACTGTACGAAATAGTCTCGACATAACGTAATACATATACTCAAATGTTTAATAACACATTTGTTATTTTCCGCACATCAGCATCATATTTTCTTCTTTTAGTTTGTTGATACATGCAAAGGTTCCATCTATTATCCTTTCTTGAATTATTTTCATAAAAATATCATAACTAATTGTAATACTTGTAATATAATATTAATCTGAAAATTCTACAACTACTTTACACAACTGTGTAATTACACGGGAAAGCATTTTTTACAGTATTTAACTAGTGTTATAGCCGCGTTAAATAAATAGTATATTTATACACGAACTAGACAAAAAAAAAATGAAAAGAAATTGCTGACAGAAGGATTGGAGTTCGAAAAAATGTAAATACTATGTAAAGCTCGTGAAACAAAGCAATATATATTAAAAATGCTTAACCCTTCACGAAGTGCACAAAAGTAATTATGACTATCAAAAATACAAAGATAAAGTTGCCGGTGACAATTGATCTGAATAACTCAATATATAACTGTTACATACTAATATTTAACTTAAAATTAATACAGAAGCTAAACTTGTTCTAAAAGGTGGGGGTTGCAAAGCTTTTATCTGATTGGAGCGGTGAAATATGAAATAAGTAACATTTGGTGCCAAAATGTCGGCAGAGACATACCAAACAAATGATATTTGGCGAAAATGCGTTGGCCGGTCTAAAGAATCCTGAGAAAATGTAAATTACCCAAGCTGGATTCAAAAGACCTAATCCCCAATAATGTAATAAAGTGATTTACTTAGGGCACTAATGGTATGAGGAAGAAACATATGCAAGAATGGAAAATTTACAATTTCAACAGAATAAATATACATTCTTTAGCAGAGCGAACAACTAGAAATATTTAGAATTGGAACGGATGTAAAAAGTTAATAAAATCATAAGGTTTCAAAATAAATAAACACTGATTAAATTTCAGGAAATTGTTTGGTTGGATATTTCGAGAGATATTTTTATGCTTTATATTTTTTGAGGATGTGGGTTATTTATGTTTGTTCAATATGATACTTTGTAATGTATTAAAATTTGTTTTTCTACGGTCTTATGAAAAAAATCTTTTATTTCATTTCTTTTTGGTGAACAATTTTGTCTCTTCAAAGAAAGAAAAAATCGTAAAATTTCATTATCTACGTGTTATTTTACAGTCTTTTAAGAATATTTTCGTTAATTTAAAATTTCCTTGATCATTAAGCCCTATTTCTACAGTTTAAACATATAGGTATGATAACAAATAATTCTTCACAACGTTTAAGTGAAGGCGAGAAAATCAGCACAATTATAGCGCATTGTTCGCGCTGAGTCATCTACTCCGATTAGGAGAGCGTATTCGCCTACGAAAATTGTAAAAATATTTGTTAAAGATTCATTGCCTTTAATGGTATGATATATTTATATTTACGTATTTTCTATAATTTTAAATTCATTCTATGAGCAAGTTTTCTCCATTTCTTCTAAATGTTCGAGGTTTTTCCAATTCATTAACAGTATTGGCGGTATTTCTGAAGGGTTCATGTAATATACCTATAATTTTAAATATATAATTAATAATACAATAAGAAATATTAAATATCGTTCCCAGAAAAACTTTCAGTACTATCTCTGATTTTTTGACACTGACATTAGTGTCATTTATCTGTCAATTACACAGATCCACACACACACAGACATCATCGTAAAAATGTTATTATCGGATTCTAGGGACTTTAAAACGTGCTTATTCACTAAAATCTGGATATGCGATTTTTAGCATGATTCCAATACCTGCCTTAGTGAAAGGTAAAAAAATCAACTGAATTTTTCAAATGAAATTCATTAAAGAAGCTTGCACAGAAAGTGGCACTTTTTATTGTAACAGGTCTGTTCGTGTATTGGAGCAATGAATCATGTTTAATTTTAGTTAATCGGTATCTCTGTCCATGTAAAGAACATTTGCAATGTATATATGTTATTAACTATCTATTTTTGATGAAATAATTGTTATTAATAGTGTTTTTGTGTGTGTTAAGTGTAAATAATATTGTAATGTTCATTGTTAGTGGTAGTAACAATTAAACATAGTGAAATAACAACTTGAAATTGATGATGCAGATATTGTAAGTCAATTTGTTTGTTAATAATTATTGTTTTAGTATATTTTTAGTAACGTGTGTTAACTGATTAAAATTATATTTATATTTATAAACGTAGATATCCAAAAACTTAATAAAATAAATAAATATTAACTGTAAAATTAGTGGTTATATTGTTTCAAATATATAAAATCTATAAAATATTTATGAAAAACAGTATTTCTAAAAATATAAATAGTAGACTAGAACTGTCCAAAGGACACTAGCGAGTTCGAATTAAGAGAATGGTCATGAATACCGTTACCATGATTTTTGTTCGTATTCGCGCGAATACTAGCAAATACGAATGCTCAAGAATCGAGGCTCAGTGTTTAAATCCTTGCGGAGGTTCATAAATATTTCACAAACTCGTTCTTCGTTAATTTAAAGTTTCCTTCATCCCTACGGTTGAAATATGTAGATATCACAAATAATTTTTATCAATATTAAAAAATATAATAACTACCAATTATAATATCGCTGGTGACAGGGGGCAACACCTTTCATGGTTATTTTACCTAAAGTTTTCGAGTCCCTTGTAAATTACAATTTTTCGTGAATTTTTACATAGTAATTTTAAAGTTTCGAAGTTTCTTCTAATGACAATATCTCCCATCTTCCATTCACAGTAAAAATGAATTATTAGTAGATTTAGAATCTGCGTATTTTTTTTTTTTAATTCTAATTTAAGAGTTTCCTATTACGTAAAATCACATAGGAGGTATTGTCAGAGCATCCACGATTTGTTTTTGTATTTGGTGAGTTCACATGTTTTGTATTTATTTTGAATATATTTGATAATGTAATATTTTAGATTTTAGCTGATAATGGGCTAATAATTGCCGGAAACGTTCAATGTATATTGTTTCACTTTTGTATAAGAATTACAACCTTTGGTATCTTAACCCATAAATAGTCGTTCGAGGGCAAGCGTTCCTTGTTTCTCAGATATTCTGATCCCAGTTCTCATAAATAGTATATTGTGTTATTATGAGTAAAAGTGACACTTTGTGTGGCGAGCGTGGAAGTTTAAACGACGAGCGAAGCGAGTCGGATAAATGCACGCGAGGCACACAAAGACACTTTTACTCCTAATGACACATTATATTTTTACTTCAAACGTAGATATTTAAAGAAAAATATCTACTACTGACGTTACATTTTACGTAAATTTCGTTTGCGATTTCAATTGCCCTGTAGCTATGGATACTTATTTGTTCACTTTTTGTTATAAACATTGAAGTAAGTTTTTTCACGTTTTGACGTTTAAATAAAAACTGTGCAATTTTATATCCTCCTTCTGTGCAATTATGTCGGAATTTGAAGTATTATATTATATGCCCTCTGAAGTTGTTCAATTGAATGAAAATCTAACAGTGTGGCGGAAAGATATGTCCAGGAATCACTGCAAAACAATATAAACTTTTCTTATATCACTTTAATTGTAAGTATTCTTACGTTCATTACCGTCCCTGTAATTGTAATCTATAAGTCTGCTATTCTTTAATATGTTATTTCATCAAAAGTAAACTCTGTTTATATTTCAATTCATAGGTTATTTAATTAAATTTGACAGCTATTGGTGGTATTTAGTAACTTTATTCTTAGGTTACCTAGCGTGTTATAGTGACATTTAGACATTCGTTGATTCTGTATAGTTTCTATGGATATTTATTTATTTTATTTCTACCTTGTGAATCAAGTCACAAAAGATGCTACTTTTGTGACGTTTGAAGAAAAACTTTTTTTTTGTGCACTTTTATTATAATACATATTTATTTTACTTTATTTCTACTTACCTATGTTATAAGAATTGATATAGTCACCGTCTAATATCTACCAATACATATATACGAGCATACAAATTTTAATATTTTTACTTCAATTGTAATAATGAAAATTTATTTAGTTATTACAATTAATTCATCAAAATATGATAATATTCAATAAAATATGTACATTTTAAAGAGGCAACAAAAAAGTGCGCGCCCAGTTAAGAGTTAAGGTATCGTTACTTTTATTAGTAAAATACGAGAGCCCATATTAATGACCAAAAAAAGCTATTTTTTAGATCACTTTTTGTAATTATGTATGTATGTATTAGTATATTGAATAAAACTGTATTCGCCTAAATTCGCAATTGAATGGAACATTCTCTGTAATAAATATTACCAATATTAATCAAGATATATGTATATTTCTCCCTCACCGTAATTTATGTGTGTATATTCATTGGTTTATTCTGATATTTGTTTTGCTGGCTCTTCTACCAAATAATTTATTACACGAGCTGCACTGCTTTATTGCTGAGACACCAGGCAACGTAATATTTTACACTAAACGCTTAGTTTCTTAGTAATCCTGGATTTTACATAAAAATAAAAGGTTGTACGTCAAGTCGTGCAAGAAAAGAACAAATTATACACCTACCACAAAAGGTTGTTTTTTACATAATAAGAAATAATAATTTTCTTGAGAAAAAGAAGTATGAAATAGTTGCTTTTTTCTTTTATTATAGTTTGAACGACAGTTTTTTATTTTTCTCATCAGTTTTCTTAAGTATTTATTTATACATTCAAGGTATACAGGGTGTTGACCGCGACACCGAAACGTAGAACTTTTAACATGTAAAATTATACATTCGTAATTTCCTGCTTTCCTAGTTATTTTAGGTAAAAACATTTCAAAAATTGTATATCATAATCAATAAATAAAATTAATTTTGTATGGACAGATATTAGGTATGAAAATGTCGAAAATCACTCCAAAAATAGCAATAGCCATGGAATTGAAATTAAAATTGATAAGCAATGTTGAAAATGCTTAAGTTATGATGATGCGGCAACACCGCAGGGCAAGAGACAGGGTGTGGAGAACGGAAAAAGTCCATACTTATTTAACGGCTAATATAGTAATTTATCATTCAAGCAAGGTTAATTTATTTTTATTATCTTTTGGAATTTCTGTTAAAGTGAAAAATTATTTATTTAAATTAATAGATAATTGTTTATTTAAATAAATATTACAATTAATATCTAATAAATATATATTAACTTTGAATATATAATACATATAAGAATGGCAACGCATATGGCCTAGCAAGATACTATATCTGTCTCTTTTTATTCACAAAATTATTATAAATAGCTAGTGACTCCTACCACAAAACTGTGAACTACGATGAATCGTGCTGACAGCATTGCCAAATAGTACAGTTCACAGGTAACAAGTGTGCTGCGTTCTGTGCAGACAGGAAGTAATAGTTTTGTTTTTCGAAATAATTAAAATATAAATACAGTAAAATTTTTGAAATATGTCTGATCAAGGTCATCTGTGTCATGAACGAATTAACAAATTGGCATACATTTATCTCTTTCCTTTGCAAAGGCTATAAGCGTGTACGATAAGGATAAATATAACACGCTTCTTTCAAAAACACACATTGTTTTGACTAAACTAGGACATTCCACTTTAAAACGATGCTCGTTGTTGATAATACTTTCGCTGTAACGTAAGTTTATTTATTAATTCAGATACATTACCTTAATTCATAGCCGTACGAATAACGTTATATTCTGTCAGAGTCACTGACACTGATATAGTGTCAGTATCTTATTTTTGACATATTTGGTTTTATATTTGCTAATAAACTTACCAGTTGATTTATTTTTGAATTTTGAATGCTTTTATTGTAACGTATATTTTATAATAATAAAATAACAGTAGTATCTTATATACCCTCATAAAAACTAAGCATACGACACTACTGAATTTGTCATAATGCGTGAAGCAAAAATCTGAATTATTTGAATTTGTTTTACAGTAGCAAAGCAAACTTAAAAACCTTTATAAAATCTTATCTTTCTGTTCTAGCTACGTGGCAACACTGTGCAACATCCACCTATTATGTATTTTTTGAACTAACTCAGAAATAATTCGTATTTGGAGGGATAGATGGCACCTTCTCTCAAAATATTTAATCTAAATACATTACGTTGCCATTCTTATATGTATTATATATTCAAAGATATTAACCTAACTTGATAGGTAAAAGTCAACATGTGTTAATTTATCTGTTTCAATTTCATGGCTATCGCTATTTTTGGGGTGATATCATACCTAATTTCTGCCATCACAAATCATCTAACATACGGATTTTAAGACCTACAACTTTTATTTAAAGCATTTTTACCTAAAATAATTAGGGAAGCAGGAAATTACGAAAATATGATTTTCCATGTTAAAGTCCTATGTTCCAGTGTCGTGAGTCGCGGTCAACACCCTGTAGATTGCTCCGTAGCAGTATAGATTTATATAAATCCACCTTAAAGGTGAACATACAATTTAAAGAATATTTTCCCAGCCAACGTTGTGTGATAATCAATAATTATTGTCGAATACGTAAAAATTAATTTATTAATGTAGGACATTTATAATTATTTACAAATATGGTCAAAACAATAATTCATTTGATATATTATGTTGAAATGATTGTTATTATTAAATAAAAATACATATAGTTGAAATGAAATGCGCGTGACCTGATAAATAAATGTTTGTTATGTGTCAAATTTTGTGATCATATTGACAAGTTGCATTAGTTACAAGTACATGAATGGGTGGAAAATGTTAACTATATTTATTAAATATTTTTGTACGTAGTCGTGCCATAAATACTGTCCGTATTACAGGGGCGGCTTGTTCTAAACAAAAAAAAATCTGATAAAAATGGAATATTATTTAATTGTTATATACTATACTGTATTTCAGATAAGAATAGACTTGACTCTGCAGCGCGCAGAGCCAGCCTGTTTTACGCACATAAAACTTATAAATTAGTTTTGTTTCGTGAATGACAGACTTGACTGCTCGAAACGTCAAAATTTGAATTTTTTTAATTCTTTAGTAAATATACAGTCACTTAAAGTTGTAAGATATATTATAAAGTTAAAATGGAATATATTATATACCTGCTTGCTTACATATCTTACAATCTTCAGATTTCTGTAATAAAAAGAAATAAGTAAGGACGAATAGTTTTCAGAAGACTATTAAATAAGAAAATATTTATGAAGAACATAATAATAATAATTAAACAATATGTAAATTATATATATAAAACCTCTATCTTCCATCCTTAGGTCTATTCCTTTAATCCAGCTTCCCTGCGGTCCACCGCGTTTTCTTCTTCCAGATGGATGCAATTTTAATATCCTTTTTGGTAACCTTTTTCTCCCATTCTTTGCACATGTCCAAACCCTCTCAGTTGTGTTTCAATATCATTTATTATTATGTGATCAATATTCATAATTTCTCGGATTCTTGTATTTATTACTTTTTCCCTTCTGTATCTTCCTATGGCTCGTCTCCAGTAATCCATTTTGGTTTCTTAGAATCCGTTTCCATCTTTCGCTGTAATGCCAAAGGTCACCTCCATATGCAGTTATACTTTTACTATAGAGTTAAAACATCTCGTTTTACTATCTTTTGATATTGTTTGATCTCACAAAATACTATTTAAATTGATATTGCTCGTCTTACATATTTCTGTCTTTAATTTCTTCATTAATTCTTCAGTCTCTTTTAATCTTGACTTAGATATTTATGTTGCACACCTCTTTATGGTATCTCTGTTTTCTAATACCAGATCTTGTTCACTAATTATATAGATATTCCGTTTTTTGAATGTTTATCTCCGATCCTCCTTTCTTATATTCATCGTGGTATTGAAATATTTTTCAAGTATGATTTTTCCGAGTGTAATTATTCCTCTCGGTTTTCTTCCTATAGCTTTTGATGAATCTACCTATAAGGCAATAGTACCTGCTGATCCGCGGGTGGTATTTTATTTCCAGTTATCCGTACATGTCCGTTTTTTGTCTTTTTTTCGTGGGATATGTGAGTACTCCTCTGCTTTCCCTTTATTTCACAATATTCCACATGATACTTCTACCAATGCCCAGTTGCACTGCAGCCATCTTTACAGAATCTGTTTTAAAATGGCCATCAAAAAATAGTTTCTGGTACACTGCATGCCATAGTTTTTGCCCACTTCTTATGTGCTTTTCATTTGAATTTTTCATGCACAAGTGGTTTTCTTTAGTAGTGTTACGCATAATCTATGAATAATAGAGTGTTATATTAAATTTTATTTCCCAAAAATTTGTGCATAACTTACTACAAAAATATACCTAACAGTGTACTATATAATACTAGTACAGATTACAATTTTGACACAACGTTCGCACTGATTACAACTCCCAGTTGACAGCTCATAGCTAACTGAAACGTTTTATTCCCAAGTTTATCGTTATTGTAAACTTGGTTTGCCTTTAGACCATTCAGAAAGCTGGAATCGTAGGCCCTATCTAAGTCTCTTCTTATCTGAAATACAGTGTAATAATCTTTAAAAAATCTGATGTGGCCAGTACAATACCTTTCGTCAATCCTGTGTATTAAATATAAATTCCATACATAAATTTTCGTGCAAAATAAACTATGCAAATTGTACTTGACACTGACATCTTCTTCTTCGTCTCTAGCATTTCCCATTCGTTAGCGGTCGCTATTTTTTATTTTCTTCTTCCACTCATTTCTGTTTTGCGTGTCGTTCTCATTCACTTCTTTTTCTCTCAAGTCTTCCGCAATTACAGTCCTCCCATCTTATCTTTGGTCTCTGTTTCTTCAAACTTCGATTACTAAGCTATTCATTCTTCTTCCAATATATTTCCATCTCTCCTCATGACATGTTCAAACCAATGTAATAGTCTCTCTTGTATCTTTCTAGAAACTTGTAACACTAGAGTTATTTCCCTACCGTATCTTTCCGTGTCTTACCCAACATCTACTTCAACATACTCAGGGGCAGAGGCCACATTAATTTACTTTTCATTTATACTGACATCTGTCAATTTAAATTATCTGAATATATTAGCAGTTTCCATGATTAGTATAGCTGGCTGATTTATGAAATTTTAATTGTTTAACTCTATATCTATTGAATATGAAGTATAAAATGCAATCAAATCATATAGAGAATAATATATTCTTTAACGTTAAATGTCAGTAAACCATATTTAACTATTAAAATCTTCAAATGAGGGTTAACCAATTATAACCAAAATTTAATCACTTGTTCTTCTAAATGTAAACTTGCAGAATACGTAAGAATTATAATTTTTGGAATTGTGGTACTGAAGTTATGCAATCCGAAACTTTCGTCACACACACACACAGTCACACATAAATACAGACATTATCGTAAAATTGGTAAAATCTTATTATAGAGACCCTACAACATGCTTATTCACTAAAAACTCATCATTGAATTTTTTGACCAAAGACAATACCTTCCTTACCTAAACGTGACGGAAGGTAAATATAAAATGATTCAAAATGACTGCCTTCTTCTTTCACACTCTTCTGAAAACTTTCGGCCGCTCATTTATTGGAGCACGCACCACTTCCAGGAGTATGGAAGCTGCTGTCTTCACCAAATCAACCTTTAATCCCTTAATATTGCGATGAGGTTTAGAGCAGGCCTTCTCCTCTAAAACATTCCACAAACGGTAATCCAATGGATTAAAGTCCAGACTTTCAAAGGGCCAGTAAATTCATCTGTAATCAGCGTTGCGACGACACCATCCACCAAATCATCACTAACACTGGGTGGCTGGTCGCTGCTCCTTTCTGCTTTCGATATTTTCTCTGCAGTTTCCCGAGAGCTGTGGGCATCGTTTTGGAGGTTAAATTTGTCTTCTACAGTGATGAAGAGAGCAACTTCCATACACCTGGAACTGGTGCGTGCTGCAATAAATGAGCAGCAGGAACGTTTGCAGAAGTGTGTGAAAAAAGAAGGCGGTCATTTTGAATAATTTAAATAAATAAATAAAAAACATTCTTTTTATCAGATTTCTTCTGTTTATATAGAATAAGCCTCCCTTGTATTAGAGACAGTATTTATGGCAAGACAACTCTTAAAATATCTTATCTTGCATTTCAGAAGTATTATATTGTAAAATAAAGTAATTTTCAGTACCAAAATTCATCTTGAAATCATAAAATTTTAAACCCATTCACCGTATCTTCTAAATTTAATATTTCTGTATACAGTATGAGTAAAAGGCGTAATGATATATTTATTTATTCCATTAACATTTGTTTTATGTTAATTCGACCTCGTAAACGGGTAATTATTTCTCATATTTCTCACGTTGAATAATGTATATACCACCCCATATGCGTAGGTGTTACGCCGTTACATCCGTCTTCGTGCGTGTTCCATATCCCAGAAGACCTTGACAAGACGCCGGGCAATTAGAGCAATCAGCAAAGACCTACGTGCACTTAGGGATACATTTTTCACTATTAAGGACATTGATTGGACATCGGACTGGGGGACTTTTCACGATGAAGAAGATAAATACAAGTTGACGTTTTTTTACCTACCGCTACACTTGGTAAGCGAGATATAAGGATCATGCTAAAAATCGCATATCGAGATTTTGATAAATAACCATGTTTCAAGGTCCATAGAAACCGATTTTAACATTTTCGTGCTAAAAATCGCATATCGAGATTTTGGTTTTAAAGTCCCTAGAATCCAATTTTAACATTTTCACGATGATGTTTAGGTGTGTGTGTGTTGATTTATGTTGTATAAAAATTATAGTTTTTTTTAAATTTTCTACAGGTTTGCGTTAATACTTTTTTGTATATATTTTATGGATAAATTTATAAAAATGTAAATAACGAAGTATTTCACTTGTAGTATATAGCAAACTTAAACTTAATAAACTTGTTATATTTCTTATTGCTTTGTTACAATTTACATTAAGTTTGTTGGTTAGGTGGTACCAAATTCTCGAGTAGGTACTCTACCTTGCCGACTTCCACCGAGCAGAAATTGTTGCCAACATAGTGATCCAAATGCATTAAATCATTATTTTAAAATTAAATTTCATTGAATATTCCACCATTTTCTTTTATTATTAAGCGAAAGTGTGCTTGAGAAACTACTTTATTATTATAAATTTAGTTTTTTAAAAAATGCTTTAGAAATAGGAGATTGTTTTCTCCAAAATTTCCCATTCATTTATCTGATGAAGACCTGGGACATTGACGTTTCGGACATTGCTTAGGCGACGCGAAACAACACACTTCAATGTAATAGTAATTTACGTAACAAGACCTAAAGGCGTGCTTTAGAACGTTGCGGGTACAATTTTTTTTTCGCGGTCCTAAAAAAAGAATTACAAATATCTATAACTATGCATTATTTTAATTTTTACAGCGAGGAAATAAGAAATAAATAAATATAACTGATCGGCATGGAAACATTCAAGGTACTTTCTGATCCCTTATAGACAATTTTCTGAGCTAGTTTAGTAAATATGAATTTTCTGGTCTAAAAAGTGATCAGAAATATCTCATTTTCTGGATGATCGCGAAAAACGTAACTTACATATTATACATAATCAACACTATAGTGACATTTTCACATAACTGAAAAACTGTAGTTACGCTGACGACATAGGTCAGGGTTGACAAAATACAAAAATATTGGCAATTTTTATTTTATTTTTATATTCAATTCAGTTACAATGTACATAATTTTTAAAAAGCCGTAGACTTGGCTAGGCCTACTATTTCGGAAAACCTAAAATCTGAAGTCTATTCTCGAGACTGTCCTGACGACACTGGTAGTACTACTGTTACTGAGACATCTCGTATAGTAGGTATGTTCTCCATGTTCCAACTTTCCAAATAGAAGTTATGGAAACCAATAATTTAAATTGGTAGTAAATGAAACGAAGTTAATAAAGCCTCTAAATGAAATATGATAACTAGTGGATGTTTATTTAATTTTTATGCGACTGTAACTAACTGCTGAGCATTCTCATAATATTTTGATAGGATTTTAATATGTTCATGTCGAATGAAAATTTTAGGTAATATAAATTTGAAATTTTATAATTTAATGCTCGTTTTATATGCACTAAAACTTTACGATAGAAGTTTATTGAGTGCACGTTAATATTTTATGCGATTAGTTGAAAAATTGTTTTAATCGATAATTTATTAGAAACTTAACAAGAGTTTTCAGAGTATCAGACAGGAAGTAACCGTTTACGGTGTTTAAAATTTATTACCTTAAACAGTTTCAATTTTCAGTATAACTTGCAGTATACTACACAAAAAACAAAAATAACTACTTATAATAGAGTTTTCTGTTTATGTCTCAAATATAAAGTGATACTCTGCGATATAACTTGTCAAAGTATTTATCCATTGGATAGCACCAGATTTATTCACGATGATATCAAAGTTATGCGTAAGCTACCAAATTACGAAAGACTGGTTCTTTTCCGAGTTGCTGAGCCTTTGGCTATTAGGCGAATTATAACCTAACGTTTCGCTCAACATTGTGTTGGGCATTATCAAAGGCAGATGGAATTAATTAAGGAATATATTTTCCTTCATCTACCTCTGAAGATACCCATCCAAATGTTGGATGAAACGTTAAAATTCACATAATACAGAGTGTAACAGACATAAATCGATTAATAATTATATAAAAAGTTATAATCAGTAAATATGCTTGCCTTTACGGATAGTGAGTATACAGACATCTAAGGTAAAGTTCAGAGAAACGCTACCAAACCCCAGCAATTTTTTACCTTCCGTCACCTTTAGGTAAGGAAGGTATTGTCTTTGGTCAAAAAATTCAATGATGAGTTTTTTCTGAATAAGCACGTTTTAGGGTCCGTATAATACGATTTTACCATTTTTACGATGATGTCTGTATGTATGTGTGTCTGTGTGTGTGTGTGACAAAAGTTCCGGATTCCATAACTTCAATACCACGATTCCAAAAATTATAATTTTTTCGTATTCCTCAAGTTTACATCCAGAAGAACAACTGATTAGATTTTGGTTATAATTGGTCAACCGGAAGTAGTCTCATTTGAAGATTTAACAGTTATATTTGATTTATTGACATTTAACGTTATTATAACCTAAAGAATATATTATTCTCTATACGATTTGATTACAATTTATACTTTATATTCAATAGATACAGAGTTAAAGAATTTTAAAGAAATTAAATTTTATAATTCAGCCAGCTATGCCAAACTTGGGAACTAGTAATATATTCATATAATTCAAATTGACAGATGCCAGTATCAATAAAAAGTAAATTAATGTGGCAGATATGAGGATGTTGAAGTAGATATTGGGGAATACACGGAAATATACGGTAAGAAAATAACTCTAGTGTTACAAGTTTTTTGAAAGATACAAGAAAGACGATTACATTGGTTTGAACATGTCATGAGGAGAAATGAAGAATTATATTGGAACAAGAATGAATAGTTTAGTAATAGGACGTTAAAGAAACAGAGGAAGACCAAAGATAAGGTGGAAGGACTGTATTGCGGAAGATTTGAGAGAAAAGGAACTGAATGAGAACGACATGCAAAAATAGCAACCCCTAACGAATGGGAAAAGCTAAAGAAGAAGAAGATGCCAGTGTCAAGTGCAATTTGAATAGTTTGTTTATGAAATAATTTTACTGGAAATTTAGAATCTTTTGTATGCAAAATTATGGAATTTATACATTATACACGAGAATGACGGAAGGTATTGTGCTGGCCACAACAGATTTTTTTTTTTTTTTTTGGTTTGAAATATTTTGTATGGAGTGTATTTAATGGAATACACAATTAAAACACATAATACTTTGTCACATTATATTTTTGGTTTTTGACATATATCAAACTCACATATTTGTTACAGATTAACAAAACACAACATATATGTATCTATGATTACATATAAATATAATTTTCATACTAACAATTTCGATCGTTTTCCGAATCGTCATCTTCCAAACGTTCGCACCTTTTTACATGTATGTAAATAAAATAAGTGTTGATTCTCTGCCAGGTTTTAGTACTCAAAGAATAGCACTACAACACAAAATGTCACATATGGATTGTAGGATACTGAAAGAACAATAGTTACATCATTTCATCGATGCCTTCAGAGTGTATTGACAATGACTGTGGTCATTTTGAACATTTATTGTAATTTCATTTAGGCCTGCATCACTTTTAATCATCTTTATGCGTTTTCTTGTTCCGTCAATGGTAGAGTTGTTTTTGGTCGACTGACAATGTAAACACCTTTGCTGATAATGTTCCGCTTTTCTCCAGTATTTTGCAAAATACTGAGCGGAAGGTGGACAGTCACATGCCAGCAGTTTACAACAATCCGTGTTATACCACTTCATTTTAATTTTTAATCATTTAAATAGAAAAATATTTTCAAAACACAACCTTTTCCATCCGCTTGTTGATACAGAATGAGGCAAGTCACAATAAAATACAACTTGTGTGAGCGCAACGATAAAGTTCAGACTTGTCAAGTGTACGAATAATTGCGATCCCTTTGACTTGTACCATTAACGGTAACTTGTTATTAAATTGATAAATTGACTATGCCACTAATAAAACTTTAATTTCTTGTAGTTGCTTAACTAGAAAGAATAAAACCTATGTTCATATGATATTTTTCACATAAAATAACCTTCCTAATAAACTGTTAAAGTTTGGTACACTTGATATAAATCACCCTGTATATCAAAATTAATGAATTTTTTATTAATAGTGATATGGAAAATGATATAGAAAAGTTACGAGCTATAGAATTTATAGAAAATATCCATATTAGAACATATATGCAAGAAGCAATATATAATTTCGACTACATTAAATTCTTCAAAAGCATTCATTTGTGTTGCGTAAAAAAAATATGCACAATTTATTAGCTTTAGTACAAGATCATTTGGAATTTCCCTATAATTTGTAAATAACAATTTAAGAACGACATAATCTATACTATACTCTGATGAATTTATTTCTTTCTTAGCAATAATAGTGTTTCTTCCTTAAACAAATTGCATGTTACATGATTATTATTTTTATTTTACAATGTTTTTGTTTTCGTTAATCGTTACTATTCTAAAAATTGTTATCCTTTTATCTATAATAAAGTTTGGATTATGACCTCTTTTGCAGCCATCTACAACGTAAATATGGTAATATGTACGAGTATTCTACAAAAATAATTCACATAAAGTATAGCCACTCACAACGTCAAAACAACACAAAGTTTCTAAAATTTTAGGGGAAAATGAAAAGTTGCTATAATTCTGCTACGTCTGAAGAGTCTGAAAATAATTTGCCATGAAATGTAGGGTTTTGTTAAGCTTTACTTGTTTATTACCAGTCCAAACCATTAAAAATTGAAACCTTGGTTTTGGTTAAACAAAGCTTAGTTAAACCTAAAAGTTTATCTACGGTGGTGCAAATGGCTGTTAGAAGTGCAATTCCCTTGAAATTAATGTAATCTCTGGAATCTCCCTTTTAAGAAGTATTGACTATTCGCCAGTTTCCTGGTGCTTCACAGGTTTTTATTATTTTGTTTATTGTAGCGCATATCACCTCATTTCCCGCTTTTAGTATGTCCACACTGAGAAAAAGGATTATTAATAAGAAAAAAAATGTGTTGATTTGGGAATGATTTATTTGTTATAAAGCTGCTTTGTTCACAATAAATATGTCTTTTGCAGAACAAATAAATTATAATGTTTACGACGAACGTAGACTTTATTTAGCACACATATATTCCCATTAACAAATGTACACTTTTGGGAAATAAAAGGTAAACAAACAAATATTTCTTTTTCTATAAATATGATTAAATTTTGGAAAATAAATATATTATTTTTCTTAAAACTGCCATTTTTTTCAAAGAAATAACATAACATTAATTATTATGAAATAATGTTTTATATAACTAAAATAAAATTTATTTCCGTGAAATAAATATTAGTTAGCCAATATTACAGTAAAAATTTATTTTACTGAAAGAAATTTTCGGCATGCAAGATTGAACAAGTCTGTTGAGGAAACTGCCTTGTGATTCATTTATGTATTGAATTCTTTTCTGTTTGATGTGGTAATTTACCTACACATTGGTTTATTTTATAAATTATATTACCTATTCTGGCACTAATAAATTAAAAGAATTGTTAATGTTGTGGCAAATGCCGGGGTCGGGATTAAATAAGTTTGGAGGTAAGCAAAGTATTATAACCTAGGATAAACTTGTACTAATAGAAACACGTATATTTTTTGTTTACAATTAGAGAGAATTTTCTAACTAGACTTGTATGATGGCTATGGCAATGAAATATTGGCAAAATTATGAAATTACATTCCAGATTTGGAGAACAAACGAGTATATTTGCAGTTAGTAAGTTTGTTTTTTTTCCATTATAAAGATTGATTATGCATCCATAAGTTTATTAATTTAGATAATTGTTATTTTACTTAAACTTTTATATTAATAATATATTGGATAAAATTATTCTTATGTAGTTTGCAAATAATTATACAAGTGCGTATTAATATTATGTTGTAGAAATGTAGAAACCTACGTATATGTATTTACGTTATACAAATCAATAAATATATGTACATAAAGTGTATATATGAAATAAATATATTTTTGCTTTAACCTTTTCTTTATTTAAAATAAGAAAATAATTGCTTTCAACCAATATATATTTCCAGAGATAATATATTTATTTGTTACAAATATAGTAAATTTCATGGAGTCATGTTTTTTTTTTAAAGTATTAAATACTTATTTATAATAAATAAATTTATTTGGAAATTGAATGCAAACTTCTTACATAACATTTATTTGTGTGAAACAAATTCACTCAAAAAAAAAACATATATTTCTCAACAACAAATATTTAATCCGCTGAATTCAAAAGACATATTGCTTTGTATAGAGCGAAGTTTGTTTGTACAATATGATCCTTTTTCTCAGTGCATAGCTTGTTATACTTCGCACTTTGGAGCTTTACTTACTTTCATTCTCTCAACGCGATATTACCAAATTAATTTAAAGAACATTTTTCTAATTTAGTTTAAAGTTTCTCATCTGGAAACTAAAACAATCCAATTTTTTGTTAGTTTATGAATTTTTTATAGTTCCTTATATCATGTTCCACGGTAACTTGCATGCTATGACATTCGTGGGCCATGTGATGTAATTATAAAGAACAAAGTGAGTCTGATAGAGCAGTTTGTCATGTCTGCAGCTGTCTGCCGCAGGCTGCTATTGTTCCTACATCAGATTAACTGTTGTAATTAATATTACAGAGCTTTGACCCACAAACTACCGTTCAAAGATCACATGGAATCGTAGGCGTATTAAGAAGCGAGAGAGAATATTGGTGGAGGTGGGTGTATCAAAAGATACATAAATCAATATATCCTCAATATTATTTTGCTGGTGTGAATCTTGATTCAAGTCTTCTTGAATATTTGTTCATCTTAAATATCGTACATAATTCTTGATTTTATTTATAAGATGTTAACTTTTACTCGAAATCTTAGTCAAACATCACACCTACATTTCGATGCACACTTGTACTTTCTTCAGGGTAGTAAGATCTTACAGATTGTTAAATATGTACACAAAATACATTCGTACTTAACAATGCTCGCGTTCAGCCGGATTAGCGCTAACCTAAAAAAATTAGCGGTATTTGTTACCGGTAGATGCAAACCGAACGGTATTTAATTATTAAACTAAGCGCGCAAGCGCTGTATGAAGTCCTATCTGTATAGTATTGAAGGCCCGCAGACTTCATTTCGAAATGGAAATTACTGTTGAAGATGCACCAGAAGTAAATATTATTAACCAGATAGTAAATTTATTAGAAAGTGACGTTCGTTGCAAACAAACATGACGCATGCAGCTATATATCCCCACTAATTCGCTAGATGTTTTAGCGAAATATTTCTCGCTAGTTATTTATTCTAGCACTATATAAGCGAACCTTTCAATTATTTTGCTAGTCTAGCGCTAATCCGGCTTAACCGCGAGTGTTCCGTTTTTATAAATCGTACAAAAAAATCATAAAGAGCACATACACATCCATTAGCTCTCAAAATCGACAACATATTATTTATTTATTTATTATCTTATGCCATTACAGCCATCACATAAGTCAGCTTTAAAAATAAAATAATTTGTTGAGAGAGGAAGTCTCTAATTTGAAAGCAAGCTATAGATATTTTTGTTGTCATAATTATATTCTACGACAAATCTGAGTACAAAATAGTATTTTCCAGTGATATTTAAAACTGATAAAATTCCCCTGTAAAAATGACATTAATTTATTTAAATATTTTTATATATTGCACAACAAGCGTTCGGTAATTCATTTTTGGGTACTCTGGGCGCGCAAAGGTAGAAAGTATAGTGACAATAGCAGAAAAAAAAATATATATGTGAAATATGCAAATTTTTCGTTAATTTTGTAAATATATAAACTATTGCCCTAATTAATATTTAATAGAAGCTTTCTATGTTTCCTGAACACCAAATTAAAATCATTGGCCGCTAGTATGAACAGTGATTAAGGGTGATTAGCGAGCATTCGATTAGCATTGTTTTATCTCTGTCAATCGTTTAAAGATTATTTTAGAGAAAAATACTTCAAATAAAAGATGCGTGTAATTAAATTTTAACTTATATTTGAAGTATATTTCTCTAAAATATTACATAAACGATTGACATAGATAAAACAATGCTAGTCACATGCTCGCTAATCACCCTTAATCACTTGTTCATACTAACGGCCATTGTCTCTTTTTCTAAAGCAATTTTCAGATGTCCTCAATTTTTTTCTGGTGTTCATCTAGTTCTCGAAAAAAATTCATTTTGTATAATAAATCTTTGATAGTATTGGGACATATTTTATTCGAAAATGAGTTTTAATCTATCAGTCAGACATATTTGGCATTGCATTTTCAGCATAGTTACTTCCTTTTTCTAAAATATTTGAATAATACTCCTCTTATTCGTTCGACTCATCGATAAATATTTCACGTGTTACTATTCCTTTTGCAAGTACAGGAAACAACATATTCAGCTATCAATCAAACACATACGTTTAATATAAAATCATATTTGTAAAAATACTCTGAATATACACTGAGTTTCAATTGCTGCACAATTCGTTCTTTTATTTTTCTGCACAGAATATACAGTGATCACGTGACACAAACTCATGCGGGAGCAGGCGGTTATCAAGTAAATACATGTATAAGCTGCTAAAATCCTAAACTCTTATTAAATATACAACTTTTATATCGTAAAATGAAGTATTTATGTATAAATTCCATTTTAAAGAGCGATATACTTAAAAATTTCTTATTCTGTAATATTTTTTCATTAATTTTCAATTTTCAAGCCGAAAATATACTTAAATTTAAATACCCAATAATACACCTCGTTATAGTTTCATTTTTCTCAAAGCTTGTTATTTAAAGTAAAAGCATCTGTAGTTGACATAGCATTAGTACTTCGCACTTTTGAGTTTAATTTACAACATAAACAATGACTCTTTTTAATATTGCATTTTTTTAAATATATAATATAACCATTTGGGATGAAAATATATAATATTATTGAAGAAATTTTAGTAGGTAAATATCATGTGATATGTGATATGAGAAATCATTACCCAATTTTCAAGGAGGAATCCCAATCCCAATATTTCAAGATCATTCAAACGAGATATTAAAGTATAAATTTGTGGAATTTTCTAGTTAATAGTGAGTTTGAAATTCTGGTTTCGAGTGACAATTACAGTGGGAAATGTGTCACATGTCATTGGCAGAATCCGGCAGTCTGTCAATTTAATTTAATCGCGTATGGCACTAAGTGCTCGCGCTAGCCACGAATGCATTCAATCATACACAGCTAAATACGATTATGCGCTAAACACTCTAAATTACCCCAGCCCTTCCCTGCACAAACACAAGAACGGACAATTGTTGCAATCATGGTCAAATGACATTGTTTACTTATTCATAAGCACAACATACAGTACGAAATTAATCGCAGGAATTAAAGTAGCATTTGGGTTTTGTTTACGCTAAAATTCTGAGAGCCAGACCTTTAAAACTAATTGTGATTTACACAAATCTATAAACTTTTTAGGTTATTTATTTAGCATATGACAATACAATCAATAAAAATATTAAATATAACAATAATATGTACAATAAAATAATTTATAGGTGCTTGTTGCGATGCGGTCACCGAAATCAGTGCTGCACTTGAAGAGAATGAGTTAGTCGAGGTAGAGGTAATACAAGGCGCATTTGAAGGTATTACAATACTGTATTGTTTACCTCATCCTGAATCGCCAACAGTAAAACTGCTTCAAATATTTTTTTTAAAAACATTAACTCGTGTAAATAAAATGTTTTCACTGTTTTTATCCTCACCATCTCTCATTAATTCATCAAGTAGTGTTGCGAAAAATTTAATTTTTTTATATGCTGTAAATAAACCAATGTTCATAAGTCTATTCAAATATTTACAAATTACATATCTGATATGATTGTAATACACAACGGCTATACAGTTTCGGATTAACATTTTTGCCGCCTGTAGGCAGCCTGACCCACCTCCACCAGAGCTATTAAAATTTTGATGCCCTTTTCAAATTCATATTTTCGCCAGTATTCGCGAATTTGGTACCTTTTGAGCCTGCCTCAAAGTAATAACTTTGTGAATTCTCCCTAACCTAAATCTAAAATGGTAATAAAACTTAGGCAAAGAGAAAATAAATAAAATCTTTATTAAAATTATAAAAGGAAAGGAAGTTAAATTAGTACCAAACTCCAATCAATAAAAAATATTACGAGTTTTTGTTTTAAAAATATATTCCTGAGAAATTATTAATTCATACGCGACCGCCTCGCCATATGTTCGCTAGTGATGCCGCGAGACGAGAAACGGCGAGAAACAGTTCACTCTCGTCTCGTCTCGAAAATTCGAGACGAGATTTGTTTTCGTATCGTCTCGTCATATTTTTCATCCTCTATTCTCGATCTCGACTCGAGAGTCTCGAATTTATAATTAGCTGTATGGGTGTTCCATAAGTTGGCAGGTTAGAGCGTGTTTGTATGGTTGAAGGTAGCAAGCAGTGACGTTGTAAATATCTATTATTTGTATATAAATACATATAAAATAAATTCATAAAATATTACCTTTACATGTTATAAATTTCCTATACTTTCATCTATCAGGAAAATAAATTAGCATTAACTTGGACGTAATAAAGGAGTAAGTAGATACTACTGATTAAAACTTTATTTTTACTAAGTCTGGCATTTAACAGGTAAGTAAAAAAATACTGAACAAATATTACTCGCAGCAAGGGCATTTAATACTAGCGTGGAGAGTACACCACAGAGAACACTTTTGTTCCTATTTTTTATACTAAAACCCTATAAATTTAAAATGAATAAATAAATAATAAACAGGCAATGAAAATATTTGTACTGTTAATTATTTTTCTTATTGTATATCTTTAATTAATATACATATTAAAAAAAATCGTGCAATCGAGACCTCGAATACCTACTCTCGTCTCGAGCAAATCTCGAGGGCATTACTGTCGTCTCGTCTCGAAAAATCGAGACGAGACTTATGATAATCTCGTCTCGAAATTTCTCGATTTTCGAGACGAGATCTCAAAAACGCGAGATCCCACGGCATCACTAATGTTCGCAAATTTCTCGTTGTAGAAAATTTTCAACCGATAATTTGCCACCGTTAAAAAATTGATGGCAGGAATTGTGTTTTGCTGAAAATCTCTGAATTTATTTTTGCGATGTTTTCACAAGAAAGAAGGCCATTCGCCGCCCATTTAAATATGCGACGCGACGGTTGGCAAATGAATATCTTATTTTGATAAGTAGCAAACATTTCTGAGAAATTATTAATTAACCAGCGCATTGTAAATTTCTCGTTGTCGAAAATTATCCGCCGAAAAATTGCCGCCGTTTAAAATTTGCTCCTACTTAGTCTAATAGGAAATCCGGCACTGCGGCTATAAAGCTATCCTGTACCGCAAGTATTAGATTGGATATTACTATTCAATAACATGCATGGTGGAATCGAAACCCTAGACAGGAGGGCAACATATACTACTCGAACAAGCTTGGCTATAAGGTGGACTTGCCGTACTTATGTCATTATTCTATATTCTATACAGTACAATGCAATGCGAGTACCGGCGACGCCACAAAATACAAAGGAAGCTTAACATTCAGTGGACTTGCAAACTTTAAAAGTTGAAATCGATGTTGGGCGACTTTTGAAAGTTGAAATATGCGACACGAATTCTTATTAATGTTGTATTTATGTTTCGAAATATTGGTTTAATTATTCATACGACTGTTTTTATTTTGGAATCATATAACTTAATGCAGTATTATTTTTCAATTGATTATTACGACAGTGGATATTCCAATGAATAATGTGTGGGTAATTTGGAGAGTGGGTACATGGGAAGTTTAGTTGACGGTGCGTTTTGTCAGCTATAAATCACTGTTGACAGACTCCAATCAGGATTGAGGAGGCGTTTTAAGGGCCGTAGCACCGAGTCTCCTGTAGCGAGGAGTCTTATGGAAGCTGATATTTAAAAATACATTTTTAAAGTTGGTAGTAATAATAAATGCTGTTTGACTGAACTTTAGAGTAATTGTTAATACCTAATCCACGTCACACTCGAGAAATTTACCCACTAAAATATATATATATATATATATATATATATATATATATATATATATATATATATATATATATATATTATTAACTCATTAAATAGCGAATTTTCTTCTGAATTCAACAATATAATTATATTATACCCTTACATTGCGAAAAATTTGATAAAAGTTAATTCAAAGTTAGTATTTTATTTTTTTTAAGTAGGCCAAGCAAATGTTTAACTATTAAAACAAAAGAAAATTTTCTGTCATTTTTGTATGTCTTTGTTATGTATTATATTATTTTTTCGAAATGTTCCAAATTTCGTTATTCTTTTTTATTTCGCGTAAAGACTAGTTAGTCTTACGAAATTAGGATAAATTTTTGCAATTAAATTGCATGCTAGGAATGCATTTTTCTGGGTCTTGCATCAATAAATAAAATCAGTTTTTGTTTTAATGATTAAATGTTTACGCAACCTACTTAAAAAAAATTAAATAGAAATGAGATACTAACTTTGAATTAATTTTTATCAAATTTTTCGTAATGTAAGGGTATGATATTATTATATCGTTGAATTCAGAAGGAAATTCTCTATTTAATAGTTATTAGTTAATAAAAAATATATAATGCCATTTAAAAAAATGTAACATTGATCCGTAAGTTGAGTACCACTGGCTTTAAAATAATAATGGGTATGTCAAAATGTGTTCCCCTCTATGCTTTACAAAATATCTTAATCACTTTTTTGTGTAACTTCTCATATTCACGAACAAATGGCACTGTTCCATTATCTTGATACACCCTATATCTATATATATATATATATATATATATACAGTAGAACCCCGATTATCCGTGCGCGTTTAATCCGGGCGGCGGATTTTCCGTGCGGCATTTTAAGATGCAGTAAATGTACTCATCGAATATTTTGAAGAACAACCTGAAACTAATAGCATTGATCTACACTTACTTCAACTTAGAAAAATGAAGGAATTTATAAGGAGTAAAATTACGAAGCCCAAAAACATAAAAATAATTAATTTTTTTCAAATGATTTTATTCACATATGTACATACATAAACGTGCATAATTATGTACATATTCCATATTATACAATGTACATTCATACATATATATATAAATATTAAAACTTCTTATTTTTTGTTACACGTATCACGTTTGTTTTGTTTCTCTGACATATGTATTTCTCCAAATAAATTATTTAAAAAATGGAAAATGAGGTGTTTGGATTATCCGTGTTTTCAATTATCCGGCAAAAAGCTCGGTCCCGGCTAGCCCGAATAATCGAGGTTCTACTGTATATATCATCCTATTTAAAAAATATAACTTTGTGTTGTACCTGGAGAACCAAGGGTTTAAAAAATATTTTCTTCTCTATTCAGATGTCCCCCTTGGTATTCTAAAAGATTTTTATAGTATTTTATTGTATCTTTAATAATGTAGAAATTATTTGAGGTAGCTCGTTTAGCTGTTACAGCCTGTGTGATCTCTGGGTTTTTCTCAAATAATGATATATTACTAAAATGATTTTCTAATATTCAATTTAACCAATTTCGTATCTCTCACAGATCTAGAAACCACTACGCGCCTACTTTATAATTCGGCTCTGCTCTTCCTCAAAACTTATTTTCCATTTAATTTTACATTTCTCGATGTATTTATAAGACATCCATTTCATTTTGCCTTTTTTGTTTCATGGAATATCATGTCATTGCCATTCATATATCAGTGGAAATCATATATTTGTTTATTTATTACAATAACAATCATATGTTTGTCGTTTCATGGAGTTTATTAGTTTTTCATTGAAAATGAATTCAATTTTGAATTTACATTGTGCAAAATCAAATAATACTATTTATAATGCTTTGTTTAAAAATAAATGAAACATAATACCTTCCTACCTGTTTTGATTTACAATAATTAACAAGCTACAATAGAATTTCATACTCATTCGTAATAATAGCGCACAATTCCATTTCACATAAAATAACGGATACCCGGGTATTGTATTATAAAGGAGAGCATTCTTTCGCCCATTCATGTCGCAAACAAAGCACAACATCAAATTTAAACGTCCTGGCCGCGTTTACAATGCCACATGAAAGAAATTGCAAGGAAACTGTTTAGAAAATTACCTACAACTGTGTTGTCCTGCTTCTGCAAGTCCCAGGAGAATGCGGCTGTATGTTCCTGCAGCAGGGCGATGTATTAAAAATAGAACAAGCTAAAGATCTTGTTGATAATCAAGGACGATGTAATACAAATCGTAACAGAAAATTGCTTGAGATATTGATAAGCGAAAATTGTAAATTGAAAACTTAAAAAAAATCTGATGTAGCCAACACAATACCCCATGCCATTCCTCAACACGGGAAAAAGACTAAGAGAAAGAAGAAGAACAATTTAAATACATACCTACATATTTAAAAATGCTGACAACTATATATGTTCTTTTTTTAAGCGTTACTATTACAATTTTGCAATGATTAGATTTTTGACAGTGACATTTGTCTGTCAGTTAGATATATTTGAGACCTGAACTGTGTAACCAAGGAGGTGTGTTTATTTTTAAAGCATAGGCTCTGGGATTTAAATTATAGATAATTTTATAAATTTATCCATAAAATATACAGGCTGTTAATAAAAAAACTTTACACACTTTAGCAGGTGATAGTAGAGATGAAAACAAGAAAAAAATTCTAATACACTTAGGTCCAATACTCATTGGTTTTTAGAAAATTTATGTATGGAATTTGTACATAATACACAGGATTGACGGAAGGTATTGTGCTGGCAGGTGTTTACGATCAATTGTAAACAAAGTTGCAGCCGTCGTCGAAGAGACTCACGCACTTGATCGTAAACACCTAGAGTCCTTAGTTGTTAAATCTGATGTGGCTAGCACAATACCTTCCGTCAATCCTGTGTATTATGTACAAATTCCATACATAAATTTTCTAAAAACCAATGAGTATTGGACCTAAGTGTATTAGAATTTTTTTCTTGTTTTCAGCTCTACTATCACCTGCTAAAGTGTGTAAAGTTTTTTTATTAACACCCTGTATATAAACAGTATTAATGTAAACCTGTAAAAAATTTAATAATTTTTAATATTTATGATAACATAAATTGCGAAAAAATAACATTTAAAGGTATTTTTCGAAAAGAAAACTATTTTGAGCTTCAAGTAAAGTGCCATTTCCGGTTATCCGATTTACGAAAAAATCTAATGGTTTCTTTCCATATTAGAATAAGGTATATGTACATGGTTTCAATATTTCCGAATGATGGTATTTGAGTTAGAGCGCCCAGATGATCTATAATCACACACATACACACACATACATACACACACACACATACACGCCTACAGACATCATCGTGAAAATGTTAAAATCGGAATTTAGGAACCTTAAAACGTGATCATTTACTAAAATCTCGATATGCAATTTTTAGTATCATCCCTATACCTCCCTTTGGTTTTGTCTCTATAATCTGTAGTTATTATCCATTCTTATACAAATGACTTACTAAAATATAATGTAAAATCTATAATTTAATTTCTGTTGTCGATTTTGAGAGCAAATGAATGTCCATGTAGTCTTTCAATTTTTTGCACGATGCGTAAAAACAGAATATTAAATACGAATGTATTTTGTATTGCTCATTTGTAGAGGTAGCCATGAAATTCTATCAAACTGTCAAAAAATTGGTTTTCAAATTAAAATTACAGATAGTGAAATTCTGCACTTAAATATTATTTTTAAATTCTACACTTAAATAACTATTATTATTTTTATTTGTCCACATTTTGTAACCTATAAAATTCAATTTCTGACAGTTCAAACGATAAGCATTGCTTTGTAATTTTATTTGATATCCATGGCTACTGCTATAAATGACATATTTATAAATTTTCAAATTCGATTTATGTACAAAATAAAATATGTTTAGTGATTTAGAATTTAATTATTCACAATATTTTTTTGAAACACTTTTGCCTAAATTAATTGGGAACTTTTGCGCAGGAAAAACTGATTTCCCATGTTAAACGCCTATGGCCCACTTTTTAATTAACAGATACGTAAGTTTCCCTAATTGAATCTAATATTACAGACTTGGGCTTTTATATAGAATATTTCCATTAATTTATTATATAGTCTATCCAACCTGGCAAACGATTTTGTTATAAATACAATGGTCGCTAGTAGTGATTAAGGATGATTAGCGAGCATTTGACTAGCATTGTTTTATCTATGTCAATATTTTATGCATTGTTATAGAGAAAAATAAAATAAAGGTGCGTGCAATTTTTCTATAACTATTATTTAAAGTATTTTTCTTTAAAATAATCTATAAACAATTGACAGAGATTGAGATAAAACAATGCTAGTCAAGTGCTGGCTAATCACCCTTAATCAGTTGTTGATACTAACGGCCAATATCATTAAAAATAATGACGTCATGTGTCAATAAGTTTACATAAGCATGTAAACCGGATTAAAAAAAATGGTTCAATTATTATTAAAACAAAAAACACAAAGACAACAGTCACAAAATAAAAAAAAAACTTATTTAGATAAAAAATATAATAATAACAAAAAAAAATTATTAAAAATACTACAAAATCACTAAACCACAATATAGGTTAGAAGTATAGTGTCGACATATTTAGTAACATGTTTTTCTTCGGCCTTGCCAATAGTAAAAAATAATAAAACATCATTTCACAATTAATAATAAGAACTTATAAAACACCGTTAGTAAAATATATGTTAAAATATATAGCAAACTTAAAATTTCCCTAAACGATGACGTAAATTTGGACACCGCCTGGAAAGCCTATAGTTATAGTCACATTTTATTTTTAATAAGTGAAGCTTCAATTTATTTCCTATGACATCGAGTACAGTTGGTTCTGAGAACTATAATTGTACGCTACGAACAAAGATGAATAATAAATTTCTCTGGGCTGTGGATTCATGATTGATAAATTAAAACTGTCTCAATTGATGCCCTGGGTCTTCCCGATGATTTTATTCTTTCCACAGGAATTATATCCTAGAATTATCTTTAATTTTAAACTTCACCTAATCATCTAAACTTTTCTACACCATACATAAAACGCACGTTGTTTTTCTTGGATAGTTGTCATTATTACACAAAAATATCCACATGAATGTAACTTTAAATACATTATGAAATATTGAAATTAATATGAAAGCATGATGTTTAATTTTAATGTGAACCAAACTTTCAGATTGAAATTATAGCCATTACCCATAAAAAAGCAAAACCCAAGCAACAAAAAACGTGTCTCGGAAACTCTGTACCGCTTACTGCTCTGCTATACATCAAGACAAAATATAATCATGTATTGATATCTTTCTCGTGCAGAACTGTCGAATTTTGTCGTTAGGCATGAAAAAGTACAAAAACGCTGAAAGAAATGTTAGAATTTCCGTGAAAAATGATTTATTTTATTAATGATATAGATAGGCTGGGAAAAGATCAATGACCGAGTGTATACTTCAGTGATAAGGTTTCTTCTGAGTGCAAAAGGTATAAGAGTGCTTGTCGAATGTGAGAAGTTTAGTGTCATAACAACAAAGTAAACTCTCGAAGTGCGTATTTCCATCAGAAAGTATTTAATTAAAGTAAAAGTGGCGCGTGGCTGAGTGCTTCATTATGTAGGTTCCCGACTCTGTTTTTATGGAAATCGATATACGCACGTCGTACGCATAACCTTCATTTCTAATGCGCTGCCGTAAAAAAACTCGTTAAAATATTTACCTCTTTAATGAAATATAACCCTTTCGTATATACAAAGTTTTATACTTAAAACACGCTCTTTTTCTATAACGAAAAGTTTGAATATTCACGTTCGGGCCTTAATTAATAAACAACAAAAAAGGGAACAAAAACCAAGAAATATATAAAAAAAAAAATATAAAAAGACAGCAAAATGTATATTTTCTTTAGAAATTTTAAAATTATGCATGTGTGATATGTAAAAATATTGCATTAGTAAAATGATTTGAAATGTTTTACAAACTAATTTTGTATTCTGCAACTTGTCAATTTGTCATTATACGAGTAATATATATTAGAATGCTATTTTAATTTTGTGATTTTTGACATAAATTTTATTGGGACTGCAACTCTATCTTTTTGTTAGTTCAAATGAAAATGAAAAATTATGAGATTTAATAACAAGCATTTTTGAGCCATAATTTTCTACAATTTCAAGCGTGAGGTTATTTATTTATCATGTAGCAATGTTAAGACACGTTAAGTTGTACAGTAAAATTTTTGAAAGATGTCCGATCAAGGTTGTCTACCAATTGTATGAATTCAGATTTTTGCTCCGCCAATTCTGACAAATTCAGTAGTGTCGTTTGCTTAGTTTTTATGAGGGTACATAAGATACTTCTGTTATTTTATTATTATAAAAATATATATTACAATAAAAGCATTCAAAATTCAAAAATAAGTCAACTGGTAAGTTTATTAGCAAATGTAAAACCACATATGTAAAAAATAAGATAATCACACAATGTCAGTGTCAGTGATACTGACAGAAAATAACGTTATTCGTACGACTATGAATCAAGGTAATGTATCTCAATTAATATCTAAATTTACGTTACAGCGGAAGTATTATCAACAACAAGCATTATTTTAAAATGGAATGTCCTAACATAGTCGTAACAATATGAATTTTTGAAAGACAAGCGTGTTATATCCATCCTTATCGCACACGCTTAAAGACTCTGTAAAGGAGGGGGATAAATGTATGCTAATTTGTTAATTCGTTCATGATACAGATGACCTTGATCGGACATCTTTCAAAAATTTTACAGTACATATAATGATATGATATAAAACATAAAAACATGAAGTATGTCACTTTAAGAAGATAGGATTTGTTTATGGTGGATATAATCTACAAATTTAGATTTTTTTATTTAACTATAGAAATATAAAATGTTCATGAATTTTATATCACATTACTCAGAATAGTTTTCTTTCATATTCATAATAAACCAAATAAACAAAATGAAGTGACAGTTGTTGACAGTATCAAAACTATGCCAAAAAATAAGTAATTTGTACAGTAAATGCAATTCTTAATAGATATTCATTCAATATAAATTCAATTGTATGACAAGAAAACCAAATCATTCAAAAATATCATTTATTTGATTGGATTCATTTATAAATCTAAATTTATTATCAACCAGTGCACTAAACTAAATTATAAATCTCAATTCATAAATCTAAATTTATAAATTAAATCCATCATAAATAAGCCTTTACAAACAAATTTTTAAATTATTTATAGAGTGTTTCTGTAAGCTTGCTCACTATTGGTTACTTTTTTAATTGAAGAGGTACGAGGTTGGTTAAATGAGCAAATTTGTGCCATTTTGATTAAGAAAATTAGTGATATCAGAAAAAAAAACTGTTGTGGTCAGCACAATACCTCTCGCCATGTTATATAAGTATTTTTTTTAACACTTCTTGTGCACACAAATATTTTAATTACGAGTATATCTATAGGCGATATGCATATTTTGACGTCAACGCCTCTAACGGCTGCTTTGTAACTTTTGGGTAGCGAATAATTTTTGACGTTTCGAGAAGGTAATAAAATTTACAACTTTATTTTAAGTGTCAGCTATTTATATGAATATTATACATCATAGTATATTGAAATGTATATAGAAATTATTTAAAGTGCTATATGTGATGTGACTAATTCAAAAAAGTTAAAATATCAGCGAAGGTTTTGTAACAAAAAATATAATTTTTCTCATAATGTTGTATATTGACCAGAATATATGTTAAATATTTAAATATATTACTTACAATTTATGTACAAGACGTTACACATCGCCAAAACTGTCTGCGTTTTTCTGAACATAGTGACTGCTCTACTATACGAGGCCGGTAAGATTGGGGTTACGACCGTCACAAGAATACCTATTAGAAATACAAGTTCTAGTCCGCCCCTGCTGTATAGAGCGGTTATCAGGCGTCACCTCAAGAGCTGCCACGGCTGGCGTAATAATACATAATATAGGTAATATAAAAATATACACAAAAAAATGTACATAAACATAAATTTTAACATATAAAATATTAAACTGGAATAGCTCATAAAGAAATGGAATATTTTATACGGAAATTAAAATTTTCATATGATTGTATTTTCTACAGTACCTACTACATGTGCTTATTCTTCTTTGATCTATATTATTATGTGAGGATATAAAACTATATAATTAAAAGTTTTGCACATACCCATCTATTTGTTTTTACGTGGAAAATGATTAAAAATATTTTTCATAAAAAAATCCTTGCGTTAACAAATTACTTTTTCGTGAATTTCTCTAATTTTTTTCAATCTTTTATAATTTTCTCTATTAATTTAAATGTAGAAACATTTGCATATACTCATTGTACATTTTTTCTTGTTATATAAAATATTCTAGCTTCGCTTAAAATATGGATAGTCGTAGTCGAATGGCTTCATTTACCTTTCATCCTTCCATAAGGTATTTTTAAGTTTATAAGGGTTAGAAAATAAAACCGCGTAGTCGAATTAGCCAATAATAGTAATTTGATAATTGTTGTTTTTTTTTTAATAAATTAACAAAACTAATATAGGTAATTAGTTACTCCATTTCTGACTACCGAAATGTTTATTCTACGCCATTTGCGTCAGCGACAGAATTTTGAATTAACTCGCGAATAGAAACAAGTCGTTCTATTGGTCGGATCAGATAGGGATAATTTTCTGGCCAAACTAATACAACGACTTGTCTCTGTCCGCAAGTTAGTTCAAAATTGCTACGTCTTTGAACTTGAAACATACTACCTGAACAGATCGGAACCTGTTTAACCAAAAACTTTACAACTTTACATATTACAATTTTTGACTTTTCATTTATAAATTGTGTTTACCTACTATTGATGCAAAATTTTACTAATGAAAAGAGATGTAATATTTTGTTGGTGAATGACTCCAGTTCAGAGTTTATTATTAAATAATATAAATTTGGTTTAGAAATGAGAACTCGCATATTTTAAAAATATTGGTTACATCGCAGGAAAGCAATTTAATCAATAACCAATATTTCTAAAATATCAGTATTCTTATTTCAAAACCCAGTTTCCATTATTTATAATTTTTTTATATTGGCCTCAAATTCGACGGCAGAATATGTATTTAATTTTTCCGAATTTTTGTATGATATACGAGAAACTGTATTTTGAAACGAACGTATTTTGTTTTTGTGTACATGATGTTATTTGTATGTAAATATCTGTAAAATCTCACCTAGATGAAGGTACAGGTATGTACTGAAACGTTGGTTCATAAGAATAAATACTGTATGAGTGAGATTTTGAAATAATGTTAACACCTAATAATAATAACCTTTAGCTTTGATTATCTGCTTGATTATTTATACTTATAGGGCTATTTTATAAGATCGCTATGACATAACGAAACGTTAAAACGTTATATCGTCATGGTAATAACGAAAATCGTTTAATAGGCTTATTCTGTAAACGATCGTTATGACATTATGCATTGTTATATTGTTACTATAACGATAATCGTTAAAGTGGTATTCTGTAAACAATAATTTAATTCTACATAACGAAAAAAGGATAACAATATCGTTATTTTTAACGACTGGAAAAAGCATTCGTTACACAAACGTTTTGTCAATAAGTCAGTATTTTTATTCATGTCAAAATAAAATTGCTATTATGTTGAATAGTGATCTCAAAAACCAGTCATATTACAGTTTTCTGCAAGGTAATATTAAAATAATTTAATAAGTTTATATTCGTAGCGCCTAGCGCAAGCTTCCCAATTTGTCTACAAATGGTAGTAGTTGCTCTAGTATAACCTACAACAAGAAAAATAAAGGCTCCGGACTGACAGGTTGACAGCAGACTCGCACCAGAAATAATCTAACCTAGAAGTTTTGTGAGTTATATTGAATTATTTTAGATATTTCTTTTAAAATTATAATTTGATTTTAGGAAATAAAGTTCTAAACTTGATCCCAAGGTTATTATTTTTCAAAATGTGTTACATAATACGGATACGAAGATAACGATTACTGTTAAGTAGAAATAACGATTTTCATAATAACGATTCGATTTTACAGAATAGGCCTCTTATTTATATTATTAGTAATTTCCATCACACCCACTTGAAAAAGAAGTAAATATATGATGTCCTTTTGCTTTCAGCTGTTAGTTGTAAAATAATATCGAAAGAAATAACTAATATTTAACACTGATTATCTACGACAGTGCATAAATTGTCGCCTAGTTGTTAGTTTCAAATTTGTAAAACGATTGTTTAGTAACAGAATTTCATTAGTCACTGGTTTCCGAGCAACGAGTAATCAAAATTTTTAAACAAACTAAATTAAAAAATCGGGTGAAGATTTTGTTATCATGTTACACCTGTAATTTAATATTGTAATTCTAATTCATAAATAAAAGTATTTTTCTACTTTGTGTCTCTAACAAAGCTATTACAGCACCCGAAAGAGTTCATTAATAGCTTAATCGAGTGCTGTAATACATTAGTACAATTTTTTTTTATGTTTGGTGGGTATGAATGTCAAAAAATATCAAATGTCAAATATTGCTATATACACGGACACAATCGATTATTAATTTTTTTATTTTTATATAATTTTGAATTTAAGAGTAAGAATAATAAGAGAAGAAATAAAGTGATAAAGTTAGAAATAAATAGAAAATATCGTAGATAGTTGGTGTTACAAAAATAAGGTTTTTGAATTTTCCGACGTTACATTAGTATCACCAACTAACACCAAATCTCTTAAATTTTGGAACAACGATTTTTTGAAAAAATAGTGTAACGAACTCTCTTCATAATTGTCGATTTTGTTTGATGGGTCACGCCACTCCGCTTTGCACAGTGACCCAAATTTTCTTCTAACAAAACAAAATTTTGACATTCGTTCTTTAATATACAATTTTTTACATTTATTAGGTTATTAGTAGTGCTGTAAGGATCCGACAAAAGTTGGATCCGAGAACCCGGATTTCAAAATATCCGGATCCTCGGATATCCGACATTCGGATATTGAAGCGGATATTTAATTTAATTCGAATTTGGATCCGGATACTGATTTGGATCCGGATCTGGACTTGGATCCGGTTCTGAACTTGGATCCGGTTCCATAATTTTGTTTACGGATCCGAATCTGAACTTGGATCCGGATCTGGATTCGATGTTTTGTTTACGGATCCGAATCCAAATTTTAATTCTGGATCCGATTCTTTATTTTGAATGTGAAGGCTAACATCTGGAATTGAGTTCAAATTCAAACTTCAAACTGTTAGTGGGCCTGTTTATCTTTACAGCGGTCTGTAAACACTAGTAAACAAACAGTAATACATTTTATAATACCCCTCTAAAATATCCAGGTACAGTAAAATTTTTGAAAGATGTCCGATCAAGGTTGTCAAATTCAGTTGCGTCGTTTGCTTAGTTTTTATGAGGGTACGTAAGATACTACTGTTATTTTATTATTATAAAAATATATATTACAGGAAAAGCATTCAATATTCAAAAATAAGTCAACTAGTAGGTTTATAAGCAAATGTAAAATCAAATATGTTAAAAATAAGAAACTGACACAATGTCAGTGTTAGTGACTCTGACAGAATATAACGTTATACGTACTGCTATGAATCCAGGTAATGTATCTGAATTAATAAATAAACTTACGTTACAGCGAAAGTATTATCAACAACGAGCATCGTTTATAAATGGAATGTCCTAACTTAGTCGAAACAATATGAATTTTTGAAAGACAAGCGTGTTATATCCATCTTTATCACACACTCTTACAGCCTTTGCAAAAGAAAGAGATAAATGTATGCCTATTTGTTAATTCGTTCTGATCGGACATCTTTCAAAATTTTTACTGTAGTTTGTGCAAATGTAAAGAAAAAAGGTATTTGTACTTTCACAGAGTCCTATTTAGTAAATTATGAATATAAAAATCAAATTTGTATTATTTTTATTACACATATTCTCATACTCATATTCGATCGAAGATCCGATACTAAAATCCGTTTACAAGATTCGATATTCGGATCCAGGTTCAAGATCCGATACTCAGATTCAATTCCAATATTCAGTTTCGGATTCATAATCCGATGCTCAGATCCGGATCCAAAATACGATACTCAGATCCGGATCCAAAATCCGATACTCAAATCCGGATTCAAAATTCGATACTCAGATCCGAATCCGATACTGAGATTTGGATCCGAAATCTGGATAGTTCAACATTCAATTATCCGGATATTTTCAGATCCGAAAGCGAAACTATCCGGATCGGGATCCCACCACTAGTTATTAGATCCTATCGTGGATAAAATATTTTATGATAAACATATATAAAGCATTTCACGGGTCTTAAAACCTCGCTTCGCTCGTGTTTTAATCTTACTTCGTTACTAAAGACTAGCTTTACGTACTTGTGTCGTAAATAATTATTTTGATTGTCTTTATAATTTAGTATACCGCTATAGTCAAATTTTTTGATTCTGTCGGGTACAGTAATAAAACTATAAATGAACTATAAATATCGCAATTATGATAAAGCGGCATATCCTTTACTTTCTGTAGTATAATACTGTTTGGCATCGGCCCATATTTTCGAGCCGCTCTATTCATGCATTGAATCAAACTTCTACCAGGTATGTATAGGAAAATAGCATTGCAGTCCTTTAACATGCATGAATAGAGCGGCTCAAAAATATGGGCCGATGTCAAACAGTATTATACTACAGAAAGTAAAGGATATGCCGCTTTATCATAATTGCGATATTTATAGTTCATTTCTAGTTTTATTACTGTACCCGATAGAGTCAAAAAATTTGACTTATAGTGTTAATTTTTGTACGAAAACCAAGAAAAAAGTTTGATTTCACGAATTTAAATTCTTTATTTAATGCATGTAAAAACGATTGACTCTTAATCGTTTGTAATTCTATACCCATCCTTTTCGTAAAAATATGTATATAACCCTATAAGTATACACTTATTTCCTCCTTTGTCTCGAATGCACTTAGTTGGAATCGTCGTATAAACCGAATGCGCACGGCTGTCTGGGACACTCGGGAAGATTTACTCCGACAATCTCCGATGGCGCTAGCGGCAGCAGGACACTGCATGTCCAGCACAAGAGATAGCAGGAGTCAAAGGACGCATGTATCTTCACAGGAACAGGACAAGCGCACCGATATATGGGACAGGGCAACTTCACATGTATTGCTCATTCCGGAGATTTATACACGGTGGAGATAAAAGAAGCATAAATTAAGGACACAATAGGATTTTAATCTTAATTTGGGTATAATAGATAATAAAATGTGTAATAGATTGAAAAAAAAACCTATTTTTTACAGATGATCTCTGGACACTACCAAATTCTAAAAAATATTACTATTTTCAATTTCACAGGTGACTAGAAATCGTAAAAAATTAAAATTTATAGGAAAGTAAAGCAATTTTAATTTTAACGATAGAACTAAAAAATTATAAAAGTAGTTTAGAACAAACATTTTTGAATGAGGTACAAACTTTTTCATCCGCTAAATGGACTCAAAATGATCTGAGCCATTCAGTTCAGTGGAAAGGGTAATGTTGTGAGAAGAAATATCAATTTGTAGGTTACAAATATGTTATGAAAGTTAAGTCCTCGTGATTAACAACAAAAATGTCATATACGGTAATAAATTTTACAGTAAAATTTACTTTTTACCTCTCGCTAAGAGAGGTATTGGATTCATGTAAAAATCACATATCCAGATTTTATTGAATAAGCACGTTTTAAGATCCCTACAATCCGATTTTAACATTTTTACGATGATGTATGTGTGTGTGTGTGTGTGTGTGTGTGGATGTATGTGTGTGTGTGTGTGTGTGTGTATGTATGTAGGATGTTGGAAGGACGATTACTCAAAAACTGTAAGACTTTAAATTTGTTTAACTACGTATTTTCCAATCGGACATTCATGGGAAGATCTGAAAAGGTTTTGGTAACAATTGGACAACCGGAAGTAGAAGATTCTTGAAAAATAATCTTTTAAATAATATTTTTGGAAAATTTTTCTTGGTAATATTAAAGAAAATTAAATTCTCTATCTGATACATTTAAATATTTTATAATATATTCTATAGATTTAGAGATAATAGAAATATAATATATAAAATAATCTGTTATAATAAATTTTACAGCCGAAAGAATGGCCATGGAAAATAGTTGAAAATTTAAATTGTTCTTAAGTGACAGATAAATAATGTCAGTGTCAGAAATCCGGAGACATTACTGAAGACTTTTTCTGGGAAGTACATACATTATATTATTTCTTAATGTATTAATAGTTAAATATTTAAAATTATAGGTATATTACATATATCCTTTAAAAATACTGTCAATCCTGACAATGAATTGGAAACATTTCGAAAAATTAGAAGAGGACAAAATTTCTTCATAAAATAAATTTAAAATTAAACAATCTAAATATAAGGAATAGATATATGTAAGTAGAATTTTTGGTATAGAGTGTAGGTATACAAGAAATGTTAAATACAATAGGGTGCGAGCAGTCATGTGATTTTGTTGGCCTTGACAAGCAGATATGGGGGCCCATGTCAGAATGATAGCTAGTAATTATGTATATAGATGTCAAGTACCATAATTTCTCATTCTAAATTTAGTGATTTTCCAATTCCATGTGGTTTATTTTCCTCGACAAGTAGATTCCACACTCCTGGTGACAAATTAACTACGTGTATTTAGAAAATCTTGAAATTCTGAATGAAAAATTGACAATTGACATCCATGTACATAATTACTAATTATCATCCTGAAACAGGCCCCCACATGGTCAAGGCCAACAATGTAACATGACTGTTCGCGCCCTATACTTATGTAACCAAAAAAGGAAGTGGCGAGAGGTATTGTGCTGGCCACAACAGATTTTTCTTTTTCTCTCTATATGAAACGTTTTTTTTCCACATATATATCAGCTCAATTCATCTCAAATCATTTATCAACTTAGCTGCGCAAAAATATTCCAAAAAGAATACAGCTAATATTTTAAATGACGATAAGATTTTATTTCATTGTTTTGATTAAGAAAAGCAAATGCAATTTTATTTTAACACTTTCGTTGCAACCGCATTTTTGTCATACTACAGTCGGACGCCTGCATTTTTTTGTACTCTTTTTTACCTTCCGTCGCCTATAGGTAAGGAAGGTATTGTCTTTGGTCAAAAAATTCGGTGGTGAGTTTTCAGTGAATAAGCACGTTTTAGGATCTTTACAATAAGATTTTACTATTTTTACGATGATGTCTGTATGTGTGTGTGTATGAGCGTGCGTGTGTGTGTGTATGTGACCGCGGTTTCGGCCGCGATTATCTCGAATACTAGAATTTCAAAAATTACAATTCTTATGTATTCCTCTTCCTTACAACCATATGCAGACTTGATTAGATTTTGGTTATAATTGGTCAACCGGAAGTACCCTCATTTGAAGATTTTAACAGTTTTTCTTGAAAAAACTCAGTTAAATATTATTTAACTTAAAGAATATATTATTCTCTATACGATTTGATTGCATGATATATTTCAGATTCAACAGACACAGAGTTAAAGAATTATAAAAATATTAAATTTCATAAATCAGCCAGTTATGCTAACTTAACCATGGAAACAGTTAATATATTCAGAAAATTCAAATTAGCAGATGTCAGTATCAATAAAAAGTAAATGAATGAAAGAATATGGAAAATAACTCTAATGTTTCTAGAAAGATATAAGAGAGACGATTACATTAGTTTGAACATATCATGAGGATAAATATATTGAAAAAAAATGAATAGTTTAGTAATAGAAGGTGGAAGAAACATAGGCAGACCAAATATAAGGTGGAAGGACTGTATTTCGGAAGACTTGAGAGAAAAGAAACTGAATGAGGACGACACGCAAAACAAAAATGAGTGGAAGAAGAAAATAAAAATAGCGAACCCTAACAAATGGGAAAAACTAAAGAAGAAGAAGATGTCAGTGCAAAGTGCAATTTGCATAGTTTGTTTATGAAATAATTTTACTGGTAATATAAGATCTTTAGCAAGAAAATTTATGTATAAGGCGCGTAAAGTGACGTGACTTTGCTGACTTTGGCAAGCAGATATGGGGATCTGTGTCAAAATGACATCAATTAATTATGTCTATAACTGACAAGTGTCATTATTTTTCATTCAAAATATCATGATTTTCTTATTTCATGTGGTTTATTTGTTATCAAGAGTATGGAATTCAGTTGCCTAGAAAAGGAATCATAAAATACTAAAAAAAATAGAATCTTTTGCAAGAAAATTTATATATGGAATTTGTACATAATACACAGGATCGACGGAAGGTATTGTGCTGGCCACATCAGATTTTTCATTTAGACGTTATAGATGACACTAATTTGTTATATTTTCTTTTTTTATAGTGTAAATATTCTGGTGGGAATGAACACGCCAATACGTCGTAGTCACCGGACTTTAATATTCAGCCTCGGATGCCAATCAACGCTCTAGTGCATTTAGTACTCTCTGTACCGCTATATAGAAAAAATCTTATGTGGCCAGCACATTACCTTCCGTCAATACTGTGTATTATGTACAAATTCCATGCATACAATTTCTTACAAAAGATCTTCTAGTTCCAGTAAAATTATTTCATAATCAAACTATGTAAATTGCACTTGACACTAACAGCTTCTTCTTTAGATTTTCGCATTCGTTAGTGGTCATTATTTTTTATTTTCTTCTTCCACTCATTTCTGTTTTGCGTGTCGTCCTCATCCTTTCTTCCACAATACAGTCTTTCCATCCTATCTTTCATTATTATTCATTCTTCTTCCAATATATTCTTCATCTCTCCTCATGACATGTTCTAACCAATGTAATCGTCTCTTTAGTATCTATCTAGAAACTTCACTCGAGTTATTTCACTTTTTCTTTCATTCCTTACCCTATCTCTCCGTATCTTGCCCAACATCTATCTCAACATCCTCATCTCTGCCACATTCATTTTCGTTTCATTGATACTGACTTCTGTCAATTTGAATTACCTGAATATATTGGCAGTTTCCATGGTTAGCATAGCTGGATGATTTATGAAATTTAAAATCTTTATAATTCTTTAACTCTGTATCTATAGAATATGAAGTATAAAATGCAATCCATTCGTATAGAAAATAATATATTCTTTAAAATTTATAATAACATTAAATGTCAATAAATGATATTTAACTGCGTTTTTTCAAGGAAAACATCTTCAAATGAGGGTATTTCCGGTCGACCAATTATAACCAAAATCTAATAATGTCTGCATATGGATCTAAAATTGAGCAGTATGAAAAAACTATAATTTTTGGAATTATAGTAGTGGAGTTATGCGATCCGAAACAAACGTCACATCCACAAACACACACACACACACACACACACGCACACTCAGACGCATACACATACAGAGTCATCATAAAAAAAAGTAAATTCGTAGGGATCCCAAAACGTGCTTATTCATTAGAAACTCACTATCGAAATTTTTGACCAAAGACAATACCTTCCTTACCTAAAGGTGACGGAAGGTAAAAATATAGTGAGTAGAAGTGAAACAAGTAGTAATAAAGATAATTAAAATATTTATTTCTTATTATATAAGTTATGAAAATATAAAAATAAATAAAAAATATTAATTCTCAATAAAACTTTAGTAAGCAAAGGGAACCCCATAACAGAAGTACTAACTACTAAATTGATCAAATTGTACATTATAATTAAACACATTTACCACAAAAATGAAGAGAAAATCCGATGACAGCAAACCCCACTTAAAAATAATATGCCTATTCCATAATAAAGACATAGCTGCAAAGCACCTGGGTAGCGGCACTCTCTGACACGCCGGCAACGAAAATGTTAACATTAAAGTAAGGAGTGGCATAAAAGGTAGTAATGCTTATATTACTTTAGTATGTGCTTAAACACATTTATGTTTAAGTTTTATGATTTAACTAAAAAAAGTGGTATTTTTCAGAGTTGGCGTAAAATTTAGTAGTTTTTATTTAGGGTGAGTTATTAGATTGTCTATTACATTTTTAAAGGAATGGAATGTTCAATTTTGCGTTATTTTTAATTTCTTAAGAAAGTGGCGGAACTGGGTAGCTGGCGTCATTGGGTTACACGCACATTACCTATATTTCATCGACTTTTAATCAATATTTTTTATAAAGAATCTCTGCTTATAAATTAAAGACGATATCCCACCTCATCCTTAAACTGATTTGTTGGGAGTACACAGCCGACTATTCTGGTATACGAGTACATTCAACCATGATACAATCTCTAGGCACTAGGACTGTGTACCCTAGTCACATAGGACAACACAAACATACGATACTCCACCCGGACCAAATCGGGTACGATTGCCTCGTTTGTTGCATAATTCTATAGCAGAGTATAATGTGAATAGAGTTGACGTCACGAAACATAGAAAGCTCAATGTCCAGTAGGTTCCTTCACTTTTAAACTGTAAATCGATTTTTATATGAATTTCTACCTCCCCCTACCCTTGATAAGGGAGGTATAGGGATCGTGTAAAAATCGTATATCGAGATTTTGGTGAATGACCACGTTTTAAGGTCCCTATAATCCAATCTTAACATTTTCACGATGATGTCTGTGTGTATGTGTGTATGTATGTATATGTGTATGTGTGCTTGTGTGTGGATCCTCTTTACAGAGCTCAATTCAACTCAAATTCTATCGTTCAGAAAATTTTGAAAGATGCCATTATATTTTGGAGTAAATCAGATAACCAAAAATGGCACTTTACTGGAAGCTCAAAATAGTTTTTCTTCGAAAAATACCTTTAAATGTTATTTTTTCGAGATTTATATTATACAAAAATTAAAGATTATTAAATTTTTTACAGGTTTGCGTTAATACTTTTCTATATATTTTTTCTATTTCGGTGTTCTTATGTTTCTATAAACGCACTGTTTTGTACTGCAAACACGACGTTTAGAAGATCTATAAGCGTACTATTTTTGGCGCCTTTCATGTTCTAGAGTTGGTAGTCATGCTTTCATAACTGACAGATGACAGGTAACCTCAAAATGGTAAGTTGTTGATAATATTTCAACATATTACTTTTAATTATGGATTTTTATACTTTCTTTATGTGATAGGACTAGACAGAAATATAATGTTAATTTCACAACCAGAATCAGACCTTGAATCATAAATACAATACACCTTGAAATACACTAATTAATCAATAGTTGACAAAATATGAAATTTTAATTGTTAGCGAGAAGCGTTACCAACATAAACATAACTAACAAAAAAATACCTAGTCATAATTTGACGTCGCAATTTAAATAAATTTAATCGTAAAATTACCTCAATAGAAAAAATAGTATAAAAAACACGTATCATAAGGCCTGTTGACGCACTCGTCCTTTGTAAAACTCGCCTAGCGGCTCGTTTTCCAAACTTGGACTCGTACGTTAACAGATTGCCTTATGATACTTGTGTTTTAATGTACTATTATGGGTAAATTTATAAAACTATAATTTTAATCCCGGAGCCTACGTTTTAAACACAACTCATACACATGGTTACACAATTCATATCTCAAATGTTTGTATCTGACAGATGTATGTCACTTTCAATGAACTAATCATTTCAAATAATAATATTAACGTTTTATAAAGAAAATAGTAAATGGAACAATAATTATATTGAAAGGAACTTAATACAGTTTCCTGCATAAGTAAATATGTAAAAATATAGGTAAGATAATAAAAACATATATCATCACGGCATATTACCCATTGATGGGTGAGCCAATCTGCTTTGTACGCAGATGTCGGTAACGATGATGACATATTTGAACCGTGCGGGTGTTTACCAGGTGTCACTTCACGAGCACTTATTGCTGGCGTGGAGAGTGCACCACAGGGGTCATTTTTGTGCCATTTAAAATTCGAAATATTTGGCGTCGGTCGAGATCGAACCCGGTATTTATATTTAATTTTAAGTAGTTACATGAATAAAAATTAAATTAAACGGGAGGTATTGTGTTGGCCACATAAGATTTTTACATTTTGATGTGTTGATGTAAACTATTAATATGACTTGGTAACAAAAAGTGGTCGCACTTAACTGCTCTAGAACTATTCGGTCAATAAACGAGAATCTACAGTACTTGAGACCCTGATCTTACAAGGTGTTCTGTGTCATTAATAATGATGGATATTTTCGAAGTCTACTATAATGGTGTCCTCCACTTTTTTTATGTGAATTTTGAAAAAAATCATTTTGCCTGACAATCAGTGCATCGAAATGTAAATATATAAGAGAGAGGAGTAAGAATTCCGGTAAAAATTAAACAAGGAATAATTATTTCGGCAAAAAACATTTTATTATTCAACGTAGTTTCCTTTTAGCTCGATATACTTAGACCATCGTGTTTCCATTTTCTCGATCCTTAGCAAATAAAACGATTTCTCGTATTTATTCGAAATAGATGTTTTTTTATAATCGATGGTATTCTTTTTATTCTGCCGAATAAATTATTTAAGTTCCGGAACAGAAGATAGTGGCAAGAGACTAAATCTTCAGAATAGAGTAGATGTAGAAGCAATTCTAATCGTAATTAGTTGATTTTGGCTATAGCAACTACATACGTGTTAACTAGGATGGATAGGTTCAATATGAAAAATATATATTTTTTTTTTAGAAAAATGGGTCGGTGTTTAAAAATTGGCCAACTAGTACAAATTCTTAATAAAAATAAAAAAAAATAAAAAATGTATATTTTTAGACTGCCCCAACCTAAAATTTTAATATAATCATGAAAATTAACTATTTTTTCCAATTATGTTTTGTTACCGAAATATTTTTTTAGGTAAATCGAACAGTGTTCAAAAGTTGCTCCTATAAGTACACTTTCTAAAGATTACAAAAATATCCAAAAATATTACTTTTAATACTGCACCAATGATCATAATGTTTGTATACAAATGTATTGTATTTGGATAGATCAAATATATAATAATAATAAATTTTAAGAGATCTGACATTACTTTTAAAAGAGGTAAAGCACATATTTATTAATAGTAGAAGGAGTGAAAATATAGATCTCCATATTATTATTTTGCAGAATAAATCACCGTCAAGTTGCGCTACAGTTAGAATAAAATTTTATAATTTTTGACCTTCTGCAATAACCCTACCATGATAGTATTTCTCGCTTACCCTCAGAATAGATATAAATCACTGTCAAGTAGCGCTACTATTATAATAAAATTTTGTAATTTTCTGTAGAAATATTAAGCATTGTATCCCTAACCCTGCACATTTTCCTGTGATTATTGTCCTATACGTTATGCAATATAGATTTTACTTTACGCACTGGATTTTTTCGATGTTGCTTTACACTATACCAAAAGTAAGATGTGTCGGTAGAAGCTAAATCTGGATTTGAAGATGACCCCTAAAATACCGGTCGAATTATCATCATCAGTCATTTGGCCCGCAGTTTTTAAAAGTTTTAAGTCTTAAAGTAGCCGAAAGAATTGTGTAGAAATTTTAACTATTTGTGTAGATTCTATAATTTGTTGAAAATGTAAACCGGCCGAATTATTATGAGTTTGGACTCGTATGTGTGGGTGAAAGAAGTAAAGATATACAGTAATGCTCTGTGACGTAAATATTAAGGGCATTAAAAACTCGAATATTTTAAAAATCAAAAACTTGTAAGAATTCCTATCATTCAATTTTAAGGTGAACTTTTAATAGCCCAACCCCAAATGTATTCGTACCCTCTGAAAAAATATATTAACAGCAAGAAGAAATAAATTTTTAGATACAATAGTTAAGACTATATTTGGGTAATTTTTTATTTTATGTATTTAATAAAGTGTACTGGATTTAAATATAATGTTATTACCTAAATTTATCATTTTAACAATAATCTAATCTGACAACAGACACGTGTTAATTTCTTTAGTTATAACAGTAAATAATACAATATTTATGTTAGTATTATTATTAAAACTGAAGGTAAAGGAAACTGACAATATATTCAATTAATTACTATATTAAATTATTAAAAAATCTTTCAGAACTCATATTTTAATAAGAATAATACAACCTTTTTACCTTCCGTCACCTTTAGGTAAGGAAGATATTGTCTTTGGACAAAAAATTCAATGATGAGTTTTTAGTGTATAAGCATGTTTTAGGGTCCCTATAATACGATTTTACCATTTTTACGATGATGTCTGATTGTATGTGTGTCTGTGTGTCTGTGTGTGTGTGACAAAAGTTCCGGATCCCATAACTTCAATACCACGATTCCAAAAATTATAATTTTTTCGTATTCCTCAAGTTTACATCCAGAAGAACAAGTCATTAGATTCTGGTTATAATTGGTGAACCGGAAGTACCCTCATTTGAAGATATAACAGTTAATTTTGATTTATTGACATTTAACGTTATTATAACTTGAAGAACATATTATTCTCTATACGATTTGATTACATTTTAAACTTCATATTCAATAGATACAGAGTTAAAGAATTTTAAAGAAATTTAATTTTATAATTCAGCCAGCTATGCTAAACATGGAAACTACTACTACATTCATATAATTCAAATTGACAGATGTCAGTATCAATAAAAATAAATTTGTGGCAGAGATGAGGATGTTGAAGTAGATGTAGGGGAACACGCGGAAAGATACGGTAAGAAAATAACTCTAGTGTTACAATTTTCTAGAAAGATACAAGAAAGACGATTACATTGGTTTGAACATATCATGAGGAAAAATGAAGAATTATATTGGAACAAGATTGAATAGTTTACTAATAGGAGGTTGAAGAAACAGAGGAAGACCAAAATAAGATGGATGGACTGTATTGTAGAAGACTTGAGAGAAAAGGACCCGAATGAGAACGACACGCAAAAATAGCGACCCCTAACGAATGGGAAAATCTAAAGAAGAAGAAGATGTCAGTGTCAAGTGCAATTTGAATAGTTTGTTTATGAAATAATTTTACTGGAAATTTAGAATCTTTTGCAAGAAAAATATGTATGGAATTTATACATTATTACAGGATTAACGGAAGGTATTGTGCTGGGTACAACAGATTTTTTAGTTTAAATTCTGTTATATTTATTTAATTAACGACGTTTCGGCAATATACACTATTGCCTTCTTCAGGAATGAACATGAACAACAAATCAACAAATACAAATAAATAAATAATAAAACATTAGCAACAGGTAACTAAGGTGACAATTACAACATAATTAAAATAGGAAGCCATGCACGACTAACATCTAGACCGTCACAATGATAACAGAATTTAAACTAAAAAAGGTTGTATTATTCATATTACTATATTAAATTTTATATTTTTAGTAAAATTATTTGCAAAGTGTTATTTATTTATTAAAGTACCACCTACAATTATATTAAAAACCATAATAAATAAACTTCTAGATGCTATGATTATTACTCCATTTCAACAAATTTTGGTATGGTGTATTAAAAGAGTGTACAGAACTTGAATACATTGCTTATAATAAAATTTCTTATGCTTAATAATAATTTATTTGCAAATAAACCATTGTCTGCATGTGACAAATGTTTTCGTCTTTAATAATTCGCAAATAATTTTTATTAAAGGAATAAAATTTAAGATGGAAATTAATTGAGTCTATTGTCAGATACCTTTACCCTCAGCTTTATAGATAATACAAACATAATAGTACATTAAAACACAAGTATCATAAGGCAATCTGTTAACGTACGAGTCCAAGTTTGGAAAACGAGCCGGTAGGCGAGTTTTACAAAGGACGAGTGCGTCAACAGGCCTTATGATACGTGTTTTTTATACTATTTTTTCTATTGAGGTAATTTTACGATTAAATTTATTTAAATTGCGACGTCAAATTATGACTAGGTATTTTTTTGTTAGTTATGTTTATGTTGGTAACGCTTCTCGCTAACAATTGAAATTTCATATTTTGTCAACTATTGATTAATTAGTGTATTGCAAGGTGTATTGTATTTATGATTCAAGGTCTGATTCTGGTTGTGAAATTAATATTATATTTCTTTCTAGTCCTATCACCTAAAGAAAGTATAAAAATCCATAATTAAAAGTAATATGTTGAAATATTATCAACAACTTATCATTTTGAGGTTACCTGTCATCTGTCAGTTATGAAAGCTGACTACCAACTCGAGAACATGAAAGGCGCCAAAAATAGTACGCTTATAGATGTTCTAAACGTCGTGTTTGCAGTACAAAACAGTGCGTTTATAGAAACATAAGAACACCGAAATAGAAAAATATTGTATTATTTACTGTTGGAACGAAAAATTTATATATTTGCCCGTAGAGTATTGTTTAAATTAGAAATTTAGTTAATAACATTGTATTTAAGTCCAGTACACTTTATTAATACATAAAATAAAAAATGCCAAAATATAGTCCTAACTATTGTAACCTAAAAATTTATTTGTTATTGCTGAATTGCTGTTAATATATTTATTTCAGAGGGTTCGAATACATTTGGGGTTGGGCTCGTATAATATAAATGGCCAATTTCTAGTATGTTATTATGAGAAACCTATTACTTAAATACTACAATATTTTGTCGTTCTAAAATTCTAAACCTGTTTCAGTATCTAATTTGTTAAAAAACGAGTACTCATATTTAATTTCTCTATTCCTATTTAACGCGTTTAAAGTTGTAGGTAGTGCGGCTATTTAAATTCTCTACAAAAAGCAATAACATCGTTTCCCGCGGCTTCCATATATCAGTGTTAAATTTTTTCGCCAACTTTCATATTTCACAAAGTACAAACAGGCGTAAATCACAAAGCCGCACAATAAGCACTAAATTATTTAAATACTAAAAAGTCGCGGCTGGCCACTATTATCTCGTGCAGCGCTGAAGGCTGAAATGCACGCTGGGGCTGAAAGCAGAAAACCGCTGACGAACAGCACGTGTTGCTGAAAATGTTACGGCACGTGGAATATCACGTGCAAGCGAATGATAACTGGTAACAAAGGCTATGTAATTAGTACAGAGTATGAAGGGTATTTTTAACAACAAAATGTCATATCTTCTCCTCTTTTATCCATGCAGTAGAAGTAGAGGATAATATCAGTAATTAAAAATTGTTGTTCTGTGTTCTATAAGCAGTAAACTTACATAGAATAAAAAAAATTAAATGTATATTTATAATAAATATTATAATTCAAGTAATGAAAGATTCTAAAAACTCTTTCCATATTTTTGGATTAAACAATGCAATGTGGACTCCACCATTTTTTTTTTAAATTTCATCTAAAACAATAAGTAAAAACTAAGACTACTGATGAAAATCCGGTGAAAAAATTGCTATTAATAAGCGAGTTCTGTTTCCCCGAAGTTTGAAAAAATAGATGTGACGTTACGAATATAAATTATATCAAACTGTTTTCTTCGTTCACCTAAATGTTATTGAAATATATGCTATTTCTAAATTAATTTATAAAAAATAAATTAATATTATAACACTAAGTCTACATACTTTATAGTGGGTCCGTTAGAAAAAAATCTGTTGTGGCCATCACAATACCTCTCGTGCCCTTTCCATTGTGGTATAATTGTATTTAACATTTCTTGTACACACAAAAAATTCTAATTACACCTAATCTTTATATTTACCAATTTTCTATAATTTTAAATTCATTCTATGAACAAGTTTTCTCCATTTCTTCTATATGTTCAAGGTTTTTCCAATTCATTGCCGGGGTTGGCGGTATTTCTGAAGGGTCCCTGTAATATATCTATAATTTTAAATATATTATTAATAATACAATAAAAATATTAAATATCGTTCCCAGAAAAAGTCTTCAGTACTATCTCTGAATTGTTGGCACTGACATTAGTGACATTTGCCTGTCAATTACAGACATTTTAATTTCTCAAGTAGTTACCATGGAGATGTTTGGGCTGTGAGCAGGCTGTGAGATTTATTACAACAGATTATTTTATAGATTATATATCTATATCTTTAAATCTATAGAAGGTATAATAAAAAAATTAAATGTGTCAAATAGAGAATTTTGTTTTTTAATATTTGTAATAACATAAATTTTCTAAAAGTAATATTTAGAAGATTTTTGTTAAAATACAACTACTTCCGGTTATCCAATTGTTACCAGAATCTATTCAACTCTTCCCATTACTGTTAGATTGGGGAACCCGTAGTTACACAGGTCTTTAGTCTTTTAGAATTTGAGAAATCGTGCCTCCAACAACCTCACACACACACACATCCACACACACACACACACACACACACACACACACACACACACAGACATCATCGTAAAAATGTTATTATCGGATTCTAGGGACCTTAAAACGTGCTTATTCAATAAAATCTGGATATACAATTTTTAGCATGATTCCAATACCTCTCTTAGCGAGAGGTAAAAAGTTGCATATATAATGTCATATTATGAAAATATGAATAATTTTAAATGATTTTGTACCAACATATTTTTAAAATAAAAAAGTTTTCATTTATAATTTTAATAAAAACTATGAGCGCTATAACGTCACAACTTCAATGTAGTTATATTACTACTATGCGAAAATAATATAAATTTATATTAATCAAAATTTATGAAAATATAATCCATATATTTAAATATTTGAGTTCAATTCTATATTACTTGGAAACGTGTATGAAACATATCATTTTTATTAAAATAAAACATATTTATTAAAAATCTTTATAACAACATATTTTGTGCTGAATACGATGATCGACTGGTAGAATGGAAAATTGGAAAATAATCTGACACGCAGTCTGTGAAAAATTATTTATTTCCTGGCCTACGTTTCGACTGTGACTACAGTTTTCTTCAGGGCTATAATTAACCATTTCTAGCCCTAAAGAAGACTGTAGTCACAGTCGAAACGTAGGCCAGGAAATAAATAATTTTTCACAGACTGCGTGTCCGATCATTTTCCAATTTTCTAACATGCTTTGTATTTGATGAAGTACAACTATAGTATAATTTTTGGCAGATTATTTGAATCTATGCGTTCAATAGCATTGTCTATGTTTCATAAATTATAAAACTATTTAAAAAAAGACGCTTTAAAAAAATCTCTCCTACGATGAGACTCACAATGCTGACACATGAATGGATGGGAGCTGATAGAATTGATCTGACGTCACATGTAATTTTTTTTTTAATTATATTTCAAAAACCATACACATTTGGTAAGTGTAACACTAGATAAAATTCATCATTTTATTCAATCTTTCAGAGAAAAAAAAATTAAAATGAGTACCGGGAGCGTATTTAAATTATTATGTTTAATGCAATATTTGAGCAGAGCTGGACTGATAGCCACGCCTCCGCTATTTGAATATCTTTACATCCATTGGTAGTAGCTTCCTCCTCCTAACCCGGTATTCGTTAAATATTTATAGGCGATCTTTCAGTCAGCAATCAAAATCATTTCATTTACACCTATAATTAAAAATATTTGAATTAGATTTTTACCTCTCGCTAAGAGAGGTATTGGAATCATGCTAAAAATCGCATATCCAGATTTTAGTCAATAACCACGGTTTAAGGTCCCTAGAGTCCGATAATAACATTTTTACGATGATGTCTGTGTGTGTGTGTGTGTGAGGTTGTTGGAGGCACGATTTCTCAAATTTTATAAAACTAAAGACCTGTGTAACTACGGATTCCTCAATCTAATAGTAATGGGAAGAGTTGAATAGATTCTGGTAACAATTGGACAACCGGAAGTATAGTAGTATTTTAACAAAAATCTTCTATATATTATTTTTTGAAAATTTATATTATTACAAATATTAAAAAACAAAATTCTCTATCATACACATTTAATTTTTTTATTATACCTTCTATAGATTTAAATATATAGATATATAATCTATAAAATAATCTGTTGTAGTAAATCTCACAGCCTATTCACAGCCCAAACATCTCCATGGTAACTACTTGGGAAATTAAAATGTCTGTAATTGACAGATAAATGTCACTAATGTCAGTGTCAAAAATTCAGATATAGTACTGAAGGCTTTTTCTGGGAACGATATTTAATATTTGTTATTGTATTATTAATTATATATTTAAAATTATAGGTATATTACATGAACCCTTCAGAAATAACGCCAATCCCGTTAATGAATTGGAAAAATCTCGAACATTTAGAAGAAATGCAGAAAACTTGCTCATAGAATGAATTTAAAATTATAGAATATCCGTAAATATAACGATTAGGTGTAATTAGAATTTTTTGTGTGTACAAAAAATGATAAATACAATGTCTTCGATATATGGCTTTGCTTAACCCACTTGCAATATGTCAAGTAGCATGTTTAATCTGACATGTGTCGTTATCTTTCACATCGTTAAAGTAATATCGCAAAACTTATTTTTATTGCAATATTTGTATGTAGTGGAAAGTATTGACAATATTATTACAATAAAATGCTAATGTTAGAACAGAAAATTTATTACAATGTAAGGATCCAATTTCATGGCCCCCAAGGTGCCCAGATTGCCAGATTTGACAATTTCAGATTTTTATTTATGTGGACGTTTAAAACAAATAGTGTATGCAGAAAATTTACCCAATGATACATAGGTATTAAAAATTGCATAAGAGATATTATATACGCCTTAAAAGTTCAGGAACTTCAGAATAGCTTTCAAGAGCTACGTTGCATTGAATTTGTAGCGACGCGACAAAAGTGGACGGTTTATAAAATAATTTAATATTTTATTTTGAATGATTTAATAAAAATATTCTAATTATTTATCGAAATAATTTTTATTTAGCTTTCTTTGAATATTACGTACAAATTTCGATAAATATTGGTATTGTATTTACTAACTGGAAGAGCTTCCATACTTTTTCTTTTTTCTTTGACAAAGTAGTTCAGTTTTTAACACGTTGATTGCCAACTACAAGACAACTTGTATTTGGAGTATACTCTTTTCTCAAGACCACAAACGAAACAAATTGTTTCCACACGATTACCTAGGTGCAAAAATTGACAATGTCGTTCATGTAACCCACCAACACTAGTGTGTTATGATAACGCACAGGAGTTTTGCTAACTGACCGATAATTTGATTTTGTCTTTGACGAGAAAACGCTAAATAATATCATAGTATGAAAATAAATAATATGAGTGCTAATTTGCAAATTTAATTTTTTTCTATGTAATAATTATAGTTTATTCTTTTATTTTTATTTAATAATACACTTGATGATATACCACAATATTATAATATAGTAAATAAATAACTCTACACACAAATAAATAATTTTATCAATAAGATTATCTATTTGTGTGTACATTTATTTATTTATTATATTATAATATTGTGGTATATCATCAAGTGAATTATTAAATTTAAAAAATCTGGACACCACACGACTTCCTTGTACGATTATTAAACTATACATGTTTTTTTAATTATTAAATTACAAAATATTGACATGCTTAAGCCAAGCCCGAGAAATATTTTGATATAGAACAAAAAATAATTCATTTACTACTATCATTCTTAAATTAACATTAATCTAACCCGGTTCTTTTTAAAGAGAGTTTTGATTACAACAAATAAATATTTGATTACATCAATGAATATGACTAATTTCACAATAAAAATATAATATTTGTTATTGTACGAATCATAAAACTGCAAGTATTTAACGTAATTTGACATGAACATTTTTTTATGTTTTTGTCCTAATCCATAGCAAGCTTTATTACAAAAACAAAAAATTTAATAATACTTAATGTGCTAGACGCAGAAATTAATTCTCTAAAACTTTTATTTGAAGCATTTATTTCTAAAATCAAAATAAAATCATTTTATTCAAGAAAAACTGTTAACAACTTCAAGTAATGTACTACTTCCGGTTAGCCTATTTTAACCAAAATCTATTATGTTATTTCGATTGACATAAAAGTCTTGTATACCAAATTTGAAAAGTTTTGGATTATATTTTAAAACAGTTTTTCATTCAAATCTATGATAGGCTTCATGTAAAGTGCCACTTCTGAAAATTGTGTAATAACCAGAAAGGGAGCTGCACAACTAGATATTATTCCTAAATACAAAATTTCAACTTTCTACAGCTTACCATTTTTGAGTTATGTACGGACGTACGTACGTACAGACGTCACGACGAAATTAGTCAAAATGGATTCAGGGATGATCAAAATGGATATTTCCGCTGAAATCTGAAGACCGAAATTTTTCGCGATTACAATACTTCCTTTACTTACGTACAAGGAAGTAAATATATATATATATATATATATATATATATATATATATATATATATATATATATATATATATATATATATATATAATGTACCTCCAAGAGAATTTAACAACATATAAAATAATACAAGAAATTATAGTTTTTACATTTGATTTGAGGTTAGAATCGTTCGAACATGAAAAATAAATAAAAAAGGAAGGCAGATAAGTAAACAAGAATTTTAACAAAATTAAATTATACCCTGAAACGCTTAAATAATAAATAGTAACATTTTAATCCTCTTTTAAGAGAAAAAAATATAGTCTAAATGGACAAAGATATTATACAAATTTTAATGACTTTAACTACTATGTCCTTGTCTACGTGTAACAATGACGTAATTTATGTAACATAGATATCCCTGGTTTTGATCAATCAGTAGGCAGAATTTATTTCCCTATCCAAACTACATTCGTAACTAAAACGATGTATTGAACCGTAATCGAATCTAATCGTACCCGGTTCTCACCAGTAATGTAAATTCCTTGGGAACTGCATCCTTGGCAACATTCATCTACTTTTCAAATCCTGAAGATCTCACTAGAATTATTGAAAATTCGAAAATCAGGTCGCCGTGGAGAACAAAATTTGCACTTTTATATCAAAGAGTTATTTATCTGCTATTTTAAATTAAATTTTGTCTGAAGAAATTACTAATGCTGCAAATTATGATTAGTTTGAAAGTATTCCAAAATAAAACTGGTTTACAGCTTTTAGGAAGTTGGAAAGGTACAATGGTGAAGTATATTATTGTTGAACGGAACTATTTTGAACATATTTAAAATAACATTTTAAAAAATCTTGTGTGACCAGCACAGTACCTCCCGCCATTTACCTATGTATATAATTTGTATATTACTTTATAAATTTATCCATACTTACTATATATAGAAAAAGTATTAAAGCAAACTTGTAGAAAATGAAATAATTTTTATAATAACAAATTGAGAAAAAATCTAATCAGTTCTCTCCTTATTAGAATAAGGTAGAAATACATAGTTTCAAAACTTTCTAGTATTTGAGTTAGAGCGTAAAGAGGATCCACACACACACACATACATACACACCGCCATCATCGTGAAAATGTTAAAAATGGATTCTAGGGACCTTAAAACGTGGTCATTTACCAAAATCTCGATATGCGATTTTTAGCACGATCCCTATACCTCCCTTACCAAGGGTAGCGGGAGGTAAAAATATGAACCATGTATCTTATTTTTATTAGTTTTACCGCGACCCTTGTAAAAGTATTTTTGAGACAAATAATTTCTAGAATAAAATTATCTGTAATCTATTTTGCAGTCTGCCACCTGAAATCCTGCACTTTTAAAATTTGTCTCCATAACTCGTATAATTGTTGGAAGTACGCGAGATTATAAACTTATTTAAATAAATCTGGAACGAGTGTTCAGTGTCAATGTAAATAAATTTCCTCTTGAAAGCAATGAGAACGATCCATTCAATAGCTTCCTTCGTATGCAATTTACGGTTTAGCGTTTTTTGTTATAGGAAATAACTATAACAGAATGTTGCTTTGTACGCAATCCTGAATGCCGTAACAGGTTTGTTCACTTTGGACAATTTTATTACCTTGCAAATTCGCCATTTCACACTGAGTGCTCGAAGAAAAAATTATTTACCTTGGAAGATGTTTTAGAATCTGGAGATGGTTTTTTCTGTCCTTAGCGTAATCCTATTAACTATATTCAGCAAAGCGCATTAGGGGAAATTGTCTTATCTGGAACTTTGCGAGTCTAATCTCCCTGGTATTAATTTAATTTCTGCCGCTCGGGAACTGTCACAGGAAGGATATTGACGCCGGATCGAATGAGTTATAAAACCCGCGTAGCTTTAAACTATCAAACCATTCCCTCGTATTTTTTCTGCGGACGTCGTATTTTTTCGTTTTATTGACGCAATGTTTTGGGATAAATGCTCGGTTTATACAGCGATATTTCGGATAAAAAAGATGAGCTTTATAATGGTTTGAATATGGGAAAAATGAACGTAAAAATGCCACCGAAAAATTAACAATTCTGAAGCGTAAAACGCATCATAATCGTAGGATAATGGAAGATAATAAACTACTTGTATTTTAGAGCAGCATAGTACAGTGCATTAAGTGCACATTTATAATTCTGATAAACCGTGTTCTGGTTTATCACGCAAAAGTAAACCCTATTGTACACTCAATAATTGCTATGAGTACCTACTTGGAATTAATTTTATACATGGTGTTATAAGAAAAGGGTAAAACAAAATTGAGTTTATACATATATATTTCCATGTGCTGATTCCCAATCAAAAAGAATTTTTCTAAAATTCGGAAAATTATTTCTTAGTATTAATCTAATTTGAATTTCATTTTAATACATCACTGCAGGCATGAAACTTTTATTAAAAATAATGAATTATCTAATCGCGTAACACACGTTGAATAGGAAATAACGAGGGAAATAATTACGAATTAATTTATTTCCTATTCAACGTATTTTACTTTTTTTAAATAATTAATTATTTTTAACGAAATTTCTTGTGGGGAATAACGCACTAAAAAATAATGAAATAAAAAATAAATAATTTTCCGAATTTTGAAGAAATTATTTTTGATTGAGAATAAGCACATCGAAATGTATATACCCCATTTTTTTAAATCTTTTGTAACACACTGTATTACAAAGAAATTATTCTACACAACACCGGAACATACGGCTTTAATATGTAAAATCATACTTTCGTAATTTTCTGCTTCCCTAATTATTTTAGGAAAAAAAGCTTCAAATAAAAATTGTACAGCGTAAAACTGCATCTGAATCAATAAGCAAAATAAATTTTGCATGCTCTATAACGGCGGAAATTAGTTATGAAAATGTCAAAAATCACCCCAAAAATAGCGATAGCCGTGAATTGAATCTAAAAATTAACAAATGTTAGCGATTTATCTGTTAAATTAGGTTAATTTATAATTATTATTAATTGTAATTTCTGTTGATGTGAAAAATTATTTATTTAAACTAATAGATAATTGTTCACTTGAACAGATACTATAAAATAATGAAGGGCTGAATACGATGATCGACTGGTAGCAGAATGGAAAATTGGAAAATAACCGGACACGCAGTCTAGTGAAAATTATTTATTTCCTTGCCTACGTTTCGACTGTAACTACTCTTACCCTGAAGAAGACTGTAGTTACAGTTGAAACATAGACCAGGAAATAAATAATTTTCACTAGACTGCGTGTCCGATTATTTTCCAATTTGCTATTTTAAAATAATACCTATTAAAATTTCATGAACCTAACTTTACAGGTAAAACTTCAAATATTTGTTAATATATCCATTTCAATTAGGTCCATGATTATTGTTATTTTTGGCGTGATTTTTTTATGTTTTCACACTTAAGTTCTGCCATTGCAAAACATGTAAAACTAATTTTGCTCAATGAATCGGATACAGAATTAACTTTTATTTGAAGCATTTTAAAATCCTCTGGTCTGGTGTCGCGGTCAACACTCTGTATATGTATTATAACGCTGGTATTTTTTATGAAAATCTGTGAAAAATCTATTTTTTTAATTCTTATTGTTTAATTCTCTGTTTTAAAACTATATTTTCAAAGGTTTATCATAATGTTAAAAAACCTGATATGGCCAGCACATTACTTTCCGTACACAGTTTTTTTTTGCAAACTATTCTAGGGGCATTTTCATCTTAGGGGAGAAATGAATTGATCATACCTCGTACTAAACTGAACTGAATTACTCCTAAAAAGAACAGTATTTTTTATTAAAACTAAGAAGTAGAAAATAAAAACATATATAGCATTATATGTATAACATAATAATCTGCTGAATTGGCTTGGGGCTATAATATGTTGTATTACCTTATGAGATTTGTTTTTGCCACTTTAAATTATTTTACATTTTTATATTGCCAGTAAAATTATTTCACAAATGCAAATTTTATTTGACACTGACATCTGTCGATTATTAATATTTGATTATTCTTTAATATTTATAACAAAAAAAATTAATAGCGTTTCTTCAAGAACAACTATTGAAATCTTCAAATTATGGTACTTTCGGCTAACCAATCGTAACAAAAATTTAATCATTATACACATATAGGCGTACGAAAGAGGAATATGAAATAATTATAATTTTTGGAATTGTAGTATTGGAGTTATCGAAGAAGAAATTTTTGTTTCTCTCTCTCTCTCACACACACACACGCACACGCACACACCCACGCACGCACACACACACATACACACACATACATCGCAAAACAGTAAATTCGTATACTAGGGATTCTAAAACGTGTTTATTCATTAAAAACTAACAACCGAATATTTTGACCAAAGACAATACCGTCGTTACCTTTAGGTGACGAAAGGTAAAAAGTAAGTTGCCACCACCTGTTATGATTTGAAATTACTGGAACATGGTTCCAGGAGCATCTTCTAGTTTAAATTTATCCCCTATACAAACCTTTTGTTACAATATGAAATATCAACTTCACAACAATCCACGCATAGTTCTTCAATACAAAGCTATCTTGCAGAACAAATAAGACAATTATGTAGGGCCACTATTATGACCAGACAGTTGGACCGCAGTTTTTTTTATATAACTTGGAGAAAATATTTAATTTTTGTTAGTTTAAAGTATGTATTTTAAAATACTTTTTGTAGAAATAACGTAGCATCTGTGTAGATTTTATAATTTGTTGTCCTTTACTTGAAAATGTAGCCTGGGTCATAAGTATAAAATTATACTTTGCACGTAGACATCGACCATTTCTATTAATAAAATCATATTATTATAATGATAAGTATACATAGAAATATTATTTGTCTATTTGATGGTTATGTTCTTGAGATGATTATAACCCAATAAAGTATGAAACCGTTTGTTCTTTGCTTGTTCAATTCTCCTGTGGATTGGTCAATAAAATGTTTAAAACTATAAAATAGGAAGGTTGTGGTGGTGTTTACAGTGAAAACATTTCCCTGAGGTCTGAGTATATGAGTTTATCTAAGGAACTCCGAGTAAATACTACGACAATATCGCCTGCAGTCTCCATCACCCAAACGCAACTCAATTACAATTTGCACGAGTGAGACAAACAACAGAGAAACCACAGGAATCACATACACAATCATATCCAAACTAAACATATAGATATATAGGGCGGGTGATTCATGAATAGTATGCCAAAATAAAACCATATATTGGGGCCGTTATTTTGAGTACAAAATGTTATATGAAGGTACAAACCCAAACCCATAATATTTCGGCCAGTTTACATTTTCAAAAGCAAATTATAACATCTATGCAAATGGTAAGAAATTTCTATAAATTTCTTTTTACTAGTTTAAAATATACAGTATGTCCCTGGAATGAGTTTACAAGAGGGAAAAAGTCCTTATTTTTGATTTAAAAAAAAATGTTATAGGAAGAACTTTTTTTTGCTTGACTTTAAATAATAACTTGGGGTGGGTTAATAATCATAAAAACAAAACAAAAATAGGTTTTTTTATTAAATCATTCAAATAAAAATTAAATCTTAAATTATTCTATTAAACCTCTATTAAATCTTCTATTAAATCCTCCGACGCAGATTTGAAGCTATTCTGGATTTCCTCAACTGTTAAGGTGGATATAAATTTTCTTTTCTAACGTTAGCATTTGATTGTAAAAATATTGTCAATACTTTCCACATTAAACTACATACAAATATTACAATAAAAATAAATTTTTACGATATTAGTTTAACGATATGAAAAATAACGACACATGTCAGATTAAACATGTCACTTGACATGTAGCAAGTGGGTTAATCAGGCCATGTATCGAAGGCACTTTCCTAATTTCGAGGATAGAAATAATAAAAAATCTAATTAAAATATTATAAATTAAAGGTGACAGCAGTAATTGTCTCAAGTCAAGCAAAATATATATATATATATATATATATATATATATATATATATATATATATATATATATATATATATATATATATATATCCACGACTCGAGCGACAAACTTTTACCATATATTCCAGGGGTCATTACGATCAAAAAATGTTATATGACCTATAGATGAATTCCTCTTTGTTTCGGAGATATCGAAGAAATTAAGAAACAAAATGATAAAAGAAAATTTATTCATCAATGGATAGCTAATTAACACAAAATTACAACAACTGTTCAAAATGAGAACCGCCATTTTCTAAATATACGAGGTGTGTTCAAAAACTATCGCGAATTTTGAATTTTCGCGGGTTACGTATATTCGAATTTCGATCTTTTTGTGGCTTTATGTTGGTACTCATGTCTCTCACTTATGTCGACAAGCTCGGCCATTTTGAATGTTCACTTAATTGTTGACAGCTGCTTTGCTTGCACGTGTTTTGGATCGTCTTCGATTTTTACCTATTCAAAAAAATGGAACAAAGAACCTGTATCAAATTTTGTGTGAAAAACGAAATTAAGTGCGCGGATGCATTCCGAATGTTGACTGTGGCATACGGAGAAGCTACCTTGGACCAAAGCAACGTTTATCGGTGGTACAAAATGTTCTCAGAAGGCCGAGAAGATGTGAACGACGAAAAGCGTGCCGGACGCCCGAGCACTTCAACAACAGACGAAAAAATTAATGAAGTGGAGAAAATGATATTGGCCAATCGTCGAATCACCGTTAGAGAAGTTGCTGAGGACCTAAACATATCGATTGGCTCGTGCCATTCGATTTTTATCAATGATTTGGGCATGAGACGGGTCGCCGCGAAATTTGTACCAAAATTGCTCAATTGCGACCAAAAACAGCATCGCATGAACATTGCTAATGAGATGTTGGACTCTGTCCGCGACGACCCAAATTTGCTCCAGAGGGTCATAACTGGTGACGAATCGTGGGTTTATGGTTATGACGTGGAAACCAAAGTTCAATCATCTCAATGGAAGCTGCCGCACGAACCAAGACCGAAAAAAGCGCGCCAAGTTCGGTCGAATGTGAAAGTTTTGCTGACAGTTTTCTTCGATTGCAGGGGCGTGGTGCATCATGAGTTCTTGCCACAGGGTAGAACGGTCAATAAGGAATATTACCTGCAAGTTATGCGCAATTTGCGCGAAGCAATCCGCCAGAAACGCCCGGATTTGTGGAAGAACAAAAATTGGCTTTTGCACCACGATAACGCCCCTGCTCACACATCGTTGCTTGTGCGCGACTTTTTAGCCAAAAACAACACACTAATGATGCCGCAGCCACCGTATTCCCCAGATCTGGCCCCCTGTGACTTTTTCTTGTTCCCTAAACTGAAGAGGCCCATGAAAGGACGACGTTACGCTACGCTTGACGAGATAAAGACGGCATCGAAGGAGGAGCTGAACAAGATAAAAAAAAATGATTTTTTGAAGTGCTTTGAAGATTGGAAAAACCGTTGGCACAAGTGTATAATATCTCATGGGGATTACTTTGAAGGGGACAAAATAGATATTCATGAATAAATAAATAATTTTTGAAAAAACACAAAATTCGCGATATTTTTTGAACACACCTCGTACAGCTATCCTTCGAGTCATAGACTGTTGCCAGTTAATTACTGCCAATTCATTCTTTAGAGAATTAGTAGCTTCAACTATACGGTCAGTCAACTCTTGGCGTGTATCTGGTTTACCATTATTATACACACGAGATTTGAGGCAACCCCACAGAAAAAAATCTAAAGGCGACAAGTCAGGTGACCGAGCTGGCCAATATACAGAACCACCTCGTCCTATCCACCTTCGATATCTCCGAAACAAAGAGGAATTCATCTATAGGTCATATAACATTTTTTGATCGTAATGACCCCTGGAATATATGGTAAAAGTTTGTCGGTCGAGTCGTGGAACACTCTGTATATATATATATATATATATATATATATATATATATATATATATATATATATATATATATATATATATATATATATATATATATATATACGACGAAAGTCGTAGATTGTTTATACCAACTGCAGTGCCCAAGATGTTCAAATGTTATTGACAACCTGTGTAATAATATGTATATTAGCGTATGTGACCAAACCATAATCAAATAAATATGTATTCTAAAGAGGGGTTACTTTGATTTCACGGATTGGCTTTCAATTTTCTAATGATTTTTTTTGTATGAAGCACTACTGTAATGAATTACAGGGAGTTTTTGAATACATCGAGTTGTAACAACGACCCGATCTTATGAATACCCAGAAAAAACAATCATAAGTAGTATTGTTTTTAAGTTTAAAAAAATATACATATTTAAAACTGGAAGTATGCAGTGTAATCTTGAATAATATTTATAGTGCGAAAAGGTCGACTATTGGGATGACGAATTGCTAACCTATCTTCTTTTAAATCATTGCACATGTTATCTACGACCATTTTTCCCAAGGGGGCTACATTGACTGAATTTTGGAAACAATTTGATTTTATCTATTATGAGATTTTTTATGATGTTCAGTAAACTATAAACATTAGAATCATTAAATGTAAAAGTAAACGTCTATCTGCTTTTTTGCACTACTTTATATGAAATAGTACAACGAAACAGCTTATTGAATTTTAAAACTATAGAGTATGAAAAAATGAGTAGAAAAAATTGAAGGTATATACATTTCGATGTGCTGATTCTCAATGAAATAGAATTCCAAAATCTGAAATATTATTTCTTATTTTTCATTTAATTCTTTTTTACTGCGCCACTGTCAACATGAGATTTTTATTAAATATATAAAAATAATGAATTAACTAATTACGTAACAGACGTTGTGTACGAATAAATTACGAATTAATTATTAATTCAATATTTTTAATAAACATTTCATGACGACAGTGGCGCACTTTGAAAAAAAATCTTTTTGGTTGAGAATCATAACATGAAAAATATATACAGGGGTGTATCAAGATAATGGAACAGTGCCATTTATTCGTGAATATGAGAAGTTACAAAAAAAAGTGATTAAGATATTTTGTAAAGCATAGAGGGGGACACATTCTGACATAACCATTATTATTTTAAAGCCAGTGGTACTCAACTTATGGATCAATGTTACATTTTTTTAAATGGCATTATATATTTTTTATCAACTAATTAAATAGAGAATTTTCTTTTGAATTCAACGACATAATAATATCATACCCTTACATTGCGAAAAAATTGATAAAAATTAATTCAAAGTTAGTATTTCATTTCTATTTTAAATTTTTTAAGTAGGTTCCGTAAACATTTAATCATTAAAACAAAAGAAAATTATCCACCAGTTTCGTATTTCATTGTTATCCATTATTACAATTAAGGTTATTTTCGTTACCTTTGTAATAATTAATTTAATAATGGCAGTAGATTTAACAAAAACTGGTTTTATTTATTGATGCAAGACCCAGCAAAATACATTCCAAGCATGCAATTTATTCCCAAAAATTTATCCTAATTTCGTACGATTAACTAGTCTTTACGCGAAATAAAAAAAAGAATAACGAAATTTGGAACATTTCGAAAAAATAATATAATACGTAACAATGACACAAAAATGACAGAAAATTTTCTTTTGTTTTAATAGTTAAATGTTTGCTTGGCCTACTTAAAAATAAAAAAAATACTAATTTTGAATTAACTTTTATCAAATTTTTCGCAATGTAAGGATATAATATAATTATATTGTTGAATTCAGAAGAAAATTCGCTATTTAATGAGTTAATAAAAAATATATGATACTATTTAAAAAAGTATAACATTGATCCATAAGTTGAGTACCACTGGCTCTAAAATAATAATAGTTATATCAAAATATGTCCCCCTCTATACTTTATAAAATATCTTAATCACTTTTTTGTGTAACTTTTCATATTCACGAAGAAATGGCACTGTTCCATTATCTTGATACATCCTGTATATCCTCAAAATATTTGATCCTTTTTTAACACCTTGAAGTATGTCAAAAAATTCACAGTAAATATACTTTAAAAGAGAGAAATCACGAAATAAATCACTACTGGCATTATAATTAAACCAGAAACTGTTACAAATTAAAATACCAAATAATTACAGATGTAGAACGTACGTTCAATGACATGTGATGACTAATGTGACGTGGATGTAAGTTTACAATACAAAATATTGCAAAATGTTTTTAACTTAAGGATGACTTGATTCATTTTCTTAAAATTAAGCACAGTCGCGCCTCTACAGATTGCTTCCTGGAACTATGACAATGTCTCGGCAGTGTCCAGCACGTTAAGTCACATTTTAACAACGGGAGTAGAAAAAATGATTAATTACACAAAAAAATATATTATAATAATTATTGTCATTGTATGTTTTATTCTAATCCGGGTCTATGTTTATAATGTATTAAGGCTGAAGACAATTATATAGGTAAATTATATATGTTTGGTTAATTAAAAAAAATCGATTGCAACAAAACAATGGTCGCGTTTAGCACTTCTCATCGCCGGCAGCGATATTAAAAAGCGATGTTTAGTTTGCTTTGAACGGTATGCTGAGTACGCTGTTGTTATCATAGCAACGGTAAACAGTGAATGTAAATTCAATTTGAATTTGACAGTTAATTTTATTAGTAATCGATAATGGACATTGAAATTGACGATATTTTTATTTTTTCGAAGACGACAGGGTTAATGAAGTTATTGGTATAATAATTAACCATTTAGCTGGTAAAAGAAACCTAAAATTATTACTTTTTTGTATTTCTGGCTGATTTACAATTAGTGATCGTAAATAACTCTGCGAAGTCAGTGTCTGATAAAGAAAATATATTTCATTTCATTATTGCAAATTATATGAAACTCAGAAATGTTTTTCTGTGTCTTGTATTTTGGCATATTCATAATTGACTGATATATAGTTAAATGCCGCCATTTTGTGTTTAAACTGACAGCTAGTACACTACCATCCGACAGCGGTCTTGAACTCCGCTGGATAGTTGCTGGCAGCGATGCGTCTAGCCATTGCGTTAAAGGCAGTCAGCAGTACTCAGCGGTTGACAACGCTGCCAGCGATGAGAGGTGCTAAACGCATCCAATGCTTAATTTGATTTAGACCAGTCATGAGGTATTTTTACTCTGCAAAAGGTCGGATATTTTTGATTTTTGAATGTGTTAAATATTTAGGAGCCCCAAAATAAAATACAAGTTTTTGACCTTGGGGCTCTTCGGGAAGCGCCGCCATCTTGAGAAAAAGTTGCGAAAAATCGGTTTTTTCGAAATTTCTCTTTACCAATAAGCAAAAATGGTTATTCTTGAATTTGTTGGGAATAAAATTCTCTACAACTGTCATTCAAAACATTTTTTTTACAGCCTATAGATAGCAGTTACAAGCATATTTTTGAAAATTTACTTAATGCTTTGGATTATATTTTATTTTATTTTTTTTATTTTTTTTACAATTTTTTTTTTTATTATTCATTTATTATTATTATTATTATTTAACTACTATACATATGAGATATTAATTATTGTTTACCTTTTTTTCATTCTAAAGAAGTTTTATAGTCCCGGAAATTTACGATTTTACCTCAAAGTAATTGCAACAATAGCCAAAGCCTCCCGCCAATTGGGAAAAATAGCGGCATATTTAGATTTTTGGTCATTTGCTCATAATAATTATAAAAGGTATTTAAATTATTCAAATAATAAAAAATAATACGTATTTAATACTTAGTCTAATAGGTTCTACTATTTATAATAGTTCACATTCGTCGTGGCATCGAAAAAAGTAAATTATCGATGAATTTTAAAACAAAATTATCAGCGTTTTCCTACAATTTTTTTATTTTTTCATCCACCACTCTGATCCTGTTAAGATACGATAACGCGGTTTGAAAATTTGAATTCAGCATGAAATTCTATTTCATATCAAATATATAATTTGTGCCGATGAACGATTTGCTAATAACTTAAACTCACCTGAAATTCGTCTAAAATTTTAAACATCTGGAAATCGGGTCATTTCACAATATTTCATCAACCACTTCGATACGTATTAAATACTTAATATTGTTTATCTTTAATCGTGGCGAAATATTGGATGAGAAATGAGAAGTCGATTTGCAGATTTTTAAAATTTTAGAGGGATTTCATGTGAGTTTAAGTTGTTAGTAATTAGCACATCGTTCATCGGCAAAAAGCGTGTAAAATTGGCTATAAAACAAAATGTTTTGATTGACAGTTGTAGAGAATTTTATTCCCAACAAATTCAAGAATAACTCATTTTGCTTATAGGTAAAGAGAAATTTCGAAAAAACCGACAACTATTTTTGCTTTTTGGTGGAGATATATTGACAAAACCGATTTTTAGCATTTTTTTTCCAAAATGGCGGTGTTTTCCCAAGGGCACCAAGGTCGAAAACTTGAATTTTTTTAGGACCCCAAAATATATAACATCCAAATATTAAAAATACCCGACCTTTTGTAAAATAACCCTTTATTTTTCTACCCCACGACTGAACTAATTACAATAATTAAAATTGTAAAGCAACACTCTTAAAAGTGCCAAATAAGCAAAATTGTATGATTTAATATTCCAATGCAAATTCAAATAACAGTTATGTTCTTGAACCTGAAATATGTCTTATCTTACAGGCTGACATTTGGTGAATGCAAATCGTAAATACGATTGGAGTTTTGTTATTATTTATGAATTATAATATTATATTATATTTTTTTACCTCTCGCTAAGAGAGGTATAGCATTCATGCTAAAAATCGCATATCCAGATTTTATTGAATAAGCACGTTTTAAGGTCTCTACAATCCGATTTTAACATTTTTACGATGATGTCTGTGTGTGTGTGTGTGTGTGTGTGTGGATTCATGTGTGTGTGTGTGTGTGTGTGTGTGTGTATGTATGTACATAGGATGTTGGAAGGACGATTACTCAAAAACTATAGGACTTTAAATTTGTTTAACAACGTATTTCCCAATCGGACATTCATGGGAAGATCGTAAAGGTTTTGGTAACAATTGGACAACCGGAAGTAGAAGATTCTTGAAAAAAAATCTTCTAAATAATATTTTTTGAAATTTTTTCTTGATAATATTAAAGAAAATTAAATTCTCTATCTGATACATTTAAATATTTTGTTATATATTCTATAGATTTAGAGATAAAACAAATATACTCGTAAAATATAAAATAATCTGTTATAATAAATTTTACAGCCGAAAGAATGCCATGGAAAATAGTTGAAAATTTAAATTGTTTGTAATTCACAGATAAATGTCAGTGTCAGATATCCGGAGACATTACTGAAGACTTTTTCTGGGAAGTACATACATTATATTATTTCTTAATGTATTAATAGTTAAATATTTAAAATTATAGGTATATTATATATATCCTTCAAAAATACTGTCAATCCTGACAATGAATTGGAAACATTTCGAAAAATTAGAAGAGGACAAAATTTCTTCATAAAATGAATTTACAATTAAACAATCTAAATATAAGGAATAGATATATGTAAGTAGAATTTTTGTTGTGGAGTGTAGGTATACAAGAAATGTTAAATACAATAGGGCGCGAGCAGTCATGTGATTTTGTTGGCCTTGACAAGCAGATATGGGGGCCCATGTCAGAATGATAGCTAGTAATTATGTATATAGATGTCAAGTATCATAATTTCTCATTCTAAATTTAGTGATTTTCCAATTCCATGTGGATTATATACCTCCACAAGGAAATTCCACACTCCTGGTGACAAATTAACTACGTGTATATAGAAAATCTTGAAATTCTGAATAAAAAATTGACAAATGAAATCCATGTACATAATTACTAATTATCATTCCGAAACGGGCCCCCACATCTGCTCGTCAAGGCCAACAATGTAACATGACTGTTTGCGCCCTATACTTAAGTACCTAACCAAAAAAGGAAGTGGCGAGAGGTATTGTGCTGGCCACAACAGATTTTTTGTACTTACGTTTTGTATTTCAAAACTATGTACATAATTTCGAAATATGTCTAAGAATTTCATAGTTAAATTATAAATGTAGCCATTGTAGTCCAGACATATTTGATTATTACTACATTTCCCAATAATCCGAGATTTTCGATAATAACTTTCCTTTTAGATTTGAAGAATTAAGTGGATGAAGGTGGTAACATTTTGTATAAATTGCGATTTTTACTGGCAAAAAACTCCTTCATTCACGTAAAAATCTCAATTTTGTACAAAATGTTACATATCACCTTCATCCATTTAGGTCTTTATTTGTGTTTGATGAAAATACTGTCTATGTTTTCAGCAAATTTAAAGTGTAATGCAATCTATTGCATTTTAATGCATTTTTTTCTGAAAGGTACATATCATTTTCGCCTATCTATCGTTTAACTTTAACCTATTTGAAAACTTCATTCCGTATGTGTGCATAGCGGCACATATTGCCCGATAGTGAACCCAGTTCTTTTTCTTATCTCCTGCTCTGTGTAAATAGTGGCAGAAGGAAATCAGGCTCTCTGTATTCTGCGGCAGTGAAGTCTTTAAATTGACTTTCGAGGGGAATCCTGTAATGAATAATGCCAACTTATGATTTCGGCAGATTTTCACTTTGTTTAAAAACCAATAGAAGGAAGGCATCCTGAATTTTTTACTGGAGAGATAGCCTTACCCTTCAACAAAAGGATTTCCTATATTTACATCAGCAAAAACAGAATAGTATTTATATCAGTTACACTATACTTACTTTAATAAATCCCCATAATTTCTAAACGGAGCTAGAGACAATAATTTAATTAGTTTCTTAATGAACATTATTTGTATTTTATCTGCAAACTATTATTATATAAATAAGTAATATGTCGTCTACCCAGACTTTTCAACAGCTGTAATGCTGTAAATACGTGTGAACTGACATCTAGTAAACATTATCTATGGCAAAAGTAACGTAATTACCGTAACACCTCAGCTATAAATAAACACCCGTGATATACCTACATAATTTTACCTGAAAATTTCATTTTTTAGATGTGTTTTATTTTTGTAAAAACACCATCAAATTTTAGTTATTTTTGGTTTTCCTAGAATAATTCAGTGTACTACTATATAATAATTAAAGTGCACTGAGTTTTACAAATCAGCAAATGTAAGCTTTTCTCATATTTTTTGTCGGTTTCGTTTTTATTTCTTTGATATATGAGAACATAAGAATAAACATCTTTTATTTGCTTTGTAATTATGTAGATGTTCGTGTGCAATTTCTGTGTCCGTATGGTGCTCTATATACTAAATGCAATTGACAAAAGGTCATTGGTTATAGGACAAGCGGTTGTACATGGAACAGAGCCGATAATACTCTAACAATAGATGCTAGCCCGATAGTAATTATTAGCCGTTCTCTGCTGTTGGCTTGACGTTCTGTTCTATAATACCGATAGTACCATCACTTGGATCAACAGATACTATACGACCAAAAACAAAACCGATACAACGTATTTTATAGTTCATATCTTTATAAAACCTATCTTGCATGTAATAACCACAAAATTTTACTATAATGGACATAATTCCTATACTGAGTTTTGGTTTTAATTGAATTTTATAGCGCGTAAAATATTATTCAAAAAATTCAGGAAAACAATCAATATCAATATTTCGTAATTAGTTGCTTCAAAATCAAAAGAGAAACTTTCACTGAGAGTACAACTGTTCACCTATAGCACGGAAGTCCTTCAAAATTTATTGACATATCTACATCGGTTATTATTGCAATAAATACTTTTTTATTTTACGACATGGCATTGGTTAAATGGATGCTGATTACTATAGGTTATTTTATACTTAACACTTTGGTTGTTCTTGAATATAAAATACACTATATCATTCATTAAGTTATAAACCAATAATAATGTATTATTTTCCTTAGCTACCACGTATTACAGCGGTTATTATTGAGTATCCATGGTGAACGAATATACGAACCTTGGTATGTTCGAATATACCTACCTTCGTATATTCACTTATAAGTGCGTTTGGTTATTTTGTTCTATGTACTCAGAACTGGCAATGTCATTTTTAATTATATTTACGGACATGATATTTTTCATTCGATCACAGTATCGAGTATACGAGTATATATGAATCTGTAATTACACTTTGAGGAGGAAAATCGTGCGTTGTATGCTTTAAGTAGACATTTAAAATTATACTGACTGCACCAAGTGCACCGAAACAAATAATTGAACGCATCTATTGTTTGACAGAAAGGAATTATGGAAGTAAAAAATTGACAAATAGACAAATAATTATTTGGATCACAAATCTGGAACTGCACTCTTGCTAGTTTATTTGAAATACAAACATTTATTTTGAAATACGAGAATTTCAATGTAATATTACATACTACTACAACTATATTTAAAAAGATAGGTTATATATAGTATATAGTTTGACGTTTCTGTCAAAATAAAATAGACCACAGGTCTACATTAAATTTACTATTTACTTTTTAATTTATTTTTTATTCATGATATAGTCTACCTGTATACAACTCGACAATAGAAAATTTTCGACATACTCAACGAGTTGCCTATTGGAAATACCACTCGACCTTTGGTCTCATGGTGTTTCCAGGCAACACGTTTTGTATAATCGAGAATTTTCAATCATCTTGTTGTATAATATATGAGAATTTTCTGTCGATTACACAACTCAGAAGTTGTTTGCTCTCGCATTATCACTTTTATACATTTCCGTAGAGCGAAAAACAATGCCTATGTACGATTCTGCGGAGATTGTAATTTGTATGGAAAATAAAAGCAAAAGGAATAATTTTAAAGCTTATTAAAAGTAGATCACGTTTTTAAAGGTCAAATTGTTTGAGTTGTCCAGTCCCTCCACGCATGTATTGAAAAATGTAAATCATATATGCGATTAGTCCTTGGAATCAATTCAAGTAATAAATAACATGCTTTTATAATCACTAAACTTTTATCTTTTTTGTTGTCAATTTAAATCCACCTTTGTGCGAGATGAGTAAATGTACGAAAAAGTTCCTACTTTTTGGGGAACAAGCGTTAAATATAAAACCTACATACAACCTACGGGCTGGCGTTAGTAGTCCTCAGGTTATATGAATTATTACAGTTAGCTATTATATCGGTAATTAGCTGTCACTGTAGTTGAAACTTGCGCTTGTGTTTCAAATTTTGAAATTCAGTGAAGTCAAATTACTATAATGAAATAAAACAATATTTGGGTTTAGACTTATTAGAGAAGCCATCGGAATCAAGAAATCTTCTAATAACGTTAATTTAAATACAGGTTTTGAGCTTAATAAGTCGTGGTTACCTGTTATTCGTTCATAATTTTCTGTTTTATCTTTGTATGTTTTTCATGTAACTTTTGATCTATGTTACCCTCATTTTGTAAACAAGTTGTCTTGACTATATATACTTTGTTATTTACCTGATGAAGACAACACTTCGCTATCGAAAAGTCGTTGAAATAATTAAATTTATACAGAACTAAAACCAAATATTGTTTTATTTCATTATATTATGAGTTCTGAAAGCTTCTTTCATTATACAAATTACTATTTTATAAAGAAATTGAATTAATTTAGATTTGTGTATAGTAATTACGCATATTATTACTTCATATAGAGAATGATTTATATGGAATTAAGTATTATGTAGAAAATATGATGTGCTAAAAATATGGAGGACAAACAAAAAAAAAATACAGATTATAAATAAATGAAAATAAATTAAAAATATTTTTATAATATATAGTGTTTAGGTATTTTAAATTGATTTACTTTAAATAAATCTAAAATAATATTACATATTTGCGAGTAGCCTACATATGTCTGCCGAGTTGCCTATATACTTGACTTTAGTTAGACTTCCACTCCTCAGATAGCGCTAAATACAGTCCCAAAGCACAACGTGGCAGTTTGCCATCTAGAGTATACACTGTTTCTCCTTACCAATTCAGTATTGTATTATTGAGAACAGAGCATAGTTTGAAGTTTCTGATTAGCTGAAAGTTGAGCCAAGTTTACGCAATGTAATTATTTCAGTCTAGTGTCAGTGTACATGCATATGTTTACCCATATTAATATAACTGTTTGATTCTTGTATCACCTTGGTGGTTACGACAATTATTATCATAGCCAGAGTTTACTTTAGTACCAAAATAATTAAAAGAAAATACTTACTATGTATTATATTATTAATAGTATAGTACATTACAAGTCATGAAAATGTTTCATTACAAACGAGGAGGCTTGTTTGAAGAATGCGAGGATGCGCATGTCATGTCATGACAAGTAAACAAAGTGACAATTTTTTTTATTATAAAAATTTGACGCGTTGTGTTTGCTTCCTGTTATTTGTGTTTGTTCCTACAGACAGTGGAAAGTAAAAATGACTAGTCATGGAAATCTTACTTTCAAGACTCAAATTAGTCCGTAAATGAGGATTTTCATGCCGATTTAAAAAAAATGAATATTCAACGTCACAATAACGCAATTGAATTGATTTCCAATGTTAAAATATATATTTTGTTTTACACTGAGAAGTATCCGAGTATTTCCGTATTGGATCATCATTGGATGAATTGAAATGGGTAATTCAGCCTTGCTGAAGTGTATCGCATTTAGTAAAAGTTTGTGGGGTGTTGTTCTCGTACAAAAGGCAGAGAAAGTAAACAAATTTTCCCTGTTCACGCTCTCTAAGACCTACGGATTTGTTTAATCCGTCAACGTGGCAAATGAAAGGCTGGCCTACTTTTCAAACGCTTACAACCATTTCCGCTTCTCGCGGATTTACACTTCCGGTTGTTTTCTTTCCCTTTCATCTTTGTATTTAAACAACCAATCACTTTATAAGCACAGAAAACCAAATTGATTAATATGCATATACAAAAATAAACAACTTTTAAATCTAATTGTTTTCGAATTTATTTTTCTGAGGGAAATGTCAGCATATGAATGCATAAAATTATTTCAAAATAATAACAATGTTATTGTGAGGGAAAATTAAATTTTTTATTATGCATTCATACGTGGTCTATTGTTATTTGTTATTCATTCGGGAATATTAATAATTTTTGCAGTTTTCAACGTATAAATTCGTAATTAATTTAGAAAATAAATAAAACGTAGGTATTATTCATAGATTTTATTTCAGATTTAAATAATTCATTTCTATTTATACAGGTGATTAATTGGTCTGTCCTTTTTTAATAACTCGATTATTTCTAATATAATGGAAAAAATATATTAAATATCCATATATATGTAAACACATACATATACACACACCCGCAGACATCGTGAAAATGTTAAAATCGAATTCTATAACTATTTCCACCACAATAATTCTTTATAACAACACGTTTCTTAATCTAATAAATATTCATTATTTAATTTACTGTTTACAAAAAAATTTGACAGATTCTGCATAAAATATATTTTCTACAATATCATAATCTCTGGTTATTGCTACTAATTAACGGAACTTTTGAAATATCTTTTTAAAAGTAAATAACAATTTTATATATAAGATTTCTGGTCGCGAATCTGGAGACCCGGTAGTGTTTCGGACGAGACTAGACATTCTCGAATCTCGTCTCGTCTCGTCTCGAAAATTCTCGTCTCGGCGAGACGAGAAAGCTATTTCAACTTACGAGACGGGACGAGACTTACATGTCGAGATTCTCGAATCTCGACAATCATTTCGAGATTTCTCGACAATTTTTTTATTTTTAAAAATACATTTTTTTAAAAAAATATTGGAACATTTTGTAAATTTATATTAATTATCCTATTTTTTTACTATAAATTTAAACAAGATCGTGCTAAAATTTCTTAAATAAAACTATCTCCTTTCTTTGACGTCACAATGATGTATTCACGTTCACTTACCGACAAAGCGTTACACCCAGTAATGGGTAAAAAGCGTGATGATATGTTTATTTTATTTTAATAGTTTATTATTTATGGGGATTCTTTCTAATAAATAATGTTTAAATAAGCAAAAGATACACTCAAAAAATTGAAATCACGTGAAATAGAATTTTTTATATTGTCAAATATTATGAACAACAAACAAAATTATGTTTAATTTGCCATAAAATATGTAAAATGTAAAAATGTTAATTTATTCTGTCTGTAATACCAGTTCTTGAATTGTTAGTAAAACTAATTATTATTACATTTTTCATTAAAACAATAAAACGATTGACAGAAAACAATTTCTCGCTAATCACTATTAATCATTTGTTCATGTTACCAGCCATTGTGTTTTGTAAGACTTTAAATAAGTATTACTTGAATTTATTTAACCCTTTACATACATGTTGTTCCAATACTTTAGGAAAAAATTAAATGACATACACTACATGATATATTGATCATAAGTCAGATATTTATTTTAAAATTCGTAAAATTAAAGGCTTGGTTCTTAAAGTTTACATTTTTAGTGTCACTGATTGACACGTTTTTTTACATTTTTTAGTAACAATAATTTATATGTTATTCCACACTAGTTAAGTGAATGAATAATTCATTATGATTTTTATTTAAATTTCGTGTCGACCAGTGAAACTACAGATCGGCTCTTAACAGACAAGTTCGAGCTAATATTAAGACCGGTGTTTGTTGTTTATTATTGCTGTCTTTTGTCAGTGTATTTGTTACCTACAAATAAGAATGTTTTCTGCTCGTATTAAGTGCAATTCTCGTGAAAAACTTTTGTTGGTGGAGTTAAAATAGTATATATTTGTTTCTTTTAGTGTAAAACTAACTTTCGTGATATGAATTTTTAATGTGTGATGGTTTTCAGTGGACAAAATAGTGAGATAATTGAAATTTTGCCCCAATAAACGTTCCTAGTAGATGATTTCCTGAGATGCTGAGATCTTCGATGCCTCTGTTGGCCAAATTGGATTGATAGTAGGCGAGGTTGGTCCAACATTTATCTCATTTTATTTTATAATTATTCTACAGCTTATTAATATTAGTTAATCTGTCAATAATAATAGATTGTGTCATCGAGAATAGATAATAAAAATATATGATCAAGTGACAAACTTTATTTGACTCAAATAATTTGACTATGTTTTTTCATTACCTAGATGATTATTAATTTAGTTCAACATAATACTTGTATATAAGACCCGTCCCACATCAGTTGGCTTACCCTCTTTCATTATAGCAAATTTTATATATATATATATATATATATATATATATATATATATATATATATATATAGGTGAATAAAATAAAATTCAAAATATATAAAAATATATAGGGTGTTCCATTTAAAAAAAGACAAACAATTCTCGCCGAGCCGTAATGCAACACCCTGTATATGTGAAAATAATTTTACGTTATGCTCCTTGAGTAGACGAATAAATTCTGTTAATAAACTTATGCTGTATTTCTAACGACAAAGGAGATATCGAAGACGGCGATTTCGGTGACTCACCCTGTATATATATATATATATATATATATATATATATATATATATATATATATATATATATATATACAAAATAAAATAAATATATCATCACGGCATATTACCCATTGCTGGGTGTGCCAATCTGCTATGTACAGATATCGGTAATGATGAAATATTTGGGCGCTCATTGCTGGCGTGGAGAGTGCACCACAGAAGTCAATTTTGTGCCATTAAAATTCGAAGTAATAGCTATTTGACTAATTTTTTTAACCACTCTGCGTATTATTTCTATGTATTTACAATTATATATAGTATATCAAAATAAATTGCACATTGGAATTATTAACAAAAAAACATTGAGAAATCTCGTCGAGATTCTCGGCCGAGACGAGACTCCATTGTTCGAGACGAGAAAAGATCGAGACGAGACTTAATTTCTTGTCTTCTAAACGAGACGAGACGAGACAATGTAGTTTCCCGTCTCGATCGTCTCGTCAGAAACACTAAGACCCGGGTTCGATCCCGACCGACGCCAAAAATTACATCAAATTTTAATGGCACAAAATTGACCCCTGTGGCGAACTTTCTACGCCAGCAATGAGTGTCCGTGAGGTGACGGCTGGTAAGCGCCCGCACGGTACAAATATTCCATCATTACCGATATCTGTGTACAAAGCAGATTGGCACACCCAGCAATGGGTAATATGCCGTGATGAAATATTTATTTATTTTATATATAAGATTTAATTCTGTATAACTTTATACTCTACAGTTTTTGCCGGAAGATGAACAGGAGAGCAGGGAATTGCATAAAAGAAAAATCCCATGTTAATTCCATATGCTCACCCCTAACCGCCATCACCCTGTATAGACTTCGTTCAATCTTGCTAGTAAAACGTGCTTCCTACTTGGATACAGAACCTGATACTTATGTTTTTGTCCACTCAACTTATTCCTATAGCAACGGGTGATTGAAACTAGTGGGCGAAAATTAACTTTCAACCACTCGCCTGTCATTACCGAAAATAAGAATAAACTCAATAGAATTCATAGCATTTATTTACTTTAGTTACCTGTACAGTTATTCAAACCAGCATTTACTTAAAATAAACATGGCAGTCAAGTGACATTTAATCAATCTCAGTGCCTTCCACAGTACCTTCTATTACCTCTACCTACGCGTATTTTCTTAGTAGTATTGGCGCCCGCTTCACTTTTTAAATAATTTTCCTGTAATTTCTACCTTATTGGTCACCGAAAATCGTCTTCCATATTTTCAAAATACATAAGATCTACAGAATGCGACAGCCAAAAAATAATTTTGTAACGTAACCCGCCGCTTATACTAATATACTCCATGTATAAATTTATTAGTACATATTTTAATACTTTGTCTAGTATTTCAATAGGAAGATTGAGCAAAACTCTATACAGCTCTACTTTATAAAGCTAAAGTATAAAATGCAATCAAATCGCATAGAGAATAATACATTCTTTAATTCATTACATTAAATGTCAATAAATGATATTTAACTGCTTTTTTTCAAGAAAAACTTTTAAATGAGGGTACTTCCGGTAGACCAATTATAATCAAAATCTAATCATGTTTGATTGAACAAAACTCTGTACAACACTCGTGAAGAAACGAATTCACTCACTTATACACCTTGCCACATGCTTGAGAAAAATTCTCAGTTTCTTATTGTAATACACTATTAACTAATTTATTTTAAACTCCTCTTTACATTTAAGGAAAATTGGATTATTCTAAAAAGTGTAATGTTATCTTCATCTATTTCAAATACACAAATACATGTGGTAGAATCCCACATATATAAACCCACTCAACATATATTCCAGTTGAAAAATTGAGGAGCTACAATCAAATTTATTTTAAAAAATTACGACTTACTAGTTAGGTTCAAAATTAAGAGAACAGCGATCGTATCAAATATCAAATAGTTTAGAATTTTATTGATTATATTGAAACGAACACGATTTAGTGGTTAGCATACATGTTTACAAAGCGATATATTGTAGGTTCAAATTTCGCACTGAACAATATTGTTGTGTTTGGATAGTTTGAAATTCACTACACACTAATTTGCTTACACAGGTTGTAAAATGATTATTTTATTGTATACTGATGGTTATATGCAGCTGACAAGTTAGATGATTTTGAATTAACGCAAATGATGAAGAAGTTTTTGTTAAATAACAAGTAAAATTTGACACGATTGTCTTAATCTACACAGTTATGCATATATTTTTACTTCCTAGTACGTAAGTAAAGGAAGTATTGTAATCGCGAAAAATTTCGGTTTTCAGATTTCAGCGGAAATATCAATTTTGATCATCCCTGAATCCATTTTGACTAATTTCGTCGTGACGTCTGTACGTACGTACGTTCGTACGTATCTCGCATAACTCAAAAACGGTAAGCCGTAGAAAGTCGAAATTTTGTATTTAGGCCTGATATAACATCTAGTTGTGCACCTCCCTTTCTGGTTATTACACAATTTCCAGAAGTGGCACTTTACATGAAGCCTATAATAGATTTTAATGTAAAACTGTTTTAAAATATAATCCAAAACTTTTCAAATTTGGTATACGACTTTTATGTCAATCGAAATAACATAATAGATTTTGGTTAAAATAGGCTAACCGGAAGTTGTATATTACTTGAAGTTGTTAACAGTTTTTCTTGAATAAAATGATATTGTTTTGATTTTAGAAATAAATGCTTCAAATAAAAGTTTTAGATTAATTAATTTCTGCGTCTAGCACATCAAATATTATTAAATTAGCCCTATGTATAAGCGAGATATGTAAATTTAAAAATTATGTACTTTTTTGATTTTGTAATAAAGCTTGCTATGGATTAGGACAAAAACATAAAAAAAAATGTTCATGTCAAATTACGTTAAATACGTGCAATTTTATGATTCGTACAATAACAAATATATTTTTATTGTGAAATTAGTCATATTCATTGTTGTAATCAAATATTTCTTTGTTGTAATCAACTCTCTTTAAAAAGAACCGGGTTAGATTAATGTTAATTTAAAAATCATAGTAGTAAATGAATTATTTTTTTTCTATATCAAAATATTTCTCGGGCTTGGCTTAAGCCTGTCAATATTTTGTAATTTAATTATTAAAAAAATATGTATAGTTTAATAATCGTACAAGGAAGTCGTGTGGTGTACACATCAGATTTTTTTATTTTAATAAGAAAAGAAGCCATTAGATTTTGGTGTCAATAGCATAACCGGAATTGGCACTTTACTTGAAGCTCAAAATAGTTTTTCTTCAAAAAATAACTTTAAAAGTTATTTTTTGCAATTTATATTATAAAAATTAAAGATTATTAAATTTTCTACAGATTTGCATTAATACTTTTTCTATATATAAAATAATATAAATACTATATCCCGGAGCCTATGCTTTAAACACAACTCCATGGTTACACATTTCAGCTCAAATGTATGTAACTGACAGATAAATGTCACTGTCAAAAAAATAATCATTTCAAATTAATAATAGTAACGTTTTAAAGAGAAAATTGTAAATAGAACAATATTTATATGGAAAGAAATTTAATATAGTTTCCAGCATTAGTAAATATGTAAGTATGTATTTATATAACAAAATAAATAAATATATCATCTCGGATATGCTCATGGGCACTCATTGCTGGCGTGGAGAGTTGATCACAGGGGTCAATTTTGTGCCATTTAGAATTAGAAATATTTGGCGTCGGTCGGAATCGAATTCGGTTTCTCAGATTTGGGACCAGATACTCAGCCACGCGTCCATGAAACCCCATAGGTATGTATTTGAATTAATAAAAATGAAATGGCAGAAGGTATTGTGTTGGTTACATCAGATTTTTTGTTTTATCACCTCATTCCATTATCATATTTATAGAATTAATAATATTACACAATCATTACGCAGTTCAATTAAATACATCCGTTTCTTATATAATCACATTAAGATATTTCGGTGTGAAATTGCGTTTTGAATTCAGATTTGAAATTTGTAATTAAATTGGCTCATTTACATGGGGTCCTGTGGTTGTGTGCGGTAGATGATCGATTGAGATTCGGATAGCTTGAGTTTGATAAGTGATTCCTGTGGTGCTCTCACCGCGGCCGCTTTGAGAGTTCATGAGGTGACGCTTGGTAAACGGTCCAGATATATAAAAAAAATCCTTTTTTATTAAAGATTTCTCTAACTTAATTAACTCAGGATCGTGTTTAAATATTATAAAATTATTTACTAGATATTAAATAATAATAGTTATTTACGTGTAGAGGGGTCGCAACAATAGGTTTACGCCTGCAGATGAAATTTGAGCCCAACGCGTAGCGGAGGGATTTTATTCGTCCGAGGGTGTAAAATTCTTTCGGCCTGAGTTATGTACAACGTTTTACGCATTACTGAATTTAAATGAAATGTTTTTAAATTATTTTTGTAATACCTACATGTAAAGCTTGTTGATATTTAAAAAACTATTACTTAGACAGGTGGCCATGCCGCAAAACAATAAGGCGATGCGTTGCATTGCTATTTGGTTATGTGATTTTTTTTTAAATGTCAAACTGAGAGCCTTGGAGGTAATTTCTAAAGAAAAAATCTGTTGTAGCCGGCACATTATCTCTCGCCACTTCCGTTTTTGGTGACGTAAGTATAGAGCGCGATCAGTCATGTGACATTGTTGGTCTTTGCAAGCAGATATGCGGACCCGTGTCAGAATGACAATTAGTAATTATGCCGAGGAAAATAAACCACATGGAATTGGAAAATCATGAAATTTGGGATGGAAAATTTACATTTGACATCTATGTACATAATTACTAGCTGTCATTCTAATTCGGGCCCTCATATCTGCTTGTTAAGTCCAACAAAATCACATGACTGCTCGCCCCCTATAAATTTCTCATGTCTTTTATTTACGTTTAGATTATTAAATATTAATAATATTAAATTGATTTTTTGATGAAGTTTTCTCCTACACTTCTAAATGTTCGAATTTCTTCCAATTTCTTGACTGGATTTCTGATGGGTATATGTATATAGCTATAATTTTAAATATTTAATTATTATTGTCATACAAGAAGAAATAGTAAACTTACCAATATCACAGAAAAATTCTTCATTAATGTCAGTTAAACTTCTTCATTTAACGTAAAAGCGTAATTTGACGTTTTACTACTATGTTGCAAAAAAAATTCTAAGATTTTGTTTCAGCTAAAATCTACATAAAACCATATTATACTATGACAAATTTTGAATCGGTCCTTTTCCACTGTCACGTGTTTAGTTAGAATTGGGCTGCCAATACCGCCCAAATAGGTTTATGAACTACTTTTGGTTTTTGACACTGACATTTTTCTGTCATTTACAAACATCTGATAGTTACTATCGAGTTGTTTAGGCTCTAAAATTTATTACAACAGATTATTTTATATATTACTTTTTTTTCTCAATATATAAAACATATAATAAAATTTTAAAATGTATCGAATAGAGAATTTTACGTTCTGTAATACTAATAATAAATTTTTTCAAAAAACAATATTTTTTTTAAGATATACTACTACTTCCGGTTTTCCAATTGGTACCAAAATCTATTCAAATCTCCCCATTACTGATAGATTGAGGAATCTCCCCACACACGCACACACACACACACATACACACATACACACACATACACACACACACACACCCACACACACCCACACACACACACACACACACACATCATTGTAAAAATGTTAAAATCGGATTCTATGAACCTTAAATCGTGCTTACTCAATAAAATCTGGATATGCGATTCTTAGCATGAATCCAATACCTCTCTTAGCGAGAGGTAAAAAGCTGGTAAAGCTTCAGCGGAACTGATATTTTTTTAAAAAAATAAGAGTTATTCACATTTATAATTATTTTTTTGACGTTTATTATTAAATTTGAAGTATAAAACGCAATCAAATCTTATAGAGAATAATATATACTTTAAGTTATAATAACGTTAAATGTTAATAAATTATATTTTACTGTTAAAATCTTCAAATGAGGGTACTTCCTGTTGACCAATTATAACCAAAATCTAATCAGTTGTTCTTCTGGATGTAAACTTGTGGAATACGAAACAATTATAATATTTGGAATCGTGGTATTGAAGTTATGCGACCCGAAACTATCGTCACGCACACACAGACACACACACACACACACACACACACGTACATACATACAGACATCATCGTAAAAATGGTAAAATCGTGTTGTAGGGTCCCTAAAACATTCTTATTCCCTAAAAACTCATCATTGAATGTTTTGACCAAAGACAATACCTTCCTTACCTAAAGGTGACGGAAGGTAAAAAAATTGATGTGGCCAGTACATTACCTTCCGTCAGTTTTGTATTTTGTATAAATTCCACACAAAAAGTTTTTTGCAAAAGATTTTATAGTACATTACCTTTCTTTAGTTCTATGTATTTCGTACAAATTCCATACAGTTTCTTGCAAACGATTCTATTTTTTGACCAAAGACAATACCTTTCCTACGTATATATAAGTGACGGAAGGTAAAAATTGTTCAACACTTCATCCAGATTTTTAAATACCTGTTCTAGTCTATTAATAAAAATCATATTGATGTTCCTTTATTGAATAGATTTGATTAATATGAAGTATTAACTACAACGACATATGTAACATGAAAATGCGGCGCAATTTCTTTGAAAGCTTTAGTAGGTAATCAAATGATGAATAGTGAGTCTTGCATGTTATTGTAAAAAACATAAAAAGCTTCCGTAATGTAATGTATGATGTATTCTGAGGTTAAGAAGAGAGAAACCAACCGTTTTAAACATTCCACATTCTCTGTTGCGTCAGTCACCATATGGTACACAATTTCAATTTTTCTGCGACAGAATATTTTCGTGTGAAACGTGCCAGGCCGGAACAATAGAACGTTGCGACGCGGCGCACATACGTCACGGCGTCGGCCTCGGTCTCGGCGTCGGGTGTCGCCGCTCATGTCCCACACTCTAAATACATATTTATAAGTGTTGCTCAAAAGTAAATTTCTCGTTAAATTCTGCATAATTCCCAAGTATTATGCAAACGCTATCCCCAACTAAACCACTCTATTAGTTAGATAAATAAACAGATATCCCAACTAAACAAACAAAGAGATATATCAATAAGTTTTTAGCTGAAATAATAATAAAGGAACCAGGATAGCTCAAGGATAACAATGTCGCTTCGCAATTCAAATATTCTGGCATGGATAAGTGTAAGTTTTTATCAGCTCCATTATCTCATTAAAATTCATTGGCTGTATATAAAATATTATGTGGCCAGCACAGTTTTCGCGATATAAGGCAGTTCGTATAACTTTGCTGTTTGTGTTTTTTTGAGAAAATAATTTATTCCTACATCAACATTACTGTCAAAAATAAGATATATACCTGTATATCTACTAATACTAGAAATTATGTATATTAAGTTCCTTTCCATATAACTATTGTTCTATTTACAATTTTCTTTTTAAAACGTTACTGTTATTAATTTGAAATCATTATTTTTTTGACTGACATTTATCTGTCAGTTACATACATTTCAGCTGAACTGCGTAACCATGGAGTTGTGTTTTAAGCATAAGCTCTGAGACAATTTTTATATTACTTTATAAATATATCCATAAAAAAGTATTAATGCAAACCTGTAGAAAATGGAACAAATTTTGTAATAACAAATTGCGAAAAAATAACATTTAAAGGTATTTTTTGAAGAAAAACTATTTTGAGATTCAAGTAAACTGCCATTTTCGGTTATCCGATTGACACCAAAATCTAATGGCTTCTTTCCATATTACAACAAGATAGAAATACATGGTTTCAAAACGTTCTGAATGATAGTATTTGAGTTAGAGCGTAAAGGGCATCCACATACACACACATACACACACACATACATACACACATTCACACTCACACCCATATATGCCCACAGACATCGTGTAAATGTTAAAATCGGATTATATGAACCTTAAAACGTGGTCATTTACCATAATCTCGATTTGCGATTTTTAGCACGATCCCTATACCTCCCTTACCAAGAGTGGCGGGAGGTAAAAATGTAACGCGAGGGTATTTTTTTACGGTGTAGGGTAAAATATTCTTTAATTCGCGTTTATATTTAACAAACATTTTTCAAGAAAAACTTTTTAAATCTACATTTGTAATTCAACTTCCTGTTGTCCAGTTATAACCAAAATGTAATCAGCTCCATATACAGGGTGCTATAGGCGTTTAACGTGGGAAAATAGTTTTTCCTTGCGCAAAACTTCCTATTTAATTTTAGGCAAAAAAATTCAAATAAATTTCGTAGATAAATAAATTCTCCACCTAAATCATTAAACCGATTTTATTTTGCATGTTTATTAACCTGTAAAATCAAATTTGAAATTCTATAAATACTGCTTATTTGTAGTGATAGCCATATAATTTAACAGAATTAGAAAGAACTACACAGACTTGCATGTAAACCCAGCATTTGAACGCACTACATCACTCAAAAATATTCGTTAATAGTACTGCGGCCTTCGATATCGCAAACAATTGCGCATAAACTCATAATTAAGCCAAACGTAAGACCCGCACGGCCTCGTGACACTAGCGGTAGAGATCCATATGATTACCATCGCATTCACAGCAGGTCCGCATGACCTCATATCGCGATCGCATTAGGTCCGCCTGATCCTGTATCATAAGCGCATTAGGTCCGAATGACCTTGAGAGATCCGCATGATCTCGTATAATAATAGGTCCGCATGATCTCGAGATATCCACATATAGGCAATAAATATCAATTTCGTTCTCACATACTTGTAGAAAATAGTGATTACTCACCCTAGACGCCGACTTCTGATGTCCTTACACACTCATATTCACCTCAATCTCAACAATGTTCACTCACTAATGAACCGCACGTGACAATGTTTGTCATAGACTGCCTGCTAAAAACTAATCGTCGTAGAAGTTTGTATAAAACCAACGCAAATTATTTATAAGGTATTGTATAATAACTAATTCAAATTAGTCGTATTTTATAAATTTATTTAATTCACCAATAATAATAAAAAATAATAAACAATAAGTCATGTAATCCCTAACACATGTAATCGCTAACACAGATAATTATTTTCTTTACCTAAGTCACTAAACATATTTTGTTTTTATAATCTACATCTACATATGCACGTATATCATTCACTAACATCTGGATATGCGATTTTTTAGCATGATTACAATACCTCTCTTAGCGTAAAAACATAATCTTGATCCCAATCACTGTACAGATGTTATTTATTTTTATTTTGTAGCCTGCAAAATCAAAATCTGACAATTCAACTATATGCATTTCTTTGTAATTTTGTTTAAATTCCATGACGACCATTATAAAAATCTGTTGTGGCCAGCACAATACCTTCCGTCAATCCTATGTATAATGTATAAATTCCATACATAAATTTTCTTGCAAAAGATTCTAAATTTCCAGTAAAATTATTTCATAAACTATTCAAATTGCACTTGACACTGACATCTTCTTCCTCTTTAGCTTTTCCCATGCGTTAGGGGTCGCTATTTTTGCGTGTCGTTCTCATTCGGTTCTTTTTCTCTCAAGTCTTCCGCAATACAGTCCTTCCATCTTATCTTTGGTCTTCCTCTGCTTCTTCAACCTCCCATTACTAAACTACTCATTCTTGTTCAAATATAATTCTTCATTTCTCCTCATGTCATGTTCAAACCAATGTAATCGTCTTTCTTCTATCTTTCTAGAAAATTGTAACACTAGGGTTATTTTATTACCGTATCTTTACGTGTGTTCACCAACATCTACTTCAACATCCTCATCTCTGCCACATTAATTTACTTTTTACTCATACTGACATCTGTCAATTTGAATTATATGAATAAAGTAGTAGTTTCCATGTTTAGCATAGCTGGCTGAATTATAAATTTTATTTCATATTCTTTAACTCTGTATCTATTGAATATGAAGTATAAAATGCAATCAAATCGTATAGAGAATAATATATTCTTTAAGTTATAATAATATTAAATGTCAATAAATCAAATTTAACTGTTAAATCTTCAAATGAGGTTACTTCCGGTTCACCAATTATAACCAAAATCTAATCACTTGTTCTTCTGGATGTAAACTTGAGGAATACGAAAAAATTATAATTTTTGGAATCGTGGTATTGAAGTTATGGGATCCGGAACTTTTGTCACACACACACACAGACACACACACATACATACATACAGACATCATCGTAAAAATGGTAAAATCGTATTATAGGGACTCTAAAACATGCTTATTCAGTAAAAACTCATAATTGAATTTTTTGACCAAAGACAATACCTTCCTTACCTAGAGGTGACGGAAGGTAAAAATGAGCAATATTTATAAAATTTCAAGTTGGATTTTACAGGTTACTAAAAATGTAAAATAAATATCTGAATAGTGATTTAGGAGTAGAATTTAATTCTGTACAACATTTATTTGAAACATTTTTATCTAAAATTAAGTGGGACGTTTTGGGCAAGGAATAAATGATTTGCCATGTTAAACGCATATTGTAAAATGGTTAAATTTGAAAAATTGTAATTTTTGGAATTATACCTACCTTTATAACCTATAGGTAGCGGGAGGTAATAATAATAATAATAATAATAAACATTTGTTAGCTAGTTTATCCATGGTCGTGCGTTAAATTCTCGCTAAAGCATAAATAACGTTTATGTCAGTCTTTACCATTTAATCATTATCCGTAACTTTGTATATGATCTTAGAATGGCTGAGATTTTATTCTACATCTACAAAGACACATACATGTTCATTGACTTCAGAGTGACATTAAATGCAACTAAATATAATGGGAATCTGTTAGCGATTGGTGTGCAGTGAAGCAAATTAAAGTGAACTGAACTGAACGAGGAACTGAATAAATGTGTAATAAATGTATTGAAGAAAATTTCTTGTATGAGAATATTATATTTTTCATATATTTTTAATTCGAAGTTAATAAATTAAACTCCTCATAGAATGAATTTAAAATTATAGAAAATACGTAAATATAAAGATTAGGTGTAATTAGAATTTTTTGTGCGTACAAGAAATGTTAAAATACAATATTTATATATACCACAATGGAAAGGGCGAGAGGTATTGTGATGGCCACAACAGATTTTTTACAATGTGGAATAAATCGAATAGTTTAAGTTTGAAACATTAACATTGATTTATATACCAACATATTATTATATTCTGTTCTCAGTGTGCAATATATTATCTAGATATTAATACCTGTATTTTTACTAAACACAACTTTATTTGAAATATAAATTATATATTCGTCTTGTAGAAAATTTAAATAACTACGTCTAGTAACCAAAGTAGGACTTTTTAATATGCTTCCATTTGTTTAGAAAAGTTTTTCGATATCTTCTGTAGTAGTCATTTTCAAAATTATTTTTGTTTATAATTTATTTATACTATAGTTGTCTCAGTAAAAGACTCGTACGCGCGGTGTGCGACGCTTTAGAAGTAAGAAAACGACCTTGGCTTATTTAATATTTGCAAGTTAGTAAAACTATTGGTTTTCAAGTTTTATTTATTTATAACATTATGTGCCTTAACTAGAAATATATTAATAAGGTACTTATAATATAAAAAATCTATATTTACCATTTAGGAAACATTTTGAAAACATATTTTGACACTCTTTCACTGTACTAATACCAACGCTCTCTCCAATGTATATAAATAAAATATCGAGTTCCTAAAGCTAAAAAATCTGATGTGATCAACACAGTACCTCCCGCCATTTACCTATGTATATAATCTTTATAGTACTTTATAAATTTATCCATATAATATATAGAAAAAGTATTAAAGCAAACTTGTAGAAAATGGAATAATCTTTAATTTTTATAATAACAAATTGAGAAAAAACGATCCCTATACCTCCCTTACCTAGGGCAGCGGGAGGTAAAAAGAAATAGTGAGAGTAATTATTTTTCCCTTACGTCGTTCTCCTAGCGAGTGAGTGTATGGGTACTAAAAATACAATTTAATTGAATTAACAACATCGTATCGAAGTGAAATGTTGAATGAGAATTTGAATATTGCTGTAAAAATTTCGATTTAGTTTTTCTGCTAAGGTTGGCTTACAATTTATGGGCCAGCTGTGCAACTAAGCATTGTATGAACATCTGGGACAATGTAATAATTAGAATAGCATGTCTCAGATACTAAAGAAAAACTATTAATAATGAATGCTGACATTTTAAAATGCTACACCAACTAAGAGCAATAAGAATACGAGTAGTAAAATCCCAAGTTAAAAAAAGTCAACCGCCATCGATTTCCAATTCATAAGTTGGAAAGTGCAGGGACGTTAAGCTTTCTATATATTTGGAGGCGTCGGCTGTGCTATACTTACAGATTTATGGTTCAAGCGACGCTCCCCAAGTGTTCAGCCCGCCTTGGACCGTATGGCGTGTGTTGCCCTGTATGCCTAGGATGCACAGTCCGGCTTACTATGGTATTTTGTATACCATTGATTACATAATGTAGAAAGAATGTATCGTCATTTTTGAGAAATTTAATTATATATATATATATATATATATATATATATATATATATATATATATATATATATATATATATATATATATATATTAAAATAAGTAACAGAAGGTAACGTTTTCTAGCACGAGTTACAAATTCGGTCACGAGTACGCACCGGCGAGTGGGCGAACGAGCGAGTGCTTGAATTGCCTTCTTTGTCGAGTGTTTCATACTCTTTTCTCTGTTGACGTTTTCTGTTATATTATTTCTCTAAAAAAATTTTTGGCAATATCCATTAAGGGATTTTTTTTATAGAATTATTAGGTTGGTGACAGTGATTTGTGTTTTTTATTCTGTGCGTTATTTATATATTTAGTGTATTTATTGCAGTTACGCCAATCTCAAATAACAAATTATTATTATTATTTTTCAAGAATGAAGATCCTTCTAACATCTATATACGTGCCAGAATGTGACATTCTAATTCCGAAACAGAGAAATATATTTTATTCAATTTTGATGTTTTAAACTGTCCATAGCAACAACTATAAGTAACTGTTTATTTACTAGTGAATTATTATTTTTTAATTCACACTCACAGAATTTTAACTCACTCTGCAACTAATAATATAGTTAACATAACATCACTCACAAAAATAACACTTTCACGCCGGCAATGAGTGCCCGTGAGGTGACGCTTGGTAAACACCCGCACGATATAAATATGTCATCATCATTACCGAAATCTGTGTACAAAGCAGATTAGTACACCCAGCAATGGGTGATATGCCGTGATGATGTATTTATTTATTTTTTTATTTAAATTCATATCTGCATATTTATTAATGCTAGAAATTATGTATATTAAGTTCCTTTCCATATAACTATTGTTTTTGAAATCATTGTTTTTTTAACAGTGACATTTATCTGTCAGTTTTATACATTTGAGCTGAACTGTGTAACCATGGTGCATAAGCTCCGGGATATAATTTTTATTTTATAATTTTATCCATAAAATATATAGAAAAACTATTGTGACGATGTGAATCTGTCACAAGTTTTGCGGATTAAATAGTTCAAAGCCGTGTAACTCAGCCCTTATTAATCCGCGAACCGCGAAAACTTTTCTTCCCGACAATTGGGATAAGGCGCGTAATTTGACCGGGAAATAAACCACATAAAGGGTCGTCAACATCGTGTTCCATTTTTATCCTATTTGCCCTGTTCTTTTATGCAGTTTTGCTATTAGTAAACAAACTTAAGCTGGTTTAATTAGTAGGGCTGTATAAAAGCAGGGCCCGCGTTTGCAGAAGACAGTTGTTGACTGCGAGTATTCCTTTCGACAACTGAAGCCGATTGCGATTCTTGATTGCGAGTATTCCATCAAGACTTCCAAACCGATCTCCAGGTGAGCAATATTTTCATTTTTCTTTGAAACCCGTACCGTGAGCTCTCCGTCCGAGTTGTTCAGTTGTTTGTTGAAAGTCCGTCTTAGTGTCTCGTTGTGAGCTTCAGACGCCCAACGTCGCAACGCTTGTTGAGCGTAAGCCAAAGCATCTTCGAAGGGCGTATTGAAAACATCCAGAGACACTACGACTGACACCGGCCGTAATCATCTCCGTGGAGTAAATTCACCAGTTGCGCGTGTCTAGCCATTTTACAGTGACTCGTTGCGAGGCGTCGATCTGCCGATTATTGCAGAAACGCATAGCTACACCTCGTCCGTCATTACTACCGTTAACCACCGAACCAAACGCGACATCAGCGTCGCGACGCCCGGCGTCGATCTGCCGATTATTGCAGAAACGCATAGCTACACCTCGTCCGTCATTACTGCCGTTAACCACCGAACCAACCGCGACATCAGCGCCGCGACGCCCGGCGTCGATTTGCCGATTATTGCAGAAACACATAGCTACACCTCGTCCGTCATTACTGCCGTTAACCGCCGAACCAACGCGACATCAGCGTCGCGACACCTGGCGTCGATTACACCAAAACCATCCGAATACATTCCTAGACAGATCCTTAAGATCACCGTACCTACCGTTTGTCCGCCACCGTCACCGCCGTCACGACGCCTAGCGTCAATCACGCCGAAACCGTCCGAACACATTTCCGGCTACATTTTTGGATACCCGTGCATTTACCGTTCATACACCGACATCACCGCCGTCGCGACGCCCGGCGTCGTTTTTCCGAAAACCAGTAAATCGTATAATTCGCACACCCAGCATCATATTGTACCCATCAGCGACCACCATACTCTTTTGTACAGCGAGTTATCATACAATAAAGTTGTCTTGTACCTTTTATTGGAATTGTGTTCTTCACATTTCACCCTATCTCCAAACCTGCTATCCGACCGTTGACGCCGAGCAATCTCACGCCAACTTTCTGACCGCTATCCCCAAAATAGCGTTACACTATCAATAAAAACCTGTAGAAAATTGATTAATCTTCATTTTTTATAAAAACAAATTGGTATTTATTGAAGAAAAACTATTGTGAACACTCTAAGCAAAGTGCCATTTCCGGTTATCCGATTGATAAAAAATTCCGAATGATAGTATTTGAGTAAGTGTCCAGAAGATCCACACTCACGCACATACACACACAGACATCATCGTGAAAATGTTAAAATCGGTGTTGTAGGGACCTTGAAACATGGTCTTTTACTAAAATCTCGATATGCTATTTTTAGCACGATCTCTATACCTCCCTTACCAAGGGTAGCGGGAGGTAAAAAAAAGGCATAATACATAGCTTACAAATTGTACTACACAAATGCTCACAATATTGCCAATCTATACATATCATTTATTCAACGGTGACTACTCAATACTGATATGTTAGAGAAGGATTTGCGTAGTCGACTTAATAGGTAATGAGAATGCGTATATATCCCGTAGGTATATCCCTATCAGATCGAATCAGATCAAATTATCTTCTCTGCGAATAATTTAGCAGAAATTTCACATACGCAGTATGACTATAAAGTTTTACAACCTGCCTTATAAATATGATAAAAGCTGTTATATCATCAAAATCACAATGTATTCTTCAATATACATTCCTTCTAAATCCACACAGTGCTTGGCGTGGTCATACAGTCCATTCATGGCGTTTTGGAAGACTAATATTAGGATGTTGTTGAATACCCTCATCACAATGGTATAAGTGTGTGTTACATCGTCGTAACGATTCCCTTCCAGCATCAATTTTATTTTGGGGAAGGAGAATAGTTATCCGACGCCAAATCATAAGCATACAGAGGATAATGCAATACAGTGGCATTTTTGGAGAACAGAAATTGACGCACGACTGTAGCATTATAGGCCGATGCGTTATCGTATGCGCGCACAATTTTTGTTTTTCTTTAAATCTTCGACGATGTCAATCCAGCTGTTTCTTTGTCGATGAAAACCAACAGTTGTCTAACTGTTTCGATGTTTTCGGTGTTTCTGCTTCATGCGAAATTGCTCTTGCCAGCTAAAAACGTTGCAACGAGTCCATGAAACATCCCTAAACGATATTTAGATCAAAACAAATGATTAGGCTGATTCTTTACGCACACGAAAAAAAAAATTGATTGCGACAGATGCATCCATGACGAGGCAGATCTAAGAGGTCAACAAACTACCCCCATACGAGATCTGTACTGAACCAATATTAATAAAACTTGAGGGGGATGTTGATGAAGGTTAGACAAAAATATTTTGCGTGCCAATTCATTGATGTCGTTGTTATTTGGCGCTACAGAAAATTAGTCCTAAATCTTAATATTTACATTTTGTTACTATTTAGACGTGTAATTATTTAGGAATTTCATATGCCATTGTTAACTGTCAACTGTACCACTTACATCAAAAATTTAAAAGTATTCTTTCTTCTGAATTGGAACGTTTTTTAAAACTTATTCTCTAAACTTGTTGCATAAAACTATAAGTTTTAATGAAAATTAATTCAAATTGAAGAAGATTTTTTTTTATACATGTATTATTACGCAGTAAAATGTATATATATATATATATATATATATATATATATATATATATATATATATATATATATATATATATTCTAGCGTTACCATTAGTAAAGAGAGGTAGGTATATAGGTATGGTGCTACAAATCGCATATCAACATTTTCTAAATAAGCACATTTCATGTTTCTTAGAATTAGATTTTAACATTTTTACGGTAATGTCTATGAAGTGGTTTCCTGCGCACTCTAACACGAATACTACTAATTAAAAAAAAAACCCATTATATTTTATGGTAAATCAGATATCTGGAATTGACACTTAAAGCTCTAAACAGTTTTTTTCTTTTTTTTTTAGAAAAATACGTTGAAATATATCTATTTTATTTAGTTATAATAAATTTTAAAAAATATTCAATTTTCTATAGGTTTGTATTGCTTGGCTATAAAATTCATAAAATAATTGATTGTTATCAAATCTGCAGCCTACATTTTATAATCAATACATTTTCTTGGTAAGACAGATTATGAATCAAATGTTAATTGACGTCACTTTGAAAAAAAATTGATCTTAAAAAAAATAATTTTCATCTTCTTTCACATACTTCTGCAAATATTTCGGCCACTCATCCATTGCAGCTAAGCTGTTGTCTTCACTATTGTAGAAGAAAAAAATCACAGACAAAATGATATAATTTATGCTCACAGCTCTCGGGAAGCTGCAGAAAAAATCTCGAAGGTAGAAAGGGGGCACTACCCAGCGTCAGTGATGTGACGATTCGGAAGGGGGTTGTCGTCGAAACGCTGGTTACAGCTTAATGTACCTAATTCTGGGCCTCTGGAAATCCGGACTTCAATCCTTTGGACTACCGCTTGTGGAATGTATTAGAGGAGAAGGGCTGTTCCAAACCTCATCGCAATATTGAGGCATTAAAGGCTCATTTGGTGAAAACAGTAGCTTCCATACCCCCGAAAGTGGTGCGTGCTGCAATAGATGAGTAGCCGGAACGTTTGCAGAAGTGTGTGAAAGAAGAAGGCGGTCATTTTGAATATATTTTTTTAAAAGATTATTAGTAACATTTAAATAACTTTTTTTTTCATCGTATTTCGTTTCTTTATGTGGAATAAGCTTCTCTTGTATTAGGGGCAGTATTTATGACACAACTACGTATTTACTTAATACATGTGGAAGAAGTATTAAACATGTTTATTTAAATGAATAAAAATTAAATTAATATTTTTACGATGATCTGTGCATGTGTATGTTAGACGGACGATTTTTCAAAAACTTCAAGACTTAATATTTGTTTAACTACGTATTTCTCAATCGGACGTGAATGGGAAGAGTTGAAAAGGATTTGGTAGCAATTTTTTGTTCTTTCTAGTATTAAAGGAGAGTAAATTCTTTATCTGATACATTTAAATATTTTATTATATCTTTTATTGAGTTAGAGATAAAAGAGTTCAATATATTAAATAATCTGTTGTGCGATAGTACGAGTCAATGTTATAGTTAACATTTTTGTCTCAATCTCTACAAAGAAATCTCCAAAAGAAGTATATTAATTCCACAGAAAAAGAACATCTTCATAATCAAAATGAGTTGTCTTTTTGTATTCTATTTATATAAGAGTCATCATTTAGATATCTAAATAGAATTGTCATTGTCCGTTGTCCAGGCTTTGGATCGATGTGTTTTTCATTTCTTGAAGCTTTCCACAGCGCCAGCGGAGAGCCGCAGAACTACTAGCGTTATTCACTTAGCGACGAGCGTCATTTACTCTAATGTGGATATGTTCAGCATTGCGGATTTGTTACACACGCAGCTCTAATATATCTAATGGATATCTCATACGACCCGGGGAATTATTTATGAGGGAAAGAATTTCACAGGGAATGCGAGACAGTAATAAGAGGAAAATGGGGGAGAAAGCGTCATTAATATCATAATTAATTCGTTTATTACATGTGAAGCATGAGGTAGGAATTTTAAGAATTCCAATAAGAGTTTTATTTGTATATAATTGGAAATTTTAACACATTTTGTCAGATTACAGACTACAAGAGAAGTTTTTAAATTCTAACAGATTTATCCATTCATGTGGTTATTCAATAACATTACTTTTTACCTCTCGCTAAGAGAGGCATGAATCCAAATTCATGCTAAAAATCGCATATCCAGATTTTATTGAATAAGCACGATTTAAGGTCCATAGAATCCGATTTTAACATTTTTACAATGATGTCTGTGTGTATGATGTCTGTGTGTGTGTGTGTGTGTGTGTGTGTGTGTGTGTGTGTCGATGTGTGTGTGTGTGTGTGTGTGAGGTTGTTGGAGACACGATTTCTCAAATTCTATAGAACTAAAGATCTGTTTGACTACGGATTCCTCAATCTAACAGTAATGGGAAGAGTTGAATAGGTTCTGGACAACCGGAAGTGGTAGTTTCTAAAAAAAATATTTCTAAATATTATTTTTTGAAAATTTATTACTACAAATATTAAAGATAATTAAATTCTCGTATAGGTTTGGAGATATAGTATATAATAATATAGAATAATCTGTTGTAATAAATCTCGTTGCCAGAAAAACAGTTGCGATATTAAATTTTTTGTAATTGACAAATAAATGCAAAATGTCAGTGCCAGTTCTGGAAGGTATGAGTACATTTAATATATATTATTGTATTATTAATTAAATATTTATTTAAATTGCAGGTATGTCAATATTATATATATCCTTAAGAAATACCGCTAATACCGTCAATGAATTTGAAGTATTTTGAACATATTAGAATAGTAGGATAAAATTTCTCATAGAACGAAAGAAGAGAAACAATGTCAATTATTTGTGTGTACAAGAAATGTTAAATTCGTTACTTATAGGGCGCGAGCAGCCATATGTCTTTGTTGGCCTTGGCAAGCAGATATGAGGATCCGTGTCAGAATGACGGCTAGTAGTTTTTTACATAGATGTTAAAATTGTCATATGTCATAATTTTTCATTCAAAATTTCATAATATTCTGTTTATTTGTCATCCATTAGTATGGAATATACTTGTCGAGGAAAATAATCCACATGGATTTGGAAAATCATAATGTTTCGAATGAAAACTTATGATACTTGACACCTATGTATATTACCAGCTGTCATTCTGACACGGGCCCCCATATCTGTTTGCTAAGGCCAACAAAGTCATATACCTGCTCGCGCCCTATGCAAGATAAAATGAAAATGGCGAGAGGTATTGTGCTGGCCACAACAGATTTTTTATTATTATTAATATTCTTATTATATTTCAGAAACCTTAAAATCTTACACTGCGGAAGTGAAGCTGTGCTGAAACGTCGATTTTGTAAGAATAAATGTTGTATGACTGAGATTTCGATTATTTGGTAACACATAATGTACATATGTTAGTGTTTACATTGTTTATCTACACAACCTTTCCACCTTTGGAAATACATTTTATCTAAATCTGGAACTATACACTTGCACTTTGCTAAAACAATGGCTGGTATACACCGATTTTTCGCACTTCAGCTTCGCGTCATAGTCTGATGTTCGTATGAATCAAACAGTATTGGTAGTAATGGAAACGTGATTACCAGCAAATTTCCAACAGTTTTGTGTACAAGGCAATTACGTCATACTATTTAAGCGCGTGTATTTTCTTTGATGAAGCTAAATTATATTTTGTGTCTGTTTAGCGCTTTAAATAGTTTTTTTTTTACCGCAGTCAACCTATTCCCCTTTTTCCATTTTGTTTGTCTTTCATCATTCGTATTTTGTACCAACATAAAGTTTTGATTTTCTATAATTTCTGACGCAGGACAAGGCATTAATTTTTTCATTGTATTTCTCTTTGTAATAACCACGTCCTTCCGACGAGTTTGTTACCCCACTAAGTACTGTGTACTGTGGAGATATTTTTTTAGGGATATTTAGTGGCTTTGGTGGCTATGGCTGGCCTTTGGTCCTGGAAATTTGGCTCCAGAACCGCCGAGGCAGACCGAGCGGAAAACAAGGCATAAGATCCGCCAAAACCCTCTGTAGCGGTAACCAGGCAGTTCACCTATGCCTAGAGAGCTTCCACTCTACTTAATAGAGTTTCTGTCGCAACAAGCGAAGAGGTGGCTCCCCGGTTTATCAATTTTAGCCAAAATCTAATATGTTGTTCCCCTTGATATAAAAGTCGTAAATTCTAAAATTAACAATTTTTGGATTATATTTTAACATAGTTCTTCATTAAAAACTGTTATAGGTATCAAGTAAAGTATTTATGCAGGTTGTCCAATATTCCCGAAAATCTAATCAACCCTTTAAATGAATGCAGAAAACTTAAATACAGAAAATATTAACTTTTGGAAGTTTAACATGTGTTATCGTGGAAGAAAAAAATGTCTCACTCACGCATACACCCACACATCATTGTAAAAATAGTAAAAACGTGTTGTGAAGACCCTAATGCGTATCGAATTTTTGGACCGAAAACATTACCTCTTTTACCTACAGTATGGCGGGAGGTAAAATATACAAGATGATGTATTCAAAATACATATATTTATAATTATAAACTCTTAACTACTTTATGGGCCACAAGGCCATGAATTAGTAATTTAACCTAATGTATTGACATGTTATTTGCATTTTGATGGAGAACTTCGCCATTCGCATATTCTACACGGGACCTGTGTAGCTGTATCTTCAAGTCACCATTAGTAAGTATGAAACTAGTCTGATAGAATGGTAATATTTGGTTAATAATCGAATATGGCATGTGGCAATCGAATCCTGATTTCTATGTGAACAGACTTAACTCGTGAGCCACCATTATATGTCATATTATTGAATCGGTCATTTTGAAAACGACTCTAGTTTAAAAATAAATTCCAGAAGACATAAAAAAAAACTTAAATGCTCTTGTATGTGAAATAGTTTTCATTGGTTAGTAAAATATGCGTCTCTATAAAACTATGGATGAATTTTTAAAATAATATAGCAACTACTACCCCAAGTTATTCACGATTAACTCTGAATTCCTAATATCTATAATCCGCGAAACTGTAATTACCTCTCGCTAAGAGAGGTATTGCATTCATGCTAAAAATCGCATATCCAGATTTTATTGAATAAGCACGTTTTAAGGTCCCTACAATCCGATTTTAACATTTTTACGATGATGTCTGTGTGTGTGTGTGTGTGTGTGTGTGTGTGGATGTGTGTGTGTGTGTGTGTGTGTGTGTGTGGGATGTTGGAAGGACGGTTACTCAAAAACTATAAGACTTAAAATTTGTTTAACAACGTATTTCCCAATCGGACATTCATGGGAAGATCTGAAAAGGTTTTGGTAATAATTGGACAACCGGAAGTAGAAGATTCTTGAAAAAAAATCTTCTAAATATTATTTTTTGAAAATTTTTCGTGGTAATATTAAAGAAAATTAAATTCTCTATCTGATACATTTAAATATTTTATTATATATTCCATAGATTTAGAGATAAAAGAAGTATAATATATAAAATAATCTGTTGTAATAAATTTGACAGCCGAAAGAATGCCATGAAAAATAGTTGATAATTTAAATTATTTGTAACTGACAGATAAATGTCAGTGTCAGAAATAATGAGTAATGAAAGAAAAATGTACTTGGAGAATCCCTTAGTTCTTGATCTGTGACTATTATGGAGATGACAAGTCTTAAATTTGTTTCAAACATTATGGGACAATGTACACCAGTACTATAGACTAGAGTAACTTTGAATTGCGAAAAAGCTATCAAATTCTTCTCAAGTAAGTTGTAAATATTGACAAAATTACACATCGATATAAGAATAATCGGAGTGCAATCTATCCGTCACTTTATTAAAGGGAATTAGTGTTATTTAGATATAACATGTATGAAAAAATAAAATGTAAAAGAAGATATGTAAGAATAGATGCACAATCCATATATACATTTTAGACCGCCCAAAATTAATGTTTTTACTAGAAGAATATGAAGAGAAAGTAAACAACGTTGTTCGAATTGAAAATTGCAGTTACCAGCCTAATATTTATATATGGTAAACTCTACTTTGTAATTTATTGTAACATAATTTATGGTAAAATATCTTCATGTTGAGACATGCTATTATTGAATAATAAAGAAGTTTATACGTCATAGATTTATATGAATATATTATTTGTATTTATAAAAATATTCTTTGCTTTATGCATACAGCCAGGTAAAATATACGGCGAGAGGTTATGTGCTGGCCACATCAGATTTTTTTTTCTTTAGGAATAGTCTTGTCATAGCTTTGCGGGTTAAGAATTGATTGTGAAAAGATAAAAAATTTCAAGAGTTATCCCGTTTTTCAATTGAACATCGGTTATCGACTGGCCGAGTGTACGACTTTAGATTTTAGACACATGAGATATAATAATTTTTTTATATACAATCATGTGTATTTACTAGAGAAGAACCGACTACCGACTATTAGTCGGTTAAGCACACTATCTGGACATTTTTCTAGTCGGTAAAAAGACCGATTAGTTGGCTTAGTATTTTATAACCTAAGGCATAGAAATAATATACAATTTTTATTAGTAAATTAATTAGAAAAATATTTAATTACTGTAAGTTTGATATGCCAAAAGGACATTCTAAAACAAAAGAATAAATCTGATGTGGTAGGCACAATACCTTCCGTCAATTCTATGTATTTTGTACAAACTCTACTCAAATTTTTTTTACAAACTATTCTAAGGATATTTTATTTTTAGAGGCGAAATAAACTAATCTTACCTAGTACTGAATTGAACCGAATTACGCCTAAAAAGAAGAGTATGTTTCTTAAAATAATAAGTAGAAAATAAAAATATATACAGCATTATATTTATAACATATTAATCAGCTTAATTGGCTTATGGCTATAATCTGTTGTATTACCTTATGTGATTTGTCACCACCTTAAATTATTTTACATTTTTATATTTCCAGTAAAATTATTTCACAAAGATATTGTGTAAATTTTGTTTGACATTGACATCTGTCAATTAGTAATATTTGAATATTCTGTTTCCATGGAGCAGCAATTATAGCAGCATTAGGTTCAAGATATTTCTTTATAATTCTTTATCTCTAAATTCATTGAATAATTAAATCGAATAGAGAATAACATATTATTTTATTTATAATAATATAAAAGGTCAAAAAATGATATTTAACAGCGTTTTTTCAAGAAAAATTTTAAATCTTAAAATTAGGGTACTTCCGCTTAACCAATCATAACCAAAATCTATTCAACTCTTCATATGAACGTACGAAAGAGGAATACGAAAGAATTATAAATTTTGTAATTGTAGTATTGGAGTTATCCAAGGAGAATTTTTTGTCACACACACATATATATACACTGACAACACACACACACACATATATATATACACACATCGTCGTAAGACGGTAGTCGGTTAGTAGATCAAAATCGTGGTCCGTACTAGAATTTACCCTTAACTTTATTAAATGTTGAAATTCGAATGTCACAAAACTGGAGATGATTCCTTTACAAACTGACTGATTTATTGTATGAATAATAAGAAAATGTGGAGCAATTATTTAATTTTGTAATTCAGTGAAAATAAAGACTAATGAACACTAATAACAAATTTCCATTTACTCGTGCTACAACAGTAAAAAATGAATTGTAGTCAATAAATTAATAAAATAGCGAAAATTCATATCTACTTATTTTAGAAAACAATAATTCAGGGTTCTTCAACAATTTAATATTACCTATGGTCCTAAATATATGTGTACATAATACGCTAACTTATAAATTCGATATGAGGAAACTTTTCAAAATAGGTAAGTACCGGGTTTTTAACCTAGTCTACAAATCCATTCGGCAAGATAAATTTCATGCATGATAGGATGATGACATGCACTATACGAAAATTGAAAGCAAAAACAATGAAAATTGTTGAAACCAATAATTTTCCGGTACAAAAATGGAAATACGTATCAGTTTTTACAGCGAAACCGTTATGGTTTTTTTTTTTTTTTTGTAAGCAGCGAATGACATTTTAAATTGTGAAGTACATAGATACCATTCTCAATTGAAACATAAATTTTAAAAAGCAAAAAAAGAATATCCAAATGACATTTCCACAGCAAAAATTAAAGGAATATAATGTTATACACATATTATTTCACAGAATAACTTTCTGTACATCCCTACCATTTAAATCGAGTGTTCACAAACTATTTAAATGAACAGTATACAGAGTAATTGCAAGAAGTTCTAAAACATGTTTTAATGAGATTATAGAATATTCGGTCTAAATTTTCAACATATTTATTATAAATGATGAAAAAGAAGTGTAAATCCGAATACTATGTTAAAAATACTGTACAAAATTGAAAATACAAGCAGAATAATGTATAAAAGAAGCTGGAGGACATGAAGAAATTTGATATTATCCATATTGTTTATTCGTATTTCTTTGTTGATTAAAATGAAAAAACATCCAATTTCACTGAATATTTATTTAAATTTAAGAAAATGTTTCATATATGTTCTAAATGTTTCTAAATAAATATTATTTCTATATAAATAAAGATGCTTTACTTTCTGAGTAAATTATATTTTTTTACGATTTTCTAGTTACTTGTGTACTTATTATCAGAACTTGAAGAGTTAAAGCACAGACGCAATATATATTGCGTCTGTGGTTAAAGTAAATAATGATGTAAGCGCCATATTTGTGATTTTTTTTACAGGGATAATGAAGTGCCTACATAATTATAATAATTTAAGCGTGGCATCTATGAAAACCTAATGTAATGATAAAAAACGAATCTGGACATTGATCCTTATTTATGATATAGAGCTAGGTATTTATGTTATTATTCCTGTAAAAGACAATTTTTAAAATATGGCACTTGCATTATTATTTCAAGTCTTCAATTGTACTTTCATCATTTTATCACGTGCAAACGTCAATTTTTTGTTCTTAAGTGACAGCTTGAAAACTTATAAAACAAACTCAGAAAGTATATTTTAATATGCTAATTATCTTGGAATCAACGCAAAGAAGAAGATATTGTACATGGGTCTTTGTCATCAGTGGAATCTCGAAAACTATAAAAGTTATAATTTTAGTAAAATATGTCAGAAGAAGGGTTTTAATCATTAATCTGTTATCATCTCAAATAATGACAACAGACTTGTTAAATATTGTAATTTATTATGCAAACACATTTTGTATTTGGCGCGCTTGCAACTTCCTATTATTGCTGTTAGGTCTTCTTATTATTACCGCGAACGCGCAGTTGGAAATACTGGGATATTGTTAGGGATTTATGACATGTAAGTACGTTTTTGACAGAATAAGTTGGTGAGTTTATGGGTTAGAAAAACGTACGTGTGTAATGGGAATAAAGTTATAAATGTTTGTCAGTGTAATAAAGTTAATATTGAAAACCACACCCGCTTAATACATATCAAGACTTATTACCATAGTTACGAAAATAGGGAAACCAAAAAAGTCCTACCATACTCTTCCCTATTTACTCGTATATCAGCCTAGAAAATTAAACCCCTAAAAACTAATGTCATTGTTTGGGACCAATGTGGAGAGTCTCAAATTTTTAAATGGATTAGAATCGCTGAGCACATTTTTACGTGACCATTTAAGATGTAAATTTTGTTAAAAATTATCATAGGCTGCTAAATAATGACGAAAAAAATAATATTTTCAATTAATTCCTGATCCACTAGAGAAATGTTATCTTTAAATTACAGAATGGAACGAAACCTTTTACCTCCTAATTTTCATTATTTTTCTCTGGCTTTCTTTTGTTAATTTTGAGTTGTTAAATCTATTCAGTTGAAACGATTTTTTGATATATTTTTCGTCTACAGTCTCATGACTTGGTTTGTATGTGAGAAGTATGAATCTCGGTGTGTCTTTTTTGCTTGTTTTAGTTGCGGGAAGATTTGAATTGTTTGGTTTTAGCGCGCGTCCGGTCCCGGAGCCATTAGCACCACTTCCGGTCGTGAAGTTTGCCGGTTCCGCTCAGAGCACTCTGCAAGATCAATCATAATCCTCCCCAACTAACTTTCACTATACACAAATTAACTTCATTTCCAGCAAACACCAAAAATACTATTACCAGAATCCATTGCAGTCAGGATCAAGTTACAGATCACTACCTACTATAATTATCGTAATAACTAGAAGGAGACGAAAAAGATATCTTTTACAAAATAAGAAGAAAAATAGAGGTATGAATTCATGTTCCATGAGTACATATACCGGCGTGCCAAAAAAGATCATTCCCTAAGAAAAATTAAATGTCATTTTCGACAATTTATTTGAATGTAAAGTACACTATTTATAAGTTGGGTTTGAAATGTTTTCAATATTATGAATGCCAGTTTAATGTAAAGGTACTAAAAAGTAATAAATTTCATGAAACACCATTATTGATAAAGAAAGGAAAATTTGAATGTATTTAGTCAAATGTTTTACCAACTTAGCAAGAATTGTCAATATAATGAGAATTCATGCTTTGAAGATAAACACAATTCCTTCATTACACAGATTATGTTATCAACGTCGACAGATAAATGACTGACAAAAAATAACCATTCTAATGTGATAATGGTTGAAATTGAAGAGGGCAATATATTAGAAATAAAAATGTTAATTATTAAAATTTGTGTAATATTTTGAAAAAAATCACTTGATTTGAAACTGAATGTGACGTCATACAGCTTAACAAGTGACATACTGTCGCCTACATTTATTGTTATAAATAACGTAAGTGATAAAGTGACGGACAAACTATTTTCCTATTGGCTATAAGTGACGTGTTGTTCGTAATTTTATGTCACTGGAGTGGGGGGGAGGGGGTTAACTATTTATGGCGCAAATATTTTTATTTATAAAAATACAAAAAAAAATATTACTATAAATAATGCTTATACTTTCATTTAAAATACTTTTAAAAAAAATGTAAACCCGACTCATTGCATTGCTCGAGAATATTTCATTCGTTGTATATAGCATATCTGATATAAAATCAAAATAACTGTTCCTGGTAGCATCCGTTCGTTATTGAATTGTTCGCTATAGCGTACCTCTCTGTATTATTATCATTATTATTATTATCATCATAAATACCTAATGAATAAAACAGTTTTTTGTATTCGTAATTGACAAGAAATAAACGGCACTCGGTATCATAATAGTAGTTTATATATCAAGGGAGTAAAATTCGTCATTATTTGTTGAGAGCGAATATTGAATCCTGAGGGCGTAGCCCGAGGGATGCAATCGCTGGAGGCAAATAATGACACTTTACCCCCGTGTTATATACAATATTTTATATACAAACGGAAAAATTTGTTATTTAGCTTACAAAAGAGACTAACAGCATGTGAAACTAATAAAAATGAAGCAAATTCCTATAAACGAAAAATCTATTTATTTTTTAGTGTTTCATAAAAACAATTTCAAAATAATTATAATTAATAATATTCTACATATTTGTATTTCAATTAAGAATTGAACACTAAGAAAATAAAATTATCACTTTATTTCCCTAGGGAGTACTTGTCATTTTTATTTCCCTCGGGAAATAATGAAGCACATTAATTAATGATTTTAATAAGAATAAAGTTAACTTTATTTACCGGTTGTATATAAAATAAATTTATAATAGTAAGATTTTGGAGATGCATCGAAAGATGTCCTACAGCGATTTTAATGTTTATAAAATATTTTCTTCCCTAACTATTTTTCTGAAAAACAGTTAAATAATAACGCATACTATCCATTTTACCACGTCTAAATTAAATTTACTCTATTACTAAAACCGTAAATTAAAAATTTTGACAGTAAATTATTCGGAATTTTATTTGCTAAAACTGTATGTATAAATCACCGCATAAAGTGTTACGGGATAGATAATCTCTGAAAATAACTGTTTTTCCCATGTTAAACACCTATGCCGCGGATATTCGTGTTCACTCTGTAGGTATATTAAATATTGTGTTATAATAAACATTTGTTTACTTTCTAATTTCCAATTCCTGATTGTTGATTAACATGAAATGATTATAGACAGATGATGTATTTGTTTGTCACTTTGTAAACAGTACCAAGCATAATTAATTTTACCGTATGTACACTGTTTGAATTGAATTAAAATTAATTCTGCGATTCTAATCACCTATACGTGGTAAAAACATATAATGTAAAATCCGCAGACAGTAACAAATAGTAAGTATTAAATACATAGAAATCCATCGGCTCTAATCCAACGGTGGGATGAGACTACCCATAAATCAGCGTGAGGAATAACTACAAAATCATTAATTACGCAAATAACAAGAGCAACAAATACTTGTACACGATGTGTTTACATGGACATGTGGAGGATTGCACTGCCACTGCACGCAGCCAATATGCTGCAACAAATGCACACTTGTAAGCGGATTGTGCATTATTTTATCTCACATTATATAGCCCAACCAATTGAAATTATACTGCAATAGCAATTACTGAAATGCTCACTAACCACAATGAATAGCAGCTAATATAAATAAATATATCAGCAGGCTTATCAACATGTACTATGTACGCGATTATGGTGGAACATGGTCTTACAAATTGCCTGCTAATTTCAATCATAAGTATTTATTATAAGTAAAATTACTAAAATTCATATAAGTTAAAATTAAAAAATCTGTTGTGGCCAGCAGAATACCTGCCGTCAATCCTATGTATAATGTATAAATTCTATACATAATTTTTCTTGCAAAAGATTCTAAATTTCCAGTAAAATTATTTCATAAACTATTCAAATTGCACTTGACACTGACATCTTCTTCCTCTTTAGCTTTTCCCATGCGTTAGGGGTCGCTATTTTTGCGTGTCGTTCTCATTCGGTTCTTTTTCTCTCAAGTCTTCCGCAATACAGTCTTTCCATCTTATCTTTGGTCTTCCTCTGCTTCTTCAACCTCCCATTACTAAACTACTCATTCTTGTTCAAATATAATTCTTCATTTCTCCTCATGACATGTTCAAACCAATGTAATCGTCTTTCTTGTATCTTTCTAGAAAATTGTAACACTAGAATTATTTTCTTACCGTATCTTTTCGTGTGTTCACCAACATCTACTTCAACATCCTCATCTCTGCCACATTAATTTACTTTTTACTCATACTGACATCTGTCAATTTGAATTATATGAAATAGTAGTAGTTTCCATGTTTAGCATAGCTGGCTGAATTATAAAATTAATTTCTTTAAAATTCTTTAACTCTGTATCTATTAAATATGAAGTATAAAAAGTAATCAAATCGTATAGAGAATAATATATTCTTTAAGTTTAATATTAAATGTCAATAAATCAAATTTAACTGTTAAATCTTCAAATGAGGCTACTTCCGGTTCACCAATTATAACCAAAATCTAATCAGTTGTTCTTCTGGATGTAAACTTGAGGAATACGAAAAAAATATAATTTTTGGAATCGTGGTATTGAAGTTATGGGATCCGGAACTTTTGTCACACACACACAGACACACACACACACATACATACATACATACATACAGACATCATCGTAAAAATGGTAAAATCGTATTATAGGGACCCCAAAACATACTTATTCAGTAAAAACTCATCATTCAATTTTTTGACCAAAGACAATACCTTCCTTACCTAGAGGTGACGGAAGGTAAAAAGTAAAATTACTTTATTAATAATCGGTCATTAAAATGAAATATGGCGATTTCCAACTTTAAAAAAGTTAGTTACTGTTAACCTCAATATTCAAGAGGGACGGAAGTTTTCATTTTCCAAGCTCCGGCAAGAAGTTGCCAGGAATACTTACCGCGCCAGTGGCGTATTATCGCAGAACCCTAAAAATGTCATGATTGTGCCGCAAAATTTTACAGGGGGTGCAAAAATTCTACACCCAGTGTGCATTATTTGTGGCTCATGAGGAGTTAAAAAATATTAAGGGAAATGGCGGCTGGGTTTGTAGGGCTAAATAAGCTTCGTCCGCCGCTAACCGACATGCAAGATCAGTGCATGTTTCTGATGTGTATTTACACATAAACAAATCTCCTTTACCTTTTATATGTAAAGAAATGAATAGAAATTATAGAAAAGTATAAATAAATGCAAAGAAATTTAAATTAAAGGTTATAAATCTAACTGACTCTTCATGTGACAGATGAACAAGGCCAAAACATTCGTTTGTTCATTTGGGTTTATTATAATTATTAGCTACTTTTAAATATTAATAATTTTTGATTTAGAATAAAATAGCATACAAACCTCGATGAAAAGTTTCGTTTAGGTCTTGGGATATAGTTAACCTCGACAGTAATGAATTCACTTTCCACCTAAATAAAATAAATAAATATATAATCAAATTTCTCTATAAATGGCATTCCAATGTGATGACGTCATTTAGTTAATTTCAATTTATATGACCGATTGATCTACTCGATTGTGCTGACTTCTATAGTGTACTTTCAAACTTTAAATTAGAAATAATTACATTAATTGATTACAACAATTAATATATAAGAAAACAGCTCTAAATAATTCTTAATTTAATTATAAGATAGACTTAAAATTGATTTAAAAGGGCCTTAAAACCAATATACTTTCACTATACATGTAAATAGTAGGTACGTCGAATTGCAGACTCAGACAGTAAAACTGTCAATGTTCCGCACTGCATGTTTGACGGATCACTATTTTTTTTGGCAACGAAATAGAATAAATCCTGGTTTGATTTAAATTCATTTTTGATATTTTTTAGCATCACATGACACATCCAAAGCACTCAAAGCATTACAAACTCTCTAAAATGTAATAATATTCAGAAATAAATACATAGGAAATAAAGAACTAAGAAATGTCATGTGATAACCTCAAAATATAATACTCATATTTTCTACAGAATACAATGGAATTAGAGAAACATTTATACGTTCTCCTCCTCAATGTATGTAGAAGCATTAAAAATAATTTCATTACACAGTTTCGATAATTTTTACCGCTTAAATTTTGATTGTCATACATGTAATCATACAAATTATTCATATAGCCCAAGTTACGATATACGGAAACACAGGCGTAAGAATAAAACAATCAAAAGAAACACGTTGCTAAAAACATATGTGATTTCTCCATTCATACTGTGCAATCACGTGATCACATTGGAATGCCATTCTAAAAAAATTGAAATCTCACCACGGCATAGGTATTACCCATTTTGCTGGGTGTGCCAATCTGCTTTGTACACACATATCGGTAATAATGAAATATTTGTACCGTCTAGGTGCTTACCAGGCGTCATCTCATTGGGAACTCATTGCTGACGTGGAGAGTGCACCACATAGGTTAATTTTGTCCCATTAAAATTTGAAGCATCGGTCGGAATCGAACCCGGGTCTCCAGATTCGCGCCCAAATACTCAGGCACACGACCACGAGACCCGACTTTTCACCTTAGTAATATATTCATAATCAGTTAGTAATATATGCGTTTTTAACTTGTAAAATGGTTGGGAAGTGTGATTTGTATATTTCACTTTCCAGTTAAATTTTTTCCGGATAGCGTGTCACTTTCTAACCGCTAAAACATTATTACCATTTTCACATTTTAAATTGTAATAAAAATGATAACTCAAGTGATAGAATTTCTATGCTTAAGCAGACTAAATCAATTATAGTAAAACTGTAAAGAAAATTAATAAAATTAATGTTTAAAAGTCAGTGATTACTAATGATTGGAATTAAGAAATATACAGATACATATCCCGTGGGAAAGCTTGTTCCAATCTCGTGCTCATAATTTATCATGGTATAACTCGGAAATCTAATTAAACGCTGTCATAATAAAGCATTTTTCTGATCGATATGTAATGCTACACAACGTACGATTATTATAATTTCAATTACTAGTGCTATATACATTACAAATTCCTACTAGTACTGGTATATATTTACAAACACAATGTACGTTCCGCCTAAATTTCGATTTTGTTGTTCACATAAATACATTCGTAAACATTCAGTTTTATAAAAATCATGCAAACATTTGCCAATCACACATGCACATCTGTTCATGCTATTGTCGATTTTGACAACAGATGAGCCACTGTTTTTTACGAATTTTTGTACGAAGTATGTACAACTGAACGTTTAAACGAATATATTTGTATGTGCATGAATTTGTATTTATGAATATGTAAGATCAAAACCTTACATACCCTAATGAAGGTATAGGTGTATATGGAAAAGAATAAATATTGTATGAATGAAATTTCGAATAATTGTGAACACTCAAATGTACATTGGTTTGGTATAATAACAAGTCACTAAAATGTGCAGAAATTTAATAATTTCTTTTTTTATTTGCCTTTGTGTGTCTCATTTTAGCAAATATGTTTTTGAATGTATTTTGGGTGGAATATAAAACACACGCATTACGTTAAAATATAACTTCGTGCACAAACTTTAAGGGCATGGTACCGAATAAAATGTGTAAAAAGCTTATTAACATAGGTTTGGGGACCGATTCTAATTCATTTTAGAGACTTACCACAATTAATGACGCCATATGGTTACCATGGTGTTGTTAGAGGGATCAAATAGGGTTTTAAAGATGCTTTCCTTTACATGCACAAAAAGGGTGAGTAGCATTGAACTGAACTTATCCACAACTCCCCCTGAAGAAAATAAAAGGAACAAGTGATGCTTGTCGTCTGTCAGCGAATGATTTTCACACATTATTTTGTTTTATGTCGTATTTTATGTTTATGGGAATTAACTAATAAAAAATATAAAACCGCTAGTCTAATGAAACGTGAAAATCCAAAAACAGAAACAATCGCGTATAAAAATGTACAAGCGTGATCAGTTCACTCGAAAATTTTCTAGATGCTTTGCGGGGGAGGGACGAGATAAGCGAATAGATAAGAGTACTTTACCTCATTTAAAAGGAACGATATGGGAGATAAGTGCTGTATAGTGCTGGACCCGTATGTACAAGGAAAGCACCGTTTAGTTTGCATTAATTTTGTTATTTGTGAATATGTCGTGAATAGTATTACATATAAAGTGTCTTCCTTTATAGAAATAGTAAAAAATACAATTTTTCGAGATGTCCATTGTATTTTTAGGAAATGGTTCTGTATCGTAATATTCAAATTTTATATCTTCTAATGGCTGAGAGGATGAAGTAAACCGAATTTTTTAAAATTATTAATACTACTGTTTAAAAGACAATTTCTTGCTCATTAACTGTTCCATTGTCTTTTAAATTAAGAAACGAAGTATATTATTTGAAAAATATAACCAACATAAAATCCTGTCATATTGCACCCTGTTTGTGCCAACGTAGAAAATTAAATTCCTATAATCTGACGTAATAAATAGAGACTATATTGAGACAGTCTCAGGTCTCTAAATGAATGAGAATCGGTCTCCTGATATTCAATTGTTTCTGAGAAAGGAAACATTTTGTGTTAGAAGAGAAGAAAAACTGACAAAGACAGTGATCGAACAAAATTTTGTCTTTTATATGATTAAAAATATACTATAAAATTTAATTTGAAGCATTTTTCTTATTTTCTAGTGGTTAATTGAAAATTAACTACTATTGAAGATCGAACACGTGTTAAGCTTTTTTACTCATTTTAGTTTGTGCACAAAGTTCACCACCCGGTATACATGTACCCAGGGCCGTGCGGTGATGTTTTGGCGCCTGGAGCACATTATATTCAATATGGCGTCCTAAGAGAAATATTTACAAAACAGAGAATTTTTCATTTATTTAGATCAATTAAGACGACGGACGAACTGGCTTTAGCTGCTTAACTAGGTGATTAGCAGAAGCGTATTAATCATAATATATGTACTTATTATTTCAATATACGAGGGACGTCCTAAAATTAAAAATACAAATGCACTCCTCCTCTTTCAAACGAGTGGTCCAGCAGCTCTCTTCTAGTTTGGCAGTACCATCCGTTTGCGTTTTCCGCCAGATGCAAAACGTCATAGGGCAATTCAACCGAAGGCAAGGAATGTTGACTCGCGACATATGTCTGCTTTATGATAACGCATGTCCTCACAGCCTCAAACAGCGTGAATAACCAAAGATTTACTGGGCGATTTTGGATGGGATATTGATATTGTGGATCATCCACCACACAGCCCCAATTTGGTACCTTCTGATTTTCATATCTCAATCCATTTACAAAAATTTGATACGAAAAAAATTATAGACGAAGATAAGGTAAAAGAAGACGTGGCACGTTGTACAAGGAAACAGACGGCAACTTTGTTCGACACTACTATAAAAAATCTCGTGCCCCGCCAAAAGAAGGTAAATGAAAATGACTATGGACTATGTAGAAAAATAGTTGAGATGTATACCTACGCTCTCCTGTAATTTTTGATTTTTTTTCCATTTTTCGTAGACTATGTATCTTTAATTTTAGGGCACTCTCTTATGAATATATATATATATATATATATATATATATATATATATATATATATATATATATATATATATCAGTGGGCGCATTTTGCACAAAAGGCGCCTGGAGCGGTTGCTACTTTGCTCCATATTACCGCACGGCTCTGCATGTACCATTTTTCGGTAGTGAAATAACTCATCCGGTCCATAATAATGAGCGGAGTTAGTCAGCTGAACTCTTATTGATTTTATTATTTTTGGGTTTATGCTAACCCACTAAATTGGATGTGTGTGACTTTTATGACGTCAAATTTGGTAATTATACAATGTACTAAGCCAGAAACATCCACTAAACCAAGGCAAAGAAATGACCTAGCTAAATTGTATTCATCCAGAAAATATTGATAATTTCAGCAGAATAAATTATTGTTATTGACTTCCTTCTCTACTTGTATGTTGACCAATGTGTCTGCATGTCATAATATTTAGTGCAAAAATAATTGTATACTTGTAAAATTTTATAGGGAAACATAAAATGTGTACTCGACTTTACTTTTTCTTTTTAAGTCTGTTTCGCGTCACTGCAGGTTTCGCAAAGTGGGTGTTGCATACTGATGTGACTGAAAGCACTTCAAACGGCACATTGTTGCGTTAGTCTTTGAAAATATAAAATAACTACCGTGCAGTAATTAATATTAAAGTGTTGGAACATTTTGTTTAATATTATCAACGACAACCATAAAGTACACATATTCGTACTTAGGAAAGTTTTGAAATTGGTAAATAGTTTGTCCTTGATATTTTCATTCATAATTATTATCTCATCATTATTATCATTAACTACATTTCAAATATGTTCATGTGTTAACAAATTTATATACGACTAGCTGATACCCCGCGGGTTTCGCAACTGCGTATTAATTTATATTTTAATCCCATACATGATTTTAGTGTTAATTTGAAAATATTTAAAATAGTCCGGGAGTTATGAACCCCCAAAAATGCATGTTTTATGAGTAGTGTCGGCAAAAAATGTGAGGTTAAAAATGGTTCAATATCACGGTTTTAGATCAAGATAGAGTGTTTATCCTTGCAAAAATTAATTTTAGAGGGTTTATTTGTATATTTCCGGTATAAACGTGGTTAAATTTCTGGTTATAAATTTCTCAAATCCGAGTTCAAAAATTATACATTTTTGGCTAAAAATGTGAGGTTAAAATCGGCCAATATTTAGATTTCTCGATTTAATATATTAGTATTGTAAGGCCCGGTTTTATAAAGATATTTAAACATTTGAATTTGTAAATTTGACATTTGAAAATATTTATGCTTTTGATTCTATTTAATTTGATATATGATATATATATATAATATATATATATATATATATATATATATATATATATATATATATATATATATATATATATATTTATATATATACAGCGTGTTGCACGACTCGACCAACAAACTTTTACCATATATTCCAGGGGTCATTACGTCAAAAAATGTTATATGACCTATAGATGAATTCCTCTTTGTTTCGGAGATATCGAAGGTGGATAGGACGAGGTGGTCCTGTACATTGGCCAGCTCGGTCACCTGACTTGTCGCCTTTAGATTTTTTTCTGTGGGGTTGCCTCAAATCTCGTGTGTATAATAATGGTAAACCAGATACACGCCAAGAGTTGACTGACCGTATAGTTGAAGCTACTAATTCTCTAAAGAATGAATTGGCAGTAATTAACTGGCAACATTCTATGACTCGAAGGATAGCTGTATGTTTAGAAAATGGCGGTTCTCATTTTGAACAGTTGTTGTAATTTTGTGTTAATTAGCTATCCATTGATGAATAAATTTTCTTTTATCATTTTGTTTCTTAATTTCTTCGATATCTCCGAAACAAAGAGGAATTCATCTATAGGTCATATAACATTTTTTGATCGTAATGACCCCTGGAATATATGGTAAAAGTTTGTCGCTCGAGTCGTGGAACACCCTGTATATATATATATATATATATACAGTGTGCGATTAAAGTGTGGAATATCAAAAAAAAAGCCGAACTCAGCCGGTTTTTATAAAAACGCTGAAACACGTCGATTTAATTTTTAGAAATACACATTAATATGTACGATTCATCTTCCGACTATCATTTGTTTTTCAGTTATGACATCATCACAAAAAAATTAAATGACAACATAGATTTTTAGTAGTGAAATCCGATATGTTTTTTCTTTTCTTTATGATCATGTAAATAAATCATAACGTTGCATAACAAAGATTCTGAGAAAAATCGAGTTGAACATTTAATAATAATGAATAATCAAGATACCCTGATAAAATCATTTAAAAGTTGATTATGGAACTTATAACTGAAAAATGAAAAATAAAGCAAACAAAATTAACACTATTAAATTTTTAACATCTCCAGTCTCCCTAAATTTGTTTTTGATTTTACTAACTGCCGATTGCGTAATAGGTCGATTTGGGCATTTTGCATTAAACATATCACACACTTCTTGCTGGGATCTTGTAAGGTTCCCACAACCAAGAAAAATTAAAATTTCTATTCGTTGCCTTATTGTTAAATCCGCCATGGCCTTGATAATTTAGAAGAATATTATTAAAATTCGACAGTAAACTACAATATTTAAGTCTAGAGAGTTGAATATTGACAGAATAATTGAATGAAACAGTTTGCTACATTTAAATGTTTTATCGAGGTAGGTATCTTGATTATTCATTATTATTAAATGTTCAACTCGATTTTTCTCAGATTTTTTGTTATGCAACGTTATGATTTATTTACATGATCATAAAGAGAAGAAAAAGCACTATCGGATTTCACTACTAAAAATCTATGTTGTCATTTAATTTTTTTTGTGATGACGTCATAACTGAAAAACAAATGAAAGTCGGAAGATGAATGGTACATATTAATGTGTATTTTTAAAAATTAAAATCGACGTGTTTCAGCGTTTTTATAAAAACCGGCTGAGTTTGTTTTTTTTTTGATATTCCACACTTTAATCGCACACTGTATATACCTTACATGTAAAATTTTGAGTGCATTATTATGACAATTTGTAAATTCAGCGGTGGCGTGATGACAAGTTATTGACAGATCCCAATTATGTGATTGATAGTTTTGGATTTGATTTGTCATTGCACATTCCACATTTATTTGATATTACCGCAGGGTTGCGGTGATTTTGCTTTGCTATAACCCTATCTTGGATGACAAAGGTAAATCCCTCAATGTCGATATAGATATCATCCTTCTGAATCCAATTTAAAGTAGCAGCCTTATTAATACTTTTCTATTGTAAGCTGATAGGTCATCTTCCGTATTGTAACTCATTCTCCTTCCATTGCATTGAAAACAAGCTTTGTAGCTATCTACTCTATAAGAAAAAAGTGAAATGGACTTGATTGAATTCTATAATAAAATATAGCCTGTGTCAACTTATAGTGCATTGACTTGACTTCATTGAGCTGTCTTGAATAGTGCACAAGGGTTACTCTTGATTTATTTAAAAATTAGAAATAATGTTCAACTTTAATATAGGTCATATTCCAATCGATTTCTTATTAAGTATATTATATTTCACACAACTGTAACAACTCCATATAATTGTGACCTGCTTCACTGTCTTCCAGGATTTAGAATTGAAAAGACATATTATGAAGCTAAACAGACATTCAGGTCGCCAGGGGGATTTAGGCATAGAACGCCTGTAGATTATATTGTGATAATGCGAGTAACAAATAAATAACTTTTTATAATCTTTTCTAAATTATAGTTTCAGGAATAATATTTCTACTTTGTTATCTTTGTTTTGTTTAGAAATAATTATCATTCTTCTATTAACTGACTGTTTAGTCTAGCTGTCAGTGGCCTTTGACATTTCTTTGTTGATAATTAAGTCTTGAAATTGTTAAACATACGTGCGTGCGACAGAGGGCACTATGGATACCCTATGATACCCTTCATCCTACACACTTCAGATATCCTCTCACGAAGATAACGTCTTTTTTACCTTCCGTCACCTTTAGATAAGGAAAGTGTAGCGACCATTACAAAAGTATTGTCTTTGGTCAAAAAATTTAATGATTGAATAAGCACGTTTTAGGGTCCGTATAATACGATTTTGCCATTTTTACGATGATGTCTGTATGTATGTATTAGTAGTCTCGGATCGCATAACTTCAATACCACGGTTCCAAAAATTGTAATTTTTTCATATTCCTCAAGTTTGCATTCAGAAGAAGAGGTGATTAGCTTTTGGTTATATTTGGTCAACCGGAAGTATCCTCATTTGAAGGTGGTTTACATTTTTTTTTCTTAAAAAATGCAGTTAAATATTATTTATTGACATTTAACGTTATTATAACTTAAAGAATATATTATTCTCTATACGATTTGATTACAATTTATACTTCATATTCAATAGATATAGTCTTAAATTATAAAGATTTTAAATTTCATAAATCAGCCAGCTATGCTAACCATGGAAACTGCTAATATATTCAGATAATTCAAATTGACAGATGTCAGTATCAATGAAAAGTAAATAAATGTAGCAGAGATGAGGATGTTGAGATAGATGTTGGGGAAGACACGGAAAGATAATGAATGAAAGAATAAGGGAAATAACTCTAGAGTTAGAAGTTTCAAGAAAGATATAAGAGAGATGATTACATTGGTTTGAATATGTCATGAGGAGAGATGAAAAATATATTGAAAGAAGAATGAATAGATAAAGTTGTCATCGTTGATAAAAGAAATAACTGCAGGAAGTACCAAGTCCCCTACCATGTGTTACAATATGACGGTGTTTCTTATGGTCGCGTTCAGCCGCATCTACCGGCTATCTAAATAGTTATTTCTAAGAAAATAATCCAACATAGTTTTATATTAATTTGTCGGAAGAAAAGTACAACATGCCAGTTCATAATTTAATAATAAAATATTACTTACCGGGTTCTGAATTTTTGTATTATTATTTTTTAATTTCTCAAAACATGAACTTTTCACATTAATATTCAATAATTGTATTCTAATTTGAATGTACCAGCACCATATCTGCCATTTTTAGCTTCCGTCACCTTTAGGTAAGGAAGGTATTGTCTTTAGTCAAAAAAATCAAAGATGAGTTTATGTCTGTATGTATGTGTGTCTGTGTGTGTGTGACAAAAGTTCCGGATCCCATAACTTCATTACCACGATTCTAAAAATTATATTTTTTTTCGTATTCCTCAAGTTTACATCCAGAAGAACAAGTGATTAGAGTTTGGTTACAATTGGTCAACCGGAAGTACCCTCATTTGAAGATTTAACAGTTAAATTTGATTTATTGACATTTAACGTTATTATAAATTAAACAATATATATTATTCTCTATACGATTTGATTACATTTTATACTTCATATTCAATAGATACAGAGTTAAAGAATTTTAAAGAAATTAAATTTTATAATTCAGCCAGCTATGCTGAACATGGAAACTATTAATATATTCATATAATTCAAATTGACAGATGTCAGTATCAATAAAAAGTAAATTAATGTGGCAGAGATGAGGATGTTGAAGTAGATGTTGGGGAAAACACGGAAAGATACGGTAAGAAAATAACTCAAGTATTACAGGTTTCTAGAAAGATACAAGAAATATGAATACATTGGTTTGAAAATGTCATGAGGAGAAATGAAGAATTATATTTGAACAAGAATGAATAGTTTAGTAATAGGATGTTGAAGAAACAGAGGAAGACCAAAGATTTAGAATTTTTTGCAAGAAAAATTATGTATGGAATTTATACATTATACACAGGATTGACGGAAGGTATTGTGCTGGCCAAAACAGATTTTTTACAGTTGCAGTAATACACTAGATGATCTGACGAAATTTGTTTGCGCTAGCCCGCTGAACTAGCGGCTAAAACCTAGCGGTCATTCAGCGGACCGTAAAACAAAGGTAGCTAAGTTTTTTCAGGTTCTGAGTGACGTGTTTCCTTGAATATCCACTAGAACACTAGATAACGCTTTGCGGCAACGACTCTTGACTCTATTTTATCGTTTGTTAAAATGATAACTTCAAATTAGAAAAATTATGTTTTATTCAGGAGTATTGTAAAATGAAAATAAATACCTCTTATTTATATACAGACATTTTTGATGAGAGATTATAAATAAGTAAATAAATGTATGTATATATATATATATATATATATATAAATTATGAGTGACAGTCGGGTCTTTATCATGTTGCGCTTCTAGCGGAAAAAGTAAGGAAACATGTATTACGTTAAACACTGGTTACCACATGCAAATAGCTTCTGCAGAAGCCTGTTTCCAGATTGTAGTGACAGTATAAGCAGAGGGTCTAAGTCTATTGTGAAGGAAAGAGTTTTTCAACAGGTCTCTGCTTATGCACAAATCGTCATCATTTTCCAGTGAAAAAAGTTGTGGGTGGGCCACCACAGAATGTAAGGCGACATAACATAGGACCGACACCTCATGGTAAAAAGCGATGGAAGCAAAAATCTGCCAAGTAGTCTCGGGTACTTGGGAAAGCAAATCCCCAAATAAGCTGCTGCATGCCAATCAGAGCTGAGCATGTTAATTTCAAAATGTAATTAAGTGTAATTACAAATACTTTAAATGTAAATTACTTACTAAAAATAATTATTGTTATTGTTATTTCCGTAAATTCTATGTTATGTACAAATACCACAAATATGTTTTTGCAAAATATTCTGTATTTCCAGTGAAATTTTTCATAAACAAACTATGTAAATTGCATTTGATACTGACTAGCTTTTCCCATTCGTTACGGGTTGCTAATCTTGATTTTCGTCTTCTACTCATATCTGTTTTATTTGTCGTCCTCATTCAGCACAAGCATATTTGCATATTTATCATAGAATCATTTATTTATTATATAATGTAGTGAATGTTAGTACGATTTAATAGGGTTGTAATATAAACGCAAAACATAGGATTAAAAAAATGTGCGGATGTTGGCTTTCCTGCACAATTTAAAGCAAAAGTATAAGAAAAATTATTTAAATTTAATTTTTTACTGTTCAAAAAGTTTTTATATGATGCAATAGAATACCTGTAGCACTAGATATATAGAAAATAAAACATGTCATTTTTGTCAAAACCCAGAGAGCCATAGAAATAAAAACAATTAAAACAAAATATTAAGATCATAATACATCAAAATTTAATGCTTATAACAATGTAGACACAATGATTACAAGTAACGTCAATAACAATAAACTGAACTGTAAGATTTTGTTTTGTTTGTTTTTTATTTCCATGGCTATCTGATTTTTGACGAAAATGTAAAAATTATTATCTCAATATTTAGTGTTACCTACAGATATTCTATTGCATTTAATTAAGATTTTTTATAAGTAAAAATTAATTCTAAACAATTTTGCATTCTTGAACTTTTGCTCTAAATTGTACAGCAGAGATATGTTCTACGTTTCGTTACATATCTTGTAGAGTGAGTTTCTTGGTACAATGAAGACAGAAAAGTTAATTTGAAGTTTGATAAAAGTATGGTTAGATGTTAATCTTTGTAAAGGAAGTGGCTGTCTATTTGCTAACGAAACCGGAAATGACTATCCGTACATCCGGCACGCACTAAACGCTTTCCTCTTTACAACCAATTCTTTACTTTGGCTACTAACTCTTTGTTTTCTACTTCTTCATATTTATTTTTTCAGTAACATTTCTTTTTATAGATTTAAATCTCTCCATTCATTAATTTCTCCCTTTGAAACAAATGTAAAACAAAAGATTTTCATTTAACAACGAGATAAAATTCCTAAATTATTCATAGAGCGCTGCCACCATTTTTCATAAAACAGAAATTCTGGTTTGCGGACTATTTGTAATAATTCCCACATGAAATCTAGCATTCATTGGAAAAATAAAAACGTCGGGCCATGCTCTCCGGTAGCAAAAAGGGAGAGAAAAACTGTAGTGATACGCGAGTGAAAACGTGCGTTATCGCACTCAACCCGAACGGGACTCAGCTTCGTACGAGGACTCCCAAATTTATTCCTTTACATTTTACAACAGTAGTACAATTTTCAAACATTGCGCTCTAAAATAATAAGATACCGCAGCAAAGAAGATTGTGAATTTAAATAAAAATGTTCGATCGCATGCAGATTAAATTAGTGCTGTTTGAAATCTAGGTATTCCAATATAAACTTTTATTTATAAATGTTGTTTATATTTAACAACGATAATAGTTTAATTAGTAAACATATTATATGTATTAACATAAACTGTCGCTAATGGATTTGTTGTTAATATGTATACTCGTAAATTGCGTACTTACTGATCTATAGGGTGTAGTGATCGGGACCACAGGTGGCTGAAATGCATTACATTATGTAATTTCATTACATTTTATTTAAAAAAAAAAAATTTGTAACGCTATTGTACATTATATTTATACCTTAGTAATTTGTAAATGTACATTACAATTATACTAATACACACGCGCATATGCTAGATAAACAATAATTTGTTCGGTTTATCTGATCGTAAACTTTTTTGAAGGAACAATTATTTCATTGGAGATATCTTTCTACAAAGCATATTGGCACACGCTGCAATGGGTAGTATGCCGTGATGATATATTTAACTATTTATTTAAGAATTTGCTAGAAATACAATAATTTCTAGGTACTGTCCATCATGATCATTGTCATCCCTCCATGCGCGCTTGATTCTGTTTTGTTTGCCTCCTGTTTTGTTTTTACAATGCTTTACATGGATACTTCGACCGTTTTTACATGAATTAAATAAATTTAAATACGTGAAACCAAACTGTCAATAATTTTTATCTATAAAAGTGTAACAAACTTGAATATTAAAAATTACAGAGTCGAAATAAAACGTAGCTAAATATCACTTAATTCTGCCATTTTTATCTAATAATAATTGATAGCTGACAGGTGATATATTTTTAGCTTTCGTATACTAGATGCACATTCCCACCAATCAGACGGCAGATTATATAACCCTATCCAAACCAATGCTATTTTCATACATGAAATGAACTTTTTGTATCATCACATTGAAGGAATTAGTTGTTAGTTTCTAAAACAGTGGTTTTCTTTTCTAATGCTTTAATAATACATATGTAAATATAAAGTTGTAATCAATAAAATAAAATTTCATTTACCTGTAAAGTGTAATGCCATTACAACTAAATTGTAACGTTTATTACATTAATTTTTATCATTATACAATATAGTCATGTGTAATGTTTAATTCGGAGTCTTTTTCATGAAAGTAATGTATTGTTAATGCATTGTAATGTGCCCAGCACTGATCGGCTCTGCCGAATGTAGAACTTAAACATGTGGAACCATGCTTTCGTAATTTCCTTGTTCTCCAATTATATATTTTAGATAAAAAAGATTCAAATAAAAGTTGTAGAATATTTTGCATCTGAATCAATAGGCAAAATTAATTTCGCATGCTTTGTAACTGCAGAAATAAGGTATGAAAATGTTGAAAATCAACCCATAGCTATAGCTAAAACTATAGACTTAACACAAATAAATGTACGGTATATAAATATTTATACACCGTAACAAATGTTTAATGATATATCTGTCAAGTTAGGTAACTTTTTATTAGGTATTATTTGTAATTTATTTTCAGATGAAAAATTATCTATTAATTTAAACATCTAAATCAGCAGAAAATTACCATAATATGGAATAATATGCATTTTTTATTGTAAAGCTGTCCTTAAATTTTGGCCAAAGCATTCCTTAAAATCTTTATATTATTTATTGCATATGTGTAATATATTGTGTGTCTTATATCTATACTTTAAGCTTTGGGAATAATTCGTGAGATAATTTATAAACAAAGTTTTTTTAAATGTTTTGAATTCCCTTGTTTTACAGTTTTATTCCTAAATTCAAAATAAATATTACAATTATTATATTCAACTAATGATATAATAAATAAATAGCAAAATTAATTATACTGAAAAACTCCTGGGAATTAAAGTAACGTTACTATTACATTGTAAATACAATTGAAATATTTAATTACAAATACCAAATAACTGGTAATGAAAAATATTAAATTTGCGGTAACAGTAATAAAACCATATTTCATTACCAAAGTAAATAATTATTTTACAGCTCTGAATACTACAGTGTAATAATTTCAGTTATGGATTTGTTTTATATACTTATACAATACATAGAAATAAAAAATGTCACTGAAGCACTGAAATTTTTGTCTCTTGCTTCATTGAAGAGTGCAGTGTATACGTTTTTTTAAATCTTTATTGTGTATAAATGACTACACAACTTATCGGAAAATAGACCAACTAGATAGCTCAAATTTTCTTAGTACGCTGTATAAAATCGGTTATTTTTGTGGCTAAGTTATGTTTCGCGAAACATAATACTTGGCGTGTTTCGGTTGCAAAAAATGAATCATATATCATCCGTGGATAAAAATAAAAAAGTATTTTTTTTTTCATTTCTTTTTTTGTAAAAATTTGTATAGTCTTAACATACACAACCGGAGCTTCGAAAATCATCTGAATATACAGTTTGAGAACTCGATGTGTTACCTGAAAACACATCTTGTCCTCTCAACTGTATATTCGATTATTTTCGAACCTCTTGTTGTATAACTATTGAATATCTGCTGCATATACAGGTGCCCATTTTATCTGTTCCTGCCTGAAATTTGAAGAATAGGCAAAATAGTATACTTTTCGTAAGCCACTTAGTAAATATTAATACTTTAAATCAAATAATCTCGGTAGGTATAAGAAAGAAACAAAATTTTAAAAACCATGTAACTTATGAAATGTAACATGAATTGCCTCTTCATGAATTTTTAGGCGGGAACAGATAAAATGGGCACTCTGTATAACATTGTATCCCATTGTAGAAGATAGTGTCACACATTTTAAGAATAGGCAAAACAGAATATTTTTCATAAGTCACTTGTTAAATATAAAATAAAAAATAAAATATATATATCATCACGGCATATTACCCATTACTGGGTGTGCCAATCTGATTTGTACACAGATATCGGTAAATGATGAAATATTTGTACCATGCGGGCGCTTACCAGGCGTCACCTCACGGGCACTCAATGCTGGCATGGAGAGTGCACCACAGTGTCCAATTTAGTGCCATTAAAATTCGAAGTAATTTTTGGCGTCGGTCGGGATCAAACCCGGGTCCTCAGATTCGCGACCAGACACTCAGGCACACGGCCACGAGACCCCATTAAATATTAGTACTTTAAATCGAATAATCATGGTAGGTATAAGAGCAAAACAAAATTTCAAAAACCAAGTCAATTATGAAATGTAGCATGAATTGCCTATTCATGAATTTTTAGGAGGGAACTGATAAATGCGCACTCTGATATATTCTGAGATAGTGTCACAGATCACTACACCGAAAGATGTGAAAGTGACGTATAATATAGCGTTACCGTGTTTGCACTGCCCCTTTGAACATACTTCGAACTAAAATGCAAATGGTGGATTTAGTAGCTTATGGAAATTTTTAATTATAAATATTTTATGAGACATACAAAATTTGAAATTATAACCACTGATCTAACTGTAAATAATTATTTATTTTATGTTTTTAGAAATAATTATATTGAGAATAATTTAAATAAATAAGAATTTCAAACTACATTTATGTATCAAAGAATACCTATTTCTATAAAATAATACATACCTTATTTTAATACTTTTCACGATATATAAGCAAATAACAAAATTATTGCAAATAAAATTTTCAAAATGTCAAACATAATACATTTCTGTCATACTCCGCCTATATCAAACTAGAAAATTAAATCCCTATTTGATCCCTACAACAAAACCTTGGTAACAATATGACGTCATTAATTTCGACAAGTCTCTAAAATGAATTAGAATCAGTCCCTTGAATACACATCTCGTTCTCTCAACGGGATATTCGATTATTTTCAAACCTCTTGTTTTACTCATATAACTATTGAATATCTGCTGCATATATGACACTATTATATCCCATTGTAGAAGATAGTGTGCTGCAGAAGGGTTAGATAGTGTTCTCTCTTGGTATGAGTGAATGTATGAGTGGATTTGCTTGAGCCAGGATAGAGTGCAGCACTCCGTGGAATTTCAATACCGTCTTTGTTTGATCCCTGGGAAATATTGCTAGCTGATTTTGTCGTGTTCCGTTCCGGTTTGTGACATCCGTCCAAGCTTTTTATGTCTTCTTTTTGTAGCAGTTGTTCGTTTATTGGTTTCCGCAGAGAAGCAGGAATTTGTTGTCCTAACTCGGTTACACTTATTTCTCATTGTTCACGACCAGAATTCACGCTAATAAGCACATATAACTCTTTCTGTACAGATAACTTTGATTTGAACAAGAACCTGAATTTTCACAAGAGCGATTACACAATTATCTAATTTTATTTTTAGTTTGGAGAACTGTCAAAGAATCAAACAGAAATAATTTGATCTATTTCTTTTCTGAAATTCAATATTCTTTATCAACACAGCTTTTTACAAGTATTGTACATATTTTGATGACGACATATTTGTTATGAAAAAACGATACTCGTTTGACGGCGACTATTATAATCTCTTTAATAATTCGGGCGTATTCTGTACCAAAGTGGTTAATTTTTAACTAAAATCCATTTTTGCTATATGTTAACATATTTGATTGGTCATTTTTTTAGCAGTTATTAAATATTGACCAATGATGCCCATTAGCCACCTATAATATTTGAATAGAAATTATTTCTCACATTTCTCAATTATTTTATTTTTCTGTATTTTTTTGAAATTCATTAATAAAAACTAATACATTGTTGAAAAGAGAAAAAACGGTGATTTATATTTCAGTAAAATAATTATAGGTTGCTGTTTAAAAAATAAAAGTTGATAGTCGCATTTTGTAAACCTGACTTTATAAAAAATATCGATATCTGCCATCAAATACGATATTTAAAATAATAAACCTTTTATAAGAGCTAGGCGCTTGATTCAAAAATTGCCTTTTCTTCTATACATTATTTATGGATCATTATGAAAGGTGTCATTTTATTTTTATTAAGGCTGTTCCAGATGCCGTTATAACGTATATTTAAAATTAAATGAAAACGGAAAGTAGTAAAAATAAGAAAAAAATCATCATTTAGCCCCGCCTTTGTCAATTTGGCGCTACAGGAAGGGGCTTACTCGACCTGTGCGTAACGGCGGTCCTGACCACCCTTCATAAATATTAAATATTTGAATACCTTAACATTCTTGTTGTTTCAAAATTTTTGTATAGGGTAGGAAGGCTTGTCCTTATTGGATGGGTGTACTACATAGTATTATAAAACCTAATTAGTTTTTAATTTTTATATCTCTGAATCCATTGATAATCAAGAAATAACTATAATTAAATATACAATGATGAAAAATGTTATTCAATATTTATAATAACATGAACGGCCAAAAAACTGTTGAAGGATAAGGATGTCAAGTAAAATCCTAGTTTCGGTTGGTAAGTACAAACTTTCGTGCATCTCATATCATATTCCATCTTCCTTAAATAATTATAAATGATGGATAATGTAACGCGCTTGCACCCGACGCCACTGAGTCTAGCCCGTATAAGACCGCCGCCGCTGATCGAACGTTCTAGAAGCCTGACCGAAGACGTAATCGTCGGGGTAAACACGCGCATCTAGACCTGCTTAATTACTTTCGATCGGCTATATATATATATATATATATATATATATATATATATATATATATATATATATATATATATATATATATGTGTGTGTGTGTGTGTGTGTGTGTTTGCATGCGTGCGTGTTGGAGGTACGATTTCTCAAATTCTATAAAACTAAAAACCTATGTAACTACGAATTCCTCAATCTAACAGTAATGGGAAGAGTTGAATAGGTTCTGGTGAAAAACAAAATTCTCTATGCGATACATTTAAAAAAAATATTATATCTTCCATAGATTTACGGCCGAATTCACCATTCCTTAATTATGAGTTGACCCACAGATCAACGCTGATTCTGAGTCAATCCAATTCACCATTAGAAATCAAGCTAATCTACTGATCAAATTCAAAGATCAATTGATTCGTCATATTTCTTGAATCAAGGACTGATCACAACATTGAATCCTAATTTTAACTTTTATAACTATGTCAGGATTTGGCTGTTGTACTTATTTGTAACTTCGTCTTATACTCCTTTATCTTTATTTAAAACCGCTTTGGTTTTATTATTTTCAAGTATACTTTTATAACTTTCATTGCCACTATATTTAAAAACACTCCTTTATTGAAATCAATGTACTTTCTACCTATATCAAAATAAAAATATATTATTATAGGAAAATTATAAAATATTTTATAAATAAATTTAAAACTTACATATTAATACTTTTTTAACGGGAAGTACAATTACCACGAATAAAATTATATGACAGTTAGATTAACTGTCAAAAAGTAAAACAAAACTGTGAATCTGTCGATCATGATTTCTTGATTTAGAAATCAAGTTGATGAATTAGAACATATGTTGATCTATACATCAGCTTGATTCCTGAATCAACTGATGGTGAATTCGGCCGCTAGAGATATAGAAGTATAATCTATAAAATAATCTGTTGTAGTAAATCTAATAGTCCAAACAACTCCATGGTAACCAGATGATAAAATAAAATGTTTGTGATTAACAAATAAATGTCCCTAATGTGTTCAAAAATTCAGAGATAGTACTGAAGGCTTTTTCTGGGAACGGCATTTAATATTTCTTATTGTATTATTAATTAAATATTTAAAATTATAGGTATATTAGAAATACCAGCAATCCCGTCAATGAATTGGTAAAACCTCGAACATTTAGAAGAGTAGGAGAAAACTTGCTCATAGAATGACTTTAAATTTATAAAAAGTATTTAAATATAAAGAGTAGATGTAATTAGATTTTTTTGTGTGTACAAGAAATGCTAAATACGGTATTTATAAATATATATCCCACAATGGAAAGGGGAGAGGTATTGTGCTGGCCACAACAAATTTTTTTTTTAGAGGACCACTTCAGTATCGTATCAGTAGCCTACTTAAGAAAGTTGAAAATATCGTACAACTACCATGATATGAAAATCGTACTAGCATGATATGATTATATCGCAATGATGAGACCAAACCAAAATAGCCAGGCAGCTTCGCATTGTTTGTTTCAAAAAAGCAATAGGTATTGAATTGTCATTTGAAATATAATTCTTAGAAATGTTATTCTTTGTGGTCGTCTAAAAATAATGTTCAAAATTCGCTCGAAAGTAATATCGTATTGCTCGTATGTTGACTCACTCGGTTGCTCCTTCGTCAAACTTCATACTCACACGATATTTCTCACTTTCGATACCCGTTACGAAATATATTATGTTTAGACAATTTAGTTTTAAATAGCAGCATGTACTTCTTATATTACCAAACAATGTTGTTCTTTATGAAGCTCTATAAAGTTATTGCCTAATTAATTTTATATTTCAAGGAAGTTATTGAATTACTTATTAATTTAAACCTCCTTCATATTTAATTATCTATTTAATATCTGCAACTTTCCTCGTATTTCCTTCTTAGTTTGGCCTAATTACTAATAAAAGTGCGTCACAATCTGCGAAGTACATGAACATAAATTACTCTGAACACACACGCGTTCGTCAGACTAATTAGAAATTCACAAAGCTACGTAAAAACAGTCAAGCAGCCGGCTGCTCTGTAAGAAAGAGTTACGCCTTAGTTACGACTTCCTACTGGGAATTTAAAGTCTAAACATCAAATATTCAAGCAAGAAAACTCAGCCAAATATCCACCTGAAGGTACGAAGAAAGCGAGAAGCCATTATAAATAAATATATCATCAAGTTATTTGTTAGTGTTTTGTTTAGAAATAGCACTGGAAGTAAACTCCCGAAGGAAATATGATAAACGCAAGGAGATATTGTTATAATACAGGAATTCAGATATTACTAGGGAAACTCGGACGGTATTGTTATTAAAGTGTATAGTAATTCTCGTAATAATCTCGTTAGATTCATGAAACTATTCAAGTTCACAGTACTTTATGTTTATATAGCAGCAGCTTGGCAAAGTTTTGTACTAGAAAGAGGAAGAACAAAATTTTTCAAAAATAATATTTAGATTTTTTTTAAGAATCTGCTACTTCCGGTTGTCCAAATATTATCAATAACTTTTCAGCTCTCCCCATTAATAGATATTAAGTATTAGTTTTTGAGAAACCGTCCTTCCAACATCCTTACATACATACATACATACACACACACACACACACACACACACACACACACACACACACACACACACAGACATTATCGTACAAATATTAAAATCGGATTGTAGGTACCTTAAAACGTGCTTAAGAATGAATCCTATACATCTCTTAGCGAGAGGTAAATTAAATATAGTGAAACAATAAAATACGAGGGCAGTTCAATAAGTAATGCAACACTTTTTTTTCAACCAATTTTGGTTGAAAAAACCGGACATTTCTTGTGGAACATTTTCAAACATTCCCGCTTCGTCTCGTAGTGTTTCATTGATTTCCGACGGGTGACAGCGCTGTACGGAGCTATTAAAATGGCGTCTGTAACGGATGTACGTTCCAAACAACGGGCAGTGATTGAGTTTCTTTTGGCGGAAAACTAGGGCATCTCAGATATTCATAGGCGCTTGCAGAATGTCTACGGTGATCTGGCAGTGGACAAAAGCACGGTGAGTCGTTGGGCAAATCGTGTGTCATCATCGACGCAAGGTCTGATCTCCCGCGTGCTGTCCGGCCGTGCACAGCTGTGACTCCTGCAGTGGACTGTTCTTCCTCATCCACCCTACAGCCCCGATCTCGCACCGTCGGATTTTCATAGTTTGGCCCAATGAAGGACGCAATCCGTGGGACGCACTACGCGGATGATGACGTTATTGTTGCAGTACGACGTTGGCTTCGATATCAACCAGTGGAATGGTACCGTGCAGGCATACAAGCCCTCATTTCAAGGTGCCGTAAAGCCGTAACATTGAATGGAGATTACGTTGAAAAATAGTGTTGTGTAGCTAAAAGATTGGGGAATAATATGGTGTATTTAAATGCTGAATAAAACAACCCCTGTTTTAGAAAAAAAAAATGTGTTGCATTACTTACTGAACTGCCCTCGTACATAATATATGTATAGTACTAAATAACAAGAGTGAATATATTTATTTAGTATATAACAATAAACTAACGACATAAAATAGTACATATAATGAGAAAACAATAATTAACATTTTCGTAGCATGATTTTTAATAATATATTATAATAAATGTAATTTTATAATTTTTTAAAAATGCGACTTGTGAAAAATATGACTTAGTATTTTAATCACTTATGTTGGTAGCGCTTCCTGCTACCTTCAGAGATAAAAAGTCATTGTTCACTGGCAGCAATTTGAGGTTATATATCATTCATTTATCAGTTTTGAAAGCAGTCATGCCACCTATAAAAAATTAAAAGCGCCAAAAACATTGTATTTTAGATCTCCTCAACAATGTGTTTTCTGTGCGTTTATAGACATTTTAATACACCGAAATAGAAAAACATATTTATTATTTTTGTAACATGTTTATAGTAAACTGTATAGTAAACAAATAAATGTCTCAAGTAATAAAGTGTAGTTTACATAGTTTTCCTGGTACTAATTACTAACCCACATATATCTATTTGTAAAAAATGTTGTTCATACTACAATATGTAAGGTACTTTTACAAAACAGAAGTGGAATGTGATATGCTGGCCACATGAATTTACCCTGTAAAATTTACAAATTGTTCCTCTCGTTTTAACTTTGTGGGGGTGAGTTTTCAACCCTGCTAGCCTTGCTGCAGTGCGGTTAATTCCTCGCGAGTGTACGAGAGTGCGAAGCAGTTCGCCTGTAGGTCGTGTTTGTTTCGGAACTTATCGATCTGTCTGAAATATTGTGCCGCCGGCCAATCAATCAATGACCGCGAATATCTGTGTCAGATTGCTTCCTCTATAACCCACATGCATGGAAAAATATATTACAGGCTATATTTCTCCACGAAAAGCGTACATAGATACCTGATTTTTTTGCTGAAAGATTTAAATAAAGAAACTTATATTATTAACTTCATTTTCCCTTCCGCAATAAAAATATATAAACGTAATGAAAATAAATAATTGAACAAAGATATATTTTTTTTAATCAATATACAATTTGTTTGTTTGTTTCAGTTTCATGAAAATACAACTAAAATATGAGGCTCACACTATACAGGGTGTAACAGAAATGAGTACATTAAATTTAAACAATGATAAAACTCGTCGAGTGTAACAATATTTCTTAATAACTTTTTCTTGTAAACCTTCCAGATATTGAGTTAAAATTCTTCAAAATTTTGTCACATATTTCATTACCCGCATATGGTCGAATAAAATAACACCTGAATATCGGAAAAGTAGAGCGAGTTGCATAATGGCAAAATTCAAAATGGGACTATTTGCGCGTGCGCGTATGTCTACGAATAGCTGTTTTCGGTTTGTTTCTGTTGTGACCTTGTGACTGTGACTGGTTACAATAAAAGAATGAATTTCTACATGAAAGATTAGAAACTGGTGAATAAATTGACAAATACACCAAAAGATGAAACTATACACAAATCGGGGAAGATAAAAGATACGAGTAGAATAGACTACTTCGATTAAAGTAACAAAAAAATCATAGGTCAAATTATTATGTTACAACAGGTTGGATAATCCAATACAACATTGAAGGTGTCGACGAAATGATGTAACTGTTGTTCTTTTAAAATCCTCCAAATTAACATGTGTGACTCTCTGTGTTGTAGTGCTATTCTTCGAGTACTAGACTCTGATTGAGTCTCAATACTGTCCAAATTAACCTCTTCGATATTGTCTACTTGATCAGGGCGTGTTCTACCACGATCTTCAGCAGGTTTAAAGGACTCATAATCTCTGAGATGCTGAACTACATGTACAAGGGTGCGTACATTTGGAAGATGACGATTCGGAAAACGTTCCAAATGATGGATTTATACAAAAACACATTCAGTACAAAAATGGTTAATCGAAACTATATAAACCGCGAGCAGACACGTGACTCGAACGACCTTGAAATGCTAAGAATCAGCTGATTTGTGTGGGCTTGTCACTTTGACAAGAACAATGTTTTGACTTATTTTGATTTTGAACTGCTAAAATGTTCTTTTACAATTTTCGGACACAAGAAATTAAAAATTATAACTATTTAACAGTTCAAAATTAAAACAAGTCAAAATATATTGGTCTTGTCAAAGTGACACGTGCACACATATCAGTTGATTCCATGCATTTCAAGGTTGCTCGAGTCACGTGACTACTCGCGTTCTATTCCATATATATCAGATGAAGATAGGTGCATGATATTTGATTAATATGATTGATTCAATTGATATTTGTTTCGCATATCTTCGCGAAAAATCTTTAAGTAATTTCTTTTCATTGTGGACTTTAATGAAGAGCGTAACAAATTTCTTCATGGAGCACATTTACAGTCAGGTGAACGTAAAGAAGACGGTTCTTAGGATTATTCTTATAACAGCTACAAAAATTCGAAAGGTACGTCCATGGAAATAGTAATGCTGTCATACTAAGAAAGCGGCAAATGTCAGAATGGTAGAGAGCGGCACGCTTCAGACATTTTTGTTATACTTTGGTTTTGGTTTCCGAAAGATGACTATTCAAGGTCACTTGTTCGAAGAAAGAATACACAACACTTAATACAGTAGTAGCTTAGCAACATTATATGTTAGAAAGAGAAAAAAATATTTGACGTATGTCTATGTAGTTTATGTTGTGTAACATATATACGTAAATGGTGACATTACTTTCTAACACGTTACAAATAATAATGACGTATGTCGTAGAGTTATATATATATATATATATATATATATATATATATATATATACATATCTAATTATCTACTACACTGCCCTCTGCGCTAATATTTACCCAGTGACGTTGACATTTAAATCAAATTGTTATTCCATGGTTTTTGTGAAGTATATGATTTTGTGTTTTGCAAAATCATAGGTGAAGAGCATAAATATTTGAGAAAGGCATTATTTAAAAATTAACATAATTATCAAATAAATTACACTAAATTTTTCAGTTAAAATGTATCCATGTATACGAAATGAAGTGAAGTTATCTGCAAGTAATATTACACCATACAGTTAATAAATGACCTAGAATTGTCATCTTTAGTGAACCAAACTATAACCCTGTATTTGTGCTTGAATAGTTTCCGGTTTTAAATGTTATAAAAATAACTGTGTGAAAACAAGTTACGGTAATATCGTTTAAGTTTCAAATTTGACGTCGGTCGGAACTGAACCCTGTGAAAATGTGTTGGACATCCCTGGTTTGCAGCTTATAAGTAATGTTTCCTGAACTAACTAATAATCTCCCTCTTTTAGTAATCATGCTGATCCATCTTATAGATATGGATGTCCCTTGCCATGTTGGTTAAATATAAGTTTTGGTTGTCTGGTGTATCTGTGATCCGTGTAGATCCCCAGCACTGCCGATAAACCAGGGCGACGTCGGTGTAGGTTGAACAGACGGCCGTGCCTTAGCATAAGTTCCGTTGATCCCCACACGCCCACATATCTACATGCTATACGCCCTGGACTACCGCATACAAACCCAGAAACCACGGGAATAACACACGAATAGGAAAAGGTATAGGAATGAATGTTGCAGGATACTTTAGATTTAACTTTTTACAGGCAATAATGTGTATTTTTAACTAATAGACATACTTGTATCTATGTTATTTATGTCTTTATATTCAGGAAAGTATGATTCGTAACATAATACATCTGATGTGGCCAGAATGCCATTTTATTACTAATTTTTTTAACTCCCCCGACATATTTTGAGTTACACGTTACATTATTGAAAAGAGAATTTTACTATAGTGAAAATGATTAGGCAGAGGACTCACGTCATAGAACTGAAAAAAATCTTATAAAATGAAATATAACTTGACAAAATTATTTTTAAAAAAAGAAGAAGAAAAAGTACTAGTATTAAGTAATGTATATGTTAATGATATTTACAATTATATCCAAGTCAATCGTCATTACTTTTACGGAATATAAAATTATTTGAAATAATTGTAGTTTATTTTCGTACCATACGTTGGCACTACTGAAAATGATCATGTTGTGTCAAATAATTTTATATTCCGTAAAAGGAATAAGGATTGACTTAGAAATAATTGTAAATTAATTAAAATATACGTTTCTTTAACACTAGTATATTTTTTCTTCTTTTTTTAAAAATAAATAACAACTAATAATTACTACAAGTTATATTTCTTTTTACAAAGTTTTTTTCAGGTTGATGACGTGAGTCCTCTGTCTAATCATTTCCACCATAGCATTCCAACGACATATATAAGTAGTATAACATACGTACGTAATAAAAAATTTCGAAAAAAAATTACTCTTCAAATTTTATTACTAAATGAAATCTAATTTATAGATCTATTCTGTAAAACATTCGCTTAACGAATCGTAAAATCAAATTATAATTTAAAATGAAATATCGAAAATAATTCAATATCAATCAAAAAACTTTTAGGTTAGATCAGTTCTGGTGGGACTCTGCTGCTAACCAGTCAGCTGTCAAACTCTTCTTGTTGTGGGCTATGCAGAGCTACTACTACCATCTGTAGACAAATTGGGAAGTTTGCGCTAGGCGCTAGGAATACAAACTTATTAAATTATTTTAATATTACTTTGCAAAAAAACTATAATATGACAGGTTTTTGAGATCACTTTTCAACATAATAGCAATTTTATTTTGAGATGAATAAAAATACTGACTTATTGGCAAAACATTTATATAACGAATGATTTTTTCAGTTCTTAAAAAATAACGTTATCGTTATCTTTTTTGGAAAAGAAAACCAAAAGAATTGCCAAGTACTTAACATCCAGTCTTACACTCAAAAAGTGTAGAAAAACATTAGGATTAAGTAAGTAAGTAGGAATTAAATTATTGTTTACTGAATACCATTATCGTTATTGGGATATATCATTACGAATGCGAACCTGGTGGAAAAATTAGGAACTAAAGAAAGTAAGATATCCAGATATCTATCCGGCAAACCTTCCTCTCTTTCAGCATCCGCCGAAGGCGCCCGAGCAACCCGAACTTTGCTGGCAGAGAGGTCAAGATGGCGCCTCATCCCACAGGACCGGCGTCACAAATGGCGCCCGAGCAGAGACAAGCGCCATCACAGTATAAATATATGTTATATATAGAGCATATATAGAAGTATAAATAAAGCTATGGCCTGTAGCGATGAATAATATGTATTAATCGGTAAACGAAATACTCACAACACAAAAAACGCTGCACTTTGCACACGATCCGAAAATTCGTTATAAGCGAAAAATCGATAAAAAAATATAGTTCATTATATATGAAAGTTCGTTATATCCGAGTTCGTTATGTACCTCAAAACATAACATTGAAATTATGGTTGTTTCTTTCATGTCTTTAAAAGTGGTTCGTTATAATAAGCAAGAGTTCGTTATAAGCGGATTTGTTATAATTGAACACCATTGTAGTCGTACGCATTTGATTTTAACTAGAACTTTGTCGCGCATAAACAGAAATCACTATAAACTGTAAGTCCTTTGCACATGCTGTAGACTGACAACCTGCATCGTTAAATCGTTACTACAACAATTAAATAAAATATATTGCTGTGCTTAATTGGGTTAACAAATACGATAAATTTTACAGTCAACTTAACAACTTAACATCATGATCAGTGGCGGCTTGTCATTAAGTGCTGTAGAACTGCAGAACTACCAAAAAGTATAAAATAAAAACGTTCATTATTAATTAAGCATAAATTAAAAATAATAAATCCATTATTATAATATACCTAAAAACAAAATTACTCCTTTACATTGTATATTGCGGGTTAATACGCGGTTTTGTGTTTATGACGTGATACAATCCGATAATTGTTATTAGGTGCGTTCAATGAAGCTAGCATATCGAGCAAAGCGGAAGTAAAATGTACTGAACGGGTTGCTAACTTAGCATTTGCTCGTTGTTCTAAGTAAGCAAAGCAAGCTACTATTTTCTCGCTTGTTTTGCTGCATGTAAAAATATGGCGCACAAATTCAAATTTCATTTGTAATATTTGAATATATTTTCAATGAAAATTAATAAATTACGTAAAAATAACATAAAATATTTGTACTTGAGTTCACTTGCATGGAATATCATACTAAAATTAAATTTTGCATGTAATTTATACCATTGAGAGTCATCTGACAGTTCGATCGTAGCAAAACAAGCAGATCGTTCAATACACGCTCTAACAGATAGCAAATGCTAAGTAAGCTAGATTTGCTAGCTCGATTGAACGCACCTATTGTCTACTAGCGTGCTTAGCAACATCCATAACATCGAACATCGTTGTCCAACCACGATGTTCTGCTTCAATATTTTGTACGAGTCAATAAACATCGTCTGTTATCGGGTAAGTTCGGAGTTCGCAACGTTATGCTCAAAATGAGCTGCAAACAACCGCAGCTGAGAAGCAAGTATTTAATGCAAATGGAGAATTTGACTGACATAAACGCTTACTAGTTATTAGTGAGAGTTCATACCCGTAAGAACACAACATTTGATGTAATTTAATTTTCCACCAATCAACCGTCACCTTTGGGTAAGAAAGGTATTGTCTTTGGTCAAAAAATTCAATGAGTTTTTAGTGAATAAGCATGATTTAGGGTCACTATAATACGATTTTACCATTTTTACGATGATGTCCGTATGTATGTATGTGTATTGTGTGTCTGTGTTTGTCTGCGTGTGTGTGTGTGTGTGTGTGTGTGTGTGTGTGTGTGTGTGTGTGTGTGTGCGGGTGTGTGTGTGTGTGTGTGTGTGTGTGTGTGTGTGTGTGTGTGTGACGAAAGTTTCGGATCGCATAACTTCAATACCACAATTCCAAAAATTATAATTTTTTCGTATTTCTCAAGTTGACATCCAGAAGAACAAGTGATTAGATTTTGGTTATAATTGGTCAACCGGAAGAACCCTCATTTGAAGATTTGAACAGTTAAATATGATTTATTGGCATTTAACGTTATTATAACTTAAAGAATATATTATTCTCTATACGATTTGATTGCATTTTATACTTCATATTCAATAAATATAGAGTTAAAGAATTATAAAGATATTAAATTTCATAAATCAGCCAGCTATGCTAATCATGGAAATTGCTAATATATTCAGATAATTCAAATTGACAGATGTCAGTATCAATGAGAAGTAAATGAATGTGGCAGAGATGAGGATGTTGAAGTAGATGTTGGGGAGACACGGAAACATATGATATGGAAATAACTCTAGTGTTACAAGTTTCTAGAAAGATACAAGAGAGACGATTACATTGGTTTGAACATCTCATGAGGAGAGATGAAAAATTATTGGTAGAATAATGAATACCCTATTATTATAAGGTTGAAGAAATAGAAGAAGACCAAAGATAAGATGGAAGGACTATATTCCGGAAGATTTGAGAGAAAAGGAACTGAATAAGAACGGCACGCAAAACAGAAATGTGTGGAAGAAGAAAATTAAAAAATAGCGACCCCTAACGAATGGGAAAAACTAAAGAAGAAGAATATGTCAGTGTCAGGTACAATTTTCATAGTTTGTTTATGAAATAATTTTACTGGAAATTAAGAATCTTTTGCAAGAAAATTTATGTATGGAATTTATACATAATACACAGGATTCACGGAAGTTATTTTGCTGGCCACATCAGATTTTTCTTTTTTTTTGCAGCACACCTTCAAATATATAGCACTAGTCGCCATTGATCATGATACAAATGCAAATGGTACTATACGAGTAACACTGTGTTACTAACATATAACATAGAATATAGAATACGCACCTACCATATAATTTAATATAGGATAGGCACAAAGGCACTAGTAAGTACGGGCCACGGTATTGCCGCTTTTTCATAACTTTGAATTTTGAATATTGCCCATGAATTGACAACAGTGTAGAAATCTATCCAGTCCATGCTTATTTGACGGCACGTATAGTAATTAAATATTGAATGTAGGTCTCGTATTTTATTCTAAAAGTTAATTTCTTTTTCCAGTTATTTTATTCGTTTTTGAAAATTCACAAATAAAATTAAAGCTAACAGTAAGAGGAGTGTGCCTTTGCATTTACCTTATTTACAGACACTATTAGTGTAGTGGCGTTCGGATCGAGTTATCTTTGAGAGAAATGAATTTTCAAAGTTAGAATTTTTCCACTTAGTATCTGCTGAATGGAATATGATATTAAAATGAAATTCAAAACTCGACTTGTAACAAGCAGAATTTACTTTCCATTGAAAGGTGGTATTTCGTAACAGCGAACTGCGGAGATCCAGCACAAAAGCGCAAAAATAAAAACTTCCACAGAAATTCCATTTTGTAAAACAAACAAAACGAATCACGGGCAAATCCCTAAAAGCAGACAATTGTCTTTGCGCTTGCCACTTGTGCGGGATATTGGAAAGTGGCCTGGCATTATTACACCCACGCCTGTTCAATTAACTTAACACACACACGCCCACAAGAACTTTACTTTAAGAATTAAAAAGTTTCACAGACACATATTTCACTTTTATTACAAACAATAAAAATACCTATTCCTGATCCAGTTTCGTAATGTCAACTTTTATTTGTCATTTTGAATGTCAAAATGACATTCTTTTTCAAATTAGTACATTTATCTGTCATCTTTTCTCATCAGCGTACAAGATTTATTCGTTTTGATTCAAAATTTACAAATGTAATTTTGTATATGTTGAATTTAAATGGAATTAGAAAAAAAACCTTCAAAGTCCGTTTCCACGACTTGATCCCCACGTCATCAATCGTAAGCATATAATTCAAAACGACAGCGGCGAGGGGGAATTGATTACGTCATGTTGTCGGGTGAAATTGGGTAAAATTGTATGATTTCCGAAGTACTTATACAAATCAAAACTGACAAGTGATAGTATATAACCTATTGTCAATTTTGTTATTTATTAAAATTCGTAGTATAAATAAATAATATTTACCAATTGAATACATATGATATAAGTATAAGGGATGGAATATACCTCTTTTTATTGTCTAAAAGTATTATGTTGTAATAATTGTCGACAAGTTTAGAAACACTGTCTTTACAATAACAAAATGCAAAATATAAAACGAAGAACTTCAATGAAGCAAAATAATTAGGTGAGCAGGGAATTGCAAAAAACTGATTTCCCATGTTAATCTCCTATGTACACCTTTAGACACACGGTATAAAGTATATTACACAGCACGCTATAATGGCTATTATCACCTCGGATGATTACAACCCTTGCTTGCTTCTCTCGCTCGTGTTGCAAACTTAATCTTCGGTAATAAGAGCAGTCATTATAGTGTCGTTCATCGTGAATTTGTTTACATATGGCTGGGTATTTCTATTTACTATTTAGTCAAATATAAACGGGACTTTTGAATAACTTATTATTCAATTAATGTTCTAATATAGAGATTATTTTTTATATAGTTTCCATGAACATCTAAGATTAAAGGACTTATGCCACCGGATTGGCAGCATTTTGATTCCCGTGTCGTAAAAATACTATTCCATAGTCATTTATAATGTTGCTCTTCCAATGCCGCTTTGAGTGGCCCGAACAAATGATAATCACAAGGGGGCAAGTCGGGGTTGAAAGAACGATTTGAAATCTATCGCGTTGAATTTTTTTCGAAAGTTTAACTGGTTCCGAATTATGACAGACACAATACTATGACATTTCAGATTTTGCCTTGGCTTCATCCTTTGTTAGCCAACAGTCATATTTAATTCGGTCGCTAATTTCTTCAATTTTGTTTGGTGTTAAGACTAGTTTTTGGGCGACGTGGATGGGTCAAATTTTGTATATCATTACGTCTACTGCCAAAAGCCTTATGTTAAATCAAAACCTGTGTGTTCTGTTACGTCTGACTATTGAACCGTTGGTGTAGTCTCTTCAAGATATCTGTTGGTTTAATATTTTATTTAACCAAAATGTTGATAAAAATGTGTTGTATACTGATATTCAGTTCTGCTTTCTTGTTCATACGTATATTCATTATAATAGCTATTGACTTAATAGACGATAGTGCAAATCTAGATATGTGTGCACTGAAAAGTTTTGGGGTAAAACCAGGGTAGATAAATCACCAATTAAGTAGCTGAATTTTCCTTTGAATTATCACAGCATATAACCCATTTTTGGGTGTGTTTTACCATTGGGAACATTTAGTGAAACAGATATTGCATCTACATGAATGAGCTATCATTGAAAACATTAAATATAAATACGTTGTTACTTGTTTTTCCTTGTCGTGTCGTCTGTTGTCTCCCAAATTAATGGTTCGATTAAAAATATAATCTTTCAAAAAGAAATATGTATTTAATAACCTAAAATTTAGAAGACAAATTTCTTTTGAATCTGTGTGCACAACTAACAATTTATTATTTTTTTCAGGTAAGAACGATTAATCTTCCTCGTCGTTTGTATGTATTAAGTATGGAAAGGTAAGGCCAAACGTAATTCATTTTTTATGTTAATCACTTGGGCTGATCACGCCTCAAGTAGAACTTCGTGGAACTTGAATTGATTTTCCGACAATAAGAAAGCCCTTCGCAAGAAAATCGCGCAAAAGAAAAGCCTTAGTACACTGCCATTTTGTCCGGAGACTCATTTTTAAAGTGACAAACACGATTACCAATTTTTCAATGAATAATAACAAAGGAACAGTATATTAACGTCAAATTTTGCATCCAACTATTAATCAGAAATGTCAATGTAGCCGATTAGCTCAAAGGGCACTATAAAATGTAAATGTGAAACCTGCAACATTAAATTCAAGCAAAAATTATTGTTAGCTTATTGTAGCTCTTTGTATAACTTTTATTTACAGTATTTTTTTAAAGATGCCCGATCAAGGTCATCATAGCCCTACGAATAACGTTATTTTCTGACAGTGTCACTAACACTTTGTCAGTATCTTATTTTTACATATTGACGTCTTTTGAAAAGGCTCGGCAAGAGATATACTATATCATACAACTAAGTAAGAAAAAACTCACTAAAATAATTATATTAATAGGAGGAAAGAAAAAGCCGCCAAATTGAAGTTCAGTTAAAGTAGTAGCTAGGTAGAAGGTGATAAAATTAAAAAAGAGAAAAATAATAATAATAGATGGATACAACGTTACTCATTGAATCAAAAATTTCTTAGTTTGAATGCAGATATTGTAAAGTAAAGAATATTATTTAATATATTTAGTATTATTTCTTTTAGAATTTGGTACAAATTAGTTGCGCTTAAGTTTTTATTATTAGTCCAGAAATTAAACTCTTATAGGGTTGTAAATTAGGCATTCATCGGAATGGTGTTAAATTGACTCATATTTGTTTACATTGCAAATAGATCATAATTCAACATATGTCTGAATTATTATATGTATAAGAATTATAAGACTGCCAGTATGATCATTTTACCAATCCTCCAGTCAGTTTCATCAATCGATTATCGTTTTTCCAGAAAAAGGTAATTTATGACGGACAGTATGAATATCACATTTTACAATTATTTACATAAGTCGGAATGAATATATTAAGTATAATAACAACACCTTTTATTATCCCCAGCGAAATCAAAAATAGAACTATAAAAAATACAAATTTAATCACATATTTTTATCGTAGGTATTTGAAAAATTTATTACTTAGATGCACTTCTATGTACACATTTTGTTGTATCAATTTTTATATGTTTAGTACTAAAACATACTTCCAAGAATCTTTATAGTTGTCTTCATATGTTAGAATGTTAAGATCAAAATGTATTGTAGTGTAAACTACTTGGACTCTGCCATATCGCCTGACGATCGAATGACGTAAAATTGACGTCATGTGATCGTCAGGCGATACGCTAGGCAGTACCGAAATATTAAAGTGACGTCATTTTTACGTCATGCGATAACCAGGCTATACGGAAGAGTCCCAGCACTGTAGTATATTAGAAATACTAAAATATTTTAAAAATTATTTAAAAAAATCTTTCATAATTCATAATTAAGACAACGTTTTAGCCCGGGTCCATAGTGTAACGAACATTCTTATCCAGCATTGTTTGCTAGCATGTTCGCTACCTAATAACTTTGTTCGCGAACATACATTGATGTTCCATGAATAGGTGGTAAACTTCAAAGAAATGTTATTACGCTATAAAAACTTGTAGATATATAGGTCTTGTACACAAAATGTATATTTTGTATTATAAAAGTAAGTGTTTACAATTACAGAAATACATTTTCTGGAAATGAAATTAGTGTCTTGTAGACGAAATGTAGATTCAATTAAATGTATTAAATATTTAAAAAATTATGTTGACATTAAAAAAAAACACTGCCGTCTTCGATTGCAAATCTAACATAAGGAAAACTTATTTTTACTTCCCGCTACCTTTGGTAAGGGAGTTAAGGATCGTGCTAAAAATCGTATTTCAAGATTTTGGTAAAACGTGGTGTTTGAAGGTCCCTAGAATCCAATTTTAACCTTTTCACAATGATATGTGTGTGTTTGTGTGTGTGTGGATACTCTTTACGCTCTAACTCAAATACTACTGTTCAAAAATTTTTGAAACCTTGTATTTTTATCTTGTTCTAATATGGAAAGAAGCCATTAGATTTTGGTGTAAATCAGATAATCGAAAATAGCACTTTATTTGAAGTTCAAAATAGATTTTCTTCGAAAAATACCTTTAGATGTTATTTTTTCGAGATTTATGTTATTATACAAATTACAGATTATTAATTTTTCTACAGGGTTGCATTAATACTTTTTGTATATATTTTATGAATAAATTTATAATTATAATTTTAATTCCGAAGCGTACGCTTTATACTGTTCAGAATTCAAATGTATGTAACTCACAGATATATGTCACTTGCAACAAACTAATTCTTTCAAATTAATAATAGTAACGTTTTAAAAAGAAAATAGCAAATAGAACAATAATTGTGCGGAAAGGAATTTAATATGGTTTCCAGCATAAGTAAATATGTAGGAAATGTACAAATCGCATATCGAGATTTTGGTAAATAAGCACGTTTTAAGAATCCTAGAATAAATTTTAACATTTTCACGATGTGTGTGTGTGTCTGTGTATGTGTGTGTGCATGTGTGTGTGTGTGTTTGTGTATCCTTTTTTCGCTCTTACTCAAATATTATCATTCAGATAATTTGAAACCTTGTATTTATAACTGATTCTAATATTCTTTAAATCGTACAAATGGGCTTAATGGATCAAGGTGGTCGAGGAAAGATGTCATTAAATTTTGGTTTAAATTAATTAACCGGAAATGGCAATTTATTTCAATCTCAAAACAATTTTTCTTCGAAAAATACACTTAAATTAAAAAATTCGCGATTTATGTTATAAAAAATAAATGTTATTAAATTTTCTACAGATATATATTAACTTTTTCTATTTATTTTATGAATAAAATAACTTATTTTAAAAATTCCAGTCTATGCTTCAAAGATAAATATATCTATTGGGTTACACAGTTCAGATCTTAAATTTATGTAACTGACAGATCAATGCCACTGTCTACAAATAAATAATTTCAAATTAATAATGGTTGTATTTTAAGAAGAAAATGTTAAAATATGAATTTATAAAATATCTATTCAATAAATTAATTTTCGTCACATAACAAAATAAAATTATGGAAGGTTTTTGGAAAAGAAAATACGGATAATACATATAATAGAATAGAACAATAGTTACATTGTATCATACAAAGGAATTTAATTCAGTTACCAGCATTAGTAAATATGTAAATATTTAAGTTAACATACATTAAATGGTGGGATGTGTTGCCACATCAATTTTTTTGTTATTGTTCTATTTATTTTAATTTAAACCAAAGCTTCAATAGGTAACAAATAAACAAATTAGAACATTTTTAATATAGAAAGTTATATCTTGTTCTAACCACGGTAAGAGACGGACGTGTTCATTTGATCTCCGTAGTAAATATGTAATTTCATAATATTAATACATAATATGATAGTGAAGTGAAATTCAGTTATTTGAAGTGAAAATGTGTAATAATTAATCAAATTATATCAAGGAATTATTAAGAACCTGGCCGAAAGAAGGAATTTAGATGAAGATTCTAGCAAATAACATTGGCCAGGATAGGGTTTATTTCCAGACGGTAAATAGAAATTGGATAATAGAATAAAGGAAACTTCACCTTAACATAAGACGATTGAACGATAGGTTTACTATCTAATTGTAACAGCATCAACAGTACGGAAAGAAATCAGCAGTAATTTAAAGCCGGCGGAGTGCACCGAAATGCAAGGAGGAATAAGAACAACAATTTTGAAATAAAACTGGCAACCACGATATGGTATTCAACTAGATATTTTTTAAATTCGCATTCATTTTTAAGGACAATAATTGGCTTGCTATAGGAAGCGTAATACATCTTCACAGAATTTAAATATTTAAAAATTTGACGAGTTTACTGAACGTTAAACAATTTTTACCTTCCGTCACCTTTGGGTAAGGAAATTGTCTTTGGTTAAAAAATCAATGACGAGTTTCTAATGATTAAGCACGTTTTGGGGTCCCTAGAATACGAATTTACTATTTTTACGATAATGTCTGTATGTGTGTGCATGTGTATGTGTGTGTGTGTGTGTGTATGTGACGATCGTTTCGGATCGCATAACTCCAATACCACGATTCTAAAAAATAATTTTTTCGTATTCCTAAAATTTAGCTCCATATGCAGACGTGATTAGATTTCGGTTATAATTGGTCCACCGAAAGTACCCTCATTTGCAACTTTTAACAGTTATTCTTGAAAAAAAAAACAGTTAAATATAATTTTTTGACAATGTTATATAAATTTTAAAGAATGTGTTATTCTCTCTCTACGATTAGATTACATTTTATACTTCATATTCAATAGGTATAGGGTTAAAGAATTATAAAGATATTAAATTTCATAAATCAGTCAGCTATGCAAACCATGTAAACTGCTAAAATATTCAGATAATTCAAATTGACAGATGTCAATATCAATGAAACGAAAATAAAGAGACGATTACAGTGGATTGAACTTGTCATGAGGAGAGATGAAGAATATATTGGTAGAAAGAGTAAGACCAAAGATAACATAGAAGGAATTTATTGCGGAAGACTTGAGAGAAAAAGAACTGATTGAGGACGACACGCAACATAGAAATGAATGGAAGAAGAAAATAAAAAATAGCGACCCCTAACGAATGGGAAAAGCTAAAGATGTCAGTATCAAGTACAATTTGCATAGTTTGTTTATGAAATAATTTTACTGGCAATATAGGATCTTTAGCAAGAAATTTCATGTATACGGCGTGAGCAGTCACGGGACCAAAATGGCAGCTATTATTTATGTTCACAACTGACAAATTTCATTCAAAATATCATGATTTTTTTCTTTCATGAGGTTTATTTTTTATCACTCAGAAGTGTGAAATTCGGTTGCCAAGAAAAAATCATACAATAGCAAAACATAAAATTTGTCAGTTATAGCCATAATTAATAGCTGTCATTCTGATACGGGCCCCCATATCTGATTGTCCAGGTCAGAAAGTCACGTGACTGCTCGCGCCCTGTAGAATTTGTACATAATACATAGGATTGACGGAAGGTAATGTGCTGGCCACATCAGATTTTATATGTTTTATATTTGTTTGTTGTTTAGTGTGCTCTTTTCTAGTCCGCGTCGTGCCATAAGCAGAGCCGGCTGCTAGTGTGTGTCTAAGTAAAGTCAGGAAACCCATGATCAACCAAATTCTAAACCGACCAAATGGTTGCAATTATTATCCTTGACTTTAAAAATCACAATGGCTTCTTTAATTAATCTGTTGTTAAAACGTTTAGATCTTGAAATAATTTGGCACATTCGAATTTTATTTGGTGAAATTCCTCCATTTAATCTTATAGAAATAGTTCTACCAGTCTGACCGATGATATAAAATTTAAAAAATCTGTTGTGGCAAGCACAATACCTTTCGTCAATCCTGTGTATTATGTATAAATCCCATACATAAATTTTCTTGCAAAAGATTGCAAATTGCACTTGACACTAACATCTCCTTCTTCTTTAGCTTTCCCCATTCGTTAGGGGTCGCTATTTTTTATTTTCTTCTTCCACTCATTTCTGTTTTACGTGTCGGTCTCATTCAGTTCCTTTTCTCTCAAGTCTTCCGTAATACAGTCCCTCCAACTTATCTTTGGTCTTCCTCTGTTTCTTCAATTTTCTTTTACTAAGCTATTCATTCTTCATCCAATATACATTCTTTATTTTTCCTCATGACATTTTCAAACCAATGTAATCATCTCGCTTGTATCTTTCTAGAAACTTGTAACACTAGAGTTATTTCCTTACCTATCTTTCCGTGTCTTCCCCAACATCTACTTCAACATCCTCATCTCTGCCACATTAATTTACTTTTTATTTATACTGCCATCTGTCAATTTGAATTATATGAATATATTAGTAGTTTCCATGTTTAGCATAGCTAGCTGATTTATAAAATTTAATTTCTTTAAAATTCTTTAACTCTATATCTATTGAATATAAAATATAAAATGCAATCAAATCATATAGAGAATAATATCATTGATTAAATAGTATATATAGATTGGCAATGCTATAGTCAATCCGCGTAACACATTTTAATTCTGTACGAGTAAGAGCCATCTGTGCTGTAGTTGCACACTATACATGTGCCTAATTCGATACAAGATAGCAGCATGGTAGTACACATCGCCGGGCGGAGCATCGGGCGGAGCCAAACAATTTTATAATGAGAATTTGTTAAACCTATTTCGTCATTTCTTCAGAGATATTTAATTTAATTATAAATTTATTTTTAAAAATAAACTTACATTCTTTCATAATTAATAAAAATTCATTTAACTTTTCATTGAGAAACGATTTAATATGAATTTACAGGGGATATGCATTCATTTATCATTTAATAGAGAAATTATTTAATATGAATTAACAGTGGATATGTATTTGAAGGTTTGGACCATCCGCTTCGTGTCATACTCCAAACTTCCTTCTCACAAAATAAAATGTCACTTTATACATCATAAATAGTTATTCTTTTTAAATAAGGTGCTTACCAAGCGGCATTGAATTAGGTTGGATTAGAATTGAATCGGAGCTGCTAAAATTACACCCGATAACTTGAAGCACATAAAATTATTAATTTTTAAATACTGCTAAAGGCGCAACTTTTTAAGATATTCCGCAAATAAAACAATGTACCTATTTTAATACAATAAATCTTCTCCAAATAAGTTTTCTTGCTGTTTTTAATTATAAATTAAAAGCAATTTTTTAATATCATCTTTGACCACCAATTAATAACAAAAGAAAAAGTACCAATTAGAAAAAAGTTTATATTTATTTAAACAAGAATAATATAGAACTATTGACCTAAAAATTTATTACAATATTCAACGTTTCAATTATTATTTGTTCTGCAAAATATATATTTTTTCTTCTACAAGCTTTTCTTGTGATATCTGTAGATTTCCATTTCAAAGGTTGAAAAAGTTTTATTTTAATAAATATTTTATAATAAAAATTTTGTCATAGCATCCATTACTTTTATTTTAACCAATCACTGTAATGCAAATTTATGCACTGTATACTATTTTTTTAAAAAATTGCTGGTTATATTGTTTGAATGTAAATGTTCTTTTCTAAATACTGTTTGTTCTTTCGGTCTGCAAAAATATTATATTTAATTCACTTTGCCAATGTCATTTCCGGTTAAACCGAAAGTGCTACCATCATGCCAAATACCATGATTTGTGAGCCCCTAAGCCTACTTTACAAATATGTATAGGGAATTAAAAAATATTTATAAATAAAAATGTTATTTTGAGTGGCACTTTTTCAATGTCATCCTGTATATAATATACTAATATCCTATGCACTATTCATTTGACAAAATGGCTTAATTAACTTTTTTATATAGTTCAGTATACAGGATGTTAAAAGAAGAGTAAAAAAAATTGGGAATATATACATTTCGATGAGCTAATATTTAGTCAAAAATATTTTTTTCAATATTCATACATTTCTTGAAGTTCATTTTTGGCGTCCCTCAAAATAATAACGAATTAATTTATTTGTTGTTCATAATCAGTTACGTGATTAAATAATTCATTATATTTTATTAAAAATTTCGTGTCTCCGACTCCAAGCGACTTGACACGAATACATCCGAATATAATTACCGCCAGCCTGATCGAATGTTAGTACGGCCAAATAATAAAATTATTAAAGGTGGCAGCATAATACGTATCTTTACAACGCGGTACGCGAATGCTCATAAGGTTGCCAATCTATATATATTATTTAATCAATGATAATATATTCTTTAAGTAATAATAACGTTAAAGGTCAATAAATCAAATTTAACTGTTAAATCTTCAAATGAGGCTACTTCCGGTTCACCAATTATAACCAAAATCTAATCAGTTGTTCTTCTGGATGGAAACTCAAGGAATACGAAAAAATTATAATTTTTGGTATCGTGGTATTGAAGTTATGCGATCCGAAACTTTTATCACACACAGACACAAACACACATACACACACACATACACACATACATATATACATACAGACATCATCGTAAAAATAGTAAAATCGTATTATAGGGACCCTAAAACATGCTTATTCACTAAAAACGCATCATTAAATTTGTTGACCAAAGACAATACCTTCCTTATCTAAAGGAGACGGAAAGTAAAAAATTGAAATGATAACTTGGTAAAAACTGCGAAACGGACTCAATTACATCTGGAACGCATACGCCAAATACTGGTGGCGTGGTAGCCAGTACGCCACAGGAAATTCCTATCCCTTTCATACTGTAATAATAGTTTTGTTGTTCATTAATTTCAAGAATACTTAATTTCAAAATGCATTAGTTTAATTTTAATAAATAGTACTTGGTCAGGCGTGTAGTAAATATAACGACGGAAACGGATTTTAAATGAAGGTGAAACGAAACTATAAACTATGATTTATTCAGTACATGATTGGCTGTACTTTCCGTAATTGAGAAGTTACTTCAGTTATTGCTTTAAAAACATTCATATTCCATTACTAATGCACTTAGGCCGTTAATATACAATTCATGTATCACTTAAACGACACCATACATTGCAATGTACTCTATATTGATCTGGTGAAGAATTCATGTCACATGCTTCCTTTTTTCGCGGTTTACTGTATCAGTATTCTGGCATTTGCATTTGAGAAATCCGGGTTCGATATTGAATTCCATTTTTATCATCGAATCATTCAATCCGCATCACTTGTTTTTCCAAATTTCCGCAGTGGAATTCAAATGCAGTGCCGTGAAAATAGCCGATCAAATGATCCTGATAATGTTTTTATATCCAAAATAAAACACATTCGTCGCTATGGGAACAGATAATAAAATAAACATACTACACAATACTGTTTTGTTCGAAAAAACATTTCATTTATATTCTAAATATAAAAGAAATATATTCAATAGCAAGAGTTATTTATAGGTACCTACTGCCTATTTGTAGATAAAGATCTTATTTGTAGTGAAAAATTAATTAAATTTTAAATTTGCATGCATGAGAAAACGGTTTTACTAGTTTTTAATAATTTTTGTTTTTATCTTGATATATATTTTGAATATCATAATATGTTCATCCTTCATTTTCGAATTAATAAATTTTCTTAAAGCGTACTTGAAAAAAGTAAGCCGCCGCGGAACAGCAGATGTGAAACGTAAAATGGCGGGCACTTTTTTGTACACCTAGTCGAAAAGAGAATAGTGAGCCATGACCATGACCGTGGCTTGAAATAAAACAATAAATAAAGGTTAGCAAAATATTTATGAGTATTTACAGGTTGACATTTACCGTGTTACAATTGTTTTAGTTAATTGCTTTATTTCAAGCCATAGTCATGGTTCACTATTCTCTTTTCGACTAGGTGTATAAAAAATGCCCGCCATTTTACTTTTTAATAATGTAATATATGGATTATTTTACATGATTGTTAAGCAAATTTGATGTACTTTTCAAATTTGTAAAAAATATAGTATGCTCCATTTGAAATTTGAAAGTTGATATTAATTACTAATAAACCGGAAGTGGTATCATGAATATACATCCGTCATCAAGTAGCTTACATGTTGCTGTATAAATCATGTTATATGAAAGAAATTACTAACTTAATAAATAAGAGAGATATTTGCAGGGCCCATTAAAATATAAAACCCTGTATGCATATATATATATATATATATATATATATATATATATATATATATATATATATATATATATATATATATATATATATATATTTGTTCATATTTTCTATATGTTTTGCTTAATTGTATATATACATCTTTCGTAGAATTGTAGGAATGAGTGGGGGTTTCCACCCCCACTTCTTCTAAGTAACCACCCTATATCTGAATACCGAGTTACCGAGAGAGTCGACGACAAACAGTCGTAAGAGAAGGTCGTAAGACCGAACCAATAAAAATCAGTTATATACCAAATCTCATCTTATTTATAAAAAAACACTACCTTCTCCAAATCCCAAACAATATTATTTGACAGAGAGTGACTATGTCACAAAACTATGATGTACGAGTAGTTCTTTTTTATATAAATTTAAGAATAGTTATTTGTAATACAAGTATATGTGTTAAAAGTGAAATTTATTTTGTGAAAAGGATGTTTGGAACACGACGCTAAGCTGGTAGCACAAGCCTTGTTTTAACAAAAACTCTGTTAAATGTCAAATTAAAATTTCAATATTTAATTTCACCATTATGTTTAAAGAACGATTTTGTTAAAATATTTGTTTGTATACAAACTAGATTTTGCTTATAATCATATTCTGATATTTGACATTTATTATTATTGTTATTATTATTATTATTATTAAATAATGAAATTTGACATTTTTAAACAGCGTTTTAGTTAAAACAAGACTTATGCTACCAGACACTATTTTTTTCATTTCAATTTATATTTCTAATAATTTTTTGTCGATTGTTGTTCCATTCGTTATTACCAAAGTAACAATGATCTGTCGCTTCTTAACACTAGTGTCATAAAAACACATTTTTAACTCTAAAAACAAACATTAAAGAACCTACTTTTAATTGATTTGTAGAATTATTATTTTTTAACTATATATATATATATATATATATATATATATATATATATATATATATATATATATATATATATATATATATAGTTGATGTTTGTATTATCTTAAGAAGTTGACAGCAACAACGTAAATTGTATTTATTAATTATATTATTAGTCACTGAAATGTTTTAATGACTAGAACTCGCATACTCTACCTATCAGCGTACGCTGAACTGAAGCCCCATTGAACAACAATTGCTGGCCCTGTTCGCGCATGTTCATGTCGAACCGAACATAGCCAAATAGTCGTACACTCTTTCCTACTACTCACATTTAAAACCTGCGCCATGGCCACTAAACGGAGCGCACTAGACGAGTAATTTTCCTTCTCAAGAATTGTCTCGATGTTTGCGATTCCTCCAGCAGCTGGCATTCAATAGGCCTTCACTATCATAGTAAGTATGTGCATTCCAGTCAGTAATATATTTCAGTGTTATTAGCTTAGAACATATCATTGCTTGTACATATATTTTTAAATCGAAAACCACCAGCTATACGTCACTTTCAGATTTATAGGTCGTGTAGATTATGATAGAATAATAGTAACAGCTCTGACACTTATTACGAACTTAAATACCACTTTTTGCTGTGAAAAGACCCTGAATTCTAATTTAGATTTCGCCGGAAGCTAAATTATCGTTGATTTTTTAAATGGGATAATTATGTATATTTTTATATTTTCTGAAAGTAATTTAAATTAGCTTTAAAGTGACCACTTTGGGGCACTGCAGCGGTGAGTGTCCATGAGGTGACGCTTGATAAGCACCCGTACGGTACGAAAATCATTACCAATATACAAAACAGATTGACATACCGAGTATGCCGTAATTATATATTTACTTTTATTTATTTAGTGATGCCAAATATTTTCCATTTTCGTCAAAAATTAAACTAGTTATTTATTTTCAAAATGATGAAACATTCATGCATTTGATAACCGAGTAAACTTAATTCAAGGACGTATTAGAAATAAATAAATTTATTTAAAAAATGTGGAATTTCTCTAAAATTATATGTATAACACATTTCTCCAAATCTGTCAAACATGTCAACCATGTCGCAGGTCCAGACCTCATAGAAACCAGAGGTTATTCAGTGTTTGAATAGTACCGGAGACCGAGCAGGATTCAGCTTTACACAGGAAGGAAGGGATATTTGCTTGTACCGCAAATAGTCATGACTGTTTGCATAATAGCTGTGTAATTAACTAATAATGAATACGCGCAAGATGAAATGATGAATGTAGGAATGAAAAACTTATAGGAGGATGTTTTATAAGTTATAAATTCAAGATTCCTCAATAGAATGTGTTTACTTTTTAAAAAAATGAGAATATAAGGGGTACATTCGTAGTTAGAGCTTGTTTCAACTCTGGAGTAAACTTGATTTTATAATTTACTCCTTTCTATAAAAAAATATCATAGAAGCAATTAATTACAAGTAAAAATTAACTACAGTAAAAATTTTGAAAGATGTCCGATCAAGGAAATCTACGAATTGTATGAATTCAGATTTTTGCTCCGCCCATTCTGACAAATTCAGTAGTGTCGTTTGCTTAGTTTTTGTGAGGGTACATAAGATACTACTGTTATTTTATTATTACAAAAATGTATGTTCCAATAACAGCATTCAAAATTCAAAAATAAATGAACTGGTAAGTTTGTTAGCAAATGTAAAACCAAATATATGAAAATTAAGATACTGACACAATGTCAGTGTCAGTAACACTGACAGAAAATAACGTGAATCGTACGGCTATGAATCAAGGTAATGTATCTGAATTAAATAAACTTACGTTACAGCGAAAGTATTATCAACAACGAGCATCGTTTTAAAAGGGAATGTCCTAACTTAGTCGAAACAATATGAATTTTTGAAAAAGAAGCGTGTTATATCCATCCTTATCGCACACGCTTAAAGCCTTTGTAAAGGAGGAGGATAAATGTATGTAAATTTGTTAATTCGTTCATGATACAGATGACCTTGATCGGACATCTTTGAAAAATTTTACTGTACATATTTTGAATTTAGTGTCAGCGCCTCTATCAAAATTTGACACATAGAAGCAAAATTAATTTTCAAAAAAAAAACTTTTCTCCCTGTTGTATGGCTGGGGTGCCCTGTGTTTGCAGTGTCACCAAATCGATTCCTTTTTATTGTTTCCAACACAGCAGAAACCAATTTTTACAATAATTGTACATCGCGGTCGAACGAGCTGGTTATTTATGTGACAACGAGGCGAATTTATCATTTTTCAAATTGCCCATTCCTATGCGTCCTCCCGTGCTGATTATGAGCGCGCGATTCATATTTCATGAGACGTTTGCACACCACCTGCACTTCAATATTGCATGCGAGTATTTCTCGGAATCGTAAAAGTAAAATTACTAACTACAAAGCAAATGTCAGACAAAGAAATCCCCACAATTCTCAGAAATGGAATACAGTTGTCATAGTGACCTGAATATTGAAACAAAAGTTCATGGTTAATACATAGTATAATTTAAAGTATGTCACAATTACTAAGTTGAACAATGTACAAGGGTAGAAATACATCTGCATTAGTACCAATTGCATTAGAATTTTAATAGGTATTGTTATGCTGTAGGCTTTCTAAGTACAAATACAGATTTAAATGTCCCCAGACTTCTTGGAAACTACAATATTTTTTTAATAATGAAGTGTAATTTAAATATAAATATTAACAATATGAAACAAGGCAAAGACACAAAACATAACAACAAAAATCACTTATGTCACACTTAGGTACAGGCCTATTCTGTAAAATATTCTCTTATCGAATCGTTATTATGAAAATTGTTATATCTGCTTAACGATAATCGTTGCTTTTGTATCCGTATTCTGTAACTCATTTTAAAAAATAATAACCTTGGGATCAAGTTAAGAACTTTATTTCCTAAAATCAAATTTAATTTTAAATGAAATATCTAAAATAATTCAATATCACTCACAAAACTTCTAAGTTAGATCAGTTCTGGTGGGAGTCACCTATTAACCTGTTAGCTGTCAGACTCTTTCTTCTTATTCTTGGGGGCTATGCTAGAGCTACTTCTACCATCTATAGACAAATTGGGAAGCTTGCGTTAGGCGCTAGGAATAAAACTTATTAAATTCTTTTAATATTACCTTGTAAAAAACTATAATGTGACGAGTTTTTGAGATCACTATTCAACATAATAGCAATTTTATTTTGCCACGAATAAAAATACTGAATTATTGACAAAACTTTTAGGTATATTTTTAGGAATATTTTTTCCAGTCGTTATGTAGAATTAAATTATTGTTTACAGAATACCACTTTAACGATTATCGTTTAAAAAACCAATTAATAATGCATAATGTCATAACGATCGTTTACAGAATATTCCTATTAAACGATTTTCGTTATCACCATAACGATTCGTTATGTCATAACGATGCTTACAGAATAGTGGGTTAGTACAAACATGAAATAATAATAACAACAACAAGAGCTCAGCTGATTCACTCACTCTTTATACATTCTTACTAATCGCACATCTTACGAAAAATATTCCTCACTCCAAAGTGACCGATTTCCAGTAGCGAAATACTGCATCCGGGCTACAATAATAGTTACGAAACAATCATCTTTCGCCACACAGTCCTGTTTAAGCAAACATTCATAATCGCGCATTCATACATGTTCTTCTCTTCCCATTGAGAAACTCTGTTTAGCACTTCAATCATATCCACACACTGGAGGGCCACGCAATCGAACACCCTCAACTTCACCAGCTTATATACCCTTTACAAGTCGTTCACTCGTCATTCCCTCCACATGACCAAACCATCTCAACTGACTCACTCCAACTATCTTAACAACATTGTTCCTAACCATATATTCTTCATACACCAAATTATTCCTCACGGGATGTCGTCTTACATACCCCTATAGACCACGTAAATACATTATTTCCACGGCAGTCATTTTCCTTTTATGCTTTCCTGTCTTCCACCATAATAACAAATTAGAACCTTGATAATTTATATTGTAAATTATAACTATACCTTTTCAACTTCAATTGGAGAAAAAGTTTATTCATTATCAGAAAATGTAATTTATCTCTCTGAAGAAGTAATATCAATTTCAAAAAGAGTAAATTAATTTTGGGAAATGTATGTTTAAGGTAATTTCAGAAACACTGAATTCAATTTTAGAAAGGAATTTTTATTTTTATAGGTTATATTTACATATCTATCTGAAAATCTATGTTGCTAATCTCGAACATTGAAGTTATTGTAAAGAAAACTTAAAATTATGTGTTTTATCTCTTCTTCATCATAATTATTTAGTTCGTTTTTCTTGTATATATTTTGTGTCATTTTACGAATAAATTTGCTATTGTACATCGTACACCTGTCCAAATTATCTTACATGTACAATAATTATCATAAAGTTGGCAACACTGCATTTTGTATGAAATCATCGTATAATGCATTACTTTAGTGTCGATAATTATTAGTGACGAATTTTGTGGATGATTTCAAATAAAATATGCAGTGTCCTATACATTAAAGTGCCAGTCATCATATGCCTTAATTGAATTCAAATAAAATTTGTTTTGTAAAAGAATTTAATAAGCTGAAATTGAATATCCTTTTTCAGAAATTAATGTTACTTTTTCCGAAAATGAGTTTCATATCTCTGTAATTGTTATTACGTTTTCTGAAAATGAATTTACATTTCCTGTTTATTACGGCTTAACCCTACTGCTGCCGCACACGGTCTGTGAGAATGGCCACAAATATGATTCTGAATCATTCCTAACTTCACGGCTTAAATAATCTATCTTTCTAAGTACCTTCCAGACAACATACTATACCCAACTTTTCAGTGCTTTTTTACCTCTCGCTAAGAGAGGTATTGGATTCATGCTAAAAATCGCATATCCAGATTTTATTGAATGAGCAGGTTTTAAGGTCCCTACAATCCGATTTTAACATTTTTACGATGATGTCTGTGTGTGTGTGTGGATGTGTGTGTGTGTGTGTGTATGTGTCAGAAATATGTAAAATAGAAGTTACTGTACCGCTATAGAAAATAAACAAGGTCGATGTGTTTTGAGAACTTTGAAAGAGAACAAAAAAACTAAGAGTTCCTGTTATCGCTGCAATACTTACATGTGCTTACAACATATCGTAGGCATTTGTCGTAATTATATAGAAAATACACAAAAAATAATAGTTTAATTTATTAATGTATTTTTATATCTCTGTACTTAATATTTGAATTTATGTTACTTTCCTATATTTTATTTTCCTTCTTTAGATAGTTAAAACTTTACTTGAATTTTATTGAAACTCCTTTTAGTTTGTATTTTGATTAAAAAAGGAATATAAAGTACGTAAAGGGTATTAACATTTGATTAGGTGGACTCCTAGATATTACTCTAATCTCAAAAACAACATAATGGAGGTTGGAAACACCATATGATTTTCAAAAATCGTAATTAGCATATTAGGAACACTCTGTCTCGACACAGGCACGGCGGCACGATTGCTCGTGTTGTAAATATTCATGCGACCACTGCAGGATTAACGGATAACAATTACACTTTCTAGAACTATAGAGGGCTTTCAATTTAGGATGCTCAAATCTGATGGTACAGTTATATGAGGTGTTGCACGATTTTTCTTTTTTTTGCTTTCATCGAAAGAATAAGAAAAAATATTTTACCGTATTTTTATTTCCTTTCATATTACTCTTTATTCATGAAAAAATTGTCTAAAGATACAATATTTAAATTGCCGCCTTTTCTGTCGTCTGATGACGTTAGAGAGCTACTCACCAAATAGGGAGTGGCTTATGTTTGCCGCCGACAGAATTTAAACGAGTATGATTGTTTCAAATAAATATAAAACCATTTACAAAACCAAAGTTTCATTCTGTGAATATAATTTTTCTAGCATAAATATTTTTATAATTAGATAATAAATATTAAATATTTTTTAATTTTTATCTTTTCAGTTCTGTAATTTCTTGGACGTCAGTGTAATTTGGCGCCAATTTAAACAGTATATTTTTAAATTGCCACTGTGTTTAATATATACATAAATTTGAACAGAAAATCATGTTTACTAATACTATGGAAGATACTTATTCTAATTTTAGAATAAAAAAGTTACGTTAATTTTGGACCAATGGAAATAATTTTTTGCTAGCTAACCATGTATAATTTATCGATGTTCATTTATTTCATACAACGCACAGCACCCAGTTACTAAATAAACACGCCCAAACATACATTTTCAAGTTACGTAAATAAATAAATCAGTGTTAAAGAAAGCATATTCTCTAGGCAATAACTTATGTTTGGGACATTTATTCAATCCGAAAGAGTGTAAAGATATTTGACAAAGTCTTGGGCTTCGAATAAATAGTTTCCCGTGACATGTTCCACGTTTGAAAGTTGAAAATATAGAAAATGAGTGCGATAGCCTTTTGGTATTTCGCGAGGGCGAAACTACATAAAGATAAGACTTGAGATTGAACAAGGCGGTGATACCAGAGCAGTTTTTACTCCGTTCCCGAGCGTGGTTTTTATAGGGCGCCGAAAGGAAGCGCCACAGTCGAGAGCTGATAGACCATGAGCGATTTTCTGCAAAATTTCATGTGCCATTCTTATCTATATGTTTTTAACATGGATAACAGATGTTCCACAAAATGCCTTGAGATTATTTTTTACTACAGGAACACCGAAATGAGGATTTGAATACCGATAAGAAAAAGCCTACAAATAGCGACATTAATAGCCCAAAATCATACAAAAATATTCTTTATGATTGTCTGTTTGTATATATAAAAACAATTATAAAATCAAATATCAGTAAATTAAAACAACGTATTAAATAATAATTTAACTATAGTACCGATGAACTAAATTCTTCGTACAATTGAATATGATTACATGTACTTTCGATTTATTAGAACACTCCACCATATTCTTAACTCTATTCTACATGTAAAATAATTATTTTTTAAGAAAATTTATTTAATACAGGATGTCTAGGATAACTTTTCCAACATGAGGATCTCCAGAACTATAAGAGATACGAGGTCGGTAAATGAGACAAAATTGCCTCATTATGAGACCATTTTAATGGTGTTTAGTTATTTGAGAAAAAATGCATAGAACACTAGGCAAAAATGTAAATTTTGCAGATTTTTATTTTTAAAAAATCTTCCAAGTGAGAAATATTAATGGATTTTAATTATTTTCATATATTTAAGACACTTTTTATGCTCTGTCTTATGGTTATGCGCAATTTTTTTTATCACTGTTGGCTTTCGAGTTACAATATCGAAGTATTAAGTTTTATATGGACGCCATATAGAAAAGTTACAAATGAAAAGAAAAATTTTAACGGCGTGTTCATTTATTTAAAACTGCAAGAATGCAGCAATTATTCAATTTATAGACTAATAAGAATGGTTATAAAACTACAGTGTTTTTATTATTCATAATAAATTAGATAACATATTGTGAAATATAAAATATTCTTTATAAATGTGTGTTTCGTAATTATACGAAATAAATATAAGGGCGTTATTCTATATTTGACATTTTGAATGAGTACTTTATTATTTATTAATTATTTTAGATTTCTTGCATAATAATCCAGAATTAATTATTTTAGGCCACGTGCCTGTTTTTAATTTTTTATTTTAGTACAAAAACCACATAGGTACCGCAGCCGAAACAAATATGTGCTAAAACAAAATCCATAGCTTAATATATTTTAAATAAGAATTTATTGATCTCTTTCAATTTTTAATCTCTCAAAAATGAAAGATCCTAGCACAAAAGTTAATTAGTATTTTTCTCTAACATTGCTATATTTTCCTGTAGAATAGCAATTTAAATAAACCAGAATAAATTGAAGCCAAACTTACAATCTCCGGTTTAAACTTAACTGAAAATTCATACTAAATGAACTATTAAATGACAAATTTGTGTTTGCTATCAATTATCTAATTTAATAGCGTTTATTTTTTCTGAAAATATTAATTGGATATTTAAGACTAGCCTTAAGTGAGATTCTTATACGTGTATTTATTTTATTCTAAGTAATGCTTTTATCATTTTACTACAAAATTACGACAGTTTCTCTGTTTCCTTGGCTCTTTTTACGTCTTTTTTGTTCGCTGTCGTAAGAAAAAAACGTTTGCAGCCCTATGCATCGTGTGAAGCCATCGCTACGTTGACCCTGGCCATCGGCTACACACCATTACCCAGCAGGACACTGGCAGGAACGCATTAGGGGATGCAGACATCGTAAACACCCCTTACACGCCCTACAAACCCTCTTCGACAGGCCAGAGAATTTATATGGGAAGGAGAGTACAGAAGATAGATACGGATAGAAATCTAAGTGTGAACATAGTTCAACTCTTAGAAGAAGTAGTTTTCAGTTGACGTTTTTACCATCCGTCACCTTTAAGTAAAGAAGGTATTGTCTTTGGACAAAAAATTTGATAGTGAGTTTCTAATGAATAAGCACGGTTTGGGGTGTCTAGAATACAAATTTACTATTTTTACGATGATGTCTGTATGTGTGTGTGCGCGCGTCTGTCTCTGTGTGCGTGTGTATGTGCCGATCGTTTCGGAACTCCAATACCAGGGTTACAAAAACTACATTTTTTTTTTCGTATTCCTCAAATATAGATCTATATGCAGACGACATGATTAGATTTTGGATATAATTGATCCACCGGAAGTACCCTCATTTGCAAATTTTAACAGTGTTCCTTGAAAAAGTACTTAATAAATTTTAAAGCATGTATTATTCTCTACACGATTGCATTGCATTTTATACTTCATATTCAATAGTTACAGAGTTAAAGAATTATAAAGATATTAACTTTCGATCCCGACAAACGCCAAATATTTCGAATTTTAAATGGCTCAAATTTGACCCCTGTGGTGCATTCTCCAGGCTAGTAATGAGTGCCCGTGAGGTGACGCCTGGTAAACGCACTCACGGTAGAAATATGTAATCATCATTACAGAAATTTGTGTAAAAACCAGATTAGCACACCCAGTAATGGGTAATATGCCATGATGGTATATTTATTTATCCACAACTGTCAAATAATATACCCAGAATTCAACTGTTTTTTTTATCAATTAATGACCATAGTTACTGTTGCTAATTGAATAATATTAACAGTTGAATAGAATAATATTATTTAATCGTTATGTCAAATTCAAATCTTACCTTTCAAAGAGTACAAACAAATTACTTTTAATAAGTATTTTTTCTACATAAAAAGCCAAAATTATACTAGTTTTCTCTTTTTTTATAGTTTTATTTTCTTCTTAAGCTTAAAATGTAGCTGAATAGTGGGTTTAAAATTTTCTGCAAACTGTCAATTCACTTCATAATTTTGTTATAACAAATACCTAGCGATCAACGATAACTATGTTTATGTTTATAAAATTTGTTAGGTTATTTCTGATTTTATAAATAAAATAAATAAATAAATATATCATCACGGCATATTACCCATTGCTGGGTGTGCCAATCTGCTTTGTACAATATTTTATTATTTGACAGTTGTGGATAAAGTATAGTATTCTATTCGCATGTTAGATAATAGGTTTGTTCATAGAACATATTTCCAACGGTTGGAGTTTGAGTTTGAGTGCGCATGCGTGGTTTTAAACTGGTTGCAAATCAAACTGTTTGAATTCTTCTGTGAACAGCATTATGTCACTTAACTTTTTAAAATGAATAATAAATGTCTGCTTAATTTTGGTAGTAAATATATCGATATTATCGATCACTGTAGTGACACTTGTCAGTGTCAGTCTTTTATTATTTTATTACATTAATTTACAATGATTTACTTACCGTAAAATATTTATTTTACTAATTTATTTTATTTGTAAGTATATAACCAAACATTAAATGAATTCAAACCTGTAATCAAAACAAACACAAATAATGTCTTGTCAAAACAGTGTAAGTGCGCATGCCTCAAATTTAAAATTTCCTCCCGAGTTGGAAATTATTCTGATAGTTGGCAACCGATCAGCAACCAGTCAGAATGATTCTATAAACATTGAACTAATAATTAGAGTTGGAAATTTGCGACTCTGCGAACACTTTTATGTAACTGCGCATGCCTCTGACGGTTGCTAACGGTTTCAAACCGTTCTATGAACAAACCTATTATTTTATCAGGAAAAATCTATTGCCTTGAAAGAACTATTTGTCGGCGATGTATGTGTAGCTGGCATAGAGTATAAAACAAAAAAGTATGAGATAGTGTTTTATGTTTAAATTATGTTATTTACAATTTAAATACAAAATTGTCCGCTGAAATTATAATTTCTTCGTTCTAATATCTTGGAAGTTGGGTAAAAATTTCATGTCTTCTTGGTGCTGGTGCGCCTGTCAGTAATTGAAAAGCGTGAAAATATCGTGCATAATTCATGTGCTGCAGGATTTGCATTCCTGCATTGTACATTCATCAGGATTCTGTTCCTGCCGGAGAACTTCAGCGATGGAGTTGTCAACGGCTGAAAACTGCAGCCATTGTCTCTACATTAGCCGTCTTTATGTCACACGACGACTGAATATTAACAAAGCCACCACCGAGGATTATAATAAATTTTATACTTGTCTGTGATTTAATTGTCATTTTTCACTAGACAAGAAAGAAAATCTTAGTTTACGGACATTTTTGCTGAGTGGAAAGAACAGAAACAAAGAAGTTTTGTGGTTTTATTTCACAATAAAATTTAAAAGAATCATTCTTTACAACGCTGCACAATTTTTTATATAATTTTTATTTCTGTATTTCAGAACAATGTATTAATTTTGTTTTCATATTTTCTTATACATTTAGTTACATGAAAAATGGTAATAATTACAAAACGCAACTCTTAATAAAGAAAACTGTTTATTGTCGAATTATTGGCATGTACTAAATATGGTGATGAGGTTCCTGAACTATTAATATTATAGAATATTTTATTTTATTTTTAATATAATGCGAGAACCAACAGCTCAAAAGAGACCAAATAAAGGTTTTCACTTACAAATAGTAAAGCAAATAGAAAAAATCTGATGTGGCCAACACAATACCTTCCGTCAATCCTGTGTATTATGTACAAATTCCATACATAAATTTTCTTGCAAAAGATTCTAAATTTCCAGCAATATTATTTGATGCAAATGGCACTTGACACTGACAACATCTACTTCTTTAGCTTTTTATGAAATATAAAATGTAATTAAATCGTATAGAGATTAATATGTTCTTTAATTTGTAATAATATTTAACTGAGTTTTTTCAAGAAAAACTGTTAAAATCTTCAAATAAAGATACTTCCGGTTGCCCAATTATAACATACATACATACACACACACGCACACACACACACACACACACACACACACACACACACACACACAACACACACACACACACACACATACAGACATTATCGTAAAAATAGTAAAATTGTATTGTAAAGACCCTAAAACGTGCTTATTCAATGAAAACTCACCACCGAATTTTTTGACCAAAGACAATACCTTCCTTACCTAGAGGTGACGGAAGATAAAAAACAGAACGTAAATATGACTTAACACATTATTTCAAACTATTTAGAGATAAATTAAATAAATCTAAATCAATGAATTGATAGTTGTGGATTGATATTATTCGATTTATACATGAGAATTTATGGTTATTGGTATTACTTTGTGGCAACTTGAATAAATTACAATATCTTGTACATTTAGCTGGAATATGTATAGAGAATAGAGCATTAATATTATCGGAACGAAGCAGATTGATGAGTATTTTAAATAGGAATGTCAAATATGTTCTACTCTCTAAACAATTCATATTCAACATTCCTAATTTGTTTACATAATTCAGATAGTCTACTCTAAATTTGAAGCATAATAATTTAGCGAACTTTTTATGAACATTTTCAACTAAATTAATATTTTTTCTGTATTGTAGATTCAACACAACATACGCAAATTCCAATTTAGAGCGTACTAGCGAATTATATAAACAAACATGTATATCAGGATTTTTGAATAATTTATTCTGACTAAAAATAAAGCCCAAGGTACGCAACGAATATTTACAAATTATGTCGATATGTACGGTAGGCCCGAATTTATGAAAAATTTAGGGTAGTAATTCCCAACCTTTTCAATACCGCAGAAAACTTTTGTAAACTATAGAGGCAGCACTTGTCAATTAAAATAGAAAAAAAAGTAAATTGGTATATAATATTCAGATTGATATCTGTTCATGCTTTTTCCAAAGATTTTTTTTTTTATGGAATGCCGATATTTTTTTTTGTTGTAGTTAAAATATCATCATCTTTACTCTTTATAGGTACTTGTATTGATTGCCATTTGGCGTATAAATAATTAAAAATATCTGTTAAATAGTGCCACTGAGCACACCACAAATTATTTTTAACATAGTGCGAATAAAGTGTTTCTATTTTAAAAGAAAAGATGTAATTTTTTTCTTCATTCTAGTAGGAGAGAAAGCATCTTTCCTCGAGACTTCTGGGTGAGGAAGTAAGCTTTCATGTTAAAGTTGTTAACAACTCTAGTCAAAATTTTCTGCGTTTATACGATCAATGTTTTTGCAATAAATGCTTGTCTATAAAAAAAGATTGGTTGAAATAAATCCCAATTTTGTTCTTATGGAAAAGCCACAAATCTCGCCTCCTACCATCAGTACAAATTTCAACACATTTTCAAAAAAAAGGAATTCTTTTGCAGTCTCATTCGGTTCATAAATATTAATTTTTAATTCACAAAACGTAGTTAATTAATGTTGCCAAAAAACACCTCCGAAGTCCTTACACACCAGTGTTCCGCATAACATCGGTTGGAAATTACTGGTTTCGGATCATATAATACGCCTAAATATCTTATTGCATATTTTACCTCCATATTCAGATTGTTTATCTGAAATTATATTTAAATTCAAATAAGAAAATACTTCAAATAAAAAAGAATTAATTAATAAAGGAATTACTGGATATCAGTCAATTATTATTTATTTCCGCCTCTACCGGTTTCGACACCTCATGTGTCTTCTTCAGGAGCTACAATAGTTATTACAGTTTTTTTTTTAAGTTGAAAGATGAATATGTTTAGAACTTACGTGAACATGTAGAATTTAACTAACATTGATATATAACAATAAATAAATAAATAACATATATTACATTCACTGGTCGTCAAAATTTTAAATATATATATATATATATATATATATATATATATATATATATATATATATATATATATATATATATTAAAAAACTCAAATATACGTCAGATAAATTGGATATATTTTTTAACTTTTAAATAACAATGGCGCTCTTTTTCTAAATTTAAGTTATAACTTATTCCGAAGGTCTTTCTCAAATTACCGCTATATTTTTTTTAGTCATATTACTTCTTTTTATTTGAAATTTTCACTAGTATAATTTTGTTTATTATTTTTCTTTCATGTTTGGGTTTTATTGTATTTTAACATATTTATATATATTTTATTTATATTTGTAATGTGAGTTTTTAAATTTATGTTATTGCGGTCATTATTTATATGTAACATTTCTAGAGTATCTATGATCTTGACAGCATCAAAATTAAAATTATGTGCAAGTGATATTGCGTGTCCTACTGGTGCACATTTTACGTTGTTGTTGTTCGTAAATATTGCTTCGTTTGCCCTGTATTTCATTGCAAGGAATTTTGTACGCAACTTTGTTTTTTTTTTGTTTAAAACCAATATTTATATTTAATGAAGGATGACGATATTTCTGGATTTCAGTCAATCTTTATTTCAACCCGACTAGCTTCAACTCCTCATGAGTCTTCTTCAGGGGCTACAGTTGCAGATACAATAATATATTCAAATTACAATGGTTTATGTATATATATAACCATTGTAATAATGGTTTATATATAATAAATCAAAAAATAATAATAAATTAACTTACATGAGTTTTCTTAACCGTTAGAAAATAGCGAGAATTTTTTGTGATTTAACAAATTCTCGTTATTTTCTAACGGTTAAGAAAACTCATGTAAGTTAATTTATTATTATTTTTTGATTTATTATACATAAACCATTGTAATTTGAATATATTATTGTATCTGCAACTGTAGCCCCTGAAGAAGACTCATGCGGAGTTGAAACTAGTCGGGTTGTGAAATAAAGATTGACTGAAATCCAGATATATCGTCATCCTTCATCATCCATCCCAGTCAAGTAATTTACCAGATCATTTATATTTAAATTGTTAGTGAAAAGTTTTTTAAGTTGTTTAGCTATGCCATCCATGTAAGTTATTGTTATGTTGATTTATGTAGTTCTTTTTGTTATCATTTTTAATTTTTACTTTATGAATTAGGCTGTTGACTATTCATCTAGGGTAATTATTTATATGTAATAGGTTTTTAACAGTATTTATTACGTCTCTTTGATATTGTTTTGAGGTTAATATTGTGGCTCTGGATATAAGATTTTTAGTGCTGTTCAGAAGTTAATTTTTAGGGTGTTTCGATCTGTAGTTAAGGTATCTGGTACAGGCAGTTGGCTTTTTATACCATTTAGTTTTAATCTGGCCGTCCTTTTGGTGTAACAATGATGTGTCCAAAGATGGGATGACTGTCTGTTTCAACAAGTTTTCATATAGGTATTGAAGACTCTTAATGTCTCATCTATTTTATCTTTAGGTATTGCATGAATCAAATCATCGACATATTTTATTATAAACGGGACATTGTAGGTTAGTAATGGCATGACAGTTCTCAAAAGTTTATCCACTACTAGATTTGCTACACACGGAATTAGTGATGAGCCCATAGCTGTACCCCAAATTTGTTTATAGTAATTATCATTATATTTGAAGTAACTCTCCTCCATACAAAACCTCACTAAATCTGAAAATTCATTCCATGGTATCTTGGTTCTTTGTGAAATTATGCTCCATTGTTCTTTTATTGCTTCAATGACCAGTTGTACGGGGATGGTGGTAAAGAAGGTAATCACATCTAATGAAATCAGTATGTAACCATTTTCTAACCTCATTTTAGTGGTAAATTCTTGAAAATCAAATGAATTGCGGACGTAGAAATCTTCATCTTCAAGTCCCTTTAACATGTTGGCCAGGTAGCAGATTAGCACACCCAGCAATGGGTAATATGGCATGATGATATATTTATTTTGTTTAAGAAAATAATAACACTACAGAAAATTTAATTACATTTTTGGAAATACCTGTACCTCTACGTTATAAAAGTATTTTGGTGTTAATACATATCTGTATATGTTTTAATTACCGTCCCTCATGTAACACAGTACGAGCTGCCACAGTACAAAAAATAATTTAAATTTATGTGATTTTCATTAATTCTTTCAGAATTCAAATTAACATTTCATTTCAACTATGAACACTAGAACTAAATTATGTAAGGCCTCTGGTTTATAACGTATTTTGTTGAATTATTACACACGTATTCCTATGGTATTACTGTCAAAAAATACCTTTATTTTATCTGCTACATTGTGCTGTTCGTAATACATTGTGAGGCAAACAAAATGTCCCGCCTGGGATGATATCGTATTATTCCAGTCCGGCGGTCCAGCCGCATTTCAATAAAGCTGCAAATTTTAATTCGCCCAATCATTAGCAAAAACAAAAAGTCACTGATAGTTCAACCGTCCGTCATTTGTGAAAAAGTTCATGCAATGTAAATTAATTGCGTTCGGTTGCCAACAGTTTATTCCCAAAATAAAACACCGCATGCGACAATGGAATTATTACTTTTCTACTGTCATCCGGCGCCGTTTTCACCTTCGGCCATAAATAGATTCAAAACTCAATTAAAAAATAATAACACAAGTTTTTAACCATTATCAAACAGAATGCTAAACTATGCATCAAATTTGCTGTAAAATATTTCTGGGGTATCTATTTTTCATTTTCATAGATAAATCTCCAAAAAAATGTCAACTGAAGAATATACATTCAAGAAGGATCAATTTTTAGTACAGATGACAAAAATCTGATGTTGCCAATACAATACCTTCCGTCAATCCTATGTATTTTGTATAAATTCTATAAGGGAGCTGCTTATGGAGGTAAGAAGCTACTTACGTCCTGTCGTCAACAGATGCCGATATCTTGGTGGTAAAATAAACATATACATTCTTACAAACAACGTCCTAATAGCCTATTTACGAGATACGATAGTGGTAGTTGGAAAACATTTTAAATTTGGTTTTAGTTTATTTTAAAAAAATATAATGTGGCCAGCACAATACCTTCCAGCAATCCTGTGTATAATGTATAAATTCCATACATAAATTTTCTTGCAAAAGATTCTAAATTTCCAGTAAAATTATTTCATAAACAAACTATGCAAATTGCACTTGACATTGACTTCTTTTCCTTCTTTAGCTTTTCCCATTCTTTAGGGGTCGCTATTTATTATTATCTTCTTTCACTCATATTTGTTTTGCGTGTCATCCTCATTCAGATCCTTTTCTCTCAAGTCTTCCGCAATACAGTCCTTCCATCTTATCTTTGGTCTTCCTCTATTTTTTCAACCTTCTATTACTAAGCTATTCATTCTTGTTCCAATATATTCTTCATTTCTCCTCATGATATGTTCAAACCGATGTAATCTTCTCTCTTGTATCTTTCTAGAAACTTCTAACACTAGAGATATTTCCCTTAATCTTTCATTCCTTACCGTATCTTTCCGTGTCTTCCACAACATCTATCTCAACATTCTCATCTCTGCCACATTTATTTACTTTTCATTGATACTGACATCTGTCAATTTGAATTATCTGAATATATTAGCAATTTCCATGGTTCGCATAGCTGGCTGATTTATGAAATTCCTTAAGTCTATATCTGTTGAATATGAAGTATAAAATGCAATCAAGTCGTATAGAGAATAATATATTCTTTAAGTTATAATAACGTTAAATGTCAATAAATGATATTTAACTGGGTTTTTTCAAGAAAAACTGTTGAAATCTTCAAATGTTGATACTTCCGGTTGACTAATTATAACCAATATCTAATCACCTCTTCTTCTAGAAGTAAATTTGAGGAATACGAAAATATTGTAATTTTTGGAATCGTGGTATTGAAGTCACACACACACACACAGACACACATACACACAGACATCATCGTAAAAATGGTAAAATCGTATTATATGGACCCTAAAACGTACTTATTCACTAAAAACTCTTTGAATTTTTGACCAAAGACAATATCTTCTTTACCTAAAGGTGACGGAAGGTAAAAATGTAAACAGATGTTACATTGTCCATTTTTATATGTACAGGTGAATAATTCAATACTTGGAACCCGAAAATAGCCCGTTGACACGGGAAAATTGTTTTCCGCAGACTTTTGCTCCCCGTTGCAACAGATAACAATAGTGAGATAAAAAAATCTCCATCAAATGACACCAAAGATATATAAATTACCGCAAAAATTTTGAAAGATGTCCGATCAAGGTTGTCTACGATTTGTATGAATTCAGATTTTTGCTCCGCCCATTTTTAAATTCAGTAGTGTCGTTTTCTTAGTTATCATCAGGGTACATAAGATACTACTGTTATTTTATTATTATAAAAATATATATAATACAATAAAAGCATTCAAAATTCAAAAATAAGTCAACTGGTAAGTTTATTAGCAAATGTAAAACCAAATAGGTGAAAAAAAATACAATGACACAGTGTCATTATCAGTGACTCTGAAAGAAAATAACGTTATTCGTACGGCTATGAATCAAGGTAATGTATCTGAATTAATAAATAAACTTACGTTACAGCGAAAGTATTATTAATAACGAGCATCGTTTTCAAGTGGAATGTCTTAACTTAGTCGAAGCAATATGAATTTTTGAAAGACAAGCGTGTTATATCCACCCTTATCGTACACGCTTACAGCCTTTGAAAAGGAAAGAGATAAATGTATGCCAACTTATTAATTCGTTCATGATTTTATTTTATATCAATCTCGATTATTTTTTTTTTAATTAAAAACCATTTTGATCTCGATACACGATATTAAAATAAATCTCGATCTTGATGTCGAGATCTCGACAATCTCGACTTTCCGGCTATTGTGGTGCAAATTCAATAAAATTCGTTTTAAAAACATTTACAAAAATTTATTGGACGACTTATCGGCTACTGGTATACAACTAGAGCTAACAAGTCCTTTAAAAAATTAATTTTAACAGAATAATTACATTTTGTTGAACAATAATTAGAGCTTATAACGACATATTTATTGTAATGAATTTATTTTACAAAATATGACACATCATTATTGGAAAATTTATAACGTTTTTAAAAACATATTCAAACTAAATCATAATTTTAACGCTATCTTTCCGTGAAGCATGTGGATCCGAACTGTTTCGTGTTGAATCTTTATACTGTAATGTGCATTTCTCACTTTAAATTCATAATTCTTTACTTTGCTCATATAATATTAATTGTTTGTGTGGTTGGCACTTGGTGAAACATTTTGAAATTATTTAAAATAAAAAACACTTGGTAAGTTTCACGAATTTATAATATTTATTTATTATATTTTACACAACGCGTTTCGAACCTTCGGTCATCATCAGGTGTACTATTATATTATTTGTAATACCTGATGATGACCGAAGGGTCGAAACGCGTTGTGTAAAATATAATAAATAAATATTGTTTTTTATTTTGTTCATATAATTTTGTTTCTTATGCCTACCTTGTAAAAAAATAATTAGAATTTTAAATTTATGTACACATAATAACATGCATTTTTCATTTTAACAAATTTTATTTGAAATTGTCACTAGTGCATAAAAAATGTCATTAAAAGTTTAGAAAGATTACATCCAAATGCAATGTTGCCAACCTTATGATAATTATTGTATATGTTTGGGCAGATGTACAATGTGTAATAGTAAAGTTATATGTGAAATGACAAAAATATGTGCAAGAAGATTATTAATTATTATTATAATTATTTCCGTTATATAAGTGAATAAACTTTTTTTTCTATTATATATACATACATTTATACAAATGTTTATTTAATTTTTTTTGCTCTCTAGTTCGAATTCTCTCTAATTCCAACAAATTCAAATACCCCTTGCGAATTCGATTCATAGAGTCGACTGTATGTCAGTGTAAAATAGTCCTATCTATCTGTACTATTAACACACTCTTTCCTGTGATGTCTGGTCATAACACAAGTCTATTTTAATAGTTTCTCTCTCCGATTCTCATGTATGTTTGTACTATCTATGTCGTGCTATACGGTTAGCTTGCAGTCATTACCATATGCTGTCCATCTCCATATGCATAAATACACGGTTCTCTGATTCAGGGAAATTGTGTAATCTATCTGTCCGTTTGCATAAGACTAACTATGTGTAAAGACATTCATATTATGCAGAAACGCTTTTTTCTCTAACGTCTCTTACCAGATAGTTCATTTAACAGATGATAATTAACTTGCAAAATAGCTTGAAAAAACTGAAAATTAATCTACGGATAGGCAGAGAAAAAATAAATTCGAGACAATTTCGTTTAATGAACATCAACGAGTCTTTGAAATGGTAATAAGGAATTTGCATTTTTAAACGAAAGAAATACGTTGTTCGTTTAAGGTAGATATTGGGATAAAAATTGTTAAGTCACAATATAAAATCTGTTGTAATAAGCACAATTTTTGTCGCCAATTTCATTCGAAGGTAGCTGCAAAAGTTCCGGAAAAGTAATAGAAAACATACAAAAATTGTATGCTATGGTGACTGGCATAATTATTATCAGCACTACTACCACTTTAATTTTACAGAAATTGAAGAAATCATATGCTAAACCATAGGACTCGTATTTACGTCGGGATGAAAGAACAGTTATTTTGTAAATAAAATGTGTAATCAATTGTTATATCATTTATACAGATTAGAAATTACTTCCACGATTTTTGATTACTGGAGAATCAATAATGTATTAATCTAGAATGACAAATCAACATTATTAAGATTTATTCCCGAAGTATGCAACACAATCTGTTATAATTCACTGCGCACACTATCTTTCCATTAAAATAGACCATGTTGTAACTTTGTTAGCAGAAGAGTAATCTTAATTAAAATTTCATTACATGCAAATGTATCTCCAATATGGTATTTCACCAAAATCTAGTGGGTTCTGTTCTTTCCATATTAGAATAGAGATACAAGATTTTAAAATTTTCTGAATGATAGTATTTGAGATAAAAAAGGGTAAGCGGATTCACCCACATACACATACGTACACTCACATACACAGACATTATCGTGTTAATAAAAAAAATAAGTTTTAACCATCTTAAAAGGTGTTTATTATTTTTAGCGCGATAACTATATCACTCTAGCCTTCGGTGGCCAGGCCCGGATTGGCATTTCTTTACTCCCTAAGCCAAATTTCATGAGCATAAGAAATATGTACCTAATGGTAACATCTAACAATTTTAATAATACTTTATTTCATTAAATTGTTTTACTATTTCGGAGTCTTCATGAGTCTATAAACGCACTGAAAACATGAAGAATATAAACGCACTGTTTTTGACACTTTTCGTTTTCTAGAGGTGGTATGACTGATCTTAAACTGACACATAAATTTCATAACATCAAATTGATATCAGTCAACAATGCATTTTCATCTGTGACGTTAAAATCTTAGAGAGAAGCGCTACCAACTGTACTAAAATAACTGATAAAAAATACTGTCATATTTTTGACGTCACATTTTTTAAAAATCTAATAGAATTATAAAATTATCCCAATAGAATTGCGAAAATCGTCCTTGGCAAAACTCACCGCGAAGCGGCTCGTATTCCAAAGTTGGACTCATACGTTAACAGTTTGCCTTACATATCTGTTTTTTTTTTTAAATATTTTCAGTCATCATTTACCTTATTTTTATAATAATTAATTAAAAATTAATTTATTGAAATCAGTAATATTATTAAAACTTTATGTTAGATGTCATCTGTCAAACTTAAACAATACAACTGTTTAATATTTTTGTTCTATTTCACATGGCATCCTGTAATTGGCTAAAAATTACAACTTTTATTTTACCTCTTGCGAACGATACGAATGCAAGTAATAATTTTGAAATTATTAGACGCAATTTTTAATTCTAAACAGTTTTCGTATTTGTACTTTTGTTCTAAAATTAATAGGGCAGAAATTACAGCCATAGGAAAATTTTACCATTGTATTTCGTATGGTTCATTAAAAGTAGACACCCGGTATATAAATATTATAATTATTTAAAATCTTCTACAGCTGCCATATAGTTCAATACGTTTTATCAATCATATTACTACATTGTTTATGTATAATTAAAGCAAATGGGACTGTTTACGACGTGTGGTAACTTCAGGTACTTCCCTCTTTCCCATCTACTCGATCTGTGTCCTCCTCCAACCCTGAACCTTAGAATGGCCTAGGGGTGTGATCTAGGTTGGCCTTATCTTTGGATAATTCAGACCTGTCGGTGGCGAAAGATAAAAATAATAATTACTTTGTTATCGTTATTACATGTTCAACAACAGGCACTCTCGTAAAATACTAATTTAAATAAGAAATAACGGTGGATGCGTCGTATATGTTTGTAATGTAATCCTCATTCTCTCTCATCTCGTATATGCTCTAAATGTGGCATCGCCCACAATGTATGTGAAACAATTTAGTTTTTAGGAAACGATTACATGGACTTATCTAGAATCGAAGCTTGTGCACGTCGCGTTTATAACTTGTAGCGAATATAAAATATCAGCACGGGTTTTATTGTGAGCGACGGTGCAGATGGAAACATTATATAGCTCTGGATAAATATGAGACACTGCGCTAAAACACTCAAACGGCTGCATTATTTCCCTGCGATTTTATTGCTTATTGCCAGCCATGAAACTAAGAACGTGCACTTCAGCCCATAAAACAAACTTACATTACACAGAAAGAAACTATCACCAGAACTATCATTTCCTATTTATTTCCTAAACATTGCGCAGCGAAATCATTTCAGATATGAAACAATACGAAAAATAAGAGCTAAAATTTATTAGCTAAGAAAATATCCAAAGTCGAGAACTACGACTTTAATGAAAAATTTGCTGTCTTGAATAATAGCATCTTATACTCAGAGATTGCAAGGATTTTTTTCGTTTTATGAACGTATTTTTACCCTGTACTTTTTATCTTAATATTACCCTTCAGTCAATGTCAAATGTCAAGTGTAATTTACATAGTACATGAGGGAAGTAATTTTACGGAAAAATCTTTTGCGAAAAAAAAAAAATTCTGTAAAGATTTATTTAAAATATGTATATAAAATTTGGGCAATTAATGTGTAATTGACTTTTTTGTTATTTTCAAAAATTAATACTGCTGAATAAAAATTTCATGTAATAAATACGAATAATCTCTTGAACTATTTATGCCAAATTTTGTAACTCTATCAATAAAAAATATAAGTATTGAACCTTTATAAAGACAAGTGTTGGACGAATTATAATACAATAATACAAGTAAGAGTATTAGACATTGTAAAACTATTTTTTTCATACTATTTTGCCTATTTCACATTAATCAGAATATTTATTAAAAATATATTAAATTTTCAAGAGGTAATATTAACAGTTTCATTAATCATTTGAAATTTAATTTATTTTCACGTTTGAGATTTTTATAATAGTTATTTAGAAGTTAGGTTAAAGTTATAATTTGCAAATATTATATTATCAACCGAAAAACTAATATTTTCAATTTTAATTACTTTTAATTTTCGGTTTCAATGCTAATGAAAAGACGTATTGTTTGCTTCGCTTCCTTAGGTCAAAAATGTCATGGGCAAGCTTGGTAGAATTATTCGCAAAAAGAACATGTTTACCAGTTTCCATGTGTTTTCGGGAAAGTTTACATTGGCCAGACTGGTACAGGGTCCGCCATCTAACGTTTTTTTTTTCAACTAGTGCTTATTTCGTGAATGGTAATACTTAGCTCATGTTTGATTTGACAGATAATTAGTTTTATCCTTCCGCTGAACGAATATGGTTGTGTATACGCTTGAACAACACTGGGAAATATTGCGACATTACTTTGAAAATCATGGTAATGTTGCAGAATGTGTGCGAAAATTGCGTACGGATTTTGGAAGAAGAGATGCACCGTCAGCTCCGTATGTTCGTTATCTTGTGAAAAAAGTGAAAGAAACTGGCATCCTCATCGATAAACCAAAGCGTGAAAAGCCAAAAACAGTGCGTACACCCGAGAATATTGCTGCTGTGGCAGAAAGTGTGCGTGAAGCGCCATCAACATCAATTCACCGTCGTTCTCAACAATTGAACATTTCGGAGACATCATTGAGACGAGTTTTGCATAAAGACCTTGGTATGACGGCATACAAAGTCCAATTGGTTCAGGAGTTGAAGCCAACTGACCATCCAATGCGTTTTCGCTTCGCTGAGTGGGCCTGTGATCGACTTACAGAAGATGCCGATTTTGCCAAAAAAATCATCTTTTCAGATGAAGCTCATTTTCATCTTGGCGGGTATGTAAACAAGCAAAATTGTCGCATTTGGGGCACAGAAAACCCGCACGAATACATTGAAAAGCCGACGCACCCAAAACGAGTCACTGTTTGGTGTGGATTTTGGTCCAGAGGCATAATTGGGCCATTTTTCTTCGAAAATGAGCAAGGAGTGGCCGTTACAGTCAATGGCGATCGTTATCGGGCCATGTTGAACGAATTTTTGTTCACAAAAATTGAAGAGGAGGATATTGGCAACATTTGGTTTCAACAGGACGGCGCTACGTGCCACACAGCCGAAGCTACACTCGATGTTTTGCGCCCTGTTTTTGAAGATCGCATTATCAGCCGCAGAGCTGATGTCGTTTGGCCACCTCGGAGCTGCGATTTGACACCGTTGGACTATTTTTTGTGGGGTGCCATCAAAGATAAGTGTTACGCCGACAAGCCAGAGACAATTGACGCTTTAAAGGACAATATTCGTGAAGCCATTGGTGAAATACAGCTGCACACAATCGATAATGTGCTTAAAAATTGGACCGAACGTGTACGCTACTGCATGGCCAGCCGAGGCAGCCATTTGAATGAAATTATTTTCCATTATTAACCGGAAGGATTGTACTTTCAAATAAAAAAAGAAATTTGAGAAAATATTCAGTAGTTTTTTTTTTATAGCATTTAAAAAAAAAAAAGTTATTTGGCGGACCCTTTAGAATTATTTCAACAAGACTGAATGAACTGCAGCGTTCGATCAGATTGAATTCCACCGTATAAAATTCAAAGAAACAAATTACTAGGGAAACCAACACATCTCAACAACAGGTTAATTAGAGATTGTATTTTCTTCATTTTCTCTATCTGAAATTAAATCACTATGATTAGAATTCAGTATGTCAAAAATATTTTGCCAACATTGTAATTTCTGTCAGATGGCAAGGAAAACCTAATTATAATAGACATCTTCAAGAGATTAGATAATATGGGATATGCACGTAGTAAGCCAACAAATGGCGGGAGTCATGGTTACGTGGTTAACAAATGAATTCCAAAGCGTTTTTTTTAATTGTGCGAGGAAAGCGTTTGACAACTTTAAAAACTTCTCAAAAGAAGTTACAAAAGTTTTTTTCAAGCTAAAATGTCAAACGATTTTCTCCGCAAATACAAGTATTTATGTGACTGCAATATTTCTGACGTTTCTTTCGACAACCTGGGTGACAGTTGCAAGCACCATTTTACTGACCATGTACAGAGATAGAAAAAGATAGCTCTTAATTGAAACGGACTATTCTGATAATTGTCTTAGAAATAAGAACTGAGAGACTAAGGGATCAAATAAAGAAGAAATATTATTCACAAAAGTAATGAATCCGTACAATTACCTACCATAAAATATCACAAATGTGAAACTGATCAAAACGTCAAACTTAGACGAATATTTGCTAAATCTGGTATAAAAAACAAGTTTATAGTTATACCGCATATAATTTTTGCTATGAATACAGCTGTAATAGTATATTCGAAAAATAAACCAGGATTCGGTGTAGATATCAAGTGATAACCGCATGGTTTTGTAACCGCGCATAAATAAACAAATGCTTTCTCCTTGTTCAACTGTCAAATGAACTGTCACTTTTTTTGTCGAAATTATAGAAGTGTGGATGCCCTTTAATGAGTTTATTTTAATTGATAGTAGTTATTCTAATATTTTTTCTTCTTTTAGTAAAGCGATAACGAAAATGCTTATTCGCAGGTTAACTCATACTCCTTGTTTGTTTGGAAGTTGTGCCCGTGATACGTTTATTTTGAATACTATTATTGCTATTTTTATTATCTCCACAACTGTCACACAAATTACATACAACAACAAGATTCTAACCTAATATCTGGTTTCCATCCGCCGGAACCGAAAACTTTGCGCGGATGAAAAATCTAACCGCGATTAGCGTGGGTCCTTTTTCGATTATACCTTCAAGCTGAATAAATTTTAATACAGTGCTTAAAACAGTGATCACGTGAGTATGTTTATTTCACTATATTCATAAGTGAAACCTTGGTTTTAAAACACCTCCTTAAAAAGGTTCTTGCTGTTTTAAAGACTTTTATTAAATATTACTCTCAACTAACTCTGAAATATATAAATATGACAAATTACATTTGACATAATATTAACCTAATTTAACAAAGATTCCATAGAAAGAGTCCATAGAGTACGAATTTTTACGATGATCGTGTGTTTGTGTGTGTGTGTGTGTGTGTGTGTGTGTGTGTGTATGTGTGTGTGTGTGCGTGTGTGTGTATGAGTATGTGTGTATGTGACGCTCGTTTCGGATCTCATAACTCCAATACCACGATTCCAAAAATAATATTTTTTTACGTATTCCTCGAGTATAGATCCATATGCAGAGATAAATAGATTTTGGTTATAATTTGTCCACCGGCAGTACCTTCATTTGCAACTTATAACAGTTTTTTTTAAAAAAAAAACAGTAAAATATCATTTTTCTTCAAACGTTATAAAAGTAGCATCGTTTGTGACTTGTGTCACAAGGTAGAAGTTTAATTTCTACGCCGCCGGAGTAGGAGTAGCTAATTTCTACGCCGCCGGCGTAGAAATAAAATAAATAAATATCCATAGAAACAATACAGATCAACGAATAAGAAGTAACTTTAATAAAAGAAACCTGTAATATCGCCCTAAATGTCACTATAACACGCCAGGTAATCTAAGAATAAAGTTACTAAATACTTAGCTGTCAAATTTAAATATATAACCTGTGAATTGAAATATGAACAGAGTTTACTTTTGAGGAAATAACATTATTAGAATAGCAGACTTACATATTACACTTAAAGGGACGGTAATGAGCATAAGAATACTTAGAATTAAAGTGATAAGAAAAGTTTATATTGTTTTGCAGTGATTCCTGGACATATCTTTCAGCCACACTGTTAGATTTCCATCCAACTGAACAACTTCAGGGGGCGTACATTTTAAAACTTCAAATTCCGACATAATTGCAAACAAGGAGGATAAAAAATTGCACAGTTCTTATTTAAACGTCAAAACGTGAAAATTTTGTTTAAAAAATGTTTATAACCTAACAAAAAGTGAACAAATAAGTATCCATAGCTACAGGGCAATTGAAATCGCAAACGTAATTTACGTAAAATGTAACGTCAGTATTAGATATGCCCCGCGTGCATTTATCCGACTCGCTTCGCTCGTCGTTTAAACTTCCACGCTCGCCACACAAAGTATCACTTTTACTCCTAATAACACAATATACTATTATTGACATTTAATTACTCTCTATACGATTGGATTACATTTTATATTTGATATTCAATAGATACGGAGTTAAATAATTATAAAGATATTAAATTGGGTCTCTGTGCCTGAGTGTCTGGTCGCGAATCTGGGGACCCGGGTTCGATCCCGACCGACGCCAAAAATTACATCGCATTTTAATGGCACAAAATTGACCCCTGTGGCGCACTCTCCACGCCAGCAATGAGTGCCCGTGAGGTGACGCCTGGTAAGCGCCCACACGGTACAAATATTCCATCATTACCGATATCTGTGTACGAAGCAGATTGGCACACCCAGCAATGGGTAATATGCCGTGATGAAATATTTATTTATTTATTTATTTATTTAAATTTCATAAATCAGCCAGCTATGCGAACCATGGAAACTGCTAATATATTCAAATAATTCAAATTTACAGATGCCAGTATCAATGAAAAGTAAATTAATATGACAGAGATAAGGATGTTGAGAGAGATGTTGGAGAAGACACGGAAAGATACGGTAAGGAATGAAAGAATAAGGGAAATAACTCTAGTGTTAGAAGTTTCTAGCAAGATACAAGAGAGACAATTACATTGGTTTGAACATGTTATGAGGAGAGATGAAGAATATGTTAAAAGAAAAATGAATAGCTTAGTAATAGAAGGTGAAAGAAACATAGGAAGACCAAAGATAAGATGGAAGAACTTTATTGCGGAAGACCTGAGAGAAAAGGAACTGAATGAGGACGACACGCAAAATAGAAATAAGCGGAAGAAAATTTATGTATATGGTGCGTGCAGTGACGTGACTTTGCTGACCTTGGCAAGCAGATATGGGGCTCCGTGTCAAAATGACAGCTATTTGTTATCAGATGTGTGGAACTAAGTTATCGAGAAATAAAATCATACAATAGCAAAAAATGACAAATTATGACATTTGTCAGTTATATACATAATTAATAGCTCTCCTTCTAGTACGGGCCCTGATATCTGATTGCCAAGGTCAGAAAAGTCACGTGACTGCTCGCGTCCTATAGAATTTGTACTGAACGTAAAATGTTGGCCACATCAGATTTTTATTTCTGGTCCCGGAGAGAAAATTTCATATTAAAATTTATTCCCATTTGATTGATTGGACAGATATTACAATATAGCCGTATGCTTAATACAAGGCTTAATATGTATCCAACCCACTCATTCCACCAGTGCTGGGACAACTGTTGGGACTCCGCTGTACCGCCTAGCGTCGTATGACGTAAAACTAACATCATACGATCAAAAGGCGATACAGCTGTCAATACTATGTTGAAGTGAGTTATTTTTACGGAATGCGATTGTCAGTAGTGATCACCCTAATCAACGTTAATCAAGGCTAACTGACTAATTAAATTCCATGCTCAATTTCAAAGTACAAAATATTGTTTAAAAATCAACTAAATATCGACCGCACAATAATAAACAGAATCGATTGTTAATAATGGTTTAGGTATTCAGTTTAATTACTCCTTAATCACATGTGATTAAACGTAAATATTATCAGCCTATTATTCTAAGCTAGCGTTGAGCTAATGCCATTTTTTTCTTGAGGGATGAAAACATGATAATGATAACAAATCTCCCGAGGTTATGGTTCGGGTTCATCCCTATTGTTTTTGTATAAACTGATTAATTATCGCACGCGTATGAAATTGGCTGGAGCGAGAATCGCTCATTACCATAATAAATGGACGGTTCTGCCCTCACATTTGCCCAACAATTATGAGGATTTCAAATCTCTACCACTGAAATATTACTCCGATGATTATAAGAGTTTTAGCTCAACTTTCCTCATCTACATGCATGAATAAATGAGGAATGAGATGGATTTTTAATTCTGCATAATAAATAACATCAGGAAGATTATAAATTTCACATGTTGTTGAAAAGTTTACTTATTTTTACCTCCCGTTACCCTGGAAGGGTGGACTTTAAAGTTCATTTTATATTCTAATAAATTTGTTTGATAAATACAACGTTTGTTGTCGATTTCTGCCCGTAAGTATTTTTATAAATATTTACTTTTTCTATTTCAGTATGAGTCTATAAAAGCACTGTAAACACGTCGTTTGATACAATATATTAATAGCGTAGGGCGCGAGCAGTCATGTGACATTGTTGGCCTTGTACAGCAGATATGGTGGCTCGTTTCAGAATAATTAGTTGACATAGATGTCAAATGTCAGAATTTTTAAATATTGAAAGAAGCTTCCAGAACTCATAATATAATGAAATAAAAACAATATTTGGAATTAGTTCTGTAAAATATTTTTATTTCACGACGTTTCAAAGTGCGAAGTGCTGTTTTCATGAAGACAGCACTTCGTTGTCGAAACGTCGTTAAATAATAAAATTTATACGGAACTAATCCCAAATATTGTTTATATGTCAGAATTTTTCATTAAAAATTTCAAGATTGTCTAAATTTTCGTAGGTAAATCACCAGGAGTGTGGAATTTACTTGTCGAGGAATATAAACCACATGGAATTGGAAGAATTACTAAATTTAGAATGAGAAATTATGATATTTGACATCTATGTACATAATTACTAGCTATCATTCTGACATGGGCCACCATATCTGCTTGTCAAGGCCAACAAAGCCACATGATTGCTCGCGCCGTATGTATTTAACATTTCTTGTATACACTCTACACCAAAAATTCTACTTACATCTATTCCTTATATTTAGATTATTTAATTTTAAATTCATTCTATGAAGAAATTGTGTTCTACTCTTCAAATTTTTCGAAATGTTTCCAATTCATTGTCGGGATTGACAGTAATATACTATAAGAAATAATCTTCAGTAATGTCTCTGGATTTTTGACACTGACATTTATCTGTCAGTTACAAACATTCTAATTTTGAATTGGTTTCCATGACATTATTTGGGCTGTGAGATTTATTACAATAGATTATTATAAACCTTATATTTCTGTATCTCTAAATCTATAAAAGATATAATAGAATATTATATGTATCAGATAGAAAATTTACTCTTCTTTAATACTAGCAAGAAACTTTTAATTCGGTTGTCGAATTATTACCAAAACCTTTTCAGCTCTTTCCAGTAATGTTCGATTGAGAAATACGTAGTTAAACAGATATTAAGTATTATAGTGTTTCAGAAATCGTTCTTCTAACGTACCACACATACATACACACACACACATACATACATCCAAATACACACACACATACATCCACATACACACACACACTCAGACATCATCGTAAAAATATTAAAATCGGATTGTAGGGACCTTAAAACGTGCTTATTAAATAAAATCTGGATATGCGATTTTTAGCATGAATCCAATACCTGTCTTAGCGAGAGGTAAAAATAAAACAGCCATTTGATTACATATTTTTAATCACTTTATCAGGGCTAAGCAAAAGCGAGCTCGATACAATAATTTCATGTAAATTAAAAGGTAGTAATTACTTCTAGTCAGCAAATCTATAGCTCTGACAAAAATAATGGTGGTATTATTTTTGTAAAATATTCCATTCTATTATGTTATTCTTTTCTATTTGCGTTTTTCTTTCCGTGTCGAGTATGAAAGTGTTTGGTTTCTTCAATCTGCGTGAAAATTGGCCAACGTGGCTGAATACATCAAGTAGGCACTCCCTGGACACTCTTTCTTCTTATACTTCTCCCAGTGTGAAGCTATGGAGCTTGTGGACGGAGACAGGAGAAATATTTGTTCACGTAGCAGCGTAGCACCCATATTTCATCACAGAGAATCAGACAAATTTTTCCCAAAACTAAAATAAACTGATTTACCGCAGAGAAATATTAATATTATTTAAGATAAATTGAGAAATTGTTTCTCAAGACATAAAGCATGATTAATTTTTACTATTAACTTGACAAATATTTTTTTTAAAAAATTAATCTAAAAACTATTAAACACAGAAGTTATTTCTGTTCTTTCAGGGTTGTACAAATCTTTTTCCTAATCACTTTCTAACTAATTACCATTTTAGGAGGACACAGAGATATTCGTAAAGTTTATATGAAACTGATGAATCACTACAGGGTATTTCTTTTGAAATAACCAGGGCTTTTTTTGGGCGAACTAATGGTTTTAGAGAAAAATATTATATACAAAAACTGATCAAGAATAAGGGACTAATTTGTCAGTAATAACAAACCGAATATTCAAGAAGTGCTTCTCTAACGGTAGAACAAAATTATATATTTTTAAATGGTATCGTATATAATTTTTTAGCTCATTATATAGAGATTTTTTTTCTGCATTCAATGATGTAAATATTGTATAGGATTGAATAATAAATATTTCGAGAAAATCGTATCCAAAATTGGAAGTAATGTAATAAAAACGGCTTTACTACTAGTGTAACCTAGGAAACACACGTATAGCATATCCTATTGCAATATTGTAATAGTATTTTTAATTTCTAATACCATTTTTTTCGAAATAATTGTCATACAGCCGTATATAATATTTATATCGTTGAAATCAGAAAAAATATCTAATGGGCTAAAAAATAGTATAGGGTACCATTTAAAAAAAATGTTCTACCGTTTGAGAACCACTTGTTGAATTTTCAGTTTGTTATTATTGATAAATTAGCCTCTTATTCTTGATTATTTTTTGTATAAAACATTTTTCTCTAAAGTCAATAGTTCGCCCAAAAAACGCTGGTTGTTTTAAAGAAAACATCTGTATTATCCATTTAAATTTTATCACACTCGCATTACAATACACATACACAGTATGGCTATAAAGATTCAGCACTGATTTTTTTGTAGCGCCAAATAACAGCGGCATGTATGAATTGGCACCCAAACTATTTTTAACAAACCTTCATCAACAGCCCCCTCAAGTTTTATTAATATTGGTTCAGTATAGTTCTCGTATGAGCAAAATTCCTGGACCTCCTAAATCTGCCTAGTCATGGTTACTTTGTCGAACAACGATACGTAATCAAATTTTGTGGTCGTTTGTACAAAGAATCATTTACTTTGGTTTAAAAATGCGTTTGAAGATGCTATATTCACTCGTAAAGTTTTTGGCTCGGAAAAGCGATTTCGCGATATTGGACATGAAAACAAAGATGATTCAAAGATTGATTGGAGCAATCAATCGTTTCTGCTTGATACGGGGCGTATCAAGCAGAAACGCCGAAAACATTAAATCAGTTCGACAACTGTTGGTTTTCGATCGACGTTACGATTAAGATGGTTGCAGAGCAGTTGAATATCAATAAAGAAACAGCTGGATTGACTATCGTCGAAGATTTAAAGAAAAACAAAAGTTGTGCTCGCGCACGATAACGCAATTGGCCTAAGGTAAATTTTGCTACTTCGCGTCAAATACGTGCTATTAAAAGCTCGTAAAATACAAGTGGTACATTAAATTTTTAATAGTACTCTTCAGTCAATGGCAAGTAACAACATAAGGAAGTTAGCAGCCATGTATTTGCCTAGATGAAAGAGAGAACGATAGGTATGAATAGAATAAAACAGCATTCCATCTACAGTATGTATTGCATTTCATGTCATAAATACAGGGAAAATTTACCGCCTGTATAACTAAAGCTTCATCTTTATCTTCCTCAAAATACACACTTCTTTGTGCCATGTCGCTTATATAATATACAATTACAATGTACTCTTTAAAACTAAACTACATACCTACCACTGTCAGATGCGATTTGGTGCGCGTCAATACTGCTCTAAAAACAGTAACCGCTCTCGACGCGATATGTCGTTCGCGACAGCCGTTTCTAGCAACAAGTCTCCATTTAAAAATATGAAAATAGTACAACGCATCTGACGCATATAACGGTGCGTGTCTTTAAAAAAGCGTCTGACACGTAGTAGCAAAATTTGCCTTAGAAACAGTCGTGTTTCACTCTTTGTCCCCAAAATGTCACTGTGTTGCATTATCCTCGTTGTGTTTTTGTTTTGGCCCCCGCTGACTATGCTCCTTCCCCAACCATCGTGACGAAGATATTGAACAGGGCCTCGATTTTGTAACTTTAAATTCTATTGTATTTCAAATTTTACAAGCATTGGGTAAGAATAATCAATACACATACGATTATAACTCCATTTTTTAAACTAGTCGTACTAAAGATATGTCAAGCATAAACGATAGAAACGAATTCTACTGCTCTGGATCAGTAGAATTTGAAATTTACACTGAGAAACTGAAGAAAAATTTCAATTTTGATATAATTTGGAATCCACTAGAAGTTACTAAATCGAGGCCCAGCATTCCAGTTTTAGTCTTCCAGAACGCTGGACTGGAGTACCGTGCTAAGCGCTGTGTGGATTTAGAAGGAATGTATATTATTTATTATGAATAGAATCTTTTTTCAAGTTCCTAGAATATCATCTAGACGCATTTTTTTACCTCTCGCTAAGAGAGGTATTGCATTCATGCTAAAAATCGCATATCCAGATTTTATTGAATAAGCACGTTTTAAGGTCCCTACAATCCGATTTTATCATTTTTACGATGATGTCTGTGTGTGTGTGTGTGTGTGTGTGTGTGTGTGTGTGTGGATGTGTGTGTGTATGTGTGTGTGTGTGTGGGATGTTGGAAGGACGGTTACTCAAAAACTATAAGACTTTAAATTTTTTTAACTACGTATTTCCCAATCGGACATTCATGGGAAGATCTGAAAAGGTTTTGGTAACAATTGGACAACCGGAAGTAGAAGATTCTTGAAAAAAAATCTTTTAAATAATATTTTTTGAAATTTTTTCTTGATAATATTAAAGAAAAATAAATTCTCTTTCTGATACATTTAAATATTTTACAATATATTCTATAGATTTAGAGATAGAAGAAATATAGTATGTAAAATAATCTGTTATAATAAATTTTACAGCCGAAAGAATGGCCATGGAAAATAGTTGAAAATTTAATTTGTTTGTAACTGACAGATGTCAGTGTCAGAAATCCGAAGACATTACTGAAGACTTTTTCTGGGAAGTACATACATTATATTATTTCTTAATGTATTAATAGAATTGGAAACATTTCGAAAAATTAGAAGAGGACAAAATTTCTTTATCAAAAATGAATTTAAAATTAAACAATCTAAATATATATGGAATAGATTTATGCGTAAGTAGAATTTTTGGTGTAGAGTGTAGGTATACAAGAAATGTTAAATACAATAGAGAGCGAGCAGTCATATGATTTTGTTGGCCTTGACAAGCAGATATGGGGGCCCATGTCAGAATGATAGCTAGTAATTATGTATATAGATGTCAAATATCATAATTTCTCATTCTAAATTTAGTGATTTTCCAATTCCATGTGGAGCAGAATTAAATGTTAAATATCTAAGGCATACAAGTAAACTTTAAACTCCTGGTGATAAATTAAATACGTAAATTTAGAAAATCTTGAAATTTTTAATGAAAAATTCTAACATTTGACATCTATGTACATAATTACTAATTATCATTCTGAAACGGGTCCACACATTTGCTTGTCAAGCCCAAAAATGTAACATTACCGTTCGCGCCCTATACTTATGTAACCAAAAAAATCTGATGTGGCCAGCACATAACCTCTCGCCGTATATTTTACCTGGCTGTATGCATAAAGCAAAGATTATTTTTATAAATACAAATAATATATTCATATAAATCTATGACGTATAAACTTCTTTATTATTCAATAATAGCATGTCTCAACATGAAGATATTTTCCCATAAATTATGTTACAATAAATTACAAAGTAGAGTTTACCATATATAAATATTAGGCTGGTAACTGCAATTTTCAATTCGAACAACGTTGTTTACTTTCTCTTCATATTCTTCTAGTAAAAACATTAATTTTGGGCGGTCTAAAATGTATATATGGATTGTGCATCTATTCTTACATATCTTCTTTTACATTTTATTTTTTCATACATGTTATATCTAAATAACACTAATTCCCTTCAATAAAGTGACGGATAGATTGCACTCCGATTATTCTTATATCGATGTGTAATTTTGTCAATATTTACAACTTACTTGAGAAGAATTTGATAGCTTTTTCGCAATTCAAAGTTACTCTAGTCTATAGTACTGGTGTACATTGTCCCATAATGTTTGAAACAAATTTAAGTCCTTCAACCTAGACTTGTCATCTCCATAATAGTCACAGATCAAGAACTAAGGGATTCTCCAAGTACATTTTTCTTTCATTACTCATTATTTCTGACACTGACATTTATCTGTCAGTTACAAATAATTTAAATTATCAACTATTTTTCATGGCATTCTTTCGGCTGTCAAATTTATTACAACAGATTATTTTATATATTATACTTCTTTTATCTCTAAATCTATGGAATGTATAATAAAATATTTAAATGTATCAGATAGAGAATTTAATTTTCTTTAATATTACCACGAACAATTTTCAAAAAATAATATTTAGAAGATGTTTTTTCAAGAATCTTCTACTTCCGGTTGCCCAATTATTACCAAAACCTTTTCAGATCTTCCCATGAATGTCCGATTGAGAAATACGTTGTTAAACAAATTTTAAGTCTTATAGTTTTTGAGTAACCGTCCTTCCAACATCCCACACACACACATCCACACACACACACACACACACACACACACACACAGACATCATCGTAAAAATGTTAAAATCGGATTGTAGGGACCTTAAAACGTGCTTATTCAATAAAATCTGGATATGCGATTTTTAGCATGAATACAATACCTCTCTTAGCGAGAGGTAAAAAGGAAGTGGCGAGAGGTATTGTCCTGGCCACAACAGATTTTTTAAACTCCAAAATCAAATATGTTATCTAAATCGCCTGTTCATCAAATGATAAATTCTTTCAATATCATAGAGGGTGAAATTGATATATTTCATAACACCATTACCGAGATGAATATATCTCTCAATCTATTGAATACGTTTTATCTCTAACCCTATAATTGGGCGTTTGCCTGTTGGGTAATGTATCAACAACAATAATAATAATAATAATAATAATAATAATAATAATAATAATAATAATAATAATAACAACAACAATAATAATAATAATAATAATGATAATAATAATAATAATAAAAAAAAAACTATTGTCTTGCCCATAATAATAGGAGCTACGGGTTTCGTTGACGATGAGTTTCAAAAGAACATATATAAAACTAAAACAATTACCCCTTAACCTTAAATAATAATGTAACACAATTGTACGGCGGTGCCTCTTTGTTTAAATTATTTGTAGCCGAACGTCAAGATTAGCTACGGATCTTGCGTTCAGAACTCTTATGTTTTGTAATTTTTTGTAAGATTCTGTAATGGCTTTTGGAAGTTTTAATCTTTGTTAGATTTTGGGATGGGATAGTTTCGTGACATTTTCAAAGAATTATTGGGGGTCATAAAAGTATTTTTAAAAGTATAAGGTTACATAGAGAAATAATTCAAAAAGCGGATGTGTCACAGCGGGGGAAAGCATCTTTGGAAATTCTGATGAAAGATTTGTCACGTAGGCCAGAATTCGGAAAGCCGTTAGAAATTCAGTTCTTCCCTCAACCTCCGAAGTGGTCTAAGTTACTTGACCAATTATAGTTTGTTAATTTTTAAGTTAGCCAATAAGGGTGTGAAGGTTGGACTTCCTTATTGGAAAGTGGGGTGAAATCGAGTGAAGATGTGTTTCACAAGATTTCAGCTCGAGGAGTCTTGTTCTGACTTTTGATCGTGAAGTTTGTTCTCTTCCCATTTGATTGTTGTCTAAATTTATAAGTTGTCTTTGTGACTTAAATAATTGTTGAAGTCCGCGTCCTCCTAAGTTGTTTAATTTGTTGTTTAGAGTTAATTTTTATTCTTGTAATTTGAAATCATAATAATCTTAATTCTTGCATAACGGTAGTTAGTGAGTAGTTTAATAATAAAGTGCTTCAGTCGAGGCCGACCTGTGATGAACAGTAAGTAGACTGATAGATTACTTTATTCTTAGTAGTTGGTGTTGACTACCTAAGCGCTGATAGCAATTCAGTAAGCCTAGAGCTTATTCTGAGGTCGTCCTTTTTACAATTCAATTAGTTTTTATGAGAGTCAGGTACCGATCCTTTAAACAGTAGTTGTCACGATCCATAGTCATAATTTTGTTTATTGTTGTCAACCATTTATTGTTTTGTGTAAATAAATTAAGTTGATTAACCAGTTCTCAGTTTTATTTGTTAAGTTGCCCGAATTAATTATTTTTCAGTAATCGCGTAAGCGTAAGTATTCTGTGTGAATATTGTATATTTTGTCGATTGATAGACCGCATCTATTAATACTCTTATATTGAGTCTTTCTATCCGCGGACTCTGAAAACACGGATAGTGGTGGCAGCGTTACCCTTGATCTAAATAGTTTTGCATTAATCAAATTAGTGTTTTACTTTCGGGTCAAGTATTCAAAAACCGTTTGTTAAACGGGTAACAGTAATGAGTTATTAAACTATATCTCGTTCCCCTGTTATATAAAAGTGGTGGCAGCGGTGGGATGTAAAAATAATAACTCACTAACCTGTTATATAAAAGTGGTGCACAGCGGTGGGATCTAAAGTTTTTCTTTTGCGAAAAACTACCCATTCAAACCAGTATAAAACCGTTAAAATCGACAGAATCTTTTTTTTCAAAATTGTAATAGATTACTGTGTGTGGTTATTGCATTTTGAATGGTAGGTGTCGAGCCGTAAATCGACATAGATAGAGTTGTAATTAATACTTTGTGTGTTAATTGTTATTCGGGCGTGTAGGTAGTTGTCGTGCCTTTTAAAACGACAAGAAAGTTTTTTTTTGTGACGCGTAAGTAAATACTTGGAGTTTTTATTACGGTCATAGCAGGTAGTTGCCAAGCCTTTAAATTGGTAAGAGTTTTTAAACAATAAATCTACTTCGTGTGGTTATTGTTCTAATTTGAGTAAATTTTAGTATGGCGCAAAACGAAGCCGGGTCAGTAAACATGAATGACCAATTGTTATTAGATTACCTTGTGGCGGTATCATCTATGTCGGGAATAAATACAAAAATCCCCTCGTTTTCAGGAAAACCGGACGAGAGTGTTGTAGAATTTGTAGAGAAACTTGAGAACTGTAAAGAAATGGGAAAATGGGATGAAGAGAGAACAGTGTGTATGGCAAAAATAAATTTATCGGGAGACGCGGCACGATTTGTGAAAAATAATTCAAAAAGTAGAAATACTAAGAATTGGAAAGTATTTAAAAAAGAATTATTAGAGCGGTATCAACCTAAACAAGACTCCAGGACGGTACAAAAAGCTTTCAATAATTGCTATCAGCTTAGGGACGAAACAATATCTGCATATGTATATAGATTGCATGCTTTAGCGAACTGTTTTATTGAGAGTGAGGAAGACAGTTCGGCTGATGGTTCGGGCACTGGTGCGGAAGCCGCACCTATAGATAATTCTATTTATGTAGATAGACAGTTGTTAAACCAGTTTACAACGGGAATATTGCCACATTTACAAAGGGACGTGTTTTATGAAAACCCTAAAACTTTCGAGAAAGCGGTAGAGATCGCGAAAAGATCAGAGACCGTATTTCAAATGTTGCGTCGTGATGAAGCAGATTATGTAAATAGAGTTGCCGATGAAAGAAATAGCGCGAGTACTAGTAGAAATGATTCACATTTAACGGAGTCAATTGAAAAATTAATCCAAGTTTTGGCGTTAAATAATAGCGAGAATAAGAAATCTGTGCCGGATCGCAGTAGTAAAAATTTCAAAAAAGAAAATTATAACAGCCATGCAGGTTCGAGCTCAAGTAGAGAGAATAAAGTTCTTTGTTTTAAATGTCAAAAGTACGGGCATATTGCGAAAGATTGTCGTGATAATATTGTATGTAAACGGTGTAAGAAACGCGGACATACTATGAGTACGTGTCATGTAGTGCTTCCGTCGGGTAGTAGGCCGATTAATAATAAAAATGATAAAAGATTCAATTTCAAAAACAATAATTTAAACTAGGTTGGGCCGTCGATGTTAGTTCCGAATCGGGCGGCCATAGCAAAGTATCGCAATCAGCCGACATCGTATCCACTCTCCCTTCTAGTGCTAGCAAAGGTAAAAGGCTAAACAAAGTAGAGTTGGTTATTAATGGTAGACGGTTTGATTTCCTTATTGACACCGGTGCAAGTGTTAGTATTGTTAAGCGATACGTTGCTGAGGGACAGCAGGTATTTCCCATTGCACGATCCAGAACCATTGTTGGTATTTCTGGGAAGGAACTACCTGTAGTGGGATGTACAGAGGTAGAGTTGAGTGTAGGCCAGTATGTTATTTTCCATAACTTTGTAGTATGTGAAGATAGGCTTAGTTTAGCTACTGATGGTTTGCTCGGATTAGATTTTTTAACCGATTATCAGGCCCACATTAATTATGCATGCAATGAGATGCGTATTTATTCGGAGCGACTCACGATTTCAACAATTAGTGAGAGTAACAAGACCGCGAATGGGAAACAGGCAAATCGTGACGATCGCGAATTTCGTTCTAATCTGAGTGATAGGGCGAAAATTGCCGAATATGGGGAACTTCGTGTTCCAAAAGCGAGTAATATTACTTCTTTTTCAGCATTTCGCACCGCGAATAACCATAAAGCAAATCGTTCGTTAAGTTCTTTTTGTGATACGGGAATTCCGGTAAAAGGTGAAAGAGCCTCGAGTGACAATTATGTTACTCACGGGAGTATAAAGGCCCAACGTCGCGAGAAGAGTCGCGAACGGTTAATCGGCGGGAGTAACGTTCAAAGTAACGACGTTACTCACGGGAGTATAAAGGCCCAACGTCGCGAGAAGAGTCGCGAACGGTTAATCGGCGGGAGTAACGTTCAAAGTAACGACGTTACTCACGGGAGTATAAAGGCCCAACGTCGCGAGAAGAGTCGCGAACGGTTAATCGGCGGGAGTAACGTTCAAAGTAACGACGTTACTCACGGGAGTAGAAAGACCCAACGTCGCGAGAATAGTCGCGAACGGTTAATCGGTGAGAGTAACGTTCGAAGTAACAAAGTTATTCACGAAAGTATAGAGGCCCAACGTCGCGAGCAGAGTCGCGAACGGTTAACCGGCAGACGTAACTTGCAAAGTCATAAAGTCACTCACGGCAAATTAAAAGCCGAAAGTCTCAAAGAGAGTCGCGAAATTGAAATAGTAGTTCAAAATAATACCGCGCAAAGTAATGAAAATTGTAGAGAAGCCGTAGGTACATGCCAATCAAAGTTAGATAAAGAGAGCGAAAAGTCGGATAAAGTAATCCGTTCAGATTGTAAAACTAAAAAGAAAACAGCAGGTAATAAATTTGTAGAGCAGGATGGTAGTGCGGAGCTAGATAGGGTAGATAAAGACAGAAAATCTGAGTCGAGTCCTTTCTGTCCCTTGAAAAGTGAAAGCGTTCCAAAAAGCATATTGAAAAAGGTTCATTTCGAGGAAATTGCGCAGGTAGAGCATAATATTATCGGTTCGCAAGGTTCAGGCAGTAATATGCAAATGCCAGGCAATCCTCAAGAGTTGGAAAGAGAAATCGAAGCCGTTGAAGCAGGTAGTAAGATACGGTCGGTCCGCATCAAAGAAAGTTTTACGATACCTCCTAGGTCCGAAGCTGTGTGCTTGGCGGAGAGGAGTATTGTTCTTAGGAAAGCAGACAGTATTTTAATTGAGCCTGTGGAACTTAGTGTTCAAGGAGTTATAGCCGCTAGAGTTGTAGCGAGGAGCGATAACACCGACGTACCGGTGAAGCTAATGAATGTAACTAATGAGAATTTAGTTGTACCTGCTAAAACCATTGTAGGTTTCGAAGAAGATGTCACAATTGACATATGCGGTTCTGCCGAACCGAGTGATTTTGTTGCATCAGTGCAGGATGCAGATTTTAGAACCCTTTTCAATTTGGAACACTTGTCGCGTAATGATAAACGTAAAGTTGACGGCGTATTAATGAAATATAAAGATATTTTCATAACCAAAGATGTGAAATTAGGGTGTACGTCGAAAGTTAAGCATCGGATTATTACCGAGGACGTTCACCCGATAGCAAAAAGGCCATATCGTGTTCCGTTTACGCAAAAAGAGGTTTTGCAAGAACAATTAGAAGAGTTACTTAAAGATGGCATAATTGAAGAAAGTGATTCGCCGTGGTCAGCGCCGATAGTTTTAGTTAATCGTGTCCTGTCGGACGGTTCGTCGAAAGTTCGACTGTGTGTAGACTTTCGCGCGTTAAATAAAATAACGAAGAAGGATTTCTTACCGTTGCCGAACTTGCAAGATACAATTTCGCACATGAATGGTGCGGCATTGTTTACAACCTTGGACTTAGCGTCGGGGTATCACCAGGTAGAAATTGCCGAGGAGGATAAAGAAAAGACAGGGTTCAGTTCACCCTGGGGGCATTATCAGTGGAACAGAATGCCTTTTGGGTTGTGTAATGCACCAAGTACATTTCAGAGATTGATGTATTGTGTGTTAAGCGGTTTAATTGGGGAAAAATGTTACGTTTATTTAGACGATATTTGTATATTCTCGCGAGATGATATAGATGAACATTTGTCAAAAATTAAAGACGTATTCAATAGATTGCGGAAATTTAATTTAAAGTTAAAACCAAGTAAATGCGAATTCGTACGCAGAGAGACCGCGTATTTAGGTCACGTAATTTCGGGTGAAGGTGTTAAACCGGATATATCAAAGATTCATGCAATTGAAAAATTTCCCGTACCGAAATCAGTCCGTGACGTGAGATCATTTTTAGGGTTAGTAGGGTTTTACCGCAGATTTATTCCGGAATTCGCAAAAACAGCTAAACCATTAACTAAATTGTTACAAAAAAGTGTTGAATTTGTGTGGAAAGATAAAGAATCAGTTGCATTTAAAGATTTACGAAACGCGTTGATTAAAGAACCGATATTGATATATCCCGACTTTAGCCAGCCGTTTACGTTAACAACAGACGCGTCAAATTTCGCGTTAGGTGCAATTTTGAGTCAAAACCGCGAAGGTATGGAGCACCCAATAGCGTACGCCAGTAGAGTACTAAACAAAGCAGAATGTAATTACCCAACAATTGAAAAGGAGTGTCTAGCAGTAATTTGGGCAGTAAAGTTTTTCAGGTGTTATCTGTATGGAAGAAAATTCACGTTGATAACAGATCATCGCCCACTTCGATGGCTAAACAGTGTAAATGATCCAAGTAGTAGATTGTTAAACTGGTCGTTAAAATTGTCAGAATATGTATTCGATGTTGTTCATAAGCCGGGAAAACTAAATAGTAATGCAGATGCATTGTCGCGAATAGAAATCCGTTGTGTGAATGAATATGAGCCCGTATGGGACCGGGACTTTATTAGGCAAGAACAAGATAATGATGCAGAAATTCAAAATTGGTTAAAATTGAAGAAAAATAAATTTGGCGAATTTTATAAGGATAGAGATGGCGTAGTTTATAAATTAAGAGAGGAAAATGAACGCGAAGATAGATTGGTTGCTCCTACTAGTATGATCAATAAAATATTGAGATCACATCATGACTTACCTCATGCAGGGCATCCAGGTTTTGAGAAAACCTATAATAGGATTAAAAAGAAATTCTTTTGGAAAGATATGGGTAAGCAGGTAAAAGATTATTGTGTTCGGTGTTTGTCGTGTAACCAAAGGAAGACATCACCGCACCACAGGCCAGCCCCTTTGCAGAAGTTCAGTGAACTTAGTAAGCCGTTTGAGAGGACGGCAATGGATATCGTAGGTCCGTTTGAGAGAACCTGTAGAGGCAATAAATATATTTTGACATTCATTGACGCTTTTACGCGTTACCCAGAGGCGATTGCACTACCTGATGACAAAGCTGAGACAGTAGCTAATGCTTTTATTACACAGATAATTGCACGGCATGGCGTACCTAAGCAGCTATTAACAGATAGAGGGACAAATTTTCTATCCAAATTATTTAAGAGTGTGTGTCATATATTTGGCATTAAGAAATTACAAACAACCGCGTATCATCCAATGGGAAACGGTGGTATTGAGCGGTTTCATAGAACTTTTTCAGACACTATGTCACATTATATCAGCAGCGATCACAAGGACTGGGACTTGAAGATTCCGTTTGTATTAATGGCCATCAGGAATTCAGTACATAATTCGACGGGTGAAACTCCGTTTTTCTTGATGTATGGCCGGGAGTTTGAGACTCCGTGTGATGATAGTTTAGCCCCATTAGAGAGTGAGAACAGGACTGATTATAGTCAAAATATTGAGGATAGGCTGAAAGATGCATATCAAGTTGTTAAAGGGCGAATTAATAAAGCTCAGAGTAGGAATCAGGCTCAGTACAATAAAAAAGCAGCAGAACGCAACTTGCGAGTTGGAGATTTAGTTTTCTTACACAACGAGGTAGTGAAACCTGGCTTGAGTAAGAAGTTTGTAAAGCCATGGATAGGGCCGTACAAGATTATTAAGCAGACCAGTCCTGTGAATTTCGTAATCCAGGGCGTGGCAGGCGGCAAGGAAATGGTAGTTAATGTTAACCGATTAAAATTGTACTTGGAGCCGAATTCGAAAGAGGTAGAAAAAGTACGTAGCCCAGTTCCGCGTGTAGCTAATATGAAACAGTTTGATTACGTGTATACACCGCGAAAAAGTAGTCGCGTTGAACGGGAAAACGGTCGTACGGTAAGAGTACCGGAAGTTAGCAGAGCGCAAAGTTTAGAGTCGCTAAATGAAGCAGGTGGTGCTACGGCAACCGTCGAAGCCGAAGTTCATAGCCCGCCAAGAGTAGTTAATGACATGCCGGTAGAAATCACCGAAACGCCGCGAGCTAGATATGCGTTGCGTAGTCGTGGTAGGGTTCCGAATGAACCATGGATTTCTAGAAGTCGGACATAGTTCCGCAGTGTTGGTGTCACAGTTATGTATTGTTCTTGTTGCTAACTATTTTTAAGTTTCAGTGTTCCTAAGGCCTCGTAGTAAATGTGTTACTGAGTGTTCACATAGATAGAGAGTAGGTTCAAGCATGGAGGAAGTGGAGTCTTCCACCATGGGGCAGTAATGTAGTTTGGCGACCGAGACCGATCTGAGTGATGGCGGCGTCAAGTTGAGGCAATTGGGGAAGTCCGCATCAGCGATGAAGAGTCATCGGGAGAAAGGACGTGGAACACATAAGAAAGAGTGAGTATCAATTTTTTTTTTATTAATTGTATTGGATTACTTAAGATTATTGCTTATTACGAAAATAGTAGAGAGCTATTGTTCGTAGCAATAAAAGTAATTAGGGCCAGTGATTCTGCCGTGGGTTTTATGGTTCTAGGACCGCCTGGATAGGCGCCCAGCAGAGGCCATTGTAGCGTAGCCACAACAAGGGAGACGGACGGACGACTTCAAGAGGCGGAGATCATTGCGGTGCCCAGGTCAGGCCAAGTACCGAGGATCATCCGGCACGTGCCCAGAAGCCCCAGCCATTGCCAGTACTGTGTGTATGGATGGTTTTGATAAATTATATTCCCTTCAGGAAGATAATTTATTTTAAGGGGAAAGGGAAAGTTGTAACACGATTGTACGGCGGTGCCTCTTTGTTTAAATTATTTGTAGCCGAACGTCAAGATTAGCTACGGATCTTGCGTTCAGAACTCTTATGTTTTGTAATTTTTTGTAAGATTCTGTAATGGCTTTTGGAAGTTTTAATCTTTGTTAGATTTTGGGATGGGATAGTTTCGTGACATTTTCAAAGAATTATTGGGGGTCATAAAAGTATTTTTAAAAGTATAAGGTTACATAGAGAAATAATTCAAAAAGCGGATGTGTCACAGCGGGGGAAAGCATCTTTGGAAATTCTGATGAAAGATTTGTCACGTAGGCCAGAATTCGGAAAGCCGTTAGAAATTCAGTTCTTCCCTCAACCTCCGAAGTGGTCTAAGTTACTTGACCAATTATAGTTTGTTAATTTTTAAGTTAGCCAATAAGGGTGTGAAGGTTGGACTTCCTTATTGGAAAGTGGGGTGAAATCGAGTGAAGATGTGTTTCACAAGATTTCAGCTCGAGGAGTCTTGTTCTGACTTTTGATCGTGAAGTTTGTTCTCTTCCCATTTGATTGTTGTCTAAATTTATAAGTTGTCTTTGTGACTTAAATAATTGTTGAAGTCCGCGTCCTCCTAAGTTGTTTAATTTGTTGTTTAGAGTTAATTTTTATTCTTGTAATTTGAAATCATAATAATCTTAATTCTTGCATAACGGTAGTTAGTGAGTAGTTTAATAATAAAGTGCTTCAGTCGAGGCCGACCTGTGATGAACAGTAAGTAGACTGATAGATTACTTTATTCTTAGTAGTTGGTGTTGACTACCTAAGCGCTGATAGCAATTCAGTAAGCCTAGAGCTTATTCTGAGGTCGTCCTTTTTACAATTCAATTAGTTTTTATGAGAGTCAGGTACCGATCCTTTAAACAGTAGTTGTCACGATCCATAGTCATAATTTTGTTTATTGTTGTCAACCATTTATTGTTTTGTGTAAATAAATTAAGTTGATTAACCAGTTCTCAGTTTTATTTGTTAAGTTGCCCGAATTAATTATTTTTCAGTAATCGCGTAAGCGTAAGTATTCTGTGTGAATATTGTATATTTTGTCGATTGATAGACCGCATCTATTAATACTCTTATATTGAGTCTTTCTATCCGCGGACTCTGAAAACACGGATAGTGGTGGCAGCGTTACCCTTGATCTAAATAGTTTTGCATTAATCAAATTAGTGTTTTACTTTCGGGTCAAGTATTCAAAAACCGTTTGTTAAACGGGTAACAGTAATGAGTTATTAAACTATATCTCGTTCCCCTGTTATATAAAAGTGGTGGCAGCGGTGGGATGTAAAAATAATAACTCACTAACCTGTTATAATAATATAAGCTAAAAGCTAAATACGTATTTCGAGAACTAAGTTCTCATCATCAGTAGAACAAAACAAAAGTTTAAGCAGAGAAGTTAAGATTACTCAACATGTAAACCATGTCAGAGGTCTAACAACTCTGAACAAACAAGGGAGAGAACTGGGATTATATAGGGATAGGAGTCACAGGTGAATGAATACCAATTAAAACTAAGATTTAACGTCCAATGAAATTTAAGATTTAAAATGTCCTATTAAATTTAAGTTTCTATTAAATCGAATAATTTAGAATTTGGTATGGGACCGAAATCTGCGTTCATCAAGTTATTTTTAAATTTATTTATTATTAAGCTCTCGTATGCATCTAAATATCTATCATTATTAATATTCTTTAAAAGTTTAATGTTAGAATTGTTAATTTTGTGATTATTAATGAACATATGTTGAGCCACGCTAGATTTTTCGGGATTACCGCTTTTTAGATGATAAAAATGTTCTTTAAACCGAGTGTCAATTTGCCTTTTAGTTTGCCCGATGTAAACTTTATTACAATCATTACAGCTAATTTTATATATACCGGATTTTTTGTTAGTGTCAATTTTATCTTTAGGATTACCTAATAGAGATTTAATAGTATTACTTGATTTGTAAGCCACGGTTAAATTTTGATTTTGAAAAATTTTATTTAAATTTTTAGAAGCGTGATCGTACGGTAGTGTTATGTATTTATTATTATTTTTATTATTAAATGGTGTTAATGTTGTAAAATTAGAAACGGATTGGCGATGTTTAAATTTATGAACTAATTTATCTATAGTTTTAACCGGGAAACCGTTATATTTAGCTATTTCTTTAATATAGTTTAGTTCAATATTAAATCTTTTTTTGTTTAAAGGAAATTTTGTTAATCTGTTTATTAAAAAATTGAATGATGCTAATTTATGTTGCCAGAAATGATTGGAGTCAGCAGTTATAAATCTGTTAGTATTAGTGGATTTTCTGTGAATATCGAACTCTAGTTTATTTTTATTTCGAATAACCAGTACGTCCAGAAATGGTAGTTGTTTATTAGTTTCTTGTTCAAAAGAACATTGAAAAAATGCCTGGTAAACATGACCCTACCGAAATCCAAACAACGGCAATAACTGGAACAGCACATATCATTAGAAAGGTGCTAACGTAGACATCCATACCTAAGCTGCTTGGTAAGCTGCCGGATGGAGTGGTTCTTCCGAACTGCGGAATACATATTTATCCAGAATATCGGGACCAACAATAATTTGTATTTTCATTTTATAATGTAATATATGTATTAGTAGTTTGTGAAATAAAGAGAATAATAATATTGAGGAATAATAATAATAATAATAATAATAATAATAATATTGAGGAATAAATTGTGATTTTGATGATATAACGGCTTTATCTTATTTATAAGGGAAGTCCTAAAACTTTATAGCCCCACTGTGTATAATTTATGTATTCATGTTGACAATGCTATTGTCAGTTTCCTTTTATTGTAGTCGATGTTTTCCATCTGTAAACGCTAAAATATATTGTATCTTGTATTGTTAAGTACCTTCTCTTGAATTAATTCGGTTCTTATTAAATAAACTTCTTCCAAGTGTAAGTGAGAGCTTGAGAAAGAGTCCTATGAAATATTTATGATTGCTTGTCGATGGATTCGGGTTAGTACAAGCAGTTTCATTATTATGTTAAAATACAGGCGGGGTCTGCTGCATTCGAATTGATTTACAATTTACAAGGAAACTACTGCACATCAACATAAAGAAACACTACACAATGCCCAAGAATACATTTCCCTACGAACGATCGATGACGATAAAAGTTCTTCCGATGTGATGCTTGATTTTTTCAAAATAAAATGGAATTCTTCTCAACCAAACAAAGAAAAATATAAAAAATCATGAATATATACCCATTGCTCGATATGCCCATTTATTTTATAAATATTTTGAAAATGACCACGTATTTACACCATATAAGCATTAACAATGCATTATATCATATCATATACACTTCACTATTTTATTTTTACCTCTCGCTAAGAGAGGTATTGGATTCATGCTAAAAATCGCATATCCAGATTTTATTGAATAAGCACGTTTTAAGATCCCTACAATCCGATTTTAACATTTTTACGATGATGTCTGTGTGTGTGTGTGTGTGTGTGTGTGTGTGTGTGTGTGTGTGTGTGTGTATGTATGTAGGATGTTGGAAGGACGATTACTCAAAAACTGTAAGACTTTAAATTTGTTTAACTACGTATTTCCCAATCGGACTTTCATGGGAAGATCTGAAAAGGATTTGGTAACAATTGGACAACCGGAAGTAAAATATTCTTGAAAAATAATCTTCTAAATAATATTTTTTGAAATTTTTTCTTGGTAATATTAAAGAAAATTAAATTCTCTATCTGATACATTTAAATATTTTATAATATATTCTATAGATTTAGAGATAATAGAAATATAATATATAAAATAATCTGTTATAATAAATTTTCAGCCGAAAGAATGGCCATGGAAAATAGTTGAAAATTTAAATTGTTTGTAACTGACAGATAAATGTCAGTGTCAGAAATCCGAAGACATTACTGAAGACTTTTTCTGGGAAGTACATACATTATATTATTTCTTAATGTATTAATAGTTAAATATTTAAAATTATAGGTATATTACATATATCCTTTAAAAATACTGTCAATCCTGACAATGAATTGGAAATATTTCGAAAAATTAGAAGAGGACAAAATTTCTTCATAAAATTAATTTAAAATTAAACAATCTAAATATAAGGAATATATATATATGTAAGTAGAATTTTTGGTATAGTGTAGGTATACAAGAAATTTTAAATACAATGACAAGCACATATGGGGACCCATGTCAGAATGATAGCTAGTAATTATGTATATAGATGTCAAGTATCATAATTTCTCATTCTAAATTTAGTGATTTTCCAATTCCATGTGGTTTATTTTCCTCGACAAGTAGATTCCACACTCCTGGTGACAAATTAACTACGTGTATTTAGAAAATCTTGAAATTCTGAATGAAAAATTGACAATTGACATCCATGTACATAATTACTAATTATCATTCTGAAACAGGCCCCCACATTTGCTTGTCAAGGCCAACAATGTAACATGACTGTTCGCGCCCTATACTTATGTAACCAAAAAAGGAAGTGGCGAGAGGTATTGTGCTGGCCACAACAGATTTTTTTACTGAAAAATGCCGCAGTTTTTGACGCTGCTGCAATATACACTACTGCGAAACACCATTCGTAAAAATTAAGTGTATAATTTTAAATTTTGTTTGTTTCATTGTTGATTTCATTGGTTTCAACTGCGCATGCCATTAACCTTTCAAGTATAAAACTGAGTCATTTCCATTATTGTTTATAACTTATGATGAATAAATTCCAGTTAATGTTACGTCTAAAACAAAACTTTAGTATAACAAAATTTCAATAATTTTTGTTAATATTAAGAATAAAATATTCACGTTTTGGAATCAATCTGATCCATGTGTACTGCTTGTGTTAAAATTTTACTCTGCTTAGTATGAGGTAATTTGGAACGATGTGGTACTGGTTTGGTCAGGACAATCCCGGATTTCACAAATTGTCCCGGCGTGGATGGAATACGTGCATTTAATAAAAAAGTCCCGGAACGCTTAAACATTAAAATTTTGTTTAACAAATTATTATTTTTAAAATAGTTTTCATTAATTTTTATTTTCTCAAAAGTAATTTTCTCTAAGAATCTTGAAAAAAAATGTAATATTTTCTTTCTAAATTTAATTATTTTATCGCTGTTTCGTTTAGTAGTTTGTTTTCTTGGACCGTATCCTAAGCGTTAATCGAGGTATAACTATATAGCAAACAGCTGAATACCGGTGATATATGTAGATATTTTAAACTAGAGATAAACATTCTCTTGAGACTTGAGGGCAAGGCATTTGAAATAACTAAAAAATTCAGTTCTCATCCGTTCTTTGAACCCTTTTGATTACAAAAGCACTGCTCTACTACCTGAACTACCAAAGGTCATTCATAAATCAGAATTCTTTCATGGTTTTTAATATATCTGAATTGTCATATTTGAGAACTGTACAAACTATTAAACTTACGTTTATAAATCCACTGCAATTTGATCCGTCGCTGATAACGTTATTCCAATTAAATTATAAGCATTTTTTGTGCTAATACACATCAAAAACATAATTGCTATTGATTTTAAGTCCAAAGACTTGATAATCCAATCTGTGAGTGGTTTCCTCGATACTAGTTTTTCCGAAAGCCGTTAAAAGTCGTATTTACCGTATCCGTACATTTTTAATGGATTTTGAACTAACAATTTTGTTTTGTTTTCGAAGAAAAGGTGCAATAAAACAAAGTAGTATAAGAGAGAAAAAATCTACACTTATTAAGTGTAGGTTGCAGGTCGGACGACGACAAAATCCTCAATGGGGCACCATTTTGTAAAATAGTAATATCATATGTTGTTTTTATTTTAGTGTTGAAATATCGAAACGAGTTAGTGAAAATTATTATTTATATTCAATATAAATATTTTTTATTTCATTACACCAACAAATCATACAAAGTAATGTTTTCTCCTTTTATATTTGATTTACCCATATCGGAAGTGACACAAGACTGTTCAATGAAGTAAAAAAATCTAGCAAATGCTAAGTAATGCCTATGGCACACTAGTCGAAGAGCATCAGAGAGGATCGAAGAGTTCTTCGATGAAACAACAGTGTGCACTCGTTATCGATAGTTTTCTGTTTCATCGATGACATATCGAATTTTTCTGTGACGGAAAAAAGTTATGTTGGTGAAATGTTCCTATGCCGCCAATTTTTAAAATAATATTTCACTAGCTTATTGTTGTTGTTTGCAGGTTTTGTTTTTAAAACACTGTGTTGTGAATCAAGGAAACATTTTGTGATAAAACAAGTTTGAGTGAGAACGAAAGATCTGCAGAAATCAAAACACTGCTAAAAATACGCGAAAAATTAAACATTAAATATGAAAAGAAAATAAACTAATGTCCAGTTTTGAAGTAAAATAGCTTTCAGAGATTTTAGTTTTATACAGCAAAGATAAAAATACGAGTAAATCTACAAAATATATTACTCCACCGATTTTCGTGGAAGTTAATGTTATTCTGTATAATAATTTTGACACTGTGGAAATGGGCTTACATGTAATATCAACGTTGAGTTTATTCCTTAACATTATTTTTAAATTCGGCAAACTTAAGGACCTAGTGGATAAGAACGACAGATCAAACGTGGTTTATAAAGTTCATTGCTCCACTGAAAAGTACGAAACCACACTTTGGGACGACTAAACGTTCATCGAAGATCCGGATGAGCGAACATCGCAGACAAATATGCTATGGCCTGAACATTCCAATCCAATAAAATACAACTTCGATTTGAATAATTTCAAGGTTTTGAAAGGAGAACAGAATTACTCCAAACGTAGACGAGCCAACATTGCAGATCAAGACAAAACAACATTAAACACATTAAAACACACTCCAAACGTATATTTCTTATATATATATATATATATATATATATATATATATATATATATATATATATATATATATATATATATATATATATAATTATAATTGCAATACCATAAATGCAAGAATCGACAAACAAGGACTAAATAGCGTATATTTTGGTGTATCGGAAAAATTCAAAAAGGAGGATGAAGTTTTCAGGCCAAATTGAGATTCATTTAAATTCCTACAACAATACTACACAATCATTGATGTACGGGCTACCAATAGGAATCCATATTGATGATGTCACCTAAAAATCCTTTCGCAAGATATTTCCGGCTATTTTCCGATTTATTCTGTTGTTGATTTTGAGAGCATTTATATGTGTATGTACTCTTTATGTATTTTTGTACGTACTACAAAAAACTGAATGTTAAGTGCAAAAGTATTTTCTGTACATGATATGTACCAGTCTGCTAGATCTTATTGTGTGATAATATCCATGTTATTTGTATTATTTTATTAAATATTATAGACCCTAAAGAAGGTGCAAGGGTGCAACGAAACGTCGGTGTTGTAAGAATAAATGCTGTTTGACTGACATTAGGAATTATCAATTCATATAATCAATCTAAATCAATTTATATATCAATCTACAATATTTTTGAAGAGCGATTCATATTGAATATTACAAAATCAAATAACTTACATGAGTAAAACATACAATAATACAAAATCAAACCACGATAAGCCAGCCGTAGAAACAGTACAATTTAATTGGTTATTTCACTCATAAATACCAAGCACAGTCTAAAACAGTTCTTAGATATTAACAAGAAAAAATCAAGTTAACCAGCAGAAGTCTGAATTTTGAATCTGACTATACTATCGAAGGAACAGCTCCTAGATTATAATAAAAACTATTAGTATTTACTGAGATACGTTCTAACGGACAAATACTTCTCAGAACACACAGTTTTGCACAAAAGCTCTAACCTTGACCTTTATGTAACATTCGACTGTCCGAAACATAACTTTATCCGCTGTCACGAAAATACTTCAACCCAAAGAAAACTAAAAACTACAATTTTAACGGAAATACGTAATAGTTGCTAGGTCGGACTAGTACACTTATGTTTACCGCATATAGTTTGTAAATAATTTTCTATGCTAGTTCTCATTAATGATTTAATAAGTTAGAGATAATCCATATTTTTCTGTCTACATCACAAATTGTCTGCAAAAATTACCTACTTTATGAAAATATAACATTTCAGATATAAAAAATAATAATTCGGCTATTATCTGAGAATTGTAAAGAGATTTCGTTAGCTCAGGTAAGTATAGGTGGTAGAGCAATGGACTAACAATTAAAAAATCCCAAATTGCAGGTGAAATCTGAATTATTCATTTAATTTGAATTGCTGTTCTGTGTTTCATAGAAGACGGCGATTCTGTTGTTACTGCATAGCGTAGTACCTATAATGTATTTCTAAGTGATTATCTTCTATCAGAAACGTGCAGTTGTGTTGGAGTAATATTTGCTCCTGCTCCTGCATCAGATAATAAAAATGGAACAAAACAGGTTACACACTCCCAACATGAAACTAATTTCTAACTTTTAATGGCTTCCGCACACTGTCAATATAGCTGCAGAATTTTCCAATCACTCCCAATAATCACAATCAAATTCTCTCTACTGTATATACTCTCTCCAGATGTGTCTATCAATATCATCAGCAACTTTTTACGACCAGATAATTTCAAAAAATATACAAAACTCGTTTGGCTCGTAGTTAACAATAGTTGCAAAGAGGCATTAAATAAATATAATTTTAAACTTTTTAATATATAGTATATAATGTAATATGTATTAAAATTATGTATATGCGAGTATTATACAATGATCACTCAATTCATAAACCAGTAAAAGGGTATTTCACTATTTTTTTTATTGTTCATGGTAAGACCCATGCCACAGATTGTTTTACATAATACCTCATTAACTATCACGTTATAATTGAGTAGGTATATATAATAATACTGTTAATACCACTAGTTTACAATCAAGTAGTAAATGAAGAAACACTTATGCTTGCAAATTGACATTTCTAAACACTTATGCTTGAAGTAGTGATGAACGAAGGGCTCTTTAGCTGTCACAGTACGGCACATGGCTCACCAGTTTATACTATCCGTACATTCCTTCTCGCGCTGGCCATCATTCACGAGTTGTGCTCTTTAGATCACTAACGGGTCACTAAACAGCACATTATTACAGATGGCTCACCGCTCACTAAATATCACAGTAGCATAACTGCACTAAATACAGCACGGAATCGAACTAATGCTATACTCTACGCTACGAGTTGTTCGAAACATACGACCCTCGCGCAAACGAGCACAGCGGTCTTAGCACACATGAAGAACGCTTGCGCATTTGAAGACTCGTTCAAGTGATCGACTCACAATTAACGAGTCGCTGTAGTGAGCGGAGCAAAATTAAATGACTCACTAAAATTGAATGAACGATCCATTACTACTAGGTTTTTTAACAATAAGTATTTGTCATCACTGTAAGGCTAATTTAAAATAACTTTATAATATACATAAATATATACAATTCCATGTAAAAAATAATGATTTCGCTTCTGGCAAAAACTGTAAGTGGAATTCCGTATGTTTTTTTTACACCAAAAATTGGCAATTAGCTGTTTGTCCTTATATTTTCAATCAACCTGTATTTAATTATTTTATTATATGAAGGGGTACTTTCATTTTCAAAAATGAAGTAGGTAAAATCGTAAAAACCTGCTTTCGACGTGTTTCATGATTTCCTATAAAAAAAAAATTGCGTGTATGGCGGCAAATGAGAATCATGAGTTTTTTGATTTAAAAAATATTTATATGGTTTTTGTTTTCAAAACATATTTTGACACACTATTCTACAATAATACAGGCTTCATTTATTATCTAACACCACTTGTTGCTGTTTATTTCTTGCCTTTTTTTCCAGTTGCTTATTTTTTATTTTTAAATATTTTTTCTGGACATCATCTTCCCGTCTTCGAAAAATACCTTTACATATTATTTTTTCGAGATTTGTTATTACAAAAATTAAAGTTTTTTTAAATTTTCTACAGGTTTGCGTTAATACTTTTTGAAAATATTTTATGCATAAATTTCTAAAATTATTTATAAATTTAATCCCGGAGCCTACGCTTTAAACACAACTCAATGGTTACACAGTTCAGATCTCAAATATATATAACTGACAAATGTATGCCACCTATGTCACTGTCAACAAACTGATTATTTCAAATAATAATAGTAACTTTTTAAAAAGAAAATAGTAAGATATAAAGCAAGGTTCAAATATTTCATCATTACCGATATCTGTGTACAAAGCAGATTGGCACACCCAGCAGTGGGTAATATGCCGTGATGATATATATATATTTTATTTATTTATAATTTAGAATGGAACTTAATACAATTTGCAGCATAAGTAAATATGTAGGAATATAAGTCAGATAATAAAAATATGTAACATATAATTACGGCATATTATCCATTGCCAATCTGCTTTGTACACAAATGTCGGTAATAATGATGACATACAAGTACCGTGCGGGCGTTTACCAGGCGTCACTTCACGCGAATCTGGGGACCCGAGTTCGATTTCGACCGACGCCAAATATTTTAGAATTTTAAATGGCACAAAATTGACCCCTACAGCCAGCACTGAATATAGGTATATAAATAAATAAAATAAGTATATTAACCCGGCATATTACTCATTGCTGGGTCTGCCAATCTGCTTTATACACAGATTTCGGTAACGATGATGACATATTTGACCTCACGAGAACTTATTGCTCGCGTGGAGAGTGCACCACAGGGGTAATTTTTGGTATCGTTTGGGATCGAACCCGATATTTAAACTTAATTTAATTTTAAGTATTTACTTGAATAAAAATTATACTAAACGGGAGGTATTGTGTTGGCCACATCAGATTGTGTTTATGTTAACTCACTTTGTGGGAAACAACGTCATTGTATGTATGTATGTGTTAATATATGTTAGCATATCATGAGTGAATTTTGATTCAAGTCATTGCTTTAAAAATATTAATATGTAAATCTATATAAAACAATCTTATATCTCTAGCAATGACTAAAATACCGTGACGTAATAATTATTCATCTCTGCGTTATTGAATCCTGACTAATCATAATCTCCTACCTTATTGTGTGTCAGACGCAAGTGTAAAATCAGTTTAGTGCTTCTCATCTGTGTATTATGTGCACAGAGACTGAACGACACATGTAGATAGTTCTCTACTCCGGAATGCACTCCGGGCATACTGTTCCGGAAGGCAGAGTAAAGGAGATAATGTAATACACAATGCCGGAATGCTACAATGCACCTGTCAACATGACGAGAACATAGCAGGATTTTACACCACAGTATTGAGGAAAGGAATTCCAAATAGTTTCAAAACAATTTTTAATTTATATTTATCTCCGGATATACCCGGAATCAGAATGTTCACGTTCAGCTAGATCAGTGTTTCTCAACGTGAGCGGCACCGCCCACTAGTGGACGATTTCCGATTTTTGGTGGACGACAAAAATTATTAGTATTTACCTGTTAATTTGAAAATTGAAGAATGAACAGATAATCGATTTTTTTAAATAAACTAAAACCAAATTTAAAATATTTTCCTACTACCGATATCGTAACTTATAACTATGCTATTAGGGTGTTGTAAGAATGTATGTTTATTTTACCACCAAGATATAGGCTTCTCTTGACGACGGGACTTAAGTAGCTTCCTTATTTCGCTAAGCAATTCCCTTACGTACGTATTTTATTGTAACGTTTTATTTATATGGGTGAAGTGTAAAACTCAGACAAATATTATTAGTTAAAATAATACTTTTATTAAACGATAAATAATGAGGATAAATATTAAAAGATAATAAAAACAACTAACACTATGATTAAATAATTATAAACACTAAGAATATTATTAAATGCTTAAACACTAATATTATTTATTTAACCAATATTTATATCACTACATTTATTTATATAACTAGGTACATTTATTTATGTTAACAACTCGTAGACTACTTATTTATATCACCGACTTCATTACTCGTTGCTTCTATACCACAGACTAATTCTCCACTGTCATTCAGACGGTATTTATACAGCCCAGTGTCCTTGTAGAATTCTCCGGCGCCACAGCGATACCGAGTACAAAAGAATTAGGTCACGGCGTAATTAACATGTTTCAACGTGTATGTGTTATTCCGTCGTCAGGGATTGCATCATCGCTCTGGTACATTCTTTCAGTGGCGGCGCACGTATACTCTTCTCTCAGGAGCGCACGTCACATTATTATATACCAACAATTAAATACTTTAAACTTGTGTGAAATATTTGCTCATTGTACGATTTTGAATTTATGTTTTTCTAATTGTCCTTATTTCATCAATATTTGACTTGTCAAATGTAGCAGATGACAACGTTTTTCTTCTTTCTTCTTAAATGTCCCAAGTAATACTGAGACCCTTTTTTGAATGTATTAACCAAATTTAAAAAATAAATGATCGGGAGTAGAAAAAACATGCATAAAAATGAGTTAAATATCTTTGAAAAGTCTCGGACTGGATTGCCAGCCTTCGCTTCGCTCGGGTCGACTAGTAAATACTACTTACCTCTCTTGTAGCATAAATAACTATTGCTAATCAGCATCAAATAAAAAGTACTCATAATTTCTTTTTAATTTATTTTTAAATATATTTGATATTTAGGATGCAGAACAACGTGGCTAATTGATGATGATTTTTGTGTCCCATTAGTTGCAATTTTTATATTTTATTTGCATTAAAATTATCGCGAATTATGTAGATGTGCGGTAAGGAAATTGCGTCCCTTTAAAATATGACAAAGTGGGCAGTAGAAAAAAAGAGATTGAGAAACCCTGAGCTAGATTAAACATAAATCTTCTATGCGCCTATACAGAAATCCAATAGTTAACTTAAACTCAAATATCTCTGATTGTAAGAAGCTTATTTTTTTATAGAACTGAACTTTTTATTCAATAATTACCGAAACAGTTTTTATTTGGGTTCCAGTCACCATCTATGAGTAAAGTTCAAGTACGAGTAGTTTGAGAGTATGTTTGTAGGACATGTTAGTGGCTTGTGTCTGCATATAGGGAAGTGTTTACGACCACAAATTACAAGGCAACTCTAGCTTTGTTTGTTCCCATAATTAACTAATCGCTGCCGATCTGTCTATCTATTTTGTATTACAAGGATCAAATAAGAGGTAGAGACAAAGTGAAGCACTTTACAAATTGATTACATGAGATATATTTACAGCTGGCTTAAAGAAAAAGAAGTCCAGTGCACATTTAAATATAAGGGAGGAACCATTGAAAATGTTCGTAATAATAATCATTAATTTAATGTAAAATAATTTCATAAATCTATTTATATGGATGTAATTATGCAAAAAGGAATCATCCTACAATGAAGTACATACAAATTGAGTTTGGGTCGAATTTAAAGTGTTAAATGCCTATTTTATGCCGTACAAAATAGAACCAAGACACAACTCTAATTCGGTAATAGAAATATCAAACGGAACTGAACTAAACCGCAAGCTTAAAATGAATTATATACGTAGTTTTAAAGAACAGAACCAGATAGCTTGGATCTGTTTTGCAAATTTAGAAATTACCTAATGGTGTGACGGATTGTTCCTTTTAGTATTCAGTGATACTCGATGCAAGTAGTTTGCTTTAACCTGTAGCAACTTGCATGGTTCGAAATACATTTTAGTTTAGAACAGTAAACGTGCTATTGTGGTTTTTCTCGTATATTATTAATAAGTACTACAGAGTTTGTGTCTAATACAAGTAAAAAAATGTGCAACTCTGGCTGAGGAGGAGAATATAAATTGTTGCCAATATATTGTTTACTGATTCAAATCACACATCTTTTAGTAATTATTCGTCAACGACTGGGGATATAAATATAAATCTTCCTTCTTGTTCTATAGGTATGACTCAAAAATGCCTTTCTATAAAGGTTCTCACTGTTTTCCAGCCTGCTAGTACAGAAATAAAACTAAACGATATAAAGATATATTTTATACCTTACTCCAAATGACTGTCTTTAAATTATAATAAACTGCTTGCTGATAAGGACGAAGTACATGACATCGACGGATTTGGTTCTAGAATGGATTTTACTATTGAAGATTAATATGTTTCAATTACTTTTATTTAATTTGTTCATAAATATTGCTCATTTTTTTTACATTTTAATTTAAAGAAAACAAATCTGATGTGGCCAGCACATTACCTTCCGTAAATTCAGTGCTCGATTCAGTGTATTATGTACAAATTCCATATATAAAATTTCTTGCAAAAGATTATATATTTCCAATAAAATTATTTCATAGACAAACTATGTAAATTGCACTTGACAATGATATCTTCTTCTTCTTTAGGTTTTCCCACTTGTTAGTGGTCGCTATTCTCGAATTTCTTCTTCCATTCATTTCTATTTTGCTTGTTGTACTCATTCGTTTCCTTTTCTCTCTAGTCCTTCGTAATACAACCTTTCTATCTTATCTTTGGTCGTTCTCTGTTTCTTCTAACTTCTACTAGAATGCTGTTCATTCTTCGTCCAATATATTCTTCATCTCTATACAGGGTGGTGACCGGTACAGCCGAACATAGGACTTTATCATGTAAAATCAGACTTTCCTTATTTCCTGCTTCCCTAATTATTTAAGGAAAAAAAGTTTCAAATAAGTTGCAGAGCATAAAATTCTGCGTCTGAATCAATAAGGAAAATTAATTTAGTATGCTTTGACAATTTACGTTATTATAAATATTAAAGAATCTTTTATTTTCTATACCATTTCACTGTTCATGTTCAATGCATATAAAGTTACGAAATTATAAAGAAATTAAATTTCATTATCTGATAATATACAAATTTTGTGCTGCTGTATATTTGGTAATATGTTGAGTGGTCATCTGGAAAAACATACATTGTATTAGCATTTAAAAACACTTCTTATAATCTCTCCTGCTGACATATATTCTTTGCGAAGTCCTGGTGAATTTTTTGTACGCATTGCGTGGCTGTAATTCATTTGCATTTCTAAGAGATCTATTATGTTGGTTGATTTATTCAGAGCTCTCTTGGCTCTGACAGATTTTCGATAGTGTACAGTCAGCAGACGAATGGATGATGGATAATTGATGAATCATCACTGAGTGTCGAACGGACAAAAACTCTAATGTGTCATCCGCCTTTTCTATATTCAGATTCGCCTCAACAAATTTTACAAGAAAATGTGATTGGAAGACGGATATTACTTCATAAAATATTTTCACAAATGACAGAAATCTCAAACGTTTTAAAGTATTTTATAATTTAACGCAATTAGACGAATTTATTCTTTTGATGTGGCCAGAGTGCCAGAGATGGGCGTTTACGTGTCGATTTTATGGCATACACAATAAATTTATACATAACAATTTAATAAAATATTATGATTTTGATTGGACAGTGAAGTTAGGTTATTTTCGATCCAATGTTACAATATTAGAAATTTTTTAAAGTATTTTATAATTTAACGCAATTAGACGAATTTATTCTTTTGATGTGGCCAGAGTGCCAGAGATGGGCGTTTACGTGTCGATTTTATGGCATACACAATAAATTTATACATAACAATTTAATAAAATATTATGATTTTGATTGGACAGTGAAGTTAGGTTATTTTCGATCCAATGTTACAATATTAGAAATTTTATCCCTAAAACTAAGGATATTTGCACCAACGCCGAAATATAACTAGAGAAAACATTCCCTATCCCTCCTCATTGAATGTTTTGATTTCGGCTGGCCAGAAAGGGACAACTAGAGATAGAGATATATTTAGACTAATTCGAGTATTTCTCACTAGATGCCATCCACTTTTAAAGTCATAATTTTGAGCGCCAATACGATAAAAAATAGGTTTATCGTTATAAAAATATAAAAAACCAACGTAAAATATTTATTACTTATGTTAATTACAAAATACAAAATTATTGACTTTACCAAACAATAAATATATACGAAAACAAACTAACCTTACAACCGACAAATCAGTTCTTATAAAGTTACATTAAATTTATTTTCTTTTTCTTTCACATAGTATTCTAAATAGTCGAAAACCCTTTTCAGCCGTATTCTTGCAACAAGAAGGCATTTTTAAATACATTTCATAAGTGACAAGACCCACTAGCAATTCGCCATTTGGCTCTAAATATTGAATGGCAGAAATTTACTACAACATATTTTAACATCTTTGCAGGATCATATACTTAGGATCAGGACGCTCAGTACAATCACGGAACACAATTATTAAATTTAATTTTTAATATTTATTTTAAAATAAGAATACACCACGAAACGAAAGTTATTGTAAACAATGTAACAAGAATAAGAAGTTTTTTATTCCGATATCTTATTTACTAAGAAGATAGGTACTAAATAAATCGACTTAAAATATATAGAATTATAAGTTGGTTTTAATCATAACTTAGTAGTTTTATTTTTTATTTCCAAAGAATATATTATTAAGAACACTTGCGCCTCTAGTGAGTAAGGCTCAAACTAAACATATCTCTAGTTGTTTCTGTCTGGCCAGCCGAAATCAAAACAAACCAAATGAAGATTTGTCTAGTTATGTTTCGTCGTTGTTTTGCATCATTTTACGAATTTGGGGATTTTATTTTTATTCCAATCCATTTAAAGTTTTGAAAAAAATCGTCGGAATGAGTTCTTCATATAATGTCCTTACATCATCGCTGTAACTAAAGTATAATTGACGCAATTGCTTTGAACTACTATTGAATAATACCATTACAGTCCCGACTTGTCTCCATGCATTTACAATTTCTTAGAACCAGTCAATGAGACGGTTCGAAAATAACTGGTGGAACTATTCATGGCTTTGGACACGTCACACGTCATAATAATAATTTTTATATTATTTCATAAATTTATCCATAAAATATATAGAAAAAATATTAATACACACCTGTAGAAAATTTAATAATCTTTAATTTTTATAATATTATAAATTGCGAAAATATAACATTTAAAAGCATATTTTGAAGAAAAACTATTTTGAGCTTCAAGCAAAGTGCAGTTTCCGGTTATCCGATTATCACCAAAATCTAATGGCTTCTTTCCATATTCTGAATGATAGTATTCGAATTGCTCTAAAAGATCCACACTCACACACATACATACACACATACACACACACACACACATATATATATACACCCACAGACACTATCATGAAAATGTTAAAATCGGATTCGAGGGACCTTAAAATGTGGTCATTTACCGAAATCTCGATATGCGAATTTTAGCACGATCCCTATACCTCCTTTACCACGGGTAACAGAAGGTAAAAATAATTAATTATCTAATCACATAATTAATGTTGAATAGGAAATAAATTAATTCGTAAATATTTTTAATAAATATTTCGTGTGGGCCAGTGACACTAAAAATGTACCTACACTTCAAACATAAGAAATAATTTTCTGAATTTTGGAAAAATTCATTTTGATAGAGAATCAACTTATCGAACTGTATATGCCCTTAATAAAATAATTTACACTCACTCAGATTAAGTATCGAATAATCAAATAGTAAGAGAATTCAAATCTATGGTTCTTACAGCTTTACGCCACCAAATTGTCACATCCTGAACAATTGCGCAGTTGCCCGACCCGAGATTTATACATCTGAAATGATAATGTAACGTGAGCAAACATCTTCAGTGAGATATCTACGTATCAGACGTAATTAGCATTAAAACAAGTCGAGTCATAAATATTATAACTCATTACCGATTCAAACTCTATTCAACGATCCTGGAACGTAACTAGGTTACCATCAACACTATCAGAACATCATTATATTGAAGTAGTTTAACTATCCCTTAATGTTATCTAAGAATGGCAATTCCTAGCCAACTAGATCACTTTCCAATACTTCAACAGGTATGAGGGAAAAGCAAGGAAACACAAGAAGACCCCGTATGCAGAATACATATCTGCTACTCAAAAATAGCGTGGCGCAGGACTTACGCGTATGTATACTTAACAGAACCTGCCTTTATCATTCTCTGAGTAATGTGATTTATACCAGCACCGAAACTTCATTACACTACCAACTGTGGTATTACCTCTGAATTTCGCTCAGTTGATGATCAACCCTATTGGTTTACTTCGGCCTTAGGGGCAAGGTTACAGGAGAAAACTATCCCTGCCGAACACAGATCGCATTCCTAGTTAGCCTTATAGCTTTTTCATCACGTCTTGAACCCAAAACCAGAGGTTCTATTGGGTACGATCATTCAACAACGATAAGGATAAAAGGCAACGCAGTACAAGACAACTCATACAAATCCGTATCTGTATTACTTCTTCATCACTGTTACTACATTACTACTCAACATATTTGACTTACAGTGCTACCCTGAATAGACAGTAATGTCACTCAAAGAATATATAAGGACTGAACATGTAAACTGCACTAATACATATTCTGCACCATGAAGATAGGAATAGAAAGGAGGGAGCATGAGGTTTTATTAACCTTCCTAAGTGGATGCCACACAATTGGTAAATGGCTCAGATTGATTCAGACTAATAATAACATCCTTTTGATGTCATTATTAATTGAGTATGTAAATTTAATTATTATAAATTAGTTTATTAGGATAACAAAGTATTGGAATACGATTAAAAGTGCACAAAAATAATTGTTATATTATTTATTTCAAAAATACAACAAAGTGTTCATTCTGAACAAATAAAAATAGTTATATTATTTAAGACAATTATTACAAAATATATTGGCTTGTTCTTGACACACAAACATATGCAATATTTACACTTCTTGCTTGATTTTCGATCCTATTTAGACCTACATAATTTACATTCCTCGTTTCAATTTACTCGTTGAAGTATTCGACCCAGCAACTGCGTTTCTTTCTTCTAAGTTATACATTTTTAGTAGTTCCTTCTTGACTAAAAGCCTCTGTTAACTCATAGCCTAATTCTTTCAAAAATAAGCACTTTTTATGCAATTTATTCGAGTTATAATTTTGATGTACGTAGGTATATAATACATATGCATTTATAGCGGCCAAATCTATAGCATATTGTAAAATCGGTATACTGGCCACCTCTTCTTCCTTCTTTTGCAAGTATGTATACGTACTAGCTTGCTTATCTGTTGTATCTATTCCCCCTTTTGTTTTATTATAATATAATATTATCTCAGGTTTCTTGTGGTCTTCGTCTGAAATTTTATTATCATGGTGCATCGATGATACCAATATAACACATCCGTTCTTCTTTAGGGCATATGACGAAATAGTTATGTCGCGCTGGAAACCAAACATGGAAGAATGCTGAGCTTTATCACGGTGTGGAAGATATTCTTTAGGAATAACAGCTTTATTTTTCTAATAGCGGTTTTACACGTAACAATAAATCGGTCAATTTATTGACCGATAAATCGATCGATTTATCGTAGAAATCTTGTGAATTTACACATAACGATTTTCTATCAATTTATTTTTGTTGGAATCAAGGCTACCAACTTACCAACTACTCATGTCTTTTATGAATGTTTTTGAGGTTGGAATTTAACTTCGCTACAATCTTTGCTACAATAGATTTATGGCTTCCGTCGTTTCGTTTATTAGTTTTGTTAGAGTTTGCAGTGTATTTACAATTAAAAAAGAGTAAAAGCGGATATACGTTCAATAAAGAAGATATTAAGGTTTTAATAACTCTTAATTATTAATTTATCTTCAACAGAAACTGACTCTCATAAAAGTATCTTCCTTTTTAATTAATGATGATATTCATTTTAACAGTTTATCAAAAGGTGGTTTTCCATTCTTAAAAATCTGATGTGGCCAGCACATAACCTCTCGCCGTATATTTTACCTGGCTGTATGCATAAAGCAAACGTATTTCCCAATCGGACTTTCATGGGAAGATCTGAAAAGGTTTTGGTAATAATTGGATAACCGGAAGTAGAAGATTCTTGAAAAAAAATCTTCTAAATATTATTTTTTGAAAATTTTTCGTGGTAATATTAAAGAAAATTAAATTCTCTATCTGATACATTTAAATATTTTATTATATATTCCATAGATTTAGAGATAAAAGAAGTATAATATATAAAATAATCTGTTGTAATAAATTTGACAGCCGAAAGAATGCCATGAAAAATAGTTGATAATTTAAATTATATGTAACTGACAGATAAATGTCAGTGTCAGAAATAATGAGTGATGAAAGAAAAATGTACTTGGAGAATCCCTCAGTTCTTGATCTGTGACTATTATGGAGATGACAAGTCTAGGTTGAAGGACTTAAATTTGTTTCAAACATTATGAGACAATGTACACCAGTACTATAGACTAGAGTAACTTTGAATTGCGAAAAAGCTATCAAATTCTTCTCAAGTAAGTTGTAAATATTGACAAAATTACACATCGATATAAGAATAATCGGAGTGCAATCTATCCGTCACTTTATTAAAGGGAATTAGTGTTATTTAGATATAACATGTATGAAAAAATAAAATGTAAAAGAAGATATGTAAGAATAGATGCACAATCCATATATACATTTTAGACCGCCCAAAATTAATGTTTTTACTAGAAGAATATGAAGAGAAAGTAAACAACGTTGTTCGAATTGAAAATTGCAGTTACCAGCCTAATATTTATATACGGTAAACTCTACTTTGTAATTCATTGTAACATAATTTATGGTAAAATATCTTCATGTTGAGACATGCTATTATTGAATAATAAAGAAGTTTATACGTCATAGATTTATATGAATATATTATTTGTATTTATAAAAATATTCTTTGCTTTATGCATACAGCCAGGTAAAATATACGGCGAGAGGTTATGTGCTGGCCACATCAGATTTTTTGTTTTTCACATATAGAATAACCATCAACGCAAACGTTATCCTTTTTTTAGATTTTCGAATCTTCTTCTACGTGCTAAGCACCGATCTTGTCATTTTTGTATAAAAAACAGAAATGAAAACTTATAACCTGCATACGTCAAATATAGTTTGAAATGTCATATGTTATAGAGTTGGCACTAGAAAAGTAACCAAATATTCCCAAAAAAATCGACGGAAAATAGAACTCGTTCTATTTCATCAATTTATTGTTCAATTTATTTTCGTAAATAAATCGATCGATTTTCCTGTATTACACATACCGATAAATTGAAGGTCGCGGTTGATCAATAAATCGGTCGATTTATCGTTACGTGTAATACAGCCATAAGAGTGCCAACTGAAGTTAATTTTTTTCGCTAATCTCAAAACCACGTTTCTTCTTTGATTGATTTCCCTTGGTCCATTTTCAGGCTCTGCGGTATACACTTCTCCATTATAAATGGAAGCTGTTTTCACATCAGAAAGTAACCATAATTTTATTCCATATTTTCTCCTGGTTTGGAGAGTATACACTGCCTAAAAGGACAATTTCCTCGAAAAGGAACCAATTGTTCGTCAACAGTTATGTCTTTTTGAGGTACAAACATTTTTGGGTAGTGATCCATGCATATATCAAACACTGATCTGATTGCTGCTAGTTAGTCATGACGACGTCTGCTAGGCCACTAAATATACCAAACAGCAATACACAAAATAAAGGAAAGTCCCCAACAACGATAGTAGCTCTATTCACAATCATTATGAATTGATTTACCCACATACCAAATAAACTCATTAAATTTAATAAAAAAAATAAAAAATAATGAGTGGTATGAAATTTAAAAGAAATAAACTGTTGAGCATGTTTTAGGAATACATGTAATATGAAGCCAAGTTATACCTATTAATAAAATTAAAATGGGCCAGTGTGGCCCACAGGTAACAAGAAAGTTGTTGGAAAGGGGAATGAAGCTTAGTGGGACAGACGAACATCTATGTGGTACAATGTAGAGACGTGATAAGTGCGGCAATTTTTAAACGAAATTGCATTGTTTGTTCAAATAAAATATTGTAAAAGTTAAATGCTGAAAGAAATGTGAAATAATATTCAATTATTTTCATATACATTTTACTTATTGAATTGAGTTAATTATATTACGGATATATATATATATATATATATATATATATATATATATATATATATATATATATATATATATATATATATATACAGATTGGTTATGAACTTAAAGTCATAAATTTAAGGGTAAGTAGTATGACGTGTAGATTACGAAACAAAAAGAATTTTTTAAAAATTCGCATATTTAAGGGTAGTTTTCATGAAACTAACATTTTTGGTACCACTGGACCACTGGCAACGCACTTACATTATTTTATCTATTACACAATTGTTTTAGTTAAAAATGCTATTTAATTTAATTATTAAGAATATCTTATACTACTAATTTTGAATGTATTTTTGATAACCATATTTTTAATGAAATATTAATTAAAACAGCAGTAAAAAAAGTCGAATTTTCTTTTTTCGAATTAAAAAAAAAATCTTTCTGTTTTGTAATCTACAGATGTCATACTACTTACCCTTAAATTTAAGACATTAAGTTCATAACCACCCTGTATATTATGCTCAACAAAATAATAAAACAAATGTAAAATTATTTCTACATACAATCAAATTTTTCGAATATTTTAGATTTATCTACTGATTTTTTTAAATTAAATTTTGAAATCTTGCTTTAAAGTAATAGTTTTTATATTAAATGTAATTCTTTAGAGATTTTGTAAAATAATTGTTACTACATCAAGTACAAAGACGAAAAACAAACTGAACACTCTTAAACGACACAATAAATGTAAACAACCGAAACAAAGTGCTTTGTTAAAAGTTGACAGGCGCTACCTGAAAGGAAATGGCTTCAATTTTACAGCAACTTGCTCCCTCCTTATTTATTCCTACCTCTATGTTCAGCATTTTACTAATCGGAATAGCCCTTTCACTATTCCACTCACTTCCTGTGCTGGGACCCTGCTGTATAACCAGACGTAAAAATGACGTCACTCTAATATTTCGGTACTGCTTGCCCTATCGCCTGGCGATTGCATGATGTCAATTACGTTATGCGATCGTCAGGCGATACAGCACAACAGCCACGTAGCCAGGGGAGGGGCTCGAGGGGCTAAAGCCCCCCCCGAAATTCTTATAAATTTCGTTTACATCTATCCAAAGGTATCTATCATACTATCTAAATTTGAAAAAGTGAAATTTCACTTTTCCGTAGTACACGACTTATAACTATTTGAAACAGTGAATATTCACTACGAGAAAGTGAATATTAGCTTTTTGAAAACGTGAATTTTAACTTTGGAAAAAAGTCAATTTTCTTAACACGCGCGGGATAAAGCCCACTTTTCCAGCCCTTCGGGCTTCAAAAATGGCCTTCTCCCGCGTTTGTCACGAAAAATTACGTTCGTTACACGACGGAAAAGTCGATTCCTCACGAGTGTCATTTAGAACTCAGCTTCGCCTCGCTCCGAAAGTACACTCGTTTCGGAATACGAACTTTGCCGTCCTAGTAACGAAAATACCTATTCAAATTATTTGAATCACGCGCGAAAAGAATTTTCGCAATTACTTTAAAGAGATATGATATAGCGTTCCCATATGAGAAAGTTTTTGTTTGTTCTAAAAACGGTAAAAAACTGTGTTTCTGAAATACTGTTTCATGTTATAAGAGCTCCTTCTCCTATAAAGTTCTCGATACAAATTTGATAGAGGAAAATTAATTAACCCCTCCCCACCATTTCCTAAAATCTCGAAGCCCCCCCCGAGAAAAAATCCTGGCTACGGGCCTGCAGCACAATCCCAGCACTGTTCTGCTCTCACTGAAAGGCAATAATAAACTGAAGCCTGGTTATGGCGGTTTGTAAATTAATAGTCAAGAAATTATATAAATATCATATTAATTATAAGAAATTAATTACCTATTAATATATCATATAATAGATACCAGGTTGCACCCACAAATTATTTACCCTTCTTTTAACATCCTGTGTAAACTAGAAAAATTTTTTGAAAAAGGACGGTTTATTTAACTAATATTCATATCACCATTGAGTAACAACGTTTTTTTTTTTATACATTTCGAATTTGCTTCAGTTTTTCGTCTATTGTTGGCAAAACAATGCAATATTTCGTTTTTAATAAAGCAATAAAACAGGTATTCTAAGAAACATTTTGTATATGTACGTACATCAATAGACCGACAAGTACTATCTATAAACATTGCCCATAATATAAGTTAGTTATCATTTATTAACTAAAAAAAACACGAGTGAGTCAACTGATGTAGGACGGGGCACTATAAATGGAGTAAAAAGTTCACTCTCTAATAAAAAAGTGGTTTTTTATCAAGGTTTTATTTTTCAATATAATTTCTTTTCACTATAATGAAACAAGAATTCAGCGAAGTTCCATTTTTATGATATGTGTTTTCTTTTGAGTTTTTCATTTTCTGGATAGGTTTGAATACACAAGTTAAGTAAAACGGTAAAACTTAAACATAGAAGCGTTTTAATTATTTTTTTTTAAAAAGAGGGCATTCGACCAAGAATTATTAATGAGAGTATGACATTTTATAGTGAAATTTTGGTGTAATCAATTTGGGTGTAGTCTTGAATCAATTAAGAACCAAAGTGCGGAAGGTCTATGGTTTTGACAAAACGCAGAATGAAAATTCCGGGGATTGGAGATGAAATGGGGATATCAATAGCAATAAAATGAAATATTAATCTACATTTAGGGCCGGTATTTTCACTTCCGAATAAGTATTCGTTAAATAAATTTATTCTATATATTTATTCGACGAATAACTCCATTGAATCTTTTTACACATTGGACAAAAACAAATAGCTATCTGTCGAATAATTTTTACATTCGTGAATTGGTAACCATGCAGAGTGAATTTGTGTCGGTGGAGAAGGATGGAGTTTTGCGTAGCTACGTTAAGCAGACAAGGATGAAATGTGTCAACTTCTTTTGAATCCGTACTTGTCAAAATTTTGTTTGACATCCTTAATGTCATCTATATCCTTCTGAATTTTTAGCCCCGGGAGAGTGTAGTTTAACAAGTAATCTATTGCAGTAATCATGCGCGTTAAACGAAATATATGTATATTGTAAAATTGTCCTTATAATTTTGTATATTTCTTTCAGTTGGAAGCAGGGGGGTGAAACTGAATTCAGAAACGTGATAACAAGTTTTCAATCTAGTAGCGTTTGGAAATACTTCCTGACCCTTTCATAGATGTCATAAGTAGTACAGTTTTTAGAGTGATTCTCAAACTTTAATGTCTAAATACTATAAAAAGGTAACATAATGTTTGAGAACTGCTGTAAAATTTCCCACAATTCTCTATTACATCGTTCGAAATACTTTGACATTTAAAACTATTATTTGTGAATTGGTATCTTTATAGCAATACAGTACTTTATCATACAATATATTTTCGGTAAGTATATTATCTTTCATATTATCATTATTATTCGGGGGGTGATATAAAAACTTAATGACAAATTAACAATGTTTCAGAAAAAGATCACATGAAATATTTGTAACTTCTGTGTAGTGAAGAGACATTCCTGCAGAAGAAGTTGATAGTGCCGAGTAGAAGAAATGGTGTGTATAAGTGGACTAGGAGAATGTACATCATGGCGGTGCTCTTAGAAGTTTGGTTGTAAGAGACCAGCAAGATATCACGATTCTTTGGCAAAATGACATAAAGCTTCATAAGATTCATCAGAGAATGTTGGAATAGTATGGTGTTGCCAGTTTTCATAAAAAAAAGAGTGTAAAATAGGATAATTAGTTAAAAAGTGTACGAACATCGATGACGAGTTAAAGAAACAGTGCAGATATTTACATTAACATCCCTTTTTTGAAATAAAAATATATGTCTTGTAATAATAATATTTCAAATTTTTGGTTCCTTGGGTAGTAAGCTTAAATTTTAGTAGTTGTTACCGCGTAGTTTGAGATTTGTAATCATTTATTTGATTTAAATAGTGTAATGAATACATTTTTAAATAAAGACATTAACATATTAATTATTTTTTATACTGCAAGATATATTTCACATTTCTTGATAATGTCTTTAATAAATTATCTATTTTCGATAGATATTTTAGTAATTACATTATGAAGAAATAAAATTTAAAGTTTAGAACAATTCGAAATGAATTTATATTTCCCGCCACCTTGTCGGCTGTCAAATTTAGTTCTCTGACCTTTTCATAGATGGCAATAAACTTGTTATCACGGTTTATAAGGGAGATACCCAATCTTCTACTATATATTTTCCTTAATCTATGGTTGGAAGTAAATGAATGTCACTGTATAAAAATATTCAAAATCCGAAAATATTTTACCAGTATCAAATGTCAGGATCTTTATAATGATTTGCCCAATGAGGGATTTACCTATGTATGCACTATTTGTCAATTTGTAATAATAAAATAAGAACAGTTTGTTTTCATGATCGGAATCTGTCAAAAAAATTCTTGATGAGTGTGGTTAGGTCGCTATTTGATCGTGCGTTTTCAATTTGTCGCATTATTTATTCATTCATAGTTCGAACAATCATTAGAATCATTAAAAATATTTAATATATCCACTTTGTTAATAAATTTGCACTATGTAGAAATGTAATGTACTTACGAATAAACCCTTTATTCGCTACCCAACTAGCGAATAACTTATTCCACGAATAACAGATGTTATTCTTTCGAATAAATTTATTTGCAAGTGAAAAGACAACAAAAATATTTATCCGAAGGTTAAATTTATCTATAGCTTTATTCGCAAGTGAAAATACCGGCCCTTAATTATTTTTCTTCATGGTTAGGTAATGTCTTTCTCATACTTCAAAGATTTACATAACAACGAATCATGTTTCTTCATTAATTACAAATTGGTATCCGGCGTAATTTTTTTTTCTCAGCTCTAAACATTATGTAGCGTGCTTGCACCCAACGCCACTCAGTGTAGCGAACCGCGACCGACGCCACTGGTCAGACAGGTCTAGATCAGTTGAGAGCGTAACTTCGTAGCATGCAGTTTTGTAAACAAACGTTGCGATAAGCTTAATTACGCGCGATGCGGTGTTGCCTTTTCTTTATAACTTAGCATTTTCAACATGGTCAACGAATTGTCGACAGTGTAGAAATCTCCAGTCCATACTTATTTGACGGCAAGTATAGCAATATTGAATGTCAGATTGACAGATATTTAATTATAACCTATAAAAATAAATATTCCTTTCATTTTTACAATTTTTCGATTTGAAATAACATTTAAAATGCAACTCAGCACTGAAGATCCTTTTTATCCCTAATATGATTTATAATAAATTCCACATTCGGGATCAAAAATAGAACTTCAGTGCTTACATACATATAAAAATCTATTATTTTAATTATTAATATTTATATGATTTTTTTACACTTTACCCAAATAAATAAACGTTACAATTATTCATAAAATTGCAACTTAATTTGTTTTTCGAGCTCATTGAAAATACACATCTATTTTTAAAACAGCTTTTTAATACATAATATCTAAATTTGAATATAATATATTCTTTATTTCTACTACCGTTTGAAAGAGGTCCTTTATTTCAATATTCATATGAGTTAAAGAAAACTATTTTCTGCACTCTTTGTGAAAAAGTATGTCAACATGGAAAAATAGACTTTAATTTTTTATTTATTTTTTATTGCAAACGTTAGTAGTAAAAATCTTTTTTTATATCACTTCAGAAAATAATAGATATCGCAACAGTAGCCTACTTAAGAAGTATCGTTCAATAGGACCAAGTCAACATAGCCAGATAGCTTTGTTTTGTTTGATTGTTTCAAAAAGAAGTAGATATTGATTTGTGATTCGAAATAAAATCTAATAAAAAATAGTGTTCATAACACGCTCGAAAGTAATATCGTATTGCTCCCACGATATTTCTCACTTTCGATACTTCTTGTTATGAAATAAATTAGTGTGCAGTACGTAAAATAGGGAAAGTATCAGTAGTAGCGAGTATTTTTGGGTATTATTTATTTAAAAAAAAAGTTGTAGTATTAAGCAATGTATGTATTAATGATATTTACAATTAATTGCTAGTCAATCGTTATTCTATTTACGGAATATAAAATTATTTGAAATATTTGTAATATTGAAAGAAGCTTTCAGAACTCATAATTATGAAATAAAAACAATATTTGGGAATAGTTCTGTTTATTTTATTTAACGACGACGTTTCGACAGCGTAGTGTTGTCTTCATCAGGTACAAAGTAAATAACAAAGTACATGTAGTCAAGACAACAAGTTTACAGAAAGAGGGTAACATAGATCAAAAGCTATACAGGTTATGACTTTGAATATATAATACATATTAGAACGGCAACGCATATGGCCTAGCAAGATACTATATCTGTCTCTTTTTATTCACAAAATTATTATACATAACTAGTGACACCTACCACAAAACTATGAACTACGGTAAATCGTGCTGACAGTATTGCCAAATACTATTTGTTAGAGGTATTCAATAATCAATAATTCAAAAATATTGTTTCATAATAACCAGATAATATATTTTGAATCTTCAATGTACATGTATACTTGTTTTACAGTAGCAAACTTAAAAACCTTTTAAAATCTTATCTTGTTGTTCTAGCTACGTGGCAACACTGTGCAACATCCACCTATTATGTATTTTTTGAACTAACTCAGAAATAATTCGTATACGGAGGAATAGATGGCACCTTCTCTCGAAATATTTAATCTAAATACATTACGTAGCCGTTGTTGTATTGTATTATATATTCAAAGGTTATGAGCTTAATTAGTCGTGGTTACCTGTTATTCATTCATAATTTTCTGTCTTTTACTTTGTATGTTTTTTATGTAACTTTTGATCTATGTTACCCTCTTTCTGTAAACTTGTTGTCTTGACTACATGTACTTTGTTATTTACTTTGTATCTGATGAAGACAGCACTACGCTGTCGAAACGTCGTTGTTAAATAAAATAAACAGAACTATTCCCAAATTTTGAAATATTTGTAGTTTATTTTTGTTCCATACGTTGGCAATAACTCTATTGTGTCGTATAATTTTATATTTCGTAAAAGAAATAAAAATTCACAGAAATAATTGTAAATTTATTAATATATACGTTTCATTGATACTAGTATATTTTTCTTTTTTAAAAAATAAATAACTAATAATTTCTACAAGTTATATTTCTTTTTATAAGGTTTTTTTTGATGACGTGAGTCTTCTGCCTAATTATTTTTACCATATTCCTAAATTGCTTGTAACATTAGGTATTTGAGAAATTTGAATATTTTATCTTTGAAAACAATTACGTGGACTTTATTATTGATTTTCAGCGTCGCAGCTGTTTTTTGGGGGCTCACAACGAGAATCATTATTTATATTTGTACAGGCACATATAAATCTGCAGCCTATTCCTTTTTTACTGTAAATGATGGTTCGATATTCCCCAACGCATTTTTCATTATATTAAAATTATCATTTGGTACCAAATGTTTCTTACGTAAGTAATGTTTTATATTATATGTACAAATCTATTGCGAAAATCAATTATTTTGCATGTTCATCAATTATTAATGTTGCTTGCCTACATCATGAAAGCTTTTTTTCCTATTTGGCATTTACAAAATTCAACTTTATAAAACTGTTTTCAAAGATTTTTTATTTGTGAAGTCAATAATTTAGTCTTATGTTTTGAGGTGTCACGCATAGCTATAATTTTAATTGTTATTAATGTGGTAAAATTACTCTAATTCCATTACTTTATAGTAAAATAATTACATCAAACTGTAAAGCCCTTTCTAAAAATTGAAATTACAGTATTTTTAGATTTATAGTATAAAAATTATAAATTTTATCTATAACCTAACTTCTAATTACTGTTGTTAAAAATGTCAAATGACAAAAGAAATGAAATTTCAAATGTTTATTGAAACTGTTAATGTTACCAACCTAGAAAGTTTATTAATTTTGAATAAAAGTAAATTAAAGCAAAATTGAATGAGAACGCATATTAGAATGTACAATAAATGTAATATCTAATCGTATTTTACGTAACTTACCTACGGCTTAATTACCCAGACTGTACTCATAATACAATAAGGATCATTGTAACACTTGTCTTTCAATATACTAAAGACGAATCACTATCATTTATATATAAACTATTTATAAGTGAATAGCGATATCATAAAAAGTTTTTTATGTTCATTTGTATCAATAGATTATATTATTCAATGAGCATGTAATGTATGCTATTACTCATGAGAATGCAGTTAGCACCACGAGCCGGACGGCGAGTGATGTAAATCATTCAAGTGAGTAATAGCCATTACATGCGAATAGAATACTATACTTTATCCACAACTGTCAAATAATAGCATACTGTACTATTATAAAATCAGAAATAACCTAACAAATTTTAGAAAATTGTTTGTTTACAAACATAAACAAAGCGTTGATCGCTAGGTATTTATTTTAACAAAATTATGATGTTATTGACATTTAGCAGAAAATTTTAAACCGACTATACAGCTACATTTTAAGCTTAAGAAGAAAATAAAACTATGAAAAATGAGAAAACTACTAGTATACTTTTATGTGGAAAAAATTAATTATTAAAAGTAATTTGTTTGTACTTTTTGAAAGGTAAGATTTAAATTTGACATAACGATTGAATAATATTATTCCATCTAACTGTCAATATGATTCAATTAGCAACAGTAACGAATGTCATTAATTGAAAAGAAAACGGTTGAATTATGGGTATGTTATTTGAAAGTCGTGGATTAAATATTTTTTTCCGTCGACCGTTTATTAATAGGCTATCTTAATGTATAGAAAATCATTCATTAATGACCCCTATTAATGCATGATTTTTTATTAATAAACAATTTATTGGGTGCGTTCACCATATGGAACACAGCATGTATTGCTAACGCCAAGTTTTAGCAAAAAGGTAGACAGAATTAAAAGTCATGCTTTTGACACTTTCTAGCTAGGTATATTCACGTAGCATACCTTTAAAATGAATTTGAAAGAATAAAATTCCTCAAATATAAAAAACCGCTTGTGTTGTGTAGCATTAAGTAAACTGAACGCACCCACTGAAAACAATTGATGACAAACTTATTGATTTGACGTTCGGTCAACCATTACTAACCTAAAAAAATTTGTCATGGATAAAATTAGATTTTCCATTTAAGTAAGATACGGTCAACGAAAAAATATTGTAACTAACACGTGTGTTAATTGGCGATTAATGATCTCACGCGTTAAAATGTCTCGATCATTAATCGCCTTCATGAACACACTTGATAGTTAAATAACTATTAATATTCCTGTTGAAGGGGGATTTCAAAAAACTATTATTTATACTTATTTGTATCAATATTTTCACGAGAAAACAATTTTTAATATCACTATTCACTTCTGAATAGTATTTATCAAGCTGCGTCCTTTCGTCCACTGTAGATTTCGGTTGTATTATTTTTGAGATATCCCAACATTGTTATTTTGAAGTTAATCTAGTGACTATTTCATTTCCGTCTTTTTGCGGTGATATTTTTCATGACACGTGGTGAGAAATCTGTTCTCCCTAAGGACGTGGGACTGGTTGTCATTTCATATCATCTCTCCGGGGTTCTGGACATTTCCGGGAATATTCCGGAGATCTGGCATATGTGGTCAGTGATGATCACTAAGGAAAATTATAAGGACATATTGACAAGATGGACAGTAATTACAAAAAAGATAGGAAATGGAATTTGGAACGACATATTTATTACATTTGTAACGTGATGGAAGCCAATTATTAAGGCTGTGTCGGATGTTGTACTTCTATCATCCCAATATCAAAATTATAAAACAGTTATACACTAAAACATGTGTTTATTTAGGATATTCAGAAATACATTTTAAGATTTTGTAGGAGCACACAACGCTTTAAAATTAATGCGTACTAATTAAACAATTCAAGTGCTTTGTTACAATATGTAATGTCAAATTTATTATCGAAAAAGCTCTTTGGCTTCTATTTTATAAAATATAATAATGATATTTAATCTTACACAAATTTAATATCAAATTGTTCAATTGTTTCTTAACCTTTTCTAAACCGCGGACCTTTTTATTAACATTTGACATAGAGTGTGCGAAATTAAACGTTTAAAAACACTAGTAAAGTGTGGAAATAGAACATTTTTACCTCCCGCTATCCTTGATAAGGGAGGTATATGGATTGCGCTAAAAATCGCATATCGAGATTTTGGTAAATTGCCACGTTTTAAGGCCCCAACAATCCAATTTTAACATTTTCACGATGATGTCTGTGTGTAGGTGTGTATGTATGTATGTATGTATGTATGTGTGGTATGTGTGTGTGTGTGTGTGTGTGTGTGTGTGTGTGTGTGTGTGTGTGTGCGAATCCTCTTTACTCTCTAACTCAAATACTATCGTTCAGAAAATTTTGAAACCTTGTATTTCTACCTTAGATGCCATTAGGTTTTGAAGTAAGTCAGATAATCGAAAATGGTACTTCACTGGAAGCTCAAAATAGATTTTCTTCGAAAAATACCTTTAAATGTTATTTTTTCGAGATTTATGTTATATAAAAATTAAAGATTATTAAATTTTACAGGTTTGCATTAATACTTTTTATATATATTTTATGGATAAATTTATAAAACTATCTATAATTTTAATCCCGGAGCCTACGCTTTAAACACAACTCATACACATGGTTACACTCACACTCACGTCATCAACCTGAGAAAGCTTATAAAATGAAATATAGCTTGTAGAAATTATTAGTTGTTATTTATTTTTTAAAAAAGAAGAAAACATATACTAGTATTAAAGAAACGTATGTATTAATGAATTTACAATTATTTCTAAGTCAATCCTTAATCCTTTTACGGAATATAAAATTATTTGATGCAACATAGTCATTCTTAGTAGTGCCAACGTATGGTATGAAAATGAACTACAATTATTTCAAATAATTTTATATTCCGTAAGAGGAATAACGATTGAATTAGAAATAATTGTAAATATCAATAATATACACATTACTTAATCCTAGTAATTTTTTTCGTCTTCTTTTAAAAATAAATAACACCCAAAAATTTCTACAAGTTATATTTCATTTTATAAAGTTTTTTCAGGTTGATGACGTGGATCTTCTGCCTAATCATTGTCACTATAGCATTTTAATAGTGTATTTATTACTCGGTGGTATATGTGGAAATATACAACATGCAACTACTATCCTAGCAACTAGGTAATTTCGAGTTCTCTGAAAGATTATGAAATGTAGTGAAACATTAATAGTTTGAACTTCAAATGAAGCATAATAAAGAGGTGTTTAGATTGCAATTCTAGATCGACCTGATAGACTAAGTACAATTAAAATTGTGAAACTAAGTTCTCAACAAAGTAACAATAATAGTGTGAAAGTCCGCCTTGGTGTTTATAACACGTTGGTTTTGAATTTTTCCGTTAAAACTTTAAATTGTTTTATTCAATTATACGCGAATATAAGAATAATATAACTAAATTAATTATTAATTTTTGAGTCACTATTTTCATTCTTGAGGAGTACCTATGTTTCAATATTCTTAGTTTAATTTTATTTCTCTTGAAACATAAACAGTTTGAGTATGTGTATGTTAGTGAATGCAGAAGTTTTTCGGCTATTGAACAACAAGTGGCTGACTGGGCAGCCCTGTATAAATCATTTAAAATGTACTCGGTCAGTCGATCGAAAATTGATCGCGCATCGCTGCTGAAAAACTTTCACTCATCAATTTTTGGTTGATTTCAACAAAATTGGAAGGATCAGTATAAAATAAATAAATGCTTCTCTACAACAAATTTACTTATAAAGAAACCTTTTAACACCCTTATCACAAATTGGTACAACATATTACTTAGATACAAATACTGGGTGAGCCAAAAAGAAGTACTACATTTTAAACTTTTATTTTACAAAATCAGTAAAAAGATAAGAAAAAATATTATTGTAAAACGAGAAAGGATATATTAAATAGTTTTTGTCAGTGGTTTTGTTTAAATAGTATCTTCAAGGTGGTGGCCGTCGTTCGGCGACAAATTCCTTGCTATTAGTGTCCTTGGAGGTTTAAGATTTTGAGGTTGGTGTAAGTATACATTTGACTTCAGATAGCCCCATAAGAAAAAATCGTAGGATGTAAGGTTAGGTGAACTCGCAGTTATCTGTCATCATCGCCCGAAAACATTTCCAACAAAAATTGTTCTCAGTCGGATGCCTGGTGTCTGTAAAATGGAGCAATAGTTCATACCGTGATTTTTGCTCCATTTTGCAAGCACCAGGCATCCGAATGAGAACTAAAACAAGAAAGGATCTCGGGCAATTTTTGTGGGGCTATATGAAATTAAAGATATACCTACATCGACCTCACACGTTAAACGCTACAATGTAAAGTCACAAATAGGTCTCCAGACCCAAAATATTAAAGTAGTTGAAAATACCTGTTTATATACATTTTATACTATTTTCTTACGGAAATGGATAAATACCTCATACAAGAGAATAATAGCCGAGATTTCGGGCAACAACCGTTCACTTGCGGTATTTTACGTTCACTTGCGTTCACACATTTGGGCGTTAGGAATGGCTTACCCGGTATGCTTGGATCAGTGCTCACAGCTGAACGGGTTTACTAGCCGGGTCAGCTCTCGGTTCAATATTACTATCTTTTTTAGCATTTCTTTTTTTTTTTGAAATATCAAAAGTCAAAACAATCGGTATCGTGGTTTTATGTCAAACAGGGTGACGTTATTTTTCGTTGACACTTTTTGGACATTTCAAATATGGATAAACTATTGTTCTTTATTAATGAAGATATTGTAGAAATAATAAGGATTTGTTGTCTCGTCAAATCACAAATGTCATAGCTGTCATTTTTGACAATCAAGACAAACAATACAAATAAAACAAATATCACAAATTCAATGATGTGACCTAAGTTAAATAGACATGTTTAAGTTAATATAATTTTTTAAACATTTAGACAGTATGAAATAAAATGTATGTCATGCGACGGTACTCATTTCGAAATTCCTGACTTGGTTATTTCATCGCCTCGTCCGTGAACTTCTCATTCATACCGTAATAACTCACTTCCCAGCCTTATAATGTAAATAACTATTTTGTAATACAATTACAATTTTTGAATCTTTTACTGTTTTTGTAGAACAAAAATTTGAAATTTCGTACTTCTTTTTGGCGCACTCCGCATCCTGTTTTGCCTTTAATAGTTCATTCATTGAGCACGCAATATATTTTATTATTTATCAAATCAAATGATGGTATCACAAATATTATAGACCAAGGTCTATAATAATACAATTTTTCAAGCTACAACTTTATATGTAATTCCTCCGGAAGCACTTTAACATAATAATACTTTTTGGTTAATCCCTTCTTTCTATGCGATAGCTATATATCTTATTATTTATTCAAATCTGAGTAATATTCCATGTTATCCTTCCACTGGTTTCTTTCTCTCCTCTCGTCTCTGGATGACGTGAGAGTTTTCAATTCCTACCGCACTGAGACTCTAGTTGGTTTTACATTCCGTTTGGCAGATAAACCCGCAGGAGTAACTCACGACACGTTCTGCCATCTTTCCTGGGCCAGTGTTCCTGCTGCATCCTGCAGCCATACGTTACACACGTGCACAATGCATAACAAACACAAGAGATGACAAATTCAACAAGAACGAATTTCACGCCAAATGTGCCACAGAGATTTGAATGTGAATCAGTCACAAAAAGAATAGTAAAGTCGAAGGTATGAGAAGAACATGATAGGATATCAGAGGTTCTTTATTTTCTATAAACTGAAGATTGATCTATTAAAAGGAACTTACGAATTCTGATCATAAAATGTTCCTTTTTAAATAGATTTCTCATTGTTCAGAGATAGAGGATATATTTATTTTCTACCGAGTTTATAAGTGAGCTTTGTTCCTATAAAAAATAATAATTTGTTGTTACTTTCGTAATAATTAAATAAAACGATTGACGATATTTATATCATTTTAATATTTAATAACAACAGTATTTCTAGATTATATTTTAAGTGTATTTTTGTATGATCTAGAAATGCGTGTCACTTTTTTGATTTTTACCTCTCGCTAAGAGAGGTATTGGAATCATGCAAAAAATCGCAAATCCAGATTTTAGTGAATAAGCACGTTTTAAGGTCTCTAGAATTCGATAATAACATATTTACAATGATGCCTGTGTGAGTGTGTGTGTCTGTGGATGTGTGTGTGTGTGTGTGTGTGTGTGTGTGTGTGTGCGTGTGTGACGTTGTTGTATGTACAATTTCTCAAATTCTATAAGACTAAAGTTGTGTAACTACGGATTCCTCAATCTAACAGTAATGGGAAGAGTTGAATAGGTTTTGGTAACAATTGGACCACCGGAACTAATCGTATTTTAACAAAAATCTTCTATATATGATTTTTTGAAAATTTATTTTAATACAAATAATAAAAAAAAAAAATTCTCTATCCGACACATTTAATTTTTTTATTGTACCTTATATAGATTTAAAGATATAGATATATAATCTATAAAATAATCTGTTGTAGTAAATCTCACAGCCTGCTCACAGCCCAAACATCTCCATGGTAACTACTTGAGAAATTAAAATGTCTGTAATTGACAGATAAATGTCACTAATGTCATTGTTAAAAATTCAGAGATAGTACTGAAGGCTTTTTCTGGGGACGATATTTAATATTTGTTATTGTATTATTAATTATATATTTAAAATTATGGGTATATTGCATGAACCCTTTAGAAATACCACCAATCCCGTTAATGAATTGGAAAAACCTCGAACATTTAGAAGAAATGAAGAAAACTTGGTCATAGAATGAATTTAAAATTATAGAAAGTATGTAAATATAAGAATTAGATAATATAATTAGAATTTTTTGTTTGTAAAGGGCGCGAGAGATATTGTGATGGCCACAACAGATTTTTTTTATAAAAAAATTATTTTCCCACTCCCTATATTGTAAGTAGGCTATTAGAATATTGTTTGTAGAAATGTGTGTTTATATTACTGCAAAGGTATCTGTTTCTATTGGCGACGGGATATGAAGTAATGTATAGAAGGGGAGGACACTCGTACTCAAACGTAGCTATGAAATATGTCTAGAGAGAGACAGACTATAAGGATACGTTCTATAACACTCTCAAATTATGGATATTTGGGAAAATAAATATAAAAAATATGTAAATAAACTATTTACTTAATATAATAATATATTTTGTGCAAATAATAATACCTATAAAATATATATCTATACATAAGCACAAAAAATGATATGACAATTTTAAAATAATTAGTTGGGAAGTAATTTTGAATTTTACACTCAATAATAAATTCGTATACAATGAAAGAAAATACGATGATTTTACGTTCAATACAAGGAAAAGAATGATTGTAATTTTCCTTTATTGATAATGTACATAGTTTCGTGGTATATTTTTTCGGATATAATATATTCCATTAAAATATTTTCTGCGTATATACCAAATGTATGAAAATAAGAAAGATATAAATTATAACAGGTTACTGGTAAATAAATGGAGTTGCAGTCTGGTGATAAATGTTTATTAGGATTTAATTTAACATTTCCTACGTTTCGGTTCCAAACGAACCAGCCTCAGGATAGTTAAACATAGGAAATGTTAAATTAAATCCTAATAAACATTTATCACCAGACTGCAACTCCATTTATTTAGCAGTAACCTTTTACATCATACCAACAGTCAAGAAATACCCAAGAAATTTATAAATTATAACCCTTAAAACTTATAACAGTTAAACAGTCTTTCACGGATAAAATTCTGTCTTTTCCCGGAATTTGTCTACGCAATTTCTCTAGACTCTAGAGTATTAATGTCTTTAGATACAAAAAATAAAGCAATTTTGCTCTTATTACTATTGTACACACTAGTACACAAACATACAAAATATTTTCTACCCATTTAGAAAATATAATATAGAGCCATTACATCAAATACCAAATCCAACAGCCTAAACAAAGTATAGCAAAATACAGAATGATCGCTTGCTATACACCCCCCCCCCCCTCTATACATTTCTCTATTTCACTCTCCCCACAAATCGTAGCCATTTGTTAAAAACAGAAAGAAAACGACGTTGCCTAGGCGTGGTATTGTCCTGAGAGAGTTTTTCTTCTTAAATTTTCCATGGAGTACTAAGATTCTTTTTACTTCTCGCTAAGAGAGGTATTGGATTCATGCTAAAAATCGCATATTCAGATTTTAATGAATAAGCACGTTTTAAGGTCCCTACAATCCGATTTTAACATTTTTACGATGTCGTCTGTGTGTGTGTGTGTGTGTGTGTGTGTGTGTGTGTGTGTGTGTGGATGTGTGTGTGTGTGTGTGTGTGTGTGTGTGTGTGTGTGTGTGTGGATGTATGTTTATGTGTGTGTGTGTGTGTGTGTATGTGTGTAGGACAAAATTATACGACTTAATATTTGTTTAACTACGTATTTCCCAATCGGACATTAATGGGAAGAGCTGAAAAGGTTTTGGTAACAATTGGACAACCGGAAGTAGCAGATTCTTGAAAAAAATTCTTTTAAATATTATTTTTTGAAAATTTTTCTTGGTATTATTAAAGAAAATTAAATTCTCAATCTGACACATTTAATTTTTTTATTACATCTCGTATAGGTTTGGAGATACACTTTATAATAATATAGAATAATCTGTTGTAATAAATCTCGTTGCCCAAAAACAGTTGAGATATTTAAATGTTTGTAATTGACAGATAAATGAAAAAATGGCAAAAGTCAGATTTTTCTGGAAGGTACGAGTACATTTAATATAGATTATTGTTACAATTGTCATATGTCATAATTTTTCATTCAACATTTCAAAATATTCTGATATTTATTTGTTATCAACAGTATTAAATATACTTATCGAGAAAAATAATCCACATGGATTTAGAAAATCATAATGTTTTGAATGAAAACTTATGATACTTCACACCTATGTACATTATTACTAGCAGTCATTTTGACACGGACCCCATATCTGCTTTCCAAGGTTAACAAAGTCATATAACTGCTCGCGCCCTATGTAACATAAAATGAAAAGGTCGAGAGGGATTGTGCTGGCCACAACAGATTTTTTTCAATGTATCGATATCCAACTGTTATCTGGCAGCAAATATGAACAGGTAAAAAAAATCATCGGGAATAGAAAAAATCTTATATGCAACACGAGATGTAGATACAATTGACCACAAACTTATTTCCCAGTCGTCGCTATCGCTCGGGTGTAAAATCGTCCTCGAATGGCAAATGTACATCCCTAGTAACATAAATAACTATTTCGTTGTGTCATTAAATTATATTTCGTTCTAATAAAATAGTTTTTACAAATTGTGTTATTGTGTAGTCTTTGTAATATCCCAACAGAAATTATTAATAAAAACAATTACCATAAACTAGAAAAAATTAAGAGCATTTTTATTTTATTATTTCAAATGTTTTGTATCGTCAATTATTTTTGCATACTGTGTGTAGATATAGAAATAGCCAATTATTAAAACTCATTTTGATCAGCAACAGTGTTATTATTTGCTCAGAAAAATATAATTTAAATAGAAATACAAATTACACTCAGCAGGTAATATTTTCCCAGGAAAAGCTATAGCCGTATAAAAACTTTTTTTTTTGTTACGAGTACATGAGCAAGAACATTTATGCTCTATTTTAAAGCACAGTAAGACAATCAAGAATCAATAACTGAATTTTTCCATAAACTTCTTCCACTTGGTCTATCAATTCCTCATACTGTTCTTATGTCCTCATGCGCGTGTGGCCGACTTTAACAACCCCTCAGATGACACATAACTCCGTCAGGCTATCTTGTTGAATGATGACCGCCATTTCTATTGATGGTGAGTTATCCTCGACCTAAAGTCGTTAGATGCAGCCGCAGCCGCGGTTCGTTACTGATCACTGGATGTGGATGGACAAATGCATAACAAATTGGGGACGTAACTACCCTCAAGAGACAAGGGTGGTGATGACAGCAGATTGACCCTCATGAATTTTTAAAGGCAGAGGATAAGAATTGATAGGCATTGCTGAATATTGTTAAGGATATTTATTAGGGACATATATTATAATATAAGGGCGGTAGGATAATATATTTTTTACTAACTACTTTAAAATTTCTGGAAGATATACATTTTTCCGTAATGTATTATTCTTAAGGTAACGGCTGGTAATGGCGTCCTTTCCTATTTTTTGTTTATTTATTTTTTTATGAATCTTCGTCTGAACTTAAGGCGATTTTTAGTTTTTGAAAGTCTTTATTTTTATTTATTAAGCCATAATATTTTTACCTCCTGCTACCCTTGGTAAGGGAGATACAGGGATCGTGCTAAAAATCGCATATCGAGATTTTGGTAAACGACCACGTTTTAAGGTCCTTACAATCCAATTTTAACATTTTCACGATGATATCTGTATGTATGTGTGTATGTGTGTGGATCCTCTTTACGCTCTAACTCAAATACTATCGTTTAGAAACTTTTGAAACCTTGTATTTCTACTTTACTTTTATATGGAGATATGCCATTAGATTTTAGACTAAATCAGATAACCGGAAATGGCACTTTACTGGAAGCTTAAAATAGTTTTTCTTCGAAAAATACCTTTAAATGTTATTTTTTCGAGATTTATGTTATATAAAAATTAAAGATTATTAAATTTTTTACAGGTTTGCATTAATACATTTTCTATGTATTTTATGGATAAATAAGTAAATATGTAAAAATATAGGTAAGATAATAAAAACATATATCATCACGGCATATTACCCATTGATGGGTGATGTCGGTAATAATAATGACATATTTGTTCCGTGCTGGCGTTTACCAGGCGTCACTTCATGCGAATCTTGGGAACGGGTTCGATTCCGACCGACTCCAAATAAAATTGACCCCTCTGTTGCACTCTCCTACTCTCCATGCCAACAATAAATATAGGTAAGTATATAAATAAATAAAATAAATATATTATCACGGCATATTACCCATTGCTGGGTCTGCCAATCTGCTTTGTACACAGATTTCGGTAACGTTGATAACATATTTGTACCGTGCGGGCGTTTACCTGGTGTCACCTCACGAGCACTTATTTCTGGCATGGAAAGTGCACCACAGGGATTATTTTTGTGCCATTTAAAATTCAAAATATTTGGCGTTGGTCGGGACCGAACCCTGTATTTAAATTCAATTTAATTTTAAGTATTTACATGAATAAAAATTAAATTAAACGGGAGGTACTGTGTTGGTCACATCAGATTTTTTTTATTATTCTGTGACGTAGGTATAGAGATGATTCTGTTTTCAAACATTGAACTTCGATAATAATTTAAGTCATATAAAATGGTTTTTATCAGCATTTCTAAAATTGTATACAGTATCGGACATAAATAGAGAGACCGTTCAGTATACGTACCCAGCCTCAGGAACCAACGATAGTTGAAATTTATATTATTTCTGTAACCACAAGTGAATGTATTAATAATTTATAAAAACTCAAACATAATTTTCAGTCTATTTATAGTAATTTAACAACAACTGGGGCTTATTTTGTCGACAAGGCCATATATCTCGTTTTTTTAGCCGAATGCACCGCTTGTTGTGTGTCAACATTCAGTGCTAGTTCTGAAGAGTTCAGTCCGCAGAACTTTTTAATTTACAAAGAATTTTATGACTAACATGTACAAAATGTCAAAAAAATAATTGAAAAACTATTATTTTTCGCTATTTGGTGATAGATAATTAAATTACGGCATTAAGAATTGTTTAAAATAATATTTGTTCAAGTTGGAATACATCAAAATCATTTTTGTTATTAATTACTTACATGGATATCGGGATAATATTTATTGTTTCGATATTATTTCCGTACATTTTATATTTATTGATGTGGAAATTGAAAAACATATGGGAAAATTATAAACAGCATTTTGAAGTAAATATATTATAAAATATTCATTAGTTTGATATAATTTAAATATATAGATATTTTAAAATTTGCCACGCATACATGTTACATTTACAAATAAAAATAAATTAGAACATAAAATCAATGAAAATAATGTTTTTTTTGTTATTCTTGTAAAAATAATTTAAAATACAGTGTAATTTTCCTAACTTAAATCTCAATGGACAAGAAAAAAATTCGAGTTACGGAAATTTCGAATTACAAATAAATAATAGTAGTTTTAGTTTTTAGGCCCCACTCATATACCTTCCAATCATATCAGTTCTCCTCTCTTTGCTACTTTTTCCACAAAAACATTTTTCATTTTTAAATTCAAGGGTAGTACTTGGTAAAAATCTAAAAAAGAGACTTGTCCAATTAAATTTACAAGTCAGTGGTCATGAGTTCGCAAATCCGCTGCAGCACTTTCGAAACAAAGCACCTTTTGACAGTATTATGCCTTTTTTAAACTTATCTAACTACCCTACACTAGATAAAAAATGCCCCAAAAATTCTAGGGCTTTTTCTCTAATTATCGTTCCTGAAAGGAGTAAATTTTTGTTTCATGCCGTGGTTTTTTCTTTTTTCTGATATTTATCAGTGGGTGGAAGTTCGTACATTTTTATGTAGTAAATGATAATGTATTCAGTAACATTTACACTGAAATATGAAAATGTGTGTAAACGTATTTTTTTAAACGATGACATCTGATATCCAGTATTCGGTAATATCATTTATAATATCATATGTAAAATAATTCTATAAATGACATCTTTGAACAGATTGTTTATATATATATATATATATATATATATATATATATATATATATATATATATATATATATATATATATATGCTATGCATATCTATGTACTTTACATAGTCAAAATATATTAGTTGGTACTACGAAATATGCGTATCAATTTTGAACACAAATTTAACGTGTACTTTTATACCATCGTGGCAATATATAAACAAAAATTAAGTATTTATTCTTCACAGAATTTCTTAGAGGGTACTGTCACCTTTTTTAGAGCAATTAATTTCCATTCAGAGTGTGTTTTAGTGATTAAAATATGTGTTTTTGTTTGGTTCAACATGAATGTATTACACTTTAAATTATAAAGAGAACCCTAATTAAATTATAAATCCCACACAATCTTAACATAAAAATTACCCACTATACCTACTATATGTTGTCTCGTTCTATTTTGCATGTATATTACATATATTACCGTGCATATAAAGTTACGATACAGTTTACAAATCATGTCAGTATATCAAAGTTAAAATTTATATCCTATATTCTTCCCATAATTTATTTAAGAATTCTTAAACTAAACAGATAAAGTAGGTCCCTGTTTTTCTTTCATGCGAATCTGATCTAGGTTGCATAGTTGTATAATTTATTCACGCTGCAGGTCGGGAGTGCGGGTCAGATTCTCTCCATTTATTTATATCACGTCTTGTTGTGTATTATTAATGTTCTGCGGAATAAATCACAACAGCAAACATAAGTCGGTGCGTTTATTACGTCCGGGAATTGAAATGTTTGAGAACTAGGTCAGGAGAAGTTCTTCCCTAACAGAATTAAGAAAAATATTATTGCTTTATGAATATACATTTTAATTTAAAAACCAAGCCCAAACGAAGATTCCACACAGCTAACTACAAAAATAACATAAAATTATTTAAGACAGCATTAGAACTCTTAAAACTACTACGCGGCCTATCTGAAAAGAATCCGACATTCAATTCTCCCGCGCAAAATAATGGCGGTAGGGTGGCACCACTTTCCACAGTGGAGGGCGACACATTCATCGGGTACGTCATTTCGCTGTTTGGTAGCTGTGTGAGGTATTGTTCCAAGTATTCGTCGGGTTTCGAAATGTCTGAACGTCTTGAATAAAGATGCTGCATCAAGTTTTGTTAAAAGCTTGGAGATGAGTCACGGATATACGTATACAACCCGAAAACAAAAGCAGTCATCGCAAAGGAAGCAATCCCCAAGGCCGAAAAAAGAGCGACAAGTGCAAACCAAAGTCAAGGTGATGCTAACTGTCTGCTTTGATAGTCATGGAATTGTGCATCAGGAATACACACCTAAAGGACAAACAGTGATAACAGAGTACTATCAAGAAGATGCCCGCCATGTCTCTGTGATGTAGTTCGACGTAAAAGACGGCGAAAAATTGGCAGTTGCATCATAACAATGATCCAGCTCATTTATTGCACCTGATCCAGACTTTCTTGGCGAAAAATGGAATTCTAGTCATTTGCTAAGCTTTCTAGATATGGCTCCTTCCGATTTCTGTTGTTTCCGAAATTAAAGAGGCCACTGTAAGGATCCCGTTTTGAGAGTAGAGAAGTGATAATGCGGAACGTGATGGCGGAGCTAGACCATTCCACAGAAGGCCGTTAGAGGTGTTTCAAGCATCGGAAAGATCGGTGGACTAAATGTGTGGAGGCGTAAGTAGTCTACTTTAAAGTACATGTACAACTTATAGCCAGACAGTGGAAAATTATATGGGTAAGCATGGTATGAAATTATATATTTATGTACACCTGAGTGTACTGGGTTTTCCATTAAGCGTAATAGACTTTTAAAATGAAATAAAACATCACGTCGGTCAATTAGCTAACCTAACCTACCCTAACCTAAGTCATGGGTAGAAACGGAATAGAATATTCTTTAATATTTAAAATAACATTAATGGCCACTTGCACCGCTTGTAGTTAAATTGTAACTATTGGTTAAATTGGCAATATCGTATCGAAACAATATGTCAAATGAGCTGTTAAATATTACTGACAAAATTTTGATACGCACTTTTTTGTTAACTAACTATAAATTGTGCAACTGGCCATAAATGTCAAAAAATAATATTTAACAACGTTTTTCAAGAAAAACTGTTAAAATCATCAAATAAGGGTACTTCCGGTTGACCATTTATAACCAAAATCTAATCATCTTTTTATATGGATGTAAAGAAAAGGAATACGAAGGAATTATAATTTTTAGAATTATAGTGTTGGAGTTCTCGCGTATGAAAAAATCCTCACACACTTACACACACATACAGACATTGTAAAAATGGTAAAATCGTATCCTAGATACCCTAGAGTTAAAAACTCGTCAACGTATTTTTGACCTTTCTTACTTAAAGGTGGCGGAAGGTAAAAACAACCTAAGTTTTTAAACGTCAGTTTAATGTTTACGCCCAGTGAACACTAACATTTAAATTACCGCCAATGCAAAGTGATAGTCTCACCCCAACCCCAAACATTGATTGGCTATAGAGTAAGGGTCAGGTCTGAGACCGTGACGCATACACAAAAGTATTAAAAAAAGTCTGATGTGGACACCACATGACTTCCTTGTACGATTATTAAACTATACATATTTTTTTAATAAATAAATTACAAAATATTAATTTTAACTTCAAAACAGTAAGATATATAGCGACCATAAAGGGAGTTTTTCAAGAGAGTTTTGATTACAACAAAGAAATATTTGATTACAACAATGAATATGACTAATTTCACAATAAAAATATAATATTTGTTATTGTAGGAATTACAAAATTGCACGTATTTAACGTAATTTGACATGAACATTTTTTTTGTCCTAATCCATAGCAAGCTTTATTACAAAAAAATTATTTTTAAATTTACATATCTCGCTTATACAAAGGGCTAATTTAATTATACTTCATGTGCTAGACACAGAAATTAATTCTCTAAAACTTTTATTTGAAGCATTTATTTCTAAAATCAAAATAAAATCATTTTATTCACGAAAAACTGTTAAAAACTTCAAGTAATGTACCACTTCCGGTTAGCCTATTTTAACCAAAATCTATTATGTTATTTCGATTGACATAAAAGTCCTGTATACCAAATTTGAAAAGTTTTGGATTATATTTTAAAACAGTTTTTCATTAAAATGTATTATAGGCTTCATGTAAAGTGCCACTTCTGGAAATTGTGTAATAACCAGAAAGAAAGGTGCACAACTAGATGTTATAGGAGTCTTAAATACAAAATTTCAACTTTCTACGGCTTACCGTTTTTGAGTTATGCGAGATACGTACGTACGTACGTACAGACGTCACGACGAAATTAGTCAAAATGGATTCAGGGATGATCAAAATGGATATTTCCGCTGAAATCTGAAAACCGAAATTTTTCGCGATTACAATACTTCCTTTACTTACGTACAAGGAAGTAAAAATCTGCAGTAGTCTGTGTTATGGTACCATTATATGTGTATAACGTACGTATGATCATGAAAATAATTTTTGCGTAGATATATCGTGCGTTTATAAATATAAATGTTATTCTTGTGGGTCGTTAGGGAGATATGAAGACGTAACAAATGCTCGGTTGTCAAACACTGGGTGCCGGGTGTAGTGGTTTAGCCTAAACTAGATGTAAAGTTCTTCCATAAATTTTAATAATGCTTCCGAGGTCTCTAAATGTGCAATGAATTCCCACATAAATTTGTCCGGCTAGGCTGCGTCATCCATCAAGCCTCAACCGCACGCACGAAGGTCTCGCAGAGGAGCTTTATGGTTATGGCTTTTTCATACGCACCACAAAAAATACACACAACGCAAAATATTATTAATAACCATGCTCTCCTAAACTTTATATAAAAATCTAATGTGACCAACACATGATCTTCCGGCAATTCTATGTATTTTATATACTCGAAAATTAGTCACGCATAAGGTAGTATGTTGCAAAAGATTATATTTTCAGTAATATTATGTCATGAACTACGCAGATTGTACATGACAGACATCTGTCATAATATTTACTGTTTCCATGCTGAGCTTATTGCAGCCTAGGTTGCAAGAATTATGAAAATTAATTACTTTATATTTTTTGTATCCATTGAACATAAAGAAAAAAAAATCTGATGTGGCCAACATAACCTCTTGCCGTATAGGGCGCGGGCATACAGCTGTTTTAAGGTCGATTCACATTATACGTTCCGTTGCCGTTCCATACCTGTTCCGTTCCGTTTACATGAAATATTATTAGATTTAAATTAATGTATACACATCTTCCGTTTCGTTTACATACCATTTCCATACAGTTCCGTTCAATATTGTTGACGTATTTTTGACGGACAGGATGAGAGGTGTTGGAAACGGTATGGATAGTGAGAACATACATGCGTTTTAGTTCCATATTTTATTAGGTGCAGAGAGTAGAAAAACTTTTAAATATGAATGACGAGAAATTGATAGAGTTGGTAGGGCAAAATGCGGTCCTGTATGATTTAGAAAATTCAAAATATAGTGATAACATCTATAAGGATAAAATCTGGACGGCATTTGCCAAGGAACTTGGTGTCGTCATCTACCAATTCTCTAAATAATGTAATATATTCGCCTCCAATATTTCTTTTCTTTAACATGTCGTGTAGCCAAAGTCGTCAATTTTTTCTTTTTAAGCCAGGATCTTCATCTGATGCAATAGCAAGTAGGATAAGGTTTTCCTCAGACCACATTTTACTATTACTTTTATCTAAATGAAACTGAACACTAACGGAAATGTGAACAGACAAGAATTTTATTGACGTATATGCAATAGTTATGGAACGACAACGGAACGTATAATGTGAATCGACCTTTAAGTGTCCTTGAAAACATATGTGCAGGCGCCCCACTTGACAAAGTGAAAGTACAGCCATTTTGTTTGTTGTTTTGTGTTTGTATATGGTTTGTTGTGTTTTTGAAAACTTATAATGAACGATTCATACATATTGTAAAAACATTTGAAAATAAATATTAATGAAAATTTCTCAAAATGTTATGAATCACCCGTTTTATTTCAGAAATTTTAATTCACTTTTATGTAGATAAAAAAGTCTCGAGTTTCATGTATTTTGAATAAACAATTACGCACCATGGAGCAGAGCATTGCGGTACATGGCGCTTAAAGCGTGGAAACGTTTTGTAAAAACAATGGTTGGTACCACAAGCCTTGATTTGAAAACGCTTTATTGAAAATGTCAAATTTCAATATTTAATTTCATCATTATGTGTGAAGAACGTTTTTTTTTTTTCAAAATATTTGCTTTGTTACGATATGCTCAAATGCATTTTTATTTAAGAAACAAATTTTAAAAAAATCGTTAGAGAAAATTATGAATAATTAATCTGTTAAGCCATGATATCAGACGGGCTATGAAAATAGTTGAGATAATATTTAGTAATATTTAATTTAATTATTTAAATAGTAAGTTACTAGCGAAAACTCGGCTACGCCGAGCTTCCCCTAGGTGGATAGTGTTTTATGATTGTTTATATGCATTCCTAAATTATAATAGTTTAACATTTATAAAAAGTGCTACCGCCGTTGTCTTCAGCATTTTATGACTGTTTACACGCATTCCCACATTGGAAACGTGCATAAGCTATACAGAGTGCTAACGTCGCAGGCCCTCTTATGATATCCACAAGAATTAACATTCTTTAAATCAATACATTTACTATCTTACAGACCGACCAGATTGTATGAATTAATTTTCCGTCGCATATTGTTAGACAAATAACATTAGAACTGTTTGAAGTTTTACCACAGCTGTTGGTTCCACCGTAAAACCATTTGTCTGCACAGTAGAATTAGTAATCATATTTTCTGGTATTGAATGCTTGCGGGGATAGGTCAGATGATAACATTGTAAATTAAAACAAAAGTGGGTCGCGTAGTATAACGCCGGTTATTTAGCTTGAATAGTTTAAAAAAGAAAAACAACAATAACCTCACCTTATGTACAAAAGTCACGCTTGGAAAATTCGGGCATGTTTTGTGCATTAGATTATTTTATTGTTGTTATATTTGGAAAAATATAACATTTTTGTTTCTGATTCCACACGGTTATAGAGTTCCTTGAGGTTGACACCAAGACCGACTCGACCAATCCACGTATTTTCAAATGCATTGATTAAGTATAGAAGAAATCACAATTTTTTGACGTACATTTAAGGGAGTTTCTTTTAAAAATTCTGGCAGATTATTTTGCAAAAATACATAATTTTCAGCATTTAATTAATCTAGCAATGAAAAGGGGCCAATCGACTGTGAATTTAGTAAATCGGCCCATATGTTCACAGATAATCTACATTTTTTAAATAACATATTATGATTGTTTTCGCACTATTAAATAGCAAGTTTCATGTTCTTTTCAAATTTGAATAAATATATAGCATGTTTTATTTGAAAATAAAAAGTTACATATCATTGCGTAAAAATGGAACACTTGTAGAAAAACTGATACTGCATATTTATACACAAACTTTGTTTGAACAATTTTCTATAATATTTAAAATAATCGAGTTACTAAAAGAAAACAGACCGAATAATCACCCTGTATTAATAAATAAATAAAACTTAACTATTATGTAAATAAAGATACCGGGTATTTATTTTTGTGGACTATAAGAAATACAATGGTAAAATTTTTATATGGCTGTAATTTCTGCCCTATTAAATTAAAAACAAATGTATAAATACGTAAAATATTTAGAATTAAAAACTGCATGAAATGAGCTTAAATTTGTTGATATAATAGGTTTTTGTCATGAGAAAACCATAAAATAAAATAGCCGTTACAAAGTTTTAAAAAAGAAATAAAAAATATCCTATAACTTTTAATTATAGTATTCATACTACAGTTCTAAACCGCAAAGAAAATACTAAAGACCTCGAAGTGACTTTTAACACTAAATTTAGTTTTTCACAACATATTAATAATATTTATAATGAGTCCACTCGATTTCTATGTTTTATTATCCGTAATACCAAAGATTTTATCAGTATCACGCCCATCATAACACTATATTACAGTTCCATTCGTTCCAAAATGGAATATTGCTCATTAATATGGAACCCAACTTATGAGAGTTATCAAGATCATCTCAAAAGAATTCAAAAAAAGTTTTTGAAATACCTGTATTTCAAAATAAATAAAATTTACCCGGACTATTCAGTATCTTACTCTACCTTACTGCACATCTTTAATATGCCCAGTCTTTATCATCGCCGTGAATTGACTTCTGTTTTTCATCTCAGTAAGTTAATTCATGGTGAACTTAACGACTCGTCTTGATTGTGTCTCCTTAATTTCCACATCTCATCCTTTCACTTACGGAACTTCAGTACCTTCTATCTTCCTACCCCTCGTACAAACATAGATTATTCTTGTCCCATATACAGAATGTGCTCAACTTATAATACTAAATATTCGGATATTGACATTTTTCATTTGCAACCTAAATATTTTTATAATATAATACGTAATATTAAATATATAATATTTTCTATTTTGTGCAATATTAATTTATGTTAACTTATGCTATTTTATGTAGTATTATTTTTTCCTGTTCTCAATTGGGATTTTTTCCTGTTGGATAGTGTGTCTAAATAAAAAAATATAGCTAACGATTCTGGCAGATAAAATGGCAAAAATTTGTTATTCTGTACAATTCCATAGTTATCGGTATTAATAATAGAATTTAATTTAATTTACATGTATATTTTATTTTTCTATTGATACCACAACCATTGTTGTCAGTTAAAACAGTCTGTGAATAATAATTTGCCCGTATTGACGGGCTATGTTTGGGTTTCAAGTATTCACCCTGTATAAATGTTTTTAAAGTTAATGATGCATTATACTTTTATTATAAATACTGATATTTATATTTTCTATTTATTTATTGTAAAAAGTTTAATCATTATTGTTACATATCGAAGAAACATTTTCTCTAAGTTTTCTAGTCTAGTCACGCCCGAGAGTCAATTTCCTGATGACACATTAAAATAACACTTAATATTTTTGTCATAAATAGCTATTTTTTTTTTTATTTATTTATTGTTCAACGTGTAATCATTATTATAATACACATTGAGTGAAAGACTTTTCAAATTTTTCTTTGCAATCATGTAAAATATGACGTTTAATTGAATTTCCCGCGCCCGCACGCCATGGGTTGTGTGAATAAATGAACTTTTTTTGAAGACTAAAGGGGCTGACTAAGAACTCACATACTGATTAAGAGCAAGCGAAAGTGTCAGACTGCTAATACTATGGTATAATATTCATTTGATATGTCTATTTGAAAAGTAATGTTTGAAATAGTTCTGATAGACATCAACAGATGGTGGTGTATATCTCGATGTTACCAGTTTATTATTAGTATAATATATGTAAATAAATTGAAATAAGTTCTGTAAACACTTATTTTAGTTACATTATGATATAATATAAGTGATAAAATGAAAATAGTTTTAAAATAATGTTTTAAACATATCAGGGGATACGCCAAAAACTCCCTAGAATATTCTATTTCCTTACACAAGTTGTTTTAGGAAGAAACTTGTATATACAAGTTCACAAAATAAATTATTACGTACTGTTTATAAACAATATAATTTATTTCTTCCTATTAAGATAGTTTGAAATTGAAATTTGTGACTTGAACATAGGTGAGCCAAGGTTACTTTTGAAATTTTGACATTGAATAATTTCTGTCAGAGATGATGTAACGTTTCTTTTCTATTTTTCATTGATTGTCTACAATAATATGTGTGACTTATAATGATAATTAAGACGTATAATTATGTATAAGTTTATAATTTTAATTTCTAACTTTATGAATGGTGTTATGCGAGCAACAGTAAATCTTCGGTTTCGGGTTCGATCCCAACAGGGAACAATATTTTTTTTTTTTTTTTTTTTTTTAAAATGATTGCATTATGTATGTGTGTGACAGCGGTTATATTATAATGTATTAACTGATTGGTATTATCTGATAACAGCCGTTTACGTAGAATGTCACCCGCCCGATTGGAATCGATAGAAATGTGAAAACCTTTCTTGGCGGCATTTAAATCATTTAAAAAATCGATGAATATGAACATTAAATGTTGTGTTATGTTAATTATGATAAATATAAAAACTTTTCTGTATCAATTCTTATTATTGATTGAATTAATGATTGTATTGTTAAGAATTTCATTGTTGCAATCAACAATAATTACTTTTCATTATAGCGGTTATATATAATAATATATTAACTGATTCGTATTATATGGTAATAGCCTTTTACGTAGACTGTCACCCGATTGGAATAGAAAAATCTGATGTGTAAGAAAGATCTCATGAGAATAATACATGTACCTACCTTATAAAAACAGAGTATAATAAGAAAAATGGCTATAATTTTATAACAAGGAATTATTTGGCACACACACACTGATATTTATGAGGTTGTTTAAAATTTCAATATTTATTAATTACCATTTAAATGGAGAAAATAAATATCATATGATTCAAGGCCAAGAGAATGTGTTATTGATATTTATTTAAATTGCGCGCTAATTTTATTTGTATAATAAATACAATTTCTAATATTAAAGTTTCTTTATTTGTAAATGAAATACGTTTCCTAAAAGTATTATTCTTATCATTTTTGTCTGCTGACTCGACAAGATGACGTATATTTCATCAAGAAATTGTTGATTAATAGTGCACATTTTTATAATTTCTAGACATTTTACACATACAATATTTATCAAATAAATTAAATTATATACATTTATTAATATTACAATATATATTTCATTTTAAAACACTCTATGTATAAAAGAAATATTTCAAACTTTCTTCACATTTCAATTACCCACAATTTTTTGAGATTAATTTTATAATAATTAATTACCACTTAATTGGGGCAAATATTTATAAAACACATGTAATTATTTTATAATTAGCCTGTAAAACAATTTTTCGTTCTTTTAATAAGCACAGATTATTCACATTTCATGTTCTTTTGATAACCTAAAAATTTAATTTTAGTATTACAAAAATATTTCATGTTTTAATACTTACAATTAATGTAAACTATTTTCTCATGTTTATAATTAATTAAAATTATAATAAATCGTTGTTATATTACTCTATTTTTCAATATTCATATTAATTATGTCAAATGTGTCGTGACCTTGGTTTCTTATTTTGTTAATTATTGCACAATTGGCAACACTGACCAAATTCATATGTAACGTCAAAATTTTTATTTTTTAAATATAATGTATTACACCTTTTTTACCTGTGTGAAATAATTGTCTATTGTCATTATTTATCATGTTAAATTTACTTTATTTCAAATATTCTTCATTACATAAATATTTACATTTAAAGTTTCAAATTGACAATGTCAAAAAATGTGTCATAATATTTTCTCGACGATATTCATCTTAAAATTTTCAAAGAATACTTGAGTTTTGTCTCAGTTTTAAAAACAAAAATCCAAAAATTCACATTAAATAATTTTTTCCACAAAAACTATGCATCCTACAGAAAAAACACATAAGGCTAGGGCACTCGAGCAAAGAATTTTCTACCATTTGGTAAAAGTTGTACGAAAATCGCACAAACAGTTAAAGCTGTAGCCTTGTTCAAATGATGGGCGATTGTCGTGATGAAAGAATAGTGAATCTAACCCTTTAGTATATAGGACTAGCGAAAACTCGGCTACGCCGAGCTTCCCCTAGGTGGATAGTGTTTTATGATTGTTTATATGCATTCCTAAATTATAATAGTTTAACATTTATAAAAAGTGCTACCGCCGTTGTCTTCAGCATTTTATGACTGTTTACACGCATTCCCACATTGGAAACGTGCATAAGCTATACAGAGTGCTAACGTCGCAGGCCCTCTTATGATATCCACAAGAATTAACATTCTTTAAATCAATACATTTACTATCTTACAGACCGACCAGATTGTATGAATTAATTTTCCGTCGCATATTGTTAGACAAATAACATTAGAACTGTTTGAAGTTTTACCACAGCTGTTGGTTCCACCGTAAAACCATTTGTCTGCACAGTAGAATTAGTAATCATATTTTCTGGTATTGAATGCTTGCGGGGATAGGTCAGATGATAACATTGTAAATTAAAACAAAAGTGGGTCGCGTAGTATAACGCCGGTTATTTAGCTTGAATAGTTTAAAAAAGAAAAACAACAATAACCTCACCTTATGTACAAAAGTCACGCTTGGAAAATTCGGGCATGTTTTGTGCATTAGATTATTTTATTGTTGTTATATTTGGAAAAATATAACATTTTTGTTTCTGATTCCACACGGTTATAGAGTTCCTTGAGGTTGACACCAAGACCGACTCGACCAATCCACGTATTTTCAAATGCATTGATTAAGTATAGAAGAAATCACAATTTTTTGACGTACATTTAAGGGAGTTTCTTTTAAAAATTCTGGCAGATTATTTTGCAAAAATACATAATTTTCAGCATTTAATTAATCTAGCAATGAAAAGGGGCCAATCGACTGTGAATTTAGTAAATCGGCCCATATGTTCACAGATAATCTACATTTTTTAAATAACATATTATGATTGTTTTCGCACTATTAAATAGCAAGTTTCATGTTCTTTTCAAATTTGAATAAATATATAGCATGTTTTATTTGAAAATAAAAAGTTACATATCATTGCGTAAAAATGGAACACTTGTAGAAAAACTGATACTGCATATTTATACACAAACTTTGTTTGAACAATTTTCTATAATATTTAAAATAATCGAGTTACTAAAAGAAAACAGACCGAATAATCACCCTGTATTAATAAATAAATAAAACTTAACTATTATGTAAATAAAGATACCGGGTATTTATTTTTGTGGACTATAAGAAATACAATGGTAAAATTTTTATATGGCTGTAATTTCTGCCCTATTAAATTAAAAACAAATGTATAAATACGTAAAATATTTAGAATTAAAAACTGCATGAAATGAGCTTAAATTTGTTGATATAATAGGTTTTTGTCATGAGAAAACCATAAAATAAAATAGCCGTTACAAAGTTTTAAAAAAGAAATAAAAAATATCCTATAACTTTTAATTATAGTATTCATACTACAGTTCTAAACCGCAAAGAAAATACTAAAGACCTCGAAGTGACTTTTAACACTAAATTTAGTTTTTCACAACATATTAATAATATTTATAATGAGTCCACTCGATTTCTATGTTTTATTATCCGTAATACCAAAGATTTTATCAGTATCACGCCCATCATAACACTATATTACAGTTCCATTCGTTCCAAAATGGAATATTGCTCATTAATATGGAACCCAACTTATGAGAGTTATCAAGATCATCTCAAAAGAATTCAAAAAAAGTTTTTGAAATACCTGTATTTCAAAATAAATAAAATTTACCCGGACTATTCAGTATCTTACTCTACCTTACTGCACATCTTTAATATGCCCAGTCTTTATCATCGCCGTGAATTGACTTCTGTTTTTCATCTCAGTAAGTTAATTCATGGTGAACTTAACGACTCGTCTTGATTGTGTCTCCTTAATTTCCACATCTCATCCTTTCACTTACGGAACTTCAGTACCTTCTATCTTCCTACCCCTCGTACAAACATAGATTATTCTTGTCCCATATACAGAATGTGCTCAACTTATAATACTAAATATTCGGATATTGACATTTTTCATTTGCAACCTAAATATTTTTATAATATAATACGTAATATTAAATATATAATATTTTCTATTTTGTGCAATATTAATTTATGTTAACTTATGCTATTTTATGTATTATTATTTTTTCCTGTTCTCAATTGGGATTTTTTCCTGTTGGATAGTGTGTCTAAATAAAAAAATATAGCTAACGATTCTGGCAGATAAAATGGCAAAAATTTGTTATTCTGTACAATTCCATAGTTATCGGTATTAATAATAGAATTTAATTTAATTTACATGTATATTTTATTTTTCTATTGATACCACAACCATTGTTGTCAGTTAAAACAGTCTGTGAATAATAATTTGCCCGTATTGACGGGCTATGTTTGGGTTTCAAGTATTCACCCTGTATAAATGTTTTTAAAGTTAATGATGCATTATACTTTTATTATAAATACTGATATTTATATTTTCTATTTATTTATTGTAAAAAGTTTAATCATTATTGTTACATATCGAAGAAACATTTTCTCTAAGTTTTCTAGTCTAGTCACGCCCGAGAGTCAATTTCCTGATGACACATTAAAATAACACTTAATATTTTTGTCATAAATAGCTATTTTTTTTTTTTATTTATTTATTGTTCAACGTGTAATCATTATTATAATACACATTGAGTGAAAGACTTTTCAAATTTTTCTTTGCAATCATGTAAAATATGACGTTTAATTGAATTTCCCGCGCCCGCACGCCATGGGTTGTGTGAATAAATGAACTTTTTTTGAAGACTAAAGGGGCTGACTAAGAACTCACATACTGATTAAGAGCAAGCGAAAGTGTCAGACTGCTAATACTATGGTATAATATTCATTTGATATGTCTATTTGAAAAGTAATGTTTGAAATAGTTCTGATAGACATCAACAGATGGTGGTGTATATCTCGATGTTACCAGTTTATTATTAGTATAATATATGTAAATAAATTGAAATAAGTTCTGTAAACACTTATTTTAGTTACATTATGATATAATATAAGTGATAAAATGAAAATAGTTTTAAAATAATGTTTTAAACATATCAGGGGATACGCCAAAAACTCCCTAGAATATTCTATTTCCTTACACAAGTTGTTTTAGGAAGAAACTTGTATATACAAGTTCACAAAATAAATTATTACGTACTGTTTATAAACAATATAATTTATTTCTTCCTATTAAGATAGTTTGAAATTGAAATTTGTGACTTGAACATAGGTGAGCCAAGGTTACTTTTGAAATTTTGACATTGAATAATTTCTGTCAGAGATGATGTAACGTTTCTTTTCTATTTTTCATTGATTGTCTACAATAATATGTGTGACTTATAATGATAATTAAGACGTATAATTATGTATAAGTTTATAATTTTAATTTCTAACTTTATGAATGGTGTTATGCGAGCAACAGTAAATCTTCGGTTTCGGGTTCGATCCCAACAGGGAACAATATTTTTTTTTTTTTTTTTTAAAATGATTGCATTATGTATGTGTGTGACAGCGGTTATATTATAATGTATTAACTGTTTGGTATTATCTGATAACAGCCGTTTACGTAGAATGTCACCCGCCCGATTGGAATCGATAGAAATGTGAAAACCTTTCTTGGCGGCATTTAAATCATTTAAAAAATCGATGAATATGAACATTAAATGTTGTGTTATGTTAATTATGATAAATATAAAAACTTTTCTGTATCAATTCTTATTATTGATTGAATTAATGATTGTATTGTTAAGAATTTCATTGTTGCAATCAACAATAATTACTTTTCATTATAGCGGTTATATATAATAATATATTAACTGATTCGTATTATATGGTAATAGCCTTTTACGTAGACTGTCACCCGATTGGAATAGAAAAATCTGATGTGTAAGAAAGATCTCATGAGAATAATACATGTACCTACCTTATAAAAACAGAGTATAATAAGAAAAATGGCTATAATTTTATAACAAGGAATTATTTGGCACACACACACTGATATTTATGAGGTTGTTTAAAATTTCAATATTTATTAATTACCATTTAAATGGAGAAAATAAATATCATATGATTCAAGGCCAAGAGAATGTGTTATTGATATTTATTTAAATTTCGCGCTAATTTTATTTGTATAATAAATACAATTTCTAATATTAAAGTTTCTTTATTTGTAAATGAAATACGTTTCCTAAAAGTATTATTCTTATCATTTTTGTCTGCTGACTCGACAAGATGACGTATATTTCATCAAGAAATTGTTGATTAATAGTGCACATTTTTATAATTTCTAGACATTTTACACATACAATATTTATCAAATAAATTAAATTATATACATTTATTAATATTACAATATATATTTCATTTTAAAACACTCTATGTATAAAAGAAATATTTCAAACTTTCTTCACATTTCAATTACCCACAATTTTTTGAGATTAATTTTATAATAATTAATTACCACTTAATTGGGGCAAATATTTATAAAACACATGTAATTATTTTATAATTAGCCTGTAAAACAATTTTTCGTTCTTTTAATAAGCACAGATTATTCACATTTCATGTTCTTTTGATAACCTAAAAATTTAATTTTAGTATTACAAAAATATTTCATGTTTTAATACTTACAATTAATGTAAACTATTTTCTCATGTTTATAATTAATTAAAATTATAATAAATCGTTGTTATATTACTCTATTTTTCAATATTCATATTAATTATGTCAAATGTGTCGTGACCTTGGTTTCTTATTTTGTTAATTATTGCACAATTGGCAACACTGACCAAATTCATATGTAACGTCAAAATTTTTATTTTTTAAATATAATGTATTACACCTTTTTTACCTGTGTGAAATAATTGTCTATTGTCATTATTTATCATGTTAAATTTACTTTATTTCAAATATTCTTCATTACATAAATATTTACATTTAAAGTTTCAAATTGACAATGTCAAAAAATGTGTCATAATATTTTCTCGACGATATTCATCTTAAAATTTTCAAAGAATACTTGAGTTTTGTCTCAGTTTTAAAAACAAAAATCCAAAAATTCACATTAAATAATTTTTTCCACAAAAACTATGCATCCTACAGAAAAAACACATAAGGCTAGGGCACTCGAGCAAAGAATTTTCTACCATTTGGTAAAAGTTGTACGAAAATCGCACAAACAGTTAAAGCTGTAGCCTTGTTCAAATGATGGGCGATTGTCGTGATGAAAGAATAATGAATGTAACCCTTTAGTATATAGGACTAGCGAAAACTCGGCTACGCCGAGCTTCCCCTAGGTGGATAGTGTTTTATGATTGTTTATATGCATTCCTAAATTATAATAGTTTAACATTTATAAAAAGTGCTACCGCCGTTGTCTTCAGTATTTTATGACTGTTTACACGCATTCCCACATTGGAAACGTGCATAAGCTATACAGAGTGCTAACGTCGCAGGCCCTCTTATGATATCCACAAGAATTAACATTCTTTAAATCAATACATTTACTATCTTACAGACCGACCAGATTGTATGAATTAATTTTCCGTCGCATATTGTTAGACAAATAACATTAGAACTGTTTGAAGTTTTACCACAGCTGTTGGTTCCACCGTAAAACCATTTGTCTGCACAGTAGAATTAGTAATCATATTTTCTGGTATTGAATGCTTGCGGGGATAGGTCAGATGATAACATTGTAAATTAAAACAAAAGTGGGTCGCGTAGTATAACGCCGGTTATTTAGCTTGAATAGTTTAAAAAAGAAAAACAACAATAACCTCACCTTATGTACAAAAGTCACGCTTGGAAAATTCGGGCATGTTTTGTGCATTAGATTATTTTATTGTTGTTATATTTGGAAAAATATAACATTTTTGTTTCTGATTCCACACGGTTATAGAGTTCCTTGAGGTTGACACCAAGACCGACTCGACCAATCCACGTATTTTCAAATGCATTGATTAAGTATAGAAGAAATCACAATTTTTTGACGTACATTTAAGGGAGTTTCTTTTAAAAGTTCTGGCAGATTATTTCGCAAAAATACATAATTTTCAGCATTTAATTAATCTAGCAATGAAAAGGGGCCAATCGACTGTGAATTTAGTAAATCGGCCCATATGTTCACAGATAATCTACATTTTTTAAATAACATATTATGATTGTTTTCGCACTATTAAATAGCAAGTTTCATGTTCTTTTCAAATTTGAATAAATATATAGCATGTTTTATTTGAAAATAAAAAGTTACATATCATTGCGTAAAAATGGAACACTTGTAGAAAAACTGATACTGCATATTTATACACAAACTTTGTTTGAACAATTTTCTATAATATTTAAAATAATCGAGTTACTAAAAGAAAACAGACCGAATAATCACCCTGTATTAATAAATAAATAAAACTTAACTATTATGTAAATAAAGATACCGGGTATTTATTTTTGTGGACTATAAGAAATACAATGGTAAAATTTTTATATGGCTGTAATTTCTGCCCTATTAAATTAAAAACAAATGTATAAATACGTAAAATATTTAGAATTAAAAACTGCATGAAATGAGCTTAAATTTGTTGATATAATAGGTTTTTGTCATGAGAAAACCATAAAATAAAATAGCCGTTACAAAGTTTTAAAAAAGAAATAAAAAATATCCTATAACTTTTAATTATAGTATTCATACTACAGTTCTAAATCGCAAAGAAAATACTAAAGACCTCGAAGTGACTTTTAACACTAAATTTAGTTTTTCACAACATATTAATAATATTTATAATGAGTCCACTCGATTTCTATGTTTTATTATCCGTAATACCAAAGATTTTATCAGTATCACGCCCATCATAACACTATATTACAGTTCCATTCGTTCCAAAATGGAATATTGCTCATTAATATGGAACCCAACTTATGAGAGTTATCAAGATCATCTCGAAAGAATTCAAAAAAAGTTTTTGAAATACCTGTATTTCAAAATAAATAAAATTTACCCGGACTATTCAGTATCTTACTCTACCTTACTGCACATCTTTAATATGCCCAGTCTTTATCATCGCCGTGAATTGACTTCTGTTTTTCATCTCAGTAAGTTAATTCATGGTGAACTTAACGACTCGTCTTGATTGTGTCTCCTTAATTTCCACATCTCATCCTTTCACTTACGGAACTTCAGTACCTTCTATCTTCCTACCCCTCGTACAAACATAGATTATTCTTGTCCCATATACAGAATGTGCTCAACTTATAATACTAAATATTCGGATGTTGACATTTTTCATTTGCAACCTAAATATTTTTATAATATAATACGTAATATTAAATATATAATATTTTCTATTTTGAGCAATATTAATTTATGTTAACTTATGCTATTTTACGTATTATTATTTTTTCCTGTCCTCAATTGGGATTTTTTCCTGTTGGATAGTGTGTCTAAATAAAAAAATATAGCTAACGATTCAGGCAGATAAAATGGCAAAAATTTGTTATTCTGTACAATTCCATAGTTTTCGGTATTAATAATAGAATTTAATTTAATTTACATGTATATTTTATTTTTCTATTGATACCACAACCATTGTTGTCAGTTAAAACAGTCTGTGAATAATAATTTGCCCGTATTGACGGGCTATGTTTGGGTTTCAAGTATTCACCCTGTATAAATGTTTTTAAAGTTAATGATGCATTATACTTTTATTATAAATACTGATATTTATATTTTCTATTTATTTATTGTAAAAAGTTTAATCATTATTGTTACATATCGAAGAAACATTTTCTCTAAGTTTTCTAGTCTAGTCACGCCCGAGAGTCAATTTCCTGATGACACATTAAAATAACACTTAATATTTTTGTCATAAATAGCTATTTTTTTTTTTATTTATTTATTGTTCAACGTGTAATCATTATTATAATACACATTGAGTGAAAGACTTTTCAAATTTTTCTTTGCAATCATGTAAAATATGACGTTTAATTGAATTTCCCGCGCCCGCACGCCATGGGTTGTGTGAATAAATGAACTTTTTTTGAAGACTAAAGGGGCTGACTAAGAACTCACATACTGATTAAGAGCAAGCGAAAGTGTCAGACTGCTAATACTATGGTATAATATTCATTTGATATGTCTATTTGAAAAGTAATGTTTGAAATAGTTCTGATAGACATCAACAGATGGTGGTGTATATCTCGATGTTACCAGTTTATTATTAGTATAATATATGTAAATAAATTGAAATAAGTTCTGTAAACACTTATTTTAGTTACATTATGATATAATATAAGTGATAAAATGAAAATAGTTTTAAAATAATGTTTTAAACATATCAGGGGATACGCCAAAAACTCCCTAGAATATTCTATTTCCTTACACAAGTTGTTTTAGGAAGAAACTTGTATATACAAGTTCACAAAATAAATTATTACGTACTGTTTATAAACAATATAATTTATTTCTTCCTATTAAGATAGTTTGAAATTGAAATTTGTGACTTGAACATAGGTGAGCCAAGGTTACTTTTGAAATTTTGACATTGAATAATTTCTGTCAGAGATGATGTAACGTTTCTTTTCTATTTTTCATTGATTGTCTACAATAATATGTGTGACTTATAATGATAATTAAGACGCATAATTATGTATAAGTTTATAATTTTAATTTCTAACTTTATGAATGGTGTTATGCGAGCAACAGTAAATCTTCGGTTTCGGGTTCGATCCCAACAGGGAACAATATTTTTTTTTTTTTTTTTTTTTTAAATGATTGCATTATGTATGTGTGTGACAGCGGTTATATTATAATGTATTAACTGATTGGTATTATCTGATAACAGCCGTTTACGTAGAATGTCACCCGCCCGATTGGAATCGATAGAAATGTGAAAACCTTTCTTGGCGGCATTTAAATCATTTAAAAAATCGATGAATATGAACATTAAATGTTGTGTTATGTTAATTATGATAAATATAAAAACTTTTCTGTATCAATTCTTATTATTGATTGAATTAATGATTGTATTGTTAAGAATTTCATTGTTGCAATCAACAATAATTACTTTTCATTATAGCGGTTATATATAATAATATATTAACTGATTCGTATTATATGGTAATAGCCTTTTACGTAGACTGTCACCCGATTGGAATAGAAAAATCTGATGTGTAAGAAAGATCTCATGAGAATAATACATGTACCTACCTTATAAAAACAGAGTATAATAAGAAAAATGGCTATAATTTTATAACAAGGAATTATTTGGCACACACACACACACACACACACTGATATTTATGAGGTTGTTTAAAGTTTCAATATTTATTATTTACCATTTAAATGGAGAAAATAAATATCATATGATTCAAGGCCAAGAGAATGTGTTTTTGATATTTATTTAAATTTCGCGCTAATTTTATTTGTATAATGAATACAATTTCTAATATTAAAGTTTCTTTATTTGTAAATAAAATACGTTTCCTAAAAGTATTATTCTTATCCTTTTTGTCTGCTGACTCGACAAGATGACGTATATTTCATCAAGAAATTGTTGATTAATAGTGCACATTTTTATAATTTCTAGACATTTTACACATACAATATTTATCAAATAAATTAAATTATATACATTTATTAATATTACAATATATATTTCATTTTAAAACACTCTATGTATAAAAGAAATATTTCAAACTTTCTTCACATTTCAATTACCCACAATTTTTTGAGATTAATTTTATAATAATTAATTACCACTTAATTGGGGCAAATATATATAAAACACATGTAATTATTTTATAATTAGCCTGTAAAACAATTTTTCGTTCTTGTAATAAGCACAGATTATTCACATTTCATGTTCTTTTGATAACCTGAAAATTTAATTTTAGTATTACAAAAATATTTCATGTTTTAATACTTACAACTAATGTAAACTATTTTCTCATGTTTATAATTAATTAAAATTATAATAAATCGTTGTTATATTACTCTATTCTTCAATATTCATATTAATTATGTCAAATGTGTCGTGACCTCGGTTTCTCTTATTTTGTTAATTATTGCACAATTGGCAACACTGACCAAATACCAATATGTAACGTCAAATTTTTTATTTTTTAAATATAATGTATTACACCTTTTTTACCTGTGTGAAATAATTGTCTATTGTCATTATTTATCATGTTAAATTTACTTTATTTCAAATATTCTTCATTACATAAATATTTACATTTAAAGTTTCAAATTGACAATGTCAAAAAATGTGTCATAATATTTTCTCGGCGATATTCATCTTAAAATTTTCAAAGAGTACTTGAGCTTTGTCTCAGTTTTAAAAACAAAAATCCAAAAATTCACATTAATTAATTTTTTCCACAAAAACTATGCATCCTACAGAAAAAACACATAAGGCTAGGGCACTCGAGCAAAGAATTTTCTACCATTTGGTAAAAGTTGTACGAAAATCGCACAAACAGTTAAAGCTGTAGCCTTGTTCAAATGATGGGCGATTGTCATGATGAAAGAATAGTGAATCTAACCCTTTAGTATATAGGATTTTTATATGATTCTATATTTTGTTACAAACAATAATAAATTTGTTAATACGGCCTATTTGTAATGGCTACCAGGTTAATTATTCGTAGTTTCTTTTACGTTTTTGCAGGCCCGGCAGTTGGTATTGAATCCGAGTGGGTAGTTGACCTGGGTGGGGGGTTCCCGCCGTAAATTCAAAAGTAGAAATTCGATCATATTCATTAATAAGTATGAAAAGTCAACTGAAATAATGTTACACTGACAGAATTGTAACAATGAGCATTTAAATATTGAAATATAACAAAAACTTTCTTTCATTTTGTTTAACCATTTAGCAACTATTGTTAAATGATGTACAGTGAATAAAAAGGGATATTGACGGTTAGGAAATGAGGTATTTCTGGAATTCAGCATTTATGAAATATTTTTCTCACCCAAAATCCCGAGTGGGTACTTTCCCCACTCGGAGTGTCTCGAGTGGGTACAACTACCCACTGTACCCACATTATCTGCCGGGCCTGCGTTTTTGTAATTTATTTCTTCAATAAAAATTCACTTCAAGCATAGCGCTGAATTAGTAATTTTACGTAGATTCCAAAAATATATAGGCTGCCCCATTTTAAATATGAAAGATGTTACATCCTATTAAACTGTAAGCGCCTACCATCATGCCAAATACCATGATTTGTAGACATATCAAGAAAATTTAAAAATAATTATAAGTAAAAAAGTTATTTTGAGTGGACCGTTTTTCAGTGTCACAAGCCCAAACCCATAATATTTCGGCCGATTTACATTTTCAACAAATTATAAAACCTACGCAAATGGTGAGAAATATCTACAAATTTCTTTCGACTAGTTTACAATCTGCTGGTTGTCCTAATAATTACCTGTTCCTGTTGTTTAGAAAAGGACAATTATAATAACACTAATGTTTTCCGTGTATATTTTATCTTATGCTTTCCATCTAAGAAGACATCGTAAAAATAGTAAAATTGTATTCTAGGGACCCTAAAATGTGCTTATTCATTAAAATCTCACCATCAATTTTTTTGACCATTGTTACGGACAACAATGTTATAGTTGTCGCCAGGTTTCTATAATATTGTTGTCCGTAACTATAAGTAATATTGAAATACTATAGCAACGATAATATTATTGCAATATTGTGACACTTGCAAGTGTGTTAGTATTGTGCTATTTTATTTTTGCATTATAATGCCATTCTATGTTTATTTTGGTTTGGTCATGATGACAGTGGGATTTGGGCTTATGAACGCGTTGGAGGACTGGGCATACGGTGGGGAGGATGGGTTGGATTTCGAAATTAGGTAGGTATTTTTTTTTATAAACATTCATATTTGTTGATAAAGTGAGATCCTCTTCAAAAATACAGACAAAACATACTTATAACGAGTAGTTTATTTATTTATAAAAGCAAATATCCTACTTTTATTTGAGTTGTTTAAATACTGAGATACATACAATTAGAATATTTTTCTGTTAAATACTTAATGAACAGAATTAAAAGTACATGTTTATCTCCTACGAATCCTTTGCCTGGAGATTATATAGAGAGCTGTTGAATTGCTGGATGTAAGTCAATTTTTTTAATTTCATGTCGGCCTTTACTAGTTTTAACCCCTCATCGGTCTTCTTCAAGGGGTGCTTCGTTAGAAATTGAAACTGGTAGAGGCCGAAATAAAATTTGACTGAAATCCATTAATCCCACAAATAATCTATGAGAGAACTTAAAGCCGTGTATATTATTTTCATGTTCGCCGTGTAGTTCAGAAGGAGTTCGCGTTTGGAATTAGCAAAGGAAGAAAATAATAGTCAATATGTCGATGGCAACGAATGGTGACGTTGATATAATTTCTTGCGCGAGCTTCATAATTATTAAAACGAATTTTTACTGAGGCCACATTTAACATTACGATCTTTTTTATTCCATAAATTTGGATGTAACGGATATTGCTCTAATAAATTTGTTATATCTTCGCTTTACTCCATTACACATACGAACCGAACCCTGGCAGTTCGCGATCTCTAATACACACATAGCTTGCCAGCTGTTCTCTAACAGTTCGCGAACAACTCGCGAACTTTGTGCGTACGCGGCTTAAGACAATTACAAACAGGTGTTCTCTCCAAAGTAGTTAGATCGTCTACTCTGTAACTATCTGTTTTTTTTCCTTTTCCTAGTTACATATACACTGTTGTATTTTTCGAAATCGTTTTTATGCTTCTAATCCTAGTTCCATTCATTCCTGTTCAAACGTAAATTCATATTGCTTCTTGTTTTATTAACTGTCGTTTTCTTGCATCTTCCTTGAATTTAATCTTTGTCTTCTGCTCCGTTTCCTTTCTCTTTTCTGCATTACAGAGTTGGGTTCCTGATCCATTTTTTTTACGTTCTGTCACTTTTTGGTAAGGAAGGTATTGTCTTAAGTCAAAAATTTCGATAGTTTTTAATGAATAATCCGTTTTAGAGTCCATAGAATTTATGTTTTTATTATTTTAACAATGATATCTGTATGATGTGGGTGCGTGTGTGCATGCATGCGTGCGTCTGTGTGTATGATAACTCGATTACTACATTTCAAAAATTATAATTCTTTCATATTCTCCTTTTGTACATCTGCATGCAGAGTTGATTATATTTTGGTTAAATTTGGTGAATCGTAAGTAACCTTATTTCAAGCTTTAAATAGTTTTTTTTTTCGATTAAACACAGTTAAATATAATTTTTTTCACATTTTACGTTGTCATAAATATTAAAGAATGTTTTATCTTTACAATCTTATAGCATTTCGCCTCTCGCTAAGAGAGGTATTGGATTTATGCTAAAAATGGCATATCCAAATTTTAATGATTAAGCATGTTTTAAGGTCCCTACAATACGATTTTAATAGTTAATATTAAAGAATGTTTTATTATCTTTACGATATTTTTGCATTTCGCCACTCGCTAAGAGAGGTGTTGGATTTATGCTAAAAATGGCATATCCAAATTTTAATGATTAAGCATGTTTTAAGGTCCCTACAATACGATTTTAATAGTTAATCTTAAAGAATGTTTTATTATCTTTACGATATTTTTGCATTTCGCTTCTCGCTAAGAGAGGTATTGGATTTATGCTAAAAATGGCATATCCAAATTTTAATGATTAAGCATGTTTTAAGGTCCCTACAATACGATTTTAATAGTTAATATTAAAGAATGTTTTATTATCTTTACGATATTTTTGCATTTTGCCTCTCGCTAAGAGAGGTATTGGATTCATGCTAAAAATCGCATATCCAGATTTTAATGATTAAGCATGTTTTAAGGTCCCTACAATACGATTTTAATATTTTTACGATGATGTGTGTGTGGTAGATATATATATATATATATATATATATATATATATATATATATATATATATATATATATACCGGGTGATCATTTGAAAACTTCCCACCTTGAATAACTCTTTAATTAATAAAATTATCAAAAATCACTAAAACAGGTCAATTTTATTTTGGAGGGGGACATTTAATAACCTATTCCAATCAGTTGGGAAACTTTCACCCTCCCCTCCAGCCACCCCCACCCCAAAATTTTAAATGGCACTACCCCATGTGTGATACATCATTTTAAAGGTTCAATATTTTAAAGCAAAGAAAATTAAAATCGGCCGAGCCGTTCATGAATTAGAGACAAAAATGTATGCCCATTTTGAGTGGTTGATCCAGCCATCTACCTACGTTTTGCTTTGAAACAAAAGAACGTGCGTCGTACAAGTTCAAAGTGTACGTCGAGCACACTGATTTTCAGCTCCATAAATGAAAATTATTTCAATTCTCTCTTCTAAAGTGTATGTCATTTCAGTGACACAATTGGCACAAACGCTACCCCAAATCAAAGTAATCTAAAGTTATCTGAAGCGGCGATATTTAATTCCTGAATTCTACAACACTTGACACTTTGAACTTGTACGACGCACGTTCTTTTGTTTCAAAGCAAAACGTAGGTAGATGGCTTGATCAACCACTCAAAATGGGCATACATTTTTGTCTCTAATTCATGAACGGCTCGGCCGATTTTAATTTTCTTTGCTTTAAAATATTGAGAATTTTAAACCTTTAAAAAGATGTATCACACATGGGGTAGTGCCATTTAAAATTTTGGGGTGGGGGTGGCTGGAGGGGAGGGTGAAAGTTTGTGTGTGTGTGTGTGTGTGTGTGTGTAGGTCGGTTGGAAGGACGATATCTCAAAAACTGTAAAACTTAACATCTGTTTAACTACGCATTTCCCAATCGGACGTTACTGGGAAGAGCTAAATATATATTGTAGAATTATTTTATATCGAAGTGTCCTATGTATTTTTGTTATTTTTAAAACTAGGAGCTTTTGGAATGTTTGTTTTTGATTATGATAGTTTATGTAATTTATTATGTCACGTTATATTGTAATTTTGTGTAATAAAAAAGAAATAATATAAAAGATTGTAATAATTTAAGTCACCTTTAGGAAGGCTTTATTAAACTTAATTGAACACAATGACAGATATTTACAATGACATTTCAGAAATTATATAACAAATATATAACAAAACAATAACAGCTAACTACATATATGATTTATATTACATTCACCCCAGTCCATAAAACTAACGAGGAAGGTAATCTTTAAGGTAAGATGGGGGTTTCCGGAGCCTTGAACTTCAACGTAGAATTTGAGTCTGAGGATCCATGTGGACAGTCTGTTGATTGATTTCGTCTATGGGAGCTGTCTCTTCATGTATTGGGAATGTTTCAGAGGATGCTTCGCAATCATTAGACGAACGAATAACATTTTCCTCTTGAACTTGATGGTCTGAATTTATTAGTTGTAGATCAGTTGAATGTTCTCTGTTATTTTCCTGCAAGGCTTCTTTGGAATTCCTTGGAACAGGAGCTAGATGACGAGTGGAGACAGTAGATTCTTTTCCATCGGGATATCGAATATGAGCATACTCAGCATTACTATCAAGAAGAGTGACCTCTGTGACTAGAGGATCAAATTTAGAATTGCGTACCGAACGTCGTAGATATACTGGCCCAGACTGGAGTAACCATTCGGGTGCAGATTGTCCATTATTCGTACGTCTAGGATGCCGAAACATTCTCTCATGGGGTGTTTCATTTGTAGCCGTACACAATAATGACCTAACGGAATGGAGTGCATTAGAGAGAACAGATTTCCACTGTGTAATTTCCTTTCCTTCCGATTTAAGTGCGAGTTCGATGGTTTTCCAAATTATACCATTGTAACGTTCGATTTGCAAATTGCCTTGGGGGTTGTATGGTGTTGTCCTACTGGTCGCAATACCATTAGTATTCAAGAAATTTTTAACTTCATTAGACATAAATGACATCCCTCTGTCAGTGTGGATGTATGAAGGGGTGCCAAATAACGAGAAAATATTTTTCAATGCAATTATAACAGTTTGTGAAGTCATATCTTGATAAGCGATTGCAAACGGATATCGTGAGTATTCATCAATTATTGTGAGCAGGTATCGATTGCGAGAAGAAGATGGTATACGTCCTTTAAAATCAATATTCAGGCGCTCAAATGCAGAAGTAGCTTTAATAAGTTTACCTTCATGTTTGTAGAATCGTGGCTTTATTTCTGAACAAACGGGGCAATTCAATGTTACTCTTTTAACATCTTCGAGAGAAATTGCAAGATTTTTACTCCGAATTCAGTGATACATTCGAGTGATTCCAGGATGACACAAGGAATTATGTAGATTCATAAGACGTATGTCATTGGATATTGTAGCCGAGCAAATGCGAGAGAACGTATCAGCAGCAGCATTCTCAGTTCCTGGCCTATAAATTATATCATAATTGTAACAGGATAATTCTAATCTCCATCTGAGAATTTTTTCGTTCTTTATTTTACTGGTAGTCTTCAAATTGAACATAAATGCAACGGAACGCTGATCCGTGATAAGCCGAAAATGACGACCCATGAGATAAGGTCGCCACTTACGAGTAGCTTCGACGATAGCGTAAGCTTCTTTTTCCACGGAAGAATTCAGATCCAGAGAGAGTTCTAGAGAAAAAAGCCACAGGTCTCCCTGACTGAGAAAGGGTAGCTCCAATTGCGTCATCTGAAGCATCTGTTTCAACCGTAAATATGTCTTCATCATCTATTGGAGCAAGAGCTGCAGTTTCTATATCTTGCTTTAAATCTTGGAAGGCTTTGATTGCCTCCAGTGTAAGAGGAAAAGTACTGCGAGAAAGAGGTACTATTTTCTGTCCGAATCGAGGGATATAGTTGGAGAAATGCGCAAACATCCCAATAACTCTTTTCAGTGTTGAAGGATTATTTGGAGGTTGAAGCTCTCTTAAAGGTTTAAGTCTGTCAGGGTCAGGTCGAATTGTTTTATTGGAAATAGAAAATCCTAGCAGACTGATTGATCGTAAAGAAAATGCGCTTTTCTCATTGTTAAGAGTTAGATTGTATTTACGAGCGGCTTCCATAAAACGTCTTAGGTTTTCGTCGTGTTCTTTCTGGTCTTCTGAATGTATGATGTTGTTTATCCCTCTTTGAAAAGCGGCAACACCATTAGTTACGCCAAAAGGAATCCTTTTATACTGAAATAGTTGTCCACAGGCCTCAAATGCAGTATATGGTCTATAGTTTTTCAGAAGTGGGATTAGACATGAAGAAACGCAAAAAATTGTTAGATTTCAAAATGAACGGAGAAGATAATCTGAATACAACTAGTGTTAGTGGCGCTGAAACTAATATACCTATTTTGAATATTGAAGACATTATAGCGTGCCATTCTACAAGCAACAAGAGTTCAACCAGAAGAAAGACAAATGTCACTCAGTTATAGCACAGTATAAAAATATTTAACCAGTAGTGACACTTGTTGTCGGTGCCTTTGATCTTCATGTCGAATCGAATGGAGTAAGCGGCCATCTTGTTATAAGCTGTACGTGGCGGGAATTTGAATAACTGTCATTTGCGAATGATATATGAATACGGTATTTATTATTTTATTGGTTACAAATAAGTATAATTATATTAAATATAATAAAACTATATTTTATAAATACAAATATTTTTATTTTGTATAATATTACAAATGTTTCAATATAACTTGCTTCCGTTTCCCTTTGGATGATTTTCTATTTATAAAAATTAGTGCATAAAATAATCGCATACGGCAATGCAATTTAATCAAATATTTATGAGAAAACTCAGAACATGAGTTTGTAAATTGAAATTTATGAGTAATGTTAGTTATTAAAGTTTTAACGACATCATTATTGGTGGATATATATATTGAAAATTAGTAAAAAACCATTGTTCTAATTTATTTATGTATGTGCCAATATTATCTGCTGGCATACATAAATTACCACACACGTCTTCACTTGATGTTGCATATGCGCGAAAGTGACAACCGGCCATCTTCTCATAAGCTGAACGGCCCGTAGGCGTAGGCGTGGCCCACGCCTACTTAAATTTTGGTATGATGAAATATGCGAAGTTTCGTTACTGGTTTAAGTATTTTTATACTGTGGTTATAGTGACATTGGATCTCAAATTCCTGAATTCACTGTAGAATCAGATGATGACATTTCGGTATAGATCAAACGAGTGGATGAAATCCGTATTGCACATGAAATTACTGAAAAAATTGTTAAAGTTCTTGCTAGTAAACAATACAGAAGTCGGGCGAAAGATTGGTGCGAGTGTTCGCCAGGCATGATTAATAAAACATGGGAAGAGTTAAAGGAAGAAATGAAAATGCTCTTCTGTAATTATGAAAGCCATGTCAGTCGAGTTAGAAAAATGGAATCCAGGAGATGGAGGGTGGGAGCAAAGTTTTCAGCATATTTTTATCATAAGCTGAAATTATGCAATAAGTTGAATTTAATAGAACCTGATACCATTCAATACATGATTGAAGGAATTGACAACTACGTTTTGCGAACTCAAGCTATCGCTGCTAGGCATGTAAAACTCAGTGACATTCTAGAATAAATGAATCTTATTTCGCAAAATGAAGTCAGATGTTCGTCCCGAGATCCATCCGCCACTGTTACGCTAAAGAAGAGTGGTACCCACCTCCGACCACCAGAAGTAGTTGGTCAAAGGGCATCGTATTCCGTCAGATGCTATAATTGTAATCAAGAGGGACACTACGCCTCTTCATGTACACCTAAACAAAAACGAGGTTCCTGTTATTCGGGCGGAGAACATGGACACACCTTCCGAAATTGCCCAAAGAATCAAAGAAGCGAGCTGTCTACTGCTTCTTTGTTACAAGTCAACGGCAAACGAAATAAGTATACCGTTTCTTTAGTTATGTCAAATAATAAAATTATATACGCACTATTAGATTCGGATAGTGTTTCAAGTTTAGTCAAAAAGTCAGTTTATGAAAATTACTTTTTACCATATGTTTTATATGAGAAAAATTCATTAGAAGTGTTTGGAGGAATTAATAACTCTAAATTAAATATACTAGGTTATATTAATATAAATTTATTTTTCCAGTGTATAAACTGTATACTGCCGTGTGAGTTAGCTCTAATACCAGATCAGGCTATACCATACGAAATTATATTGGGTCAGGACTTTATGTCAACACCTGGAGTTACAGTTAAATTTTCACAAACCGTGTCCATGAGTTATGAACCGGTAATGACAAAGTTGAAAACTGAAACCGAGGGTAATGCAGGTGAAAATAATATTTTGAATATTCACATAATTTCCGTTAAAACTAAAAAAACATGATATCATTGATGAATTAACCGACTTAACAATGATTTAAAAAGTAGAAATTCAGATCTTCAACTTCAACATTTAGAGATTGAAATAAATTTTTGGAAATTAACAAATTAAATGGAAAACTTTAAAACAAGTTACGATACTTAGAACAACCTACAACTTCTGCAAAAGCAGAACCTTCACCTCGGAAAACTTCCAAACGAAAAAGAAGTAAGAAGAGGGGAAAAGAAACCAAATTTCTGAAAACAATCGCAGTTCCGAATTAGAAAAACCGGTCAGAGAATTGCAGTCAAAACTAAAAGAATCCAAAAATAGTGACAAAGTACCAAAATTAAAGAAACAGTTGGAAGAATTGAATAAGATTATGGTAAAAATGAAAACACAACATAAATCAAAATAGAAAGAAATACAAAAGAAATCTTCCCCCGGTAAAATAAGTGAAAAACTCAACAATTTAGAGTCGGAAAATGTTAAATTAGGTCGACGAGTTGCAGAACTTGAAGATGAAAAAGGAAATCTCCAGTTACGAGTAGTAGATATTGAATCTAAAAAAAAAGAAAAAGAATACGTTGTAGACTTTAGAAATATAAAATTGAAGAAAAGAAAATGGAAATTGAAAATCACATCCGAACCATAACATCATAACATCTTTAAAATCGCAAATCACAACGTCTATATATATACATTATGTACTGTTGTATTTCTGTTCTACAATAATTATTACTTGTCAGCACTTCTTGCAGTACTTTTCTATTATGACATGCTTTGTAATAAAAACCCCTGTAACTAAGATAAGTTTATTCTTTTCTGTATTCTCTTATCTCAACACATGTAATCTTGTTAGTAATAAAATTATTTTTTTAAAAATAATTTAAACGAAATTATTTAATTTATATATATATATATATATATATATATATATATATATATATATATATATATCAGTTTTATTTATATCATTGTAATTTTTAATTTGTATATCCCAAAGTAGTTGCAAAACAATTTTTAGTTTTTATCGAATCTCCATCAATCCTTGTTCCCCTAATTTAGAATCAGAACACCATTTGACATTTGACCTCTTCAATTCTATTCTCCCATTTTTGTTTTTCTCCGTTTCCCTGCCTTTCTCTTACGAGGCATCCCTTATAAATTAGGGTAGTGTGGTGTAAAGACCCGTCATCAATACCGCGATCATTGGAGTAATTCGCAAATAGCGACAGTGGCGATAGTCAGCCAATAGGATTAGTTTGTTTATGTAAGCATGAGCCTTCATGACGTTGCATTGTCGCTTGCATCGCTCCGCTAACTTAATGCGGAAACCTGCTGCAACGATTACCTGTATTAGATATCAGTCGGCATTATGTTATTAGACAGGGAAGTTGAGAGCCAATCAACAGTTCCACAACAGATGAGAAACTATAATTGAGCATTAATTGCGTACCTTATTGCGGCAAAAGGTTTAATTAACTCTCAGATCGTATTGTGGGATTGTGTTTAGTTTCGTCTAGTTATGTTTATTTACATAAGTCATCAGTAGTGTATTTCTAATCATTAATCAATCAATATCGCAACAATCTTCCAACTAAAAATCTGTTGTGGCCATCACAATACCTCTCGCCTTTTCCATTATGGCATATATAAGTATTGTATATAACATTTCTTGTACACACAAAAAATTCTAATTACACCTAATCTTTATATTTACGTATTTTCTGTAATTTTAAATTCATTCTGTGAGCAAGTTTTCTCCTTCTCTTCTAAATGTTCGTTTTTCCAATTTATTAACGGGATTGGCGGTATTTCTAAAGGGTCCATGTAACATACCTATAATTTTAAATACATAATTAATAATACAATAAGAAATATTAAATATCGTTCTCAGAAAAACCTGCAGTATTATTTCTGAATTTTTGACACTGACGTTAGTGACATTTATCTGTCAATTAGACACATTTAAATTTCTCAAGTAGGTACCATGGAGATGTTTGGACTGTAAGCAGGCTGTGATATTTATTAAAACAGATTATTTTATAGATTATATTTCTATGTCTTTAAATTTATAGAAGATATAATAAAAAAATTAAATGTGTCTGATAGAGAATTTTGTTTTCTATTATTTGTAATAACATAAATTTTCAAAAAATAATATTTACAAGATTTTTGTTAAAATACTACTACTTCCGGTTATCCAACTGTTACCAGAACCTATTCAACTCTTCCCATTAATGTTAGATTGAGGAATCCGTAGTTACATAGGTCTTAAGGCTTTTTACCTGTTCTCTGTCAAAAAAGGTAACTTTTTCTTTTAATAAGACTGTAATCCTCTGAAGATGCCTAACACAATGTTAGACGAAACGTTAGGTTCACCTATTAGATCATGGCCCAGCAATCCGAAAAAGAACCAGCCTATCATTCTCTATGCATTGTCTACATTTCATATCATCCTTTAAATTGTTCATGTATGAATGTAAACTATCATAGATTACGCATAGACGCACATCCCTGCTCTCAAATCGAAATATAACATGTCTTGTACACACAAAAAATTCTAATTACACCTAATCTTTGTATTTATGTATTTTCTATAATTTTAAATTCATTCCATGAGCAAGTTTTCTCCTACTTTTCTATATGTTCGGGGTTCTTCCAATTCATTGACTGGATTGGCGGTATTTCTGAAGGGTTCAAGTACTATACCTATAATTAATAATACAATAAGAAATATTAAATATCGTTCCCAGAAAAAGACTTCAGTACTATATATCTCTGAATTTTTGACACTAACATTAGTGACATTTATCTGTCAATTACAAACAATTTATGTTTTTGATATTTATAATAACAATTTTTCAAAAGAAATAAATATTTAAAAGATTTTTGTTAAAATATTATTACTTCCGGTTGTCCAATTGTTACCAGATTCTATTCAACTCTTCCCATTACAGTTAGATTAAAGAATCCGTAGTTACATAAGTCTTTAGTTCCAATACTTCCAATACTTCCAATACTTCCAATACCCACACGCACACATACACACACACACGAACACACACACACACAGACATCATCGTAAAAATGTCGGATCCTAGGGACCTTAAAACGTGCTTATTCACTAAAATCTGGATATGCGATTTTTAGCAAGATTCCAATACCTCTCTTAGCGAGAGGTAAAAAGTCCGCCATTACAACACAGGTAACAGTGGAACATTAGAAAATTTAATTGGCTAGTTAAATATATTAGCCATGATAAACGCGCTAGGGACACATACACTATACAAAATTGTCATGTTAAGTGGCCCAATCCTGCCACATCTAGAAAAAGTAAGGGTTGGAAGCGATGCTTTCCTACAAATATAATTTAACGTCCAGTTAATAAACTATTAGTTTAGATGTATATAGCCCGCCCGTACTACCTCTAGTTAAAGTAAATGTGATAAACCAACGGTTATGTTGCAAAATTGTTCTTACCATCTTTGGTTAGAGCAGAGCTAACTGGTTAAAACTGTGTTTAGCATCGCTTCTAACCTTCAGTTTAATTCGTATAAATTGTCACATTAAGCAGAGTCGGTATAGAATCGGGCCTTAGAAGGGGAATACTGAACATAAAACTGACAAGTGATAATTGTAAAATATATTTTCATACGTAATATAACAAATGATATGATTATCATCCATGATATTTTCGAGTGAAACCGAGCTGCAAATTTCACGAGTCTGAAGGACGAGTTGAAATGTGCTGCTTCGGTTTCACGAGCAATATCTTCGATTATTAATCATACCATGAGCTTATATTTAATGAGAGAATATAATATTTTTTTGCAATCTAACCTAACCTAACTTTTGATATACATATTCACATTGTGTTAAAACATGGTACTTACGAATTTTATTTAATATTTCGGAGTTTGAATTATTGTTATTATTTATATTTATACTCAAAATTAACTGTCAATGGCATAAGAAAAGAAAACAAATCTCTTAGTAACGACTATAAATACGGTGTTTATTTCTTTGTTTTTTATCATCGCTGTGATAGCCATGTAGCTAGGGAGATTCTGAATGTTGATTGGCGGAAAACATGTCACGTGACTTAGGAATTATATTCTCAAGATTATATTTCGTTAAACTATAAATGTTATTCAAGTCATTGAGATGACAAACGTACATAAATGAAAACGAGGAACTAATGTCAGAAAATATAAATAAATAAAAAGTCAGATGCAGGAAAATGTGAGAAGTCTTTGATAACTTTAAAATCTTGTGGAAAGTAGTTACATAAGCTTTTATTGAAGACAAAATATCATTTTTTTACGGAAAAAATATGTTGTGGTCAGCACAATACCTTCCGTCAACCTGTATATAATGTATAAATTCCATACATAATTTTTTTTTGCAAAATATTCTAAATTTCCAGTAAAATTATTTCATAAACAAACTATTCAAATTTCACTTGACACTGACATCTTCTTTTTTAGCTTTTCCCATTTGTTAGGGATCGCTATTTTTGTGTGGCGTTCTCATTCATTTCCTTTTCTCTCAAGTCTTCCGCAATACAGTCCTTCCATCTTATCTTTAGCCTTCCTCTGTTTCTTCAACCTCCTACTACTAAACTATTCATTTTTGTTCCAATATAATTCTTCATTTCTCCTCATGACATGTTCTAACCAATGTAATCGTCTTTCTAGTATCTTTCTAGAAACTTGTAACACGAGTTACTTTCTTACCGTATCTTTCCGTGTCTTCCCCAACATATACTTCAACATCCTCATCTCTGCCACATTAATTTACTTTTTATTGATCTGTCAATTTGAATTATATGAATATATTAGTAATTTCCATGTTTAGCATAGCTGGCTGAATTATAAAATTTAATTTCTTTAAAACTTATTGAATATGAAGTATAAAATGTAATCAAATCGTATAGAGAATAATATATTCTTTGAGTTACGTATAATAACGTTAAATGTCAATAAATCAAATTTAACTGTTAAATCTTCAAACGAGGCTACTTTCGGTTCACCAATTATAACCAAAATCTTGTTGTTCTTCTGGATGTAAATTTGAGGAATACGAAATATTTTTGGTATCGTGGTATTGAAGTTATGCGATACGGAACTTTTGTCACACACACATAGACACACAATTTTGATGCAATAGAAATAGAAACGTAAAACACGGCATAGATAAAAACATATTTCCATTTACTTAAAACCTCAATGTTAATAAAACCTTTTTCATTCCCATATGCATAATTTATATATTCTATATATAACTAGTAATATATACATTTTTCTCTAAAAAAGACACATATAGACACTTCTATGTAAGTTAACTAACTTCGTATTTCTAGTGGTTCGCGAGATATTTTTTTTTTTTAATATGGAAAAAAGGAAAATCAAATTGGCGTTATCCTCAATTTAACATTTACATATCCTTAACGTTTGATATATTTATAATTCTTACTATATGACATGATATTGGCGAGTGAAATAATGCTAAATATCCATTGAGTAAATTTTTCACTGTCAATAATTCTACAAACGTTCTGAAACAATTGAATTTTTTTAATATTACTTGCAGTTTGCAGGGAACAAACGAACTTCTGGGTATATCTCGATCAGTATTCGCCGCACATTTGTATAATATTGTTTTTGTTTAATTTTGAATACGATGAACTTCTCAGAAAAGTTTTTGGAGGAATGACGACCAAGTTTATGAAATATTTTCGCATTTGTTAACATTTTGCGATAAATTGCTATCTGTAATTCTTTAAAATTTGCTAGTATTAAACATTTAAATTTGAATATAAAAAGAATTGATGTGGCTAATTCAAAACCTCTAATCTGATTCTATGGATTTTAAAGCATGCTTATTTGTCCAAATTTCATAGCATGAATTTTGAACATTCTTTATTTACGGTGAAGTAATGTGAATAGCAAATAGAATTCTTTCTTAATGTTTCAATTATAATTAAAGGAAAATAATGGTTAATATTTATTTTCTTTTTTACATTCCCCTCGATGAAAGGAATGTAAATGAGACTGATAATTTTAACAAACAGCGCAATTAACTCCAAGTACTAAATATTTCTTTTTGCAGATTTAATTTTAATAATGAATTCTACTTCTTGAGCGAAATATAGCAATCTCTTGTAAGATAAAGATGTTATTCAGTGCAACAGAAATCTCTAGAGAGGCGATGATTAAAATTTTAATGGTTCACTCATTTCGAATGCATTTGTGTATTAAATATCTTTACCAGAAATTAAGTACTATTACCTAGACAGGAAAATTAACTAATTAAAGTAGAAAATAATGGCTTACGTTTTTATTTCCCGCTACCGTTGGTAAGGGAGGTACAGGGATCGTACTAAAAATCGCATATCGAGATTTTGGTAAATGACCACGTTTTAAGGTAGGTACTTAGAATCCAATTTTAACCTTTTTACGATGATGTTTATATGTGTATGTGTATGTGTGTGTGTGTGTGTGTATGTGTGTGTGTGTGTGTTTGTGTGTGTGTGTGTGTGTGTGTGTGTGTGTGTGTGTGTGTGTGGATCCTCTTTGCGCTCTAACTCAAATACTATCATTCAGAATATTTTGAAACCTTGTATTTCTACCTTACTCATTTTTATGTAAATCAGATAACCGGAAATGGCACTTTACTGGAAGGTCAAAATAGTTTTTCTCCGGGAAATACCTTTAAATGTTATTTTTTCGAGATTTATGTTATATAAAAATTAAAGATTATAAAATTTTCTACAGGTTTGCATTAATATTTTTTTCTATTATTTTATGGACACATTTATAAAACTAGCTATAATTTTAATCCCGGACCCTACGTTTTAACCGCAAGTCCTTGGTTACACAGTTCAGATCTCAAATGCATGTAACTGACAGATATATGTCACTATCAACAAATTAAGCATTTCAAATAATAATAGTAATGTTTTAAAAAGAAAATAGTAAATAGAACAATAATTATACGGAAAGGAACTTAATACCCAGTATGTAGGAATATAGGTAAGTATATAAATAAATAAAATAAATATATCGTCACGGTATATTACCCATTGCTGGGTGTGCCAATTTGCTATGTACACAGATTTCGGCAACGATGATGACATATTTGTATCGTGCGAGCGTTTACTAGGCTTGGAGAGTGCAAAACAGGAGTCATTTTTGTACCATTTAAAATTCTAAATATTTAGCCTCGGTCGGGATCGAACCTGGTATTTAAATTTAATTTAATTTTAATTATTTACATGAATAAAAATTAAATTAAACGGGAGGTATTGTGTTGGCCACATCAGATTTTTTTGTGTGGTATATGAACATGAAATTTTATCTATTTTTCGACAAGTTTTATATTTTAATACAAAATGTCATGTCACATCCTCATGGAATTTATGGATTTTAGTGTAAAGAAAATTTAAAAATAATATTTTCAGTTTACCCTACATAAATTTAATTATTTTCTATTAAATTTCATCCTCTATTATAAATATAGTATCTTCACGAAAGAATGGCATTGCGCAATAAAAAGTATTATTCTTGATGACCTACGTAAATAAAGTAGTTTTTTGCCACACTGGTTATGAAATCTGTTCATAAGGCGACTTATGTCGTAACTCTGTTCAGGAAATAATTTAAAACTGTTAACATAGTTCGGTATATTGACGTGTATTTAGCATTTTTGTGTTGTGTGATGATTTACGTGATTTATCAATAATGTCAAAGAAAACCTATCGAGAAGGACTAGAATAATGAACTTGCCTGTCTGTGCGTTTTTATTGAAAAATAAAGTTTCTTAGTCGGTATCAGCACAGATTATAGAGCGAATTGAACTATGTATAAACAAGACATTATTGCGCAATTCCATTCTTATGTAAAGAATAGTATTGTTTACACAAAACTAATAGGGTATATTATGTAATGAACGTACATCTCAGAAAATTTCAAATTATGTTTAAGAGATATTTTTGAAGATTACCTACTTTTCTAAAAAAAAAACAACCAGCACCTACTTATGACTTCTGCCGGTCATCCAAGTAAAAATGAACAAATTTTTATATGCGCCAGTAACACGGCCGCACCGGGTGCAGCCGTGAGTGCCCATTTTTACCTCCCGCTACCCTTGGTAAGGAAGATATAGGGATCGTGCTAAAAATCGCAGATCAAGATTTTGGTAAATGACCACGTTTTAAAGTCCCTAGAATCCAATTTTAACATTTCACGATGATGTCTGCGTGTGTGTGCGTGGGTGTGGATCCTGTTTACGCTCTAACTCAAACAATATCATTCAGAACGTTTTGAAATTATGTATTTGTACCTCATTTTAATATGGAAAGAAGTCATTAGATTTTAGTGGCAATCGGATAACTGGAAATGGCAGTTTACTTGAAGCTCAAGATAGTTTTTCTTCAAAAAATACCTTTAAATGTATTTTTTTCTCAAGTTGTTATTATAAAAATTAAAGATTATTCCATTTTCTACAAGTTTGTTTTAATACTTTTTCTATATATTGTATGGACAAATTTATAAAGTAATATAAAAATTATATACATAGGTAAATGGCGGGAGGTACTGTGTTGGTCACATCATATTTTTTACTATTATATAATATAATGTATTTAATTGCTGATCTAGACTACTGCGATCGTTGCAAATGTAACTAGTTAGGCTAGACGCGCTAAGTCAAGTAACTTAAATAATGGGTTGAATTAACTAACCTACTTGAAATTTTGTGAGGTAAACGGTTTAAGGCAATGGATTAACCTCAATTTATTTTTAAGAACTTGTAAATAATTATTAAAAATATATATTACTGCACTCAAAACTTCTAAAAACTGTCTGTTTCAAGATCGTGAGCGTTTTGTTATTATTATTATAGAAAGTCATCCGCAAAATTTTCTATCCGTCCTTGTTTAACAGCAGTGGATAAACGCTACTTATCCAGTAGTCAGTTTAAAACATGCGATATAAACGAGCTGGAGTTAAGAGTTAGTTTTCAGTCACTAGATTTTTAAGTGGGCGAGATAAACGTAGTCATAGTTTCCTTTACGAATGGTACTTTCATGTGATTCATGCCCATGCGATATAATTACGCACGGAATTATCGCGTGCGACCAGACGATTTCGATTCAAGAATACCAATATGCAGTTATCTCTCCCACTTAAGTATGCGTAAAATTTCAAGAATCGGTCCCCTGTTCGTGCAACACATTTCAAGTTGCGACAAACACGTCGCTTCAAAAATGGTACGTCTTGCATCTTTTTAATCGTTGTAATTTAGTGGGATGTGTGCGCACTTGTATCTAAGGCTGTATGTCTTATTTTTGCGACTGGACCAACGCGCAACAGAAAATCGCATGTGCGCGCCAGCCTTAGGACGACAAATTGTGCGCAAACGCGCCACTTCGCACTCAAACGAATTTGTTTGGCGTGATTCTTTTTTACAGTCATTACATCAAAATAAATCTGTTCGTTTACATATATTTCATTTGGACGTGTTTTTTAAACGAACAATGATGGAACTTTCTTGATCACGAACAAATTTCAGTCTAGACGACTGCTGCAACACACATATCCGCGCAAATTGATCGTACAGCAGTCTGGGCCGGCCTTCACAAGACGTAAGGCCGTCTTTGTTCGTCAAACGGATCAAATTCGGCTGTCATGTGGCCTTGCTGTAAACATAACAAGGTGTTTAGTACTGTAGTGAAGTGACTGCACTGCTCGGCAAGAGATGGTAGCAGTATAGTATGAGATTGACAATTGAAGACCTAAGTGGATGAAGGTGATTGAGATTTTTACGTGGTATGAAGCAATGGCACAAAACTCCTTCGATCACGTAAAATTTTTAGTTTTATACAAAATGTTTCATATCACCTTCATCCCCTTAGGTCTTCAATTGTTTTGTCATATCTAATCTTTAAAAAAATGAATCATTATTTAATTGCATCGTATAATATAGATTTTATGGGGTTTACCTCTGCTACTTTGAAAAATATAAGTTAAGACGGATTAAATGACGCTTTTTGTTTATCCTTAAGAGGCTATTTTGGATATGATTATTTTTCAAAAAAATCAAGTAATTATTCTAAGTATAATGTTGTAGAGATCTTGATCAATGTTTAATTGTCAAATAAATTCTTAACTATTAGAAATTGATAAAAAAAATATATAAAATTTTATTGTATTTTTATACTCTACTTTTATAGACAAAATTTTGTTCGTACACTATCTTCGTCAGTTTTTCTTCTATTTTATACAAAATAGTCTCTTTCTCGGAAATAGTTGAAGATCAGACCTATATCGATTAAGCTTTTTTTATTCATTTTGATCAGTATTACATGAAGTTTATTCCCAAAGTTGAAAAACACCCTGTATAAGTAATGTGTAGTAATTCTTAACTTTTCTTTAATAATGCGAGGTATTCGATGTTGGTATTGCTTTCGAAAAAAAAAACGAATGTTGTACCCAAAAATGGGTAAAAAGTTACGATCATAGATATATTTGTTATGTATTATTCATGTCTAGGTATCTATATGTTTCAAATTAATTTAATTTTAATACCTCTTGCAATTATTGGATTGATTTATTCCTATGAAATATCTTGTGCACAATAGGATTATAATTAGGTTGCAATATGCAGTTTGCAATACGTACAAAGCCTTTCAATGCAGGCTGTAGTGCAGGTTTTAGGTACCGAATCCAGGCTTTCCGGTTAATTGGAAACGCGAACTTAATAGTTAGAAGAAGATGTATAAAGTTAGGAAGTCTGCGCCGTACAGCTGGGAATTACATGTTAATTAATATTTCAAACATGCAAGCTGATAACCCTAAAGTATTATTTGAGGAAGACACACAAAAGAAATAAGGAGAAAGATATACTACAGCTTAAACTCTAAAATAAGTAAATAAATATATATTTTACAAGTATCTATGCACATAAAATTAAGAAACATATATTTTAGATACAACCGCATTGTAACAAACGAAATTTCTTCCAATGCGATTTGTGAGATAAAACTCCGTAACTATGTTGAATATAAACAAAATTAATACTGGAGATACACGTGTGAATAAATGCGTGCGTAATAAATTCTTATACGCGGGGGCGTTATGTCAACAAAGTATGCGGGGTAACGTGGTGACGGTTTGCAACTCACTGTTTCTGATTTGTACAAATTTAGCCCCGTGCCTCCTTTGATTTCGTTCGTCTGATTCACACCGTGTCACAACTATTTGTTCGTCTTTAAGAGGCTAATGAGCATACGAATGCAATTGTTTTACCAAAAATTGTCAGGCCACGAACAGACATGTGATTCTAGTGACTTTGAATTGTTTGGAATCAGCTTATTTGTGTGCGCATGTCACATTGATAAGAAAAAAATTTGACTTACTTTTTATTTTAAACTGCCAAAAGATTATTATTTTTAATATCATGTGTTTTATTCTCAAAAAATTGTAAAATAACTTTTTAGCAGTTAAAAATCAAAATAATTCAAGACGCTGTTTTTAATTCCAAGTAATTCAAGGTCTCCTCGAGTCTGTGATCTGCTCGCGGCCTATAGGGTAGGCACAAGATAATGACGAAAAATAGTTTTTAATATTTTTTCTTTTTCAAATTACTTCTAAACAACTACTCCAAACAAAAAATGATAAACATTTTTTTACGCAGCTATTACATAAATAGTTGCTTTACGTATCCTTTGGCAACCGTAAAGTGTCACTATTATTTTGACAACTATCTAAGAGTACTTTACGGCCGAATTTATTTTACGAACTGAATTGTCAAACGTTTATTTATATAGAAAATAAATTTAGTGTTGTATTACATGCAGTTTCATAAATTTTAAGTGAGAGTTGAGAGTTGACACTAGTCGTTATCGCTCATTTCTTTGCTCATCAAATTAATTATTGCAGTTATTTAATTTTCGGTTGTAAATATATATATTGAAAAATTGTTCTGTGAATTGTCAAGATGACAGCCAGGTCCTCTGCGAAAGATATGACTCAATCAGATATAAAATATATTTTTAAATAAAAATTTATAACTTTATGATAGTCATAGTTGCGTAAAAGATTTTTGCATCTTGGCTTAAAAATTCGTTTTTAGTTTCATTTGATTTGCTGGCCTCGGCCTTTGCCTCGGCTGCAAACTTCAGATACGGTCAAAAAAGATCACTTTTATAACCTTGATATGCAAATAACTATTGTTGCCTATCCAATAACGGAAAAATATAATTTTTATGGCTCTTAATTATAAAAATTCCATATTTTCATTTTTCTGATATAAAAGTTATTTCTTTAAATTTATACAAAAATATATTTTTTTCAATATTCTTCGTTATATATATTATTATTTTGTATTATACGTACCTCTAATTTAGAAATATAAAAAATATTTTCGAATACCACTAGATGATAGGCAATGATATATCAAACTTTTTATTTCAAATACTTTTTTCAATTATTGATTATTAATATATTTTAAAAAGGAAAATAGTTATATATTCGTCATTATCTAGTATGCAATTCTCTGTTTGTGAAAACAAATAGCATATCTAAAGCACACAAAAATTCACTGAAATCATAGCTCATATAATTAGTAAAATGATATTAGTTTAAAATAGTACGCATTATAAAATTTCAGTAATAATACGAAAAACATTAATTCCAATTATATGTATCAATATTATACTAGCTGGGCATAATTTATAGCATGCAATTTATTTTCATTCTAAAAATTGTCCCACATACATATGTGTTGAATATATTGAAATACAATCAAATATAATAAAAAAAAATCTGATGTGGCCAGCACAATACCTTCCGTCAATCCTGTGTATTATGTACAAATTCCATACATAAATTTTCTTGCAAAAGATTCTAAATTTTTGGTATTTTATTATTCCCTTTCTCGGCAATGGAATTCCATACTCCTGATAACAAACAAATCACATGAAATAAGAAAATCATGAAATTTTGAATGAAAAATTATGACACTTGTCATTTATGGACATAATTAATTGCTGTCATTTTGATACGGGTCCCCATATCTGCTTGCCAAAGGCAGCAAAGTCATGTCACTGCACGCGCCCTATACATAATTTTTTTGCAAAAGATCCTATATTCCCAGTAAAGTTATTTCATAAACAAACTATGCAAATTACACTTGACACTGACATCTTCTTCTTCTTTAGTTTTCCCATTCGTTAGGGGGTCGCTATTTTTTATTTTCTTCTTCCACTAATTTTTGTTTTGCGTGTCGTCCTCATTCAGTTCCTTTTCTCTCAAGTCTTCTGCAATACAGTCTTTTCATCTTATATTTGGTCTTCCTATGTTTCTTCCACCTTCTATTAATTTATTCATCTCTCCTCATGACATGTTCAAACCAATGTAATCGTCTCTATTATATCTGAAAACTTCTAACACTAGAATTACTTTCCTTATTTTTTCATTCAATTACTTGCTTTTTATTGATACTGACATCTGTCAATTTGAATTACCTGAATATATTAGCAGTTTCCATGGTTATGTTAGCATAGCTGGCTGAATTATGAAATTTATACGATTTTTTTATCTTTATTATTCTTTAACTCTATATCTGTTGAATATGAAATATAAAATGCAATCAAATCGTATAGAGAATAATATATTCTTTAAGTTATAATAACATTTAACTGAGTTTTTCAAGAAAAACTGTTAAAATCTTCAAATGAGGGTACTTCCGGTTGACCAATTATAACCAAAATCTAAACATGTCTGCATATGGTTGTAAGGAAGAGGAATACGCAAGAATTGTAATTTTTGGAATTCTAGTATTGGAGATATCGTGCACGAAAAAGCGGTCACATACACACACACGCACATATGAACACACACACACACACACACACACACACACACACACACATACAGACATCATCGTAAAAATAGTAAAATCGTATTGTAAAGACCCTAAAACGTGCTTATTCAATGAAAACTCACCACCGAATTTTTTGACCAAAGACAATACCATCCTTACCTATAGGTGACGGAAGATAAAAATATATGTATGAAAAATTGAAAATAGGAGTCAAAATATAACATAATAATATTAACTTGAATAAAAGAAAACAAATTCTAATATGTCGTAAGTTACCTGTATTAAAAAAATTACAAGAGTTACCTATAAATAACATTCTCCGAATATTTCTATTCAATAGCTACTACCAATTTGTTATATGAAAATATGTATTCTACCAATATTCTCTGTGTCTACATAGTTTAGTATACTCTGCGTACGTATAGAAGTATAAAATTATATTCTACACGTAGACGTCCAACACTGATTGTGTTTGTCATTAGCAAAGTAATTCTAGTTTTCAAACGGAATATGTAAATTGTGATGTATTTTAATTTAGTTTATCTACTTCTATTTGCTAAGTCTATATGTTCAGGTTGAATTATAACAAATTTATTCTCATTCAGTACTATAAATGCCATAAATTACACACCAAAAGTCACTGATCAGTGATAAGTGAAGAATTGATTGCTATGATTGAAATTTTGAAAACCGTCAATTTTGCACAGATTTAGTATAGTTTTAATAAATAAAGTGTTTCCTATATGTGTTTTATATTTTATTCTTATTTTACAGATGAGTTGTTTATATTTTAACATAAAAATAATAAATAAACTCATATTTCGTTTGTTGATAAAAAAAAAATTAAGTGCTCGGTGTTTTTTGGCCGCGAGTACTATACTAAATCAATGCAGATACACTCAAATTATTGCACTTACATAATTCTTCGTAAATTTGAATAATGCCCATACACATATTGTATTAAATCCGTTATTTATTCAATGTCACCTTAAACTCCCATAGAAAATACGAGTAATACACCGCAGACGGAGACATTATATTGCGCAATAAAAAAATTGAAGTAATTTAGATACCTATTTCGATCGAATTCGAAGTTGTTTGAAGTAAAATTTGTTAGTTATAATTTATAACGTAAAACACAGCTTTTCATAATTTTGTATAATTTATATCATAACTTAATTAATAAGAACATATACTTCTACCTATTTATATATATATATATATATATATATATATATATATATATATATATTATTTCAATATTAAAACAGGTCATGTCATTTCATTAGTTTTTCTTGTATCATATTCTCGTCGTGCGCATAATAACAAAAATACATTGGAAATTTTCAAATCCTCTTATATTTTAATATAAGAATCCCTTGAAAGGGAAATACCTGTGTAAGGGTGTTTCCTTAAAGAATTTCCCTCTTTTTTATTCCGGAGAAACATGCCTATAATATTTTTCAAATACTTTTTTTCTCATTTCTTCTTAACCCAACCTATACTGAACAGCTTTTCCACAGAGAGGAATAGACTTGTTTTCAAAAATTTATTCCGTGCTACTTTGCTACCCCGCTTAATTTTTCAACGCTTACCTTGATGTTAAACAACAAAGGGAAAAAGATATTAAAGTTAGAAATTAATTTATATGACTTCCCTTACATTTATATAAGAAAAAGTGAGTTGATACTTTGTAATTTCTCTCATGGATAAAATATATCGTCCAGAGTTCAAATTCAACATAAATAGTATGCATAATAAGAAAGTCGTTAACAAAAAAATCACTGTCCCTAAAATGGTAATAAGTGAAGTTGAATAATGTGTTATGTGTTTCATACATATGTACATCTATCTTTAATCACTTGAATTTTATAAAATATAAATTTTAAAAAGAAAAATCTGTTGTGGCCAGCACAATACCTCTCGCCACTTCCTTTTTTTTTGGTTACATAAGTATAGG